>JADANP010000016.1:0-675965 GCA_017165645.1 Fusarium sacchari
AGTAAAACTTTTATTAAGTTTTAAGGCTTTTAATAATTAAAAAGCTATAAATATCGGTTTTTATAAGAAGCTAATAATAAACTAATTAAAGATAATAAAAAGGATAATAAGTATTTCTTATTGTAATAACTTATTAAAATAACTTAAAAAAAATTAAAGGTTAATAAGATAAAAAAAGAGATTATAATAAACTTATTTTCTTTTTATGGGGTACTTAAAAAGACCGTTACAATTATAACTAATTTTAAAATTCAAAATAAGGAATAATTTAAAAAAATTATAATAACTTAAAGTTTTTTTAATCTTAATTAATAATTCTTAAACAGATTGTAAAATAAAGTAAAAATCTTTATTATTATTATTTTGAAAAAACTATATTACTTTTTCAAAAAAGACCTCAAAAAATCTAATTAAATAGTAAAAATATTCCTTAAATTTAAAATATATATTAAAGTCTTTAACTATAATAATAAGATAATTAAAGTCTTTAACTTTAAGAAAATAGATTATATTAGTAATTTAATTAAAAAAAAAAGGAATTTTTTTTATAAACCTATTTATTTATTATTATAGGCTAAATTAAAAAAGCTTTATAAATATATATAGAAAAAAACCTAAAAAGTAAATAAATTTATCTTTTAAAAGCCCTACTACTTACCTATTTTATTTATATTAACGAAAAATAAACACTTATCTTTATATTAATTACTAAAACGATTGAATATAATTATTATAAAATTAATACCTTTTATCTTTTTAATTTTAAAAAATTATAATTAAATTTAAAATATACAATACTTTTTAAAATTAATATTAAAAATATATATTATTAGATTATATTAAAAAGAAAAATAAGTAAAAAACTATATTTTTAAATTAATATAGATACTTTAAATATATAAATATATTATAAATTAATTAATATATTTATTATATTTTAATATTATATTTATTAAGCCCTTTAAAGTCTTATAAATATAATTTATATTTTTACCTTAATAATATTTTAGTATTTTTTAAAATTAAAAAAAAATATATAAATTACTTTAAATAAAATCCTTTAAATAAATAAAGGCTATTAATTATATAAAACCTTTTAAGTATTTTTTTTCTATTAAAATTAGGTTAAGTTTTTAGGATTTATTTTTTATTATAAGAAAATAAAAATAAATCTAGCTAAGGATTTATATTATTATTAAATAGCCTAAGTTAACTATATATAAAAAAATATAAGTATTTTTAGGACTTTATAATTTCTATAAGAGGTTTATTTATAGTTATTTTAAGGTAATAGCTTTTCTAATTGCCTTATTAAAAAAGAGTTAAATAGAAAGAAATTAAAGGCTATAAAGCTAAATAATTAAAAAGTATAGGCATTTTAGGCCCTTATTATTAAATTTAAAAAAACTTTAATTTTAAAGTATTTTAATTTTAAAAGGTAAATTTATTTTAAGATAGATATATTAAATTATATTATAATTATAATATTTTATTTTAATTAAATAATAAAAGATATTATACCTTATAATATTTTAATCTTAAAAGTTTAATAATATTAAAAGGTTATATAATATATTAAATTAAAAGATAATAACTATTATAAAGTTATTTAAATACTAGTAATATTACCTTAAAAGTCTTTAAATAAATAGAAATCTTAAATAATTACTAAAATCTTTAATTATTTATAAAAAATATTAAATTAAATAGAAAATAAATATAATAATATTTATATTTAATAATTTAAATTTTTAATTAAATATAAAAAAGGATTTATAAATCTTATTAATGCCTTTTTAAAATCTCTAAAAGTTAAAAAAAAAAACCTATTAAAAATAAAATTAATTAATTTTTTAAAGAAAAGGATAATTAAGGTATAAGTATTAATAAAAAGTTAGTAATATAAAAAAAGGTTAAGTAAAATACTTAAAGAAAAGGTAATTTTACTTTAAACTTTAAATAGATTTAAGTTAAATAAAAAGTCTTTAAATATTAAAATTAACCTAGCTTTATTATTAAGTAATATAAATAATTTAGGCTAAAAACCTAATATTAATATATAATCTTATAAAATATTAGGATTATTTATAGTAACTTTTTAATAAAATTGTAAAGAAATTTTTTTATAGTAAAAAAAATCCCTAGAGAATAAAGTATTAAAACTAATAATTAAAGTTATTAGGTTAATATAAATAAAAAATAATTAATATCTAGCTAAAAGATTAAATTATTTTAAGTAAATAAGAAAAAAGGTTTTTAAGAATAAATAATAAGAAATAACCTTTTTTATATAAAAAAAAGGCTTTATATATTATTAGATTTAAACCTTAAATAAAAGATATTATAGTTATATTATAATAATCCCTTAATAGGCTATTTTAAAAGCTAAAAAACCTAAAAGCTAATTTAAAAAAGGCTTTATTAAAAAGGCTTAAAAGCTAATATAAAATAATATATAGCTATATATAATATTTACTAAGGGATTATATTAAAAAGATATTAATCTTATAAGAAACTAAAAGCCTATTAATTCTTTTTTATTTTTTTAAAGAAATCTTTATAAATTTTTATTATAAGATTATTATTAGTAATCTTTAAAAATAAAAAAGTTAATATAATTTTAGTAATAATTAATAGGTTTATAAAATTTATATAATTCTTACCTATTTTTATAAAAATTACTATATTTAAGCTTATTAAGTTTTTTTATAAAAAAATAGAATTATAATTTAATATATTAAAGGAAGTTATTTTAAATAAAAAACTAGTTTTTATAAGTATATTTTAATTAGAATTTTATTATTATTTTAAAATTAAATAAAAACTATTTATAGTATTTTACCTCTAGATTAATAGGTAAATAAAGCAAATAAATTAAATATAATAGTTAGAGTTTCTAAACAAGTAAACTAATCTATATTAGGTTTATATTTACAGAATATATAAGGCATTATACTAAGTATATTAGGTTATTATATCTCTTAATAGTTAATAGTATATATTAAACTTATTAAGATAAAGAAGTCTTATTAATAGCTAGTAAGCTAAGTTCTATTTAATACTAAATAAATATATATATATTTAACTATATATATATAAAAGTAATATAAAGTAAGGTTATTATTAGTCCTGGCATAATATTATTCCTAAAGTACTATTAGTCTAATATTAGTTAATCCTCTAGAGATTAATCTAATATAGGCTATATAATTAAATAGTCATTTCTAGATATTTATAAGGTTATTAGTTAGAATTTACAGAGACCCCTTATATATATATAATATAACTGCTAGGTTATAATATAATCTCCTCTCTTTATTAGGTCTTATCCTTAAGGCCTATTATCTATCTAACCTCCTTCTTTTAGTAAGTCTAACTTAAACCTTTTATTATTATATTACACCATATCTAACCGTATTTCTAGAAAATTTTTTATCCCAGAAAGACTATAAAATCTAAACTCTTATACTTTCTATTAAGTTTACTAATAAAGAAGCTAATATACCTTATACTTATTATTTCTATACAGGCAAGAAGTATCTAATATCTATAGATTCTACTTATTATAGTAAATATATTTAGGCTAAGAAATCTTATAATAGTACTTATATTATATCTTCCTATAAGTAATTACTTATTTCCTTTCCCTGGTTTCTGCCTTACTAACTTAAGTAGTTATATCCCTAATAAAATAAAATAAAAAATTAGAAAATAATAAGGATATAATAAGTAAAAATCTCTTAAAGCTATATAAAGAGATAGTAGCATTATAGTCCTATTTAGCTCTAGCTACTAGTCGCTTATTGCAGATATAAAAAATCTATAATCATATAAAGAAGAAATATTCTAAAGCTACTTACCATAGCCTCTAAGAAGTAGATTAATAAGATATTATCTTATCCAGGTTAGATATATATAAGGATATACTGCTTTATAACCTCTAGATAGATTATATTCCTAATAATATTAACTAGTTATCCTTAGGACTAAGTAATAATTTCTTAAATACTTCTCCCTTATTTAATATCAGTAAAATTTCTTTAAAAATCATTAGGCATTAATAAGGTATTTCAGTAGTTTCTATATATTATTACTTTCTAGGTAATTCTTCTATTTAACTAGATATATTATTTATCTATTAATTTTCTATATATCTCTAATTTTCCTTTACTTCCTATAGCTCTGGTCTTTCTACTTCTATAGGTTTATTACTTATTCTAACTCAAAATCATATCTACTGCTAACTTAAGTAGTAAAATATAAAAGATAAGATAGATCTTAACTTTTAATAATAGGTCTAGTTTATAGTTATTTTTCAAGACCTTTCTAATAATCTTATATAATCTAATATATTTAAAATCAAGTTTATAGCTTAGTTATTTAGTAGTAATATTTTTTATAGATAAATAAACTATATTTTCCCTTTAAAAAGGTAGGTCTTTTTACCTTTTTAGAATTATAATATTATTATATCCTTTCTCTAATAAATTCAAGTTTTATTTATAGTTTTATTATATAGATTTTTTTAAATTATTACTTTTAATTATTACTACTAGATTATTATTTAAAGTTCTTATAGATTTTAATAGGCTTTAATATAAATCTAAAGTTAATATAAGCTAGTATAAGTTTTTATACTTTTATTATAGGCAGTATTATATACTAATTAGGCATATAGTAATTTCTTAACCTAATTATCTTATTATAGTTTATATAGCACTATAAGTACTATTCTAATACTTAATTTATTTATTTTATTTATCTATTTACTTATACTCTAAATGCTATTATAAGCTTATAGTTTAGGCCTAATAGTACTAAAAGTATATTCTAAAATCACAATATAGTATTAAACCTCTATTTAAGATAATCTTAAATAGTAATCTATATATACTAATAATATATCTATCGATAATATATATAAGTTTTCTATATTTATATCCTCTCTATAAGATAGGTAGTATAAGAACTTGGTAAGTTAATCTATAATAACTATAATACTATTATAGAAAATTCTTATTAAAGGTTCTTTAAATAGTAATAACTTTATAATAAAGTCTATTATAATTAAGTCCTATAGTTATTATACTATAGGTAATAGTTAGAGTTCTCTATAAGGTTTATACTATTATACTTTTATCTTAATATAAAGGTTATATTATTTAATAACCCTTTTTACTATTATTTACTATACCTTATATCTATATTATAGGAGTTATTTAAGAGTCTTTATTATTCCCTGATATCTATATATAGGGTATTTATAAAAGTTCTATATAAATTTTTCTAGTTTTTCTAGGATTTTTTTAGTTATTATTACTTATATCTATCCTAAAGTCTATATTTACTAGGTAAATCTATATTTTCCCTTATTATTTTTCTCTAATACTTATTCCATTATCTTTATAATACTGGTATTATAATCTAGTTATTAACTTATTATATCTACTTTTCTATTCTCTAATCCTTTTCTATAAATAATTATAAATTAAATTTATATAGGTATTGAGTATATTTATAGTTATTATTAGTTAAGTTTATATATTATAGTAAAGTAAAAGATATTCTAATAATCTATATATACCTTAATCTAGTGCTTACTTCCTATTAAATAGTATCTAAACTCCTTAAAACAGTTAATAATTACTACTAAATTCCTTATTATAGATCAGGTAGTTAAGTTCTGCTCTATATAGTTTATAAAAGTAAAATGCAATAAGGTATAATTTCCCTATATTATCTTATTAACTGATCTATTTTCTTAATACAAAGTTTAATATATCTATTTCTAGTTTAATTTCTTTCTTTAAATTAAATATTATTAAGATAGGTTTACTAAAGATAGCTTTTTTAAGCTATATAAGGCTTTTTATATCTTATTATTCTATTTAAATAGCTTTCCTTTTTTTATAAGTTTTATTATTAGGTTAGTAATCTTACTAAAGTCCTTAATAAACTATTAGTAGTAGTTAGCAAGTCTTAAAAAGGCCTATATTTCCTTTATATTACTAGGTTTCTTCTAATCTATTATTACTATAACTTTCTTTAGTTCTATCCTAATTTTATTAAATATAATAATATATCCTAGAAAGTCTACTTTTATAATATAAAAAAAACTTTTCTTTAATTTTACTAATAGTTTAGTATCTTATAATATTTTTAAGACCTTATAGATATATTCTATATATTCTTCTTTATTATCTAAGAAAATTAAGATATTATCTAGGTAATATACTATAAAGATATTAAGGTACTATTAAAGTATACTATTAATTATCTACTAAAACATTATAGGTATATTTATAAGACTAAAGGGCATTACTATATATTCAAATAATCTAAATCTAGTCCTAAATGCTATTTTCTATTTATTTCTTTCCTTAATATAGATAAGGTTATATACTCCTTTAAGGTCTAGAGCTATAAAGATCTTTTTACCTTATAGTTAATCCTTAAGTTCTATAATAAGTAAAAGTAAGGTTTAGTCTTTAATAGTATATATATTAACTAGTTAATAGTTAATAACTAGTCTATTCTTTTTATTTTTCTTTAATATAAAGAATATTAATAATACTAATACTAAGCTAGATTCCTTAATATAGCCTTTCTTAAGTATTTTATTAATATATTCTTTCTAAACTTATAGCTCTCTTTAGTTTAATAGATAGAGCTTTTAAAATAGTAAGTTATTATTTATAAGGTTAATTTTATAGTCCTATTTACTATATTTAGGTATTCCTATTTCTAGTTCTTTACTAAATAGTTTATTATATATTTAGTATTATTCTAGAATATTCTTAAGTTAATCCTGGCTTAGTTTTAAGTGCATTTTATCTTTTTATAGGTCCTATGCCTTAAAGATGCCTAGGATTTCTTTCTTATTTCTTATACTTTTCTTATACTTATATTATATTCCTTTTAGAGATAATAGATACTCTATTCTATACTTACCTATACTATCCTCTCTAGTTAGGGTTTAAGATCTCTTATTATTTATTATAATTATTTTTTTATTACTATTAGGGTTACTAGAAAATATAACCTGGCCATTTCTCTAGTTAATAAATAGGTTTTATTATTTAAGCTATTATATACCTAATAGGATATTTATATCTTTTCCTAGAAATATAATATTAAAATCTACTTTTTAATTTTTTCTTTTAATAAAGACCTTAAGGTAATTAATCTCTTAATCTATAATACTATTATTATAATTAAAGAGCTATCCTTTTATATTAACTAATAGGTAAGATAATAATTTTTACTTCTATAGTAATTATAGCTCTATAACTATTTTTAGGTTAATAAAGTTCTTTCTTACTTTATAATTAATCTAAGCATTTAGCTATCTCCCCTTAACCTAAACTTATAATACTAGGTAATCTATTAAGTCTATTATTTACAGTATTCCTAATATATTTATTAGTCTAAGTCATTCTTATCTATAGTTCTGGCTTATCTATAGCTTAGTTATAGATAGTATGTGACTTTTCCTAATATATCTCGGTATATTTATTTACAGTTACTGTTATTATACCCTTCTCTATTGGGGCAGTTATTATTAAATTTGTTATTAAATAGCATTTATTAGAAGTAGTTTTCTAGTTCTATATCTATTTTAGTAATTCCTTATTTAAAATGTTTTTTATTAAGCAGGTATAGTCTATCTGCTTTTTATTATCCTTATAGTTCTTTTATATCTTCTAAGCTAGTATTATTAATTAATAGTTCTTTCTATTAGGCATACCTCCTTTAGGTTACCTTTTTAAATTCTTTTTCTATTTCTTTAATAATTTATATATTTTCCTTAATTCTTTAAGTTAATTTATTAACTTAATATATCTTTCTATATAGTATTATATTAAATTATAATTCTACTACTTTAAGGTAATTATACTAAAGGTATACTAAGTATCTTTCTATTTCTTCTATTAGGTAAGGGTTATTATTAGGTATTTTAGGTATAGTTATAAGAAAACAGTTATTATCTAGTTTATCTAGCTTATATTAATTATACTAATAGTTTTTATATAATACCTAGGATATTTTATTATACTTAGGGTATATTAATATTATTTATATATTATCTTAGTTATTAAATACAGGTTCTAGATATAAGGGGTTTAGTATATTATTAGTATAATATACTTTAATATAGAGTTTATTTCCTATTTCTATATTCCTATATTCTCTGGCTCTTTATATACAGATTTCTTTTTATATCTTATATATTCTTATATTATTTTTATTATATTTAGCTTTATAGGATTATTCCTATTTCTATGCGATTTATTTATTATAATATCTAAGGTTTTATATAATAGCTCTGGCAGCCTTGCCTCTATATCTTATACTACAGGCATTTTATTATTTCTTTTATTAAAGTTAGTATTTAGCTTTAATTTCTTACTTTTAATATTCTTCCTTTTCCTAAAGTATTATTCTAATAGGGATATTATTAATAGTTTATAAGGCTTACTTATATTTATTTATATTAAAGATACTTAGGCTTCCTTATCTTATTATTTTTAAGGTTTATGTTTTTATCTTAGCAGCTTTTTTCTTTACCTTATACCTCTAGCAGGCTTTTTACTATCTTTTTTATTCTTTTTTTTAATATATAGGATCTTCTCTTACTTTCTTTTAGTACTTCCTGGCCTTATAGTTATATAGCATAGGGATATACAGTATATCTCTATTTTTTATATCTTCTTTTATTAGAAATTTATCTTGCAGTTCTTAAATTAAGCCTTTAGGGTATAGATACTATTTCTTAGTTATCTTATTTATTTCTTTAGATATTTTAATAGCTATATTATATATACTTTATGCTATTCCTAGTATTTAGGTTCTAATAGCTATTTATAGTTCCTGCTATTAAGTTAGTCCTAAGGCTTACTTACCTTAATTCAAGTCCTATAGTTTTTATAGTTTTAGGCACTATTAAGCCATATATCCTATTTAGTTATAGTTATAGCATTTACATTTAAATATATTTTATAGTTTTTAACTGCCTTTCTTTTCTTATATGGCCCCTAGGGATATTAGTCCTAACTGTATTTTATATAAGGTATCATTTTACTAGTTACCCCATTACTATCCCTGGTTTTAAGAGCTACCCTAATTATTATTTTATTATTAGTCAGGGTAATATAGGTTAAAGTTACTTAATTATTCTATTTTAGCTACTCTCTCTTTTTTATATTTATACTATCTTTTATTAATCTTAATTACTATTATAATATATTTAGTAATACTATTTAATTTATTAGCCTTATAAAGTTTATTTTTAATTTCTTTCTTAAGTCCCTTATAATAGACTTTTATAAGGGCTTTATTATCTTACTAGGTCTTAAATATAAGTTATTTAAACTTTATAAAGTAAGCAATATATAAGTAAGTTTACTTAAGTATTATAATATCTATAGCTACTTATCTTTCTTTATTAATTACTTTAAAGTTATCTTTTAAGGCTATTTTAAAGTTATTCTAATTAGTAAAGATATTCTATATCTCTTAATCTTATATAATTTCTTTATTCTCTAGGTAGTCTTTAAGGATAAGTTTAAACCAGTTCTTAGTATTTCCTTAAATTAATAATATAGTAAAAAATACCTTTTTAGTAGCAATATCTAGCTTAGTTAGAAATAAGTAAAAGTATACTTTTATTTAAGTTAAGAATAGAATTATATCTATAGCTTATCTCTTAAATGGTTCTAGTTTAGGTAGTTTAAAGGCTTCTTTAGTATTTTTTTCCTTCTTAAGGATAAGTATTACTTACTATAAGAGCTATTTCCTGGTTATTAACCTGGTTCTACAGGTTATAGATAGTATTATATAGCTAATAAATTTTAGCTATTATTTCTGCGGTGCTAGGCAGTTCTTTAGTATAAGGTAATGCTAGGCTAGTATTACTAAATATCTTAATAGTATAATATTACTTAGTTATTTAATACAGTATATTCTAAATAAGAGCTATTAATATATAATAGTTAGAGTTTCTAAATAAGTAAACTAATCTATATTAGGTTTATATTTATAGAATATATAGGGTATTATATTAAGTATATTAGGTTATTATATCTCTTAATAGTTAATAGTATATATTAGGCTTATTAAGGTAAAGAAGTCTTATTAATAGCTAATAAGCTAAGTTTTATTTAATACTAAATAAATATATATATACTTAGCTATATATATATAAAAGTAATATAAGGTAAGGTTATTATTAGTCCTAATATAATATTATTCCTAGAGTGCTATTAGTCTAATATTAATTAATCCTTTAGGGATTAGTCTAATATAGGCTATATAATTAGATAGTCATTTCTAGATATTATAAGGTTATTAGTTGGAATTTACAGGGACCCCTTATACATATATAACATAACTGCTAGGGTTATAATATTAAACTTTAGGTTATTACTTAAAAAGCTTTATTAAAAATAATTAAAATATTTAACTAAAATTTCTTTAAATTATATAATTTATATATAATTTAGTAATTAATATTATTATAGGTATAATATTAAATAAGGCCCTTATAAGATTTAACTTTAATTTTTATATTATTATTAAAGATAATAGCTTTTAAGGAGAAATCCTAGAAATAAAACTAAAAATCTAAAAGCTATAAAAACTAAAAAATAGGCTTATAATATACTAATAAAATACTATTAAAAGGCAGGCTAAGTACTTTAATTTTAAGTATTAAAAGATAAGCTTTAAATAAGGATAATTAATTATATTATTAATTAAGAATCTTAAGTTTAAAGAAAAAAAGAAGAAATTAATACTTTAGTTTATTAGTCTTTTTAGGATTATTAAGAGAATTAAATTATAAATATATTAATTAGTCTTTTTTAATTAATATATATAAATTTATAATATTTTTTATATAAGCCTTCTAAAGCTATATTAAATAAAATATTAGGAAGATAATAAATCTTTATTAATACTAGACTTTAAAGAAGAAAATAATTAATAAAAAGTAAAAAAGATTAAAAAAAAAAGGAGATTTAAAAAGAAATATATTACTTAATAAAGTAAAAAAAATAGCCTATAAAATATAACTAATAGATTATTACTATAAATATAGAGAATATCCTTTAAATTATTATTACCTAGGAAAAGCTTTAAATTAAGCTAAAAAGAAAAAGGCTATAGCTAGAATAAGTATTATAAAAAAAAGAAAGGCTATAAAAAGATAATACATTAAAATCTAAAGACTAAGGTAATTAAAATACCTATAAAATTATAAAAAGTAAAACTAATTATAAGTAAATTTTTTCTTATTTTAACCTATTTTTTTTACCTTAAATCTAATAGTAATAAGATTAATTATAAGCCTAGGCCTAATTTTCTATAAGGCTATTTTTTAATAAAGGGTTTTTCTTAAGGTAATTATAACTATAATTATAATTATAATTATAATTATAATTATAAAAAGTAAATATTAATACCTAAAATAAAGAATTACTAAATATATTTTTTTAAAAAGCTAATAGGATCTTAAAAATAAAAGATTAAATAGCTTTATTTAAGGAGTTACTATTAAAGACCTATAGTTATTTATTTAGGCTATTAATATTTAGAATTAAGGCTATATTATTAAAGGGATTAAGTAATAATTTAGCCTAGGGCTATTAAGTCTCTAAACCTAAGAAATAGAATAACTAATTAATCTAAAGATATTTAAATAAATTAGCTAAGGTAAATATATAAAGTAAAATTAAAGCTAAAATAAAGGCTATAAAAAAACTATAGCCTTTAAAGGGATTATTATTTAAGTAAAAGCTAAATAAAAAAAGACCCTTAAGATATACCTTAATATTAAAGAGGTTATTTTTTAGTATTATTTAAAGTTATTAATTAAATACTAGGTTTATAATTTTTTAGGCTATAAAGCTAGAATTAGCCTTTTTTAGTTAAAAAGTCTAATTAATTTTATATATTACTTAGGTCTTAGAATTTTAAAGATATTAATAAGAAATAATATAGATATAATATTAAGACTTATAGTAAAAATTAAAAGGGTTTTATAAATAGTTATTTAATAAATATAGTAATAAGCTATAGTAATAATATATATAAATTTAACTTATTATAATAAAAAAGTATTAATAAAAAGGTAATAATATTAAAAAAAAAAGTAAGATTTATAAAAAAAATATTAATACCTTTAAACCTAAAGGTAAATATATAAGTCTTTTTTAAGTAATAAAAAAAATTAAAAGCTAAAAAAAGATATACTTAAGCTTATAATAGATATAAGTATAAAGGTATTATAATTACTTAATATTATAAATAGTAATTAAAGTAATTATAAATTTTAAGGCTTTTATTATATTTTTAAAGTTATTTTTTATTAAGATAAGAAGGCTATAGCTAAGTTAATAATAAGATATAAGAAAGAATTATAAAAATAATATATAGTTTATAATACCTTTTATTATAATTATATTTAAAGTAATAAAAAGAGTTAAGGTTATTAAAAGTATAATAAATAGGCTAAGAAAAATAAAGTATATCTTTAAAATTATTATTAGTTAATAATACCTAAAGGTCTTTCTAATAGACCTAAATATAATATATATAAGTCTAATAACTTATAAAGTAATTAAGAGGCTTAAAGGATATAATTATAATAAAATCCTTATCTTTATTTAATATCTTAAAAATAAAAATAAGCTTTTTTTTAAATATTATAAAAAAATTAAAGTAAAATTATTAAAAGAAAAAAGAAAAAAGGCTAAAAGGTAAAGGTATAAGTAAAAATAAAGGTATATAAGCTAAAAAGGTTATATAAAAAAAAAAAAAAAAAAAAAAAAATAAGATTAAATATTTATAGCTAAAGGGAAATTAAAAACCTTTTAAGAGCCTAAAATATTAAATATATTAATAGTAAGTTAAAGGGTATAAAGTATAGTATATAAGGTTATTAGATATTATAATAAAACTGCCTATAACTTTATAATAATTTTTATATAATAAATAGCTAAGGTATAAGCTATTATTACCTTAATAATTAAATTAGAGAATTAATTACTATAAATAAATATATAATAATAAAAGCCTATTAATAACTATATAATTTAATCTTATTATTACTTTAACTAAGGATAGTTAAATAGGGAAAGGAGGATAATTATAATAGTTAGGCTAGGCTAACTAGTTTATTAGTTATATAACCTTAAGACCCCTTAAAATCCTTTATAATAATCTTTTTTAAAGAATCTTTTTTTTTAAGCTTTAGTTAATATAATATTATAATACCTACCTAATTTATTATTAACTATAATATAAAATTAATTATAATTTAAAACCTTTTTTAAAATAACTATAAAGAAAAATTTATAATAATCTTTTTTTTTAATATTTATTAAACCTTTAATTATTTTTTTAATTTATTTTTAATAGTTTATTAAAATAAAAAGTATTTTTTATTTTTTTATTATTTTTAATTAATTATTATTAGCTTCTTATAAAGAGATATTTATATCTTTTAATTATTAAAAGCCTTAAAGATTAAAAAAATCTTATTAATAATATTAGTTTTTATTTTATAATTTAAATATATTTATATTATAATATTTTTATAGCTTTATATTTTAATAATAATAAAGATTTTCCTTTTAAATTAAATTTAAAGGTATTTTAAGTAATAATTAGTATTTTTTATAAGGTTTTTAATTAAAAATTAATATTTATTTTTAATTAAAATTAGTTTTTTTAATTATTTAATTTAATTAATTTTATAAGATTTAAAATAATATTTAAAGTAATATTTAATTTTATAATAATTATAATATTTAACTTTAAAAAATGCTTTTTTTATTTTTTTTATTTTTTATTTATTAAATTAAAATATAATTAAATTATTAATTTAAAAGTATTAAAATAAATATAATTTTAATTTTTTTTTAAATATATAAGGTTTTTTTTTAATTAATTAAGTTTTAAAAAAGTATTTAATTTATTTATTTTTATAATTTAATATATTTTATAATTTTTAAGTAAATTAAATTAAATTTATTTTTAATTTTAAATAAATTAATATTTTCTTAAAAGGCTATAATATTATAAAAAGTTAAAAGTAATTTTATATAATAATAATATATTTATATAATAATATTAATTTTATATAAAAAATAGTTTTTAATAAAAATAAAATATTTATAAAAGTCTTAAAAGAATTACTTTAATTATTATTAAGTATTTTTAAGCTAGATTATAATAAAAATTTAATAACTTTTTTTTATTTTTTATAAAAATTAAAAAATATTTTTTAAAAGCTTTTTAATTTCTTTTAAGGCTTTCTTTTATAATTAAATTTATTTATATAAATAACTTTATTATATAAATTAGGTATTTAAGGTTATATTATTATATATAAAGAAAATCTAGCTTTTATTAATATAATATTACTTATAGGCCTTTTTAAAGCTTTAATTTATATTATTTAATTACTTATTTCTTTTATAAAAAGTAATTAAATATTTAAAAATAATAATATTTTTAGCTTTAATTTTTTTATTATTATTAAAAAAAAGCTTTTATAAAATTTATAATAATTTAATAAAGTATTATTATTATTAATTTAATTAGGTTTTTTATTATTAATATTAACTTAAAGGACTTTTTAAGTATTTATCTTTTAGGTTTTAAAAGAAATTTTAATAAGTTCTTTAATTAATTACTTTAATTTATTTACTTATTACTTAAAAATAAGCTTTTTTTTTAATTATTTAATTTAAATCTTAAAAGTAATAATATAAGTTAATTATATAACTTATTTAGTAAAATAAAATATTAATTAAAATAGTTTTTTTTAATTAATTAAAGTAATATTATTAATAACTTATTTAATTTTAAGCTAATTATTATAGTTTTTAATAAGTTAATTATTATATTTAAGTAACTTAGGTAAACGCTTTAAAATTATTATAGTTAATAATAAGCTAAATAAGTATAATAATATTATATTAATTAAAGCTTAAAAAAAGAAAATTCTTTAAAAGGGGTTTTTATAAGGGATTTAAAAGGGATTTATACTTATATAATTAATAAACTAGTTAGCCTAGTTAAGCTATTATAAAATGTAATAATATTATAATTTTAAAAAAGTAAAAAAAGTTACTTTTTTAAAAAGAAATATAATTTACTTATTTATAAAAAATATTATTATTAAATAATTAAATTATAAACTTAATTTTAAATATATTAAATTATATAAAATTATTAAAAAGATTTTAATAAATAATTATAAATTAAACTTATTATTAAATATTAAAATTTATTTTATATTTTATATTTTATTATTTAAATTAATAATAAATATAATTTATATAAAAATATATAATAAACTTATAAAAATAAAAAAAAATTAAAAACTTATAAAATAAAAATAATTTAAAATATAAAAATAAATAATATAAAAATAAAATACTTTATTAAATAAAAAAATTATATAAAAAGTAAAAATATATAAAAACTTTTAAAATACTTTATTAATATTTAATAACTATTAAAAAACTTTTATTAATAACCTTAAAAATAATTTTTTTTAATTAATAATATTAATGATATTAATTAATTAAGTCTTTATTATAATAAAAAACTTAATATTTTAATAAGCTTTAATTTATTTAAAGTTTTAATATTTTAATAAATTATTTTAAAATTATATGTATTTAATTAATATTATTAAAAATAAAAATATATTAAATAATTTAAATATTTATTAATTTATTATTATATTAATAATAATTTATTTTTAATTAATTTTTTTAAAAAATAATATTTTATAATATTAAAATAATTTATTATTAAAATTAATTAAAATATATAAGAAATAAATTTATAATAATAAAACTTTAATTTTAATAATACCTTTATTATTATACTTATAATTATAATAATAAATATATTAAAAATAGTTTTTATAACTAAATAAAGCTTAGTATTTTAAGTTATAAAAATATAATAATTATATAATATAATAAAAAAACTAGTATTTTTAATTAAAATAGCTTATATATAATAATTATAAGTAGCCTTAGATTTTAATATATTATTTAAAAAGGAAAATAAAATATTATAAAATTAAATTATAATATATTAAAATTATATTAAAAAGAAAATAAGTAAATAAGTTATTACGATTCGTGCCCGTAACAGCGCTGTAAGGCTTCTATAAGCAGCTATACACACCACTGTAATTGCTACAATAGCAGTTATAGCCCAATCTTTTGCCCTGTGGCGTAGTGGTTAGGTGTGACCGTTATATAAGTCTTTAAAATAAAATTAAAAAAAATAAAATTATATTATAATTAAATAAAATATAATATAATATTTATAATATATATTTTTTATTAAGTTTTATTAATTATAAATAGATTTATATTATATTATAAAAAACTTACTATAAGCCCTTTATTAACTTATAATAAAATTATAATATAACTTATAGATTTATTATAAGTCTAGCTTATATAACTATAAGCCTTTATAATATATATATATATATTTATTTAATATTAAATAAGACTTAGCTTATTAACTGTTAATAAAACTTCTTTATATTAATAACCTTAATATATATTACTTAATTATTAAAAAATATAATATTTATTAATATATTTAATTTAATACCTTATATATCTTATAAATATAAACTTAATATAAACTAGTTTTTCTATTTAAAATTATAATAATTATAAATATAGCTATTAAAAAGTAAATAGTATTAATATTACTGAATTAAGATAGTAATTATAGTATTAAGGTAAATAAATTTTATATAATTTTAACTTTTAAAATATAAACTTATTATAAAGGCCTTATTATTTAAGCTTTAAAATAATAAGTTAGAAGCTAAATAGCCTTATTAAGCTAATAATAAAAGAAAATAATAATAATAATAATAATTTCTATAATCTTTTTAAATAATTAAGTTTATTTATATTAATTAATAATTTAGTATTAAAACATATTATTTAGCTTACTTATACTTTATAATTACTTTTAAGTAATAAGTAAAACTAATATAATAAAACTTTAAGATACTGGCAGCAAGTTCAGTAATCCAAACAGTCGCCACTTAGCTTATTATTGTATTGCTAAGTGCTATAACCCGATCCGCCAGGCAATAGTTGGCTCGGGGATGAATTACTGTGTCAGCGTGTCAGACGTGGCACCTAACCTGGCTTAGCCATGGCACATGTGTGACACTCACAGCAAACAACGAGGACTTACGCGTCGATGAGCGACAGCAGGATTGACCACGGGTTGCAGGTTGGTCAGAGGTCCCACGTCAGAGCGGAGAGTAAGACAGGATCGGACGCAGGGATAAGTCGCCAACAAAATGTTATACCCGAACATTTTGTTGGGTGCTGTGGCCTTTATCGAGCCAACGGTCCCAACATCAACAACGTTCTTTGATCTCACGTTTTGCGATATATTCGCCTCCCGACATTGAAGGCTTGTCAGATCTTAACAATCAACTACAACAAGGCCTTTTGCAACTGCATGCTTCCACCAGCTCTACTATAGAATGGCGCATACCTCTGGCATTACGCCTTTATATCAGGTGTTCAAACCACCTTTCACCATCGAATCGCCCGGATACGAGAAGGAAGCGAATGAAACTGTTCCTCGTCGACACCCAAGGGCTCGCGATGGCCTGATTGAACGCCCATCAGATGATGTTCGCACTGTTTTCGACATCATTCGCCGCAGCGCGCGGCTCTTCCCCGAAAGCAATGCTGTGGGTTCTAGAAAGCTGATTCAGCTTCACAAAGGAACACACCAGTTCGAAAAGAAAGTAGACGATAAGGTGCAGAAGGTAGAAAAGGAATGGACATACTTCGAGTTATCTGGCTTTTCCTTCTTGACCTACAAGCAGTATGAGAAACACTGTCTCGAAGTCGGCTCAGGCCTTCGAAAGTTAGGACTTGGCCGAGGTGATAAAGTATTTCTGTTCGGGTCCACAAGGTATGACCATCAGCCCCAGAGCGTTTTGTGTCTGTCTGATCAGCTCGATTTAGTGCGCAATGGATCGCTATATCGCATGCTTGTGCTACCCAGTCTATGTCAATCATCACAGCTTACGACTCTCTTGGATCAAGTGGCCTTGAACACAGTCTCGTCCAAACCCAAGCTGAGGTCATGTATATCGACCCATATCTGCTCAAAACAGCCTCAGAGCCTCTCAAGAAGTCAAAGGTTCACACTCTGATCGTGAATGAAGCATCCATCTTCGGCGGGTCGGAACTCCTGGAAGAGTTCAAGACCTCACATCCAAAGGTCAAAATAATTAGCTTCGACGACCTTTGCAGGGCTGGCGCGAGCGAAGTGGTAGATCCTGTTTGGCCTGAACCCGATGACTTGTACTGCGTCATGTACACTTCAGGATCTGGCGGCGTTCCTAAGGGCGTGCGCATTGCACACCGCAATCTCATTGCAGGCAGTAAGATGACCTCGGAATCTATTTCGATGCTAAGCTGATGTACCTTCCAGTTGCCGGTCTTTACACTTGCGTCTCTGACTGTGTCACTCACAACGACATCTTGCTTGCATATCTTCCGCTTGCCCATGTCTTGGAAATGGCTCTTGAAAACCTCGGGTACTATTTTGGCGGTGCTATTGGTTACGGTAATCCACGGACCTTGTCCGATACGTCTGTGAGAAACTGCGCCGGAGACATGCGTGAACTGGCGCCTACAATCATGCCCGGCGTTCCGCAAGTGTACGAGACTATCAGAAAAGGTATCATGGCTCGACTCAACGCAAGCGTGCTTCTGCGAACCTTGTTCTGGCGTGCCTTTGCATACAAGAGCTTCATGGTCAAGCACAAGTTACCTGGTGCTTGTTTGCTGGACAGCATTGTTTTTGGAAAGGTTCGAGAGATGACTGGCGGCAGAATCCGATTCCTTTTCAATGGTGGAAGCGCAATCTCTCTGTCGACAAAGCACTTCCTGTCCCTCGTTCTTGCTCCGATGTTTACAGGGTATGGTCTTACTGAAACCTGTGCAAACGGGTCATTAGGATCCCCCCTTGAGTTCACCCTCCATTCGATCGGTACAATTCCGGGATCCATCGAGGTCAAGTTGGTATCTGTCCCCGAATTCGGCTACTCCGCCGATACGAAGATACCGCAAGGCGAGATCCTGATCAAAGGTGAGGCTGTTATGTTAGGATACTATGAGAATGAGGAAGAAACCAAGAGAAGTTTTACTGAAGACGGTTGGTTCAAAACCGGAGACGTTGGCGAATTTGATACCGATGGCCATCTTCGCGTGATCGACCGCATCAAGAACCTGGTCAAGTTACTCAGTGGCGAGTATGTTGCCCTGGAGAAGCTGGAGGCTATCTATCGCGGCGTGCAGGGTATCATGAACGTCATGATTTATGCCGACTCTCAGCATTCCAGACCTATTGCTGTCGTGATGCCCGATGAGACCTCTCTTCTCCACACGGCTCGTGACATGGGTATTGATGAACATAGCATGCACAATGATCCTCGAATTCAGGAGAAATTGCTCAAGGATCTGCAGGCAGCTGGGAAACGAGGTGGTCTTTCGAGTGCCGAGACTGTTGCTGGCATAGTAATAACACTAGAGGAATGGACTCCAGCAAGTGTAGGTTCACCCATATTCCAACACCTGATTTCTGCTGACCTAATTAACTACACAGGGACTTGTCACAGCTACTCAAAAGCTTAACCGGCGAGCTATTAATACCAGATATAAGAGCGAAATTCACAAGGCACTCAAGAACGCCTAAAGACGTTAATATATATTATAGTTAAAGCTACGGGAGTAGCTTAGGAGACAAGCTTCTAGAATGCTTTGTAGTTATATTTTTTCCCTTTATATTTAAAACCTTTATAACTTATTTAATAAAGCTTTATTTAATTTAAAACTTAATCTTAATTATAATTAAATATTTAATAAGCTTTTTTATTAAATACTATTAACTTATTTAACTTTTTTTTATAACTCTTTAAATAATATAATTATTATTAAAAATAATAAATATTTTTTTTATAAATTTATTATAATATATATCTAGGCTAGGTTATATAATATTTTATTAATTATTATTATTTTATTATTTAATAGCTTTTTTAATTTATATTAAAAAATATCTTTTTAATATTATAAATTATATATAATATTATTTATTAATATTAAATATAAAGTAAATAAGGCTTATAAAAATAATATTTTTAATATTACTTTTTTAAATCTTTTTATAAAGCCTTTTATAGCTATTTTAGCTATTAAGCTATAATTATAGCCTTTAAAATAAGTTTATAATATTATAAAATATAAAATATATTAAAAAATAAAAAAATATTATAAATTATTAATTAATTAGTTATTATATTAACTTAATTATAATAAAAGTTATTTTAAAAATATTATTTTAAATTAATAAACTTACTTATATTAAATAACTTATTTTTAAATATTTTATATATCTTAAGTCTAATTATTTTTATAAATAAGTAATAATTATTTATTTATATACTTTTAAAATTAATTATTAAAATATCTAGCTTTTAATTATAAATAAAATTCTAATTAATAATAAAAATAAAAAATATTTTACCTTATATATATTTTTTTAGTATTTTTTATTTTTATAGCCTTAAGGCTAAAGCCTCTTTTTAACCCCTTAATCTTATTATAGTATTTTTTTTATATTTAGTTAGATATTAACCTGTTTATTTAAAGAAATACATCCTCGAGTTTCTTAATATATAAGTATTGTACTGATTTCTTTAACATCCCAATGTGATTCTTTAATACGGGATAGCTAGCCACACTGAAATACTCGAACGGATATGTACTGATAGAATGATGGGGCAAATGCCTGGAGTCTTCCGGGAAACCGTTGCAATTAGCTATATTTCTGAATGGCACGGTCAGTGAAGTTCATGCCTGGGTTCATAACGCAGCATGATTCCGCCTTGGAGCGTGAAATCTGATTCTGGCGCCAGTTGGTTGACTTGTGTGTCAGTCCATACGTTCTGGGCATGCGCACAAGATTCAAAATGGCGTAAGAACTCCTTCCGCGAGTACACCCGATCCCTATCATTGAAACCCCATGGAGGGTCTGGAGCTCTGTTGGCGTGTTCATACTCTTCAACGCGGAACTGGCACCCTTTGCAATTCACCCCTGGTTCCACCCTGTCATTATTCAAATCATACCACGGAAACGCGGCAGCTGCCATATACCGGTAGCAAAAGTCGTGTCTTATTTCGTCATGAGACTGGCTTTGCATTCGTTGTGACAGTACCGACTTTGGGATTCTACGAGAAGAATCAAGATATCTGAGCTTCTCAACAACAGGCTTGGCCTGTATGAGGTATCTAGGCCTTTTGACGCTAGGCCACGGCTGTAGAGAGTATTTGCCGTAGACCACTCGAAGTTTAGGTCCGCATATCTTTTCAATCTCCTTGCTTGAGCTATGCACTGCTTTCGCGAACACTTTAGGTACCGGGACAGGGAGAACGTGCAGGTCGACAGAGATTTGCAGGCACGTGAAGCAGCATCGCTGGCAAGTAATAAGATATAGGAATGCTGCAAACTTTCCGCAACACTCGCACTGATTGCTGACGAGCGTCTGGTAGAAATGGGCGATGGTGAAAACCTGACCGAGCTCTGCCTTTAGCAGCGGTTTCAGTCCCTGAAGTCCATGCTTCACCACAGTTTTGTACTCGCGCGATGCTGTCGTTATGCTGCGTGCACGATTGTTTACGCGCCGGAAACGCAGATATGAGAGAATGTCAAGTTCCCGAAGTATCATGAGAGTCAACTCCTCAGGAAGTCGGCTCAAGATACCGAGGCTTGATGATGACCCGCCGTCCGGGGTAGACAGCAGAAATGGTGCATTGATCTTTCGCTCATTCGTTCGTATCAGGACCCTGTCGAATTCGCTCCTGTGGTATGTACAGGCGTCGATAATTGCGTCTTCATCCTCTCTGATGTCCGGGTGTGCTGCCATTATTGTTGCTTTCAACGGGGATGTTTGATGATGAAGCCCGAGGTTACGTGAAACGAACTTCAAAGGATTCAATGCGCAGGTGAGGCTAAAATAAACTGTAAGTGAAAGAAATCTTAGCGACACATATTGGGCCCACCATCCAGTTGTTATATGAGAGAATCGCTCGGCTGTGCACAACTCACAGGCCAAATAATCCAGGCTTTCCCCGCATTTAGGCAGATACCAGTCGTCGGGCAACTCCAGAGATGTCGCCTTTCCAGTCAGCCTTGTTCCTTGACAGCGACCATCTTTATTGGACCACGCGTCTCATCCACAGCCAGGGGCGGACCACAGCCAGGGGCGGACCATCATTAACATACAAGTGGGAAGCATTTGCTAATTCATGAATTCATACTAGGCAAAACCCTTTTTTCTACTTCATAAATAAACAGAATATGCTCATTTCATACTAGGGCTTACCACCATTCAGCCGCGCCGCACAGCAATGACTTAATTGTTATGACTGCCCAAAAAACCGAACTGGGAACCGGTTGAAAATCACAAACACGCTCCATTTAGCCTGCTAGTATCTAAATCTGCGCTGACGTGGTCTTGAGGGCCCCTGAAGTGAATGGCCTCAAAGACTCATAGACCAAAGAAGCTTGTCTATCCCACCACCATCATACTGCTCGGGTATGTGGTATTCTAGTGCAGCAACAGCTTCTATACCACCTCTATTCTCCTCTTCGATATGCGTGGCACCCTCCCGTGACCTTCTTAGCTCATTAATGATATGTTTCATGGTCTGAGCATCGTACAACCCTTCCCTTCTGTGTGACGAGGCAAGCATTTGAGCAGCTCTTGTAGCTACCGAATCGTCTGAGCATTTAATGGCCAGTGCGAATAATGGAGCCACAACTCCGGTTTCCAGTGAGAAATTGCGCCGCGGAGTCTTGGTAGCACTAGGAGAGGCGTTGGCCTGTGTAGTATGCTCGAGCAAGGTCTCAGCCAGATCAAGTATGTGATGAGCGGTCGGATTAGGCGAAGCACCAAACACACCGTGATCTTGAGGGAACTTTGATTGTACTATCATTTGGCAAACGTGGAAGTGAACGAGAAGTGTTCGGATACCGTGCAAGATCAGGTCATCGTGTTGATCTCTGTTCTCGAATTCCTTAAAGCCTTCGATCCAGGCATTGTAACCTTGTTCTAATGAAGATTTCTCTTCCAAGATGTCCAAGCTCAGGGACTCCTTCTCTTTCTGATAGATTTCCGCGTTCTTGTTCACAAAATGATACAACCATGCTTGAAGTTTGACCAATTGTTGCTGAGCATCTTCGAGCCCTAAGAAAACTTTCCGTGGCGACAACAGACCATGATCTGGCTCTTTGTATTTGTACTCCGCTGAAGCAAGAATTGGTATCCGGTCGTCTTCGAAGAAACTGGCTTGCATGTCCAGGCGCTCAAAAATAGTGGTCAAGCTCTCGATGCCCTTGGACTCATCGTCAACCTTTTCACGTTGAGCAGACACCATGAGTTTGAGACCGTTGCTGAGATGTTGGAGTGCCGCATTGCGGTCACCAATGGCGCTTTCACAGCAATAGAACAGAATGCAACAGACCAAAGCAGTCCTTAAAGTGCCATCTGATGGTTGAGCTATTCGCTTCCCCAGAGATCGCAGAGCTTTACCGTATAAACTCAAGGTTTCGGGACTGGCTACCGATGCTCTGTCAGGATTTGACGATATGTAGTCTAGGTGGAGCGAGCTCATTGCAACCAGGGCCTGCCGCACTACTAGATCTTCGTGTCCAGCCTGAAGCACAGTTTGAGACCAAAATTCCGATGCCAGAAACCCGGAGATATCCTCCGATCCTTGAACACAGAAGTAGTGGAGTAGCCTCCGGTCTTTCTGGCTTCCGGGAATCTTGAATGGGATGGAGTAGCGGGCGATGGGCAAGAGAGCTGATGATCCTGATATCGTAGCTGGGAAAGATTTACTCTCCGAAGAAGAGGCCGACGCAGCACTGTAGTCACATATCCATCCAGATCGAAGACATTTCGCGCAACTCGGCTTACTCTCATCACACTTTATCCTTCTTTTCCTGTTGGGATGTCAGTGACTGGTCGTCCCCTCTTCTTCTTAGATGTCAAAATCACTGGTGGGAGAAAATTAGAAGGATACTGACCGGCATGTTTGGCAGCCTGTTCTCCTCCTTGGAACACTATTTCTCGTTCTCTTGTGAACAATCAGCGCATCTCGTGAGGCCATTGTTTGGTATTTCATGGGTCCCTGAGTTGGATGCTCGGTGAAACTGTAGGAAATGCCCCGTAAGCACTAGCGAACAGGGGGGGCTGTCCCCGTCTTACCCATTTACCGGCGCCCAAAACTCCGACATGTTACGAATCTCGTATGCAATATGCGTAAAATAGACTCAACAAGA
The DNA here is from genome assembly GCA_017165645.1 of Fusarium sacchari. NCBI lineage: Eukaryota > Fungi > Ascomycota > Sordariomycetes > Hypocreales > Nectriaceae > Fusarium > Fusarium sacchari. Next base: position 24,436 of record JADANP010000016.1, read on the forward strand.
AATTACAAGTGTGCCATGATCACAGGGCGGTTGATCTTAGCGTAAGCTGGGATAAGTACTGCTTTGATTATGGTGCTCGAAAGATCCTGTCTGATCAGTTGCTTGAACCACTGCAAGGGGTTTTGTTTGGCTGAGATTCTGAAGGATCGAAGGATCCATAATATCCGGCTAAAACGGAATCGAGGAGGCCTCATCACAACACGTGACACCTCCTGCAATCAAATTGTATCAGTTTTGTCTCTGCCATAGACATGATGGATATCACTCGATTAATTTGTGGAGGTCTCAAGATGGAACAACCAGACGCCAGATTAAGCAGTCAGGAGATTGTCACATCTCCAGTACAGCAGAGTCAGGACATTGAACTCGAGACAGTAAAAAAAGCTAAGCAAGTTTCATCATCGGAAGATGCAGAAGCGTTGCAAGTTGATGAAGGCAGGCAGCCAAAGCAGAAAAAGTCTGTGGCCTTCAAATTGGCTTTCTTAGGTTTGTCTGCTACACTTTTCGTGTTCCAAGTGGATGCGACAGCACTTGGTATTGCATTGCCGGTAAGATCATCTTCATCTTCGGACTCCTCTCACAATGGCTTCTGGACTGACACTTATGCCAGACAATAGCCAATGAGACCTCAAAGGCTCGAGTCTAGAGTCATTCTGGGCCAACCTATCATATACACTATGCGGTCTTGTGATGCAACCAGTGTGGGCAAGCATATCAGACGCATTCGGACGAAAACCACCACTCTACGTCTGCATTGGGCTATTCTTTATCGGATCAATTACCTTTGCTGTTGCTCAGAACATGAAGACGATAATCGTGGGCCGTGTACTCCAGGGTTTTGGCGGTGGTGGCATCGATGTTCTCATACAGGTCATCCTCGCTGATATGACAACCCTTGAGGAACGATCAAAGTATCTGGGTTTGATGGGTATCCCAAATGCAGTGGGCAATATTCTTGGACCATCTGTGGGAGCTTTATTTTCTACCTACGCCACTTGGCGATGGATCGGATGGATCAATCTCCCCATTCTTGGGTTTGGAACACCATTGGTGTTCTTCTTTCTCAAATTACGACCTGTCACGACGGACGCATCGCTTGCTACAAACATCGAACGCCTTGATTGGATTGGAATGGGTCTCGTTGTCTCTGGTATCACTGTATTAGTGTTGCCGCTAAGTTGGGCTGGCTCCTTGTTTCCATGGGCCGCATGGGAGACCTTGGTTCCTATGATTCTGGGTGTCTTGGTGCTTGTCGCTTTTGTCTTCTACGAAGCAAAGCCTACAGCACCGATCATGCCTCATCGGCTGTTTCACTCCATCACTGCCAACATGACGTTGCTTGGAGGGTTCATTCACGGAGCCATCCTCGTTTCGTTACTTCAGTATCTGCCTCTGATTTATCAAGCTGTGTACCTGGAAACGCCGATCAAGTCAGCTGTCTTCCTCTTGCCAACGTCTATCATTAGCGTATTCGTCGCAGTAATCTCTATGATGATGGTACCACTATTTGGAGGCTATACCTGGCTACTGAGGCTCTCATGGGCCTTATTGGCTCTCGGTACTGGGATTCTGGCAATCCTAGATCTCAGTTCGCCTTCATCGATGCTCTACGGAATCCCTGTGATATGGGGAACGGGTGTTGCTCTTCTTCGACTCAATCTTCTACCAATGCAAGCCAGCGTCAAAAGCATCGACGATACAGGCGTTGCAATCGGGCAGTTTCTCACGATTCGTATGTTTGGAGGTTTGATCGGTCTGACCATCGACTCTGCAATATTCAACACTGTCTTTGCCAGGTCCATCGCCTCTAGCTCACTGCAACTTACAGGGCCTCTGGCACCTTTGGAGGACGCATCCAAGGCCGTTGCCTTTATTAAAGAACTCAGGACCTTGAGCATTCCTCTAACAACACTTAATGAAGTGCTAGGAGTCTATCTCGAGTGCTTCCGGACGATCTTCTACACAATGGCGGGCTTAGGTGCTTTGGGGCTGCTGACGTCAATATTTCTTGAGGAGATTGACCTCAAGACTCAGGAGCGTGGCAACCAGCGTTTTGAAGACTAAGACATGGGTCAACTACCATTTAATTAGCAGTCACTGGAGAGAGAAAGCCGGTATTCTTACACCTCGATAATGACCACTTAGGGAACAACAACTCTTATATAATTCAATGATAATAGATATAGTTTTAGATAAATAATTGTAATTCCAAAGTATGCAGAACCCGATTTTGTCCAAAAGATCCAACTTGTTGTCCAGCGTCAGATATAGTCGTGGTCAATGCGGATGACGACTTTAGCGAAGTGCTTCTGCTCCTTCAGCTTCCTGTAAGCCTCCTTGGCATCTGCCAGCTCAAAGACCGTGTCGTCATATACAGGTTTGAGCTTCTTCTCGTCGATGTATCGGACAAGATCCTTGTACTGATTCTGACTACCCATGAGGAACCCACGAATAGTGCACGTGAACATCAAAGCCCCCATCATGGGAACGACCTCAGTGTTTTGCGCAACAGCACCAACGACTTGGATGGACCCATAAGGGCGCACTGCTTCGAGTGACTGCTTAAGTGTCTCATCGCCGCCGATATCCACGATCATATCGAAGCCTACTCCATTAGGTGTCAAAGATCGCGCCTCTTTACCCCAGCCAGTAGCATTCTCGCGATAGTTGACAACGTGAGTTGCGCCAAGTCTTTTCAACTTCTCTGCCTTCTCTTGAGATGAAGTAGTCGCCACGACGGTGAGCCCAAAGGATGATGCAAGTTGCAGGGTCGCTACACTGACGCCTCCAGTTCCCTGAACCAGGATCCAGGTTTGTGGTCCAATTTGATCCTTGCCTAGTTCCGAGAGGGCGTTCCAAGCTGTGATCCAGGTGACGGGGAGAGTGGTAGCTTGAAGCCAATCGAGAGACTCTGGCGCATGAACAAGAGCGCCTTCCGAGAATACTCCATGGGTACGAAGCGTTCCTTTGGTACCCAAGCCAAGCATGGTCGGCACATCTGACATGTTGACATCAGCATCGCTGCCTCTCTCCACCACCACGTCTGGTGCAGGGAACGTGATGACTCGATCGCCAAGTTTGAAGTCTTTGACAGAAGAGCCAACAGCTTCGACCGAGCCTGCTCCGTCACATAGAGGGACCATTGGTGGGGTGATGGGGCCAAATTGCTTAACATTGTCAGGTGATGTCAACGCCGACGACTTTGGACATCTAGATACGTACAGCTGATGCAGCAATGACGAGATCTCGATAGTTGAGACTGGCAGCATAGAGTTTGACTAGAACGTCATTTGGACCTAGTTGATCCTTGGACGGAATGGGCGCGTTGGTCTCATACTTGAGTGATGTCTCGAAGCCCTGCTGGTCGTTGAGGATCCACTGCCTTGCCATGATGGGCTGTTCTGATGCTCTGGAGATGAGGAGTTGAGATGTCGTTAGTGGAATGAAGGAGAATGTGCTTAAGTTCGACGGGTATCCTTGTGTTTAAGTATTGATTCTTGATAGATGTATTCCTTTCTTGTTGTTGACTCAGCCAGCGGAGGGTTGCGGATCTGCGGGGCGTGATAACAAAGCATCCGCAAGCAGGAGCGGAACTGTCCACTGAACTTACATCACCTATCTTCACCCCTTTATCTCACTTAAGCCATAAGACTTATCGAGTGGCTGATCCGAAGTTCATTGTTTCTTCTCCCCTTATCTCGAGCGTTCAGATTTCCATCTTGCCATCCTGTCGGGACCAACATCGAGTTCCATCATACATAACGCAAAGTCGTCAATATGTCCGGGCTCCATCTCCACCATGACCTTTTCATGATCATTCCTGCACATAAAGCCAATATTGCTCTCCGCACACATCTTTGTCCAAGCGAACGCCGACCTCGCTTCCCAAAGCCCCTTTCTCGTGGTGATGGGTAAGGTCCCGTAACAAGGACCAGATTCAGTCTTCAGCAGTTCATAGCCTGATTGAAGGCCCATGGATACACACCATGTCCTTCGAATAGACTCTGACAGCACCCACGAATGCCAGAGTAGTTGCTCAGGAGAGAACTGGCCCAGAAGCAGCGGCAATGTGAAATATTGAGGGGTTACATTAGTGAGATGATTCTTTACAATCATATCTCCGTTAGCAGTAGCCTCGAGAGCATTATTCATCATTTCCTTTGTCCAATCATGCAGGGTCTGGAGATGCTGCTCCGCCTTGTGACGTTGCCGTAGATCACCATCCAGTAGTCGAATCGTGCAATAGACCATGAGTGCTTGTACACGACTCAGGCTATCGAGGATGTCTCCAGCTGTGTTTCTGTCGCCCTCAGACACCAACAACCTCTCGGCCTTCTGCTCTGAAATTCGGAGGACCATCTCACTGGTCTCTGGTGTCTTTGACAAATATGAAGACAGTACTGTGAAAGCATCGCTGATACAGTCAGGGAGAGTATTTCTGTAAAGTTCATGATGCACAAACACAGTACTTCCGCTTTTTGTCCAATCCTCCAGCCAATCTCTCGTTTGGTATAGAAGCCCCCGGATCATGTCCGTCGTTAGGTGCGCCCTATTTGACTCTAGAATTGGAACTGCCCTCCAAGATTCTGGATCAAGGAACCAAGCCAGTTTCAGATCTTCTAAAGAAATAGTACCCGGAGTGCTTTGATGGTCGATATGACTCTCCACCCCTATTTCTACCAGCTCAGACCAACTGTCATCTTGGCCTGACTGCAATAACTGTGGCTCTGGCAAGGCTGCCAACGGGGAAGATTGTTCCCCGCAGTTCTGTGTAGCTTGGTAGACAAAGGTGTTGGGTAAAGGCTCATAAAGACAATCCAAGCCGCGAATGTCACAACGACGGCATTTGGGCTGCTGTTTGGTGCACTTCCTCTTAGATGATTGACAGGCCTTACAGGCTTTCACCATGTATCGAGTCAGTCCTATCTGGCTCATCGCTGGCTCCATGGGTGAAGATTTGCTGATTCACTGCGATGATAAGCGCAAGGTTGTTTGCGGAGGATGAAGCCTGCTTAAGGATCGACTGCTGATGAGATACTGCTCCTTACGGTTAGACTTCCGCTGCTTGTCTCCACCAGCTGATTAATGATATTTGCAGGCCGCAAATCTGACCTGCCTGAGTATGACAACATTCAATACGAACAAGGACAGTGCGGAAATACAATTCTTGGTCAACACCAACGACTATTTTCAGCCGATGACGCAGCATGAAAACATAACTCATAGTAGTAATGACTCACTGAGTGGGGCCATCTCGAGATTGCTAGTGATCAACTCGGCTTATGTTTCTATTCTGTGACCAGCACCGACGAAGTGATGGCCCCTTACAAACAAGTGGGAACGTCTCTTACGACGATACTCATAAAGCTTGAGTCAAAGGAACATTGTATTGATTGATTCTTTGAACTGCGAAGCATGACCAAAGCATTTCGGATGTGAATCAGAGAACCCGGACCACCAGAATAAGATGTCGACAAGCTGCAACCTCCTGAAGTCGTCCTTACACAGATTCAAAGACTCTTGTGACAGAGGAAGCGCGTTCAGAGAATAATCAGGAACTAATCAAGGAGATAATCATACTACTGCATAACTTGCCGCTTGTAGATCCCGGAGGGGAGCATTAGAGGCTCTACTGCGTCCACCCAGCACGCATTGAAGGCATAGCATATCCTCACCCATTAGGGCGGTATAAGAGTCGCGTTCGAGGTTGTCCTCCTGTCAGCATTATGCCGTAGCAAGTCGAATACAGGACCAGAGTCCATGTCGGATAGTTCTGCCAGCCCGGCCCTAAACTGCAACAGCGATTGCCAAAGCCACAAGGCTTATCCAAGGCCTAATACTTCCAGCCGAGTCAACAATCACCGGGGACTCGGTCGCCATCCCTGGCGTTCCACCATCGGTTGTGGTACCCCCCATACATGCACCAGCATCGCAAGTGGCTACTGGTTGTTGGTACGATGTTGCCAGTCCAGATGCTGTATCAGGTCGAAATGTTTCGGAGTTTGAAGCTATCTGTGATTGTTGCTGGCTTGAGCTCGACTGAGTAACTTGAGTGGTGACGGAAGCGGGGACGGAGCAAGCAGTCGGAGTAACCAGTGATCCCCCTCCATCGAAAGGGTTGTACCCGAGACATTGGGCGTACTGTGCCGCACAGCTGGCCATATTGGCGTCTGGTGCGGTGCGACAAGTGTTGTAGTCATCGTTGCACTCGGTAACACAGTCGTATGTTTCAGGTATACTGGTATCTATACTAACAGCAGGAGTCGTAGTGTCAGTACCAAGAGGAAAAGATGAACTCCGGCCATATGCGGGGGCCGAGGAGCTGGAAGCCCTTGAGCGCGTGTTGGTAGCAGCGGTCGACTCGACTGCTGCCGTATTTGAGGCTCCGGTAGCGCCTCTGGAGCATGCTGTTGGGGCTGTGATTGAGTTCGAGCCCAGGAACGGATTGAATCCCAGACATCTTTCGTAGTCCTCCGCACAAAATGCTTGACTGGCATCCGGCTCAACTCGGCATGAGTTGTATGCATCAGTGCATGCAGTCGCGCATTCGTCGCGCTTATAAAGGCGTGCAGAGCCCGAGCCTACAAAGGCAATAAAGAAAGCGACCGTGGGCTTCATTATGTCATGAAATTGATGTTGAGCGAAGAGAGCGAGTGGCAGTGGAGAGGTGTGTTGGAATGCGCGGGAAATATGGGTTTGAGGAGATCTAGACTTATATTCATCTCCATCTTACTCGATGTATCGCACCTGGTCGTCTAGAGGATACCGAACTGCTTTGAGGCATTGGTTTGTTCCGCTCCCCAGCTGCTAGCATCCGAGACATGGTTCTCATTCATGCCGTTTGCGTCTTATGCCATCGGCAGTGGTCTATTGGATGCATCGAACCGCAAAGCATTGAATTGGGGGTTATTAAAGTCAAGTGGCACAACTGGATTCGGTGCTAGCCAATTGCAGACTTGGACAATTAGACATGGTGTCTTCAATCTGGCTGTTTTCGGCTACTGAAACGACGCCCCTATGAATTACGAACACATTGCAGAAGTCAAATACCAGTATCTATGCAACAATCTTTCGTTGTTACAGCAATTAATTATTCAGATTGTAGAATTCTCATCACGGTCAAGTAATGTGAGAAACTATCGGGTCTTGTCCTTGTCCCCAAGTCCATCTACCATCCGAGCAGCTGTCACGGAATTCACGAAAGACAAGTTGAGGCTGACATAAGGGCCATGATTCAAAAAAAATCAATAGACTTTTCTCTTTTAGGAGGCTTCTGACAGTTCTAGCAGAAGCAAAAGCAAATTGTGCGTCCAAACTTAGCTTATTATCTACAGTCGTGTTCTCAAACTCATGCCATCCAAAACTTGAAGCCTTCTTATAAACCAGCACCCGAATAACCTTCACCCCAAGCACTGATAGAGAGAGTTTCGGGGGCATCGGACTCAATTTTCAAGCTCCCCTTGCCTTCCAAGGTGCTCTAGAAACTACCAAATCCATACTCAGTCAGCTCTGCAAAGTCTTCGACGGATTGCTTGATATCAACCGAAGCCTCATGAATTCCAAGCATGGGAGTGCTTGAGGGTGTGAAAGAGCTTGAGATTGTCGACGTGGTGTTGTAAGCACCTCCAGACATGAATGCATCACCAGTTACAGTCTCCACAACCGAACTGGTGTACTTACCTGCGCCGCTGACCTCTTCATACTCAGACTTCCAAGTACGAGTGGTATCGCAGCTTGTATATTGCATTGTATCAACGGGAGCCTGCCCTTGTAAAGGAACATGCTGGGCAAGGTTTGCATCTGCCAAAGGTGGTGGGACAAGCAGACCCAGGTTAGCTCCACGAGCAAGAGTGAGTCCGTTGTGGATGCCCACAACAAAATTCAGAAATCGTTCATCGTACTCTGACAGGACTTCAGGACCACGAGAAGCCCGGATGGTATTGGCCAAGTCGTCCAGGAAACCGAGCTGGCTTTTCGGGTCGACGCGAGCAGCATACGCAACCAGAACTTCAAACTCCACGAATGTCAAGCCCTCAGCTCCCCCAAGAGAGAACACAATGTCATCAACCGCTTGTCTCATGGAGTCTTTATCGACGGGTGACCACTCTTCTTGGCCACGGTTCATTGCGATCGTGAACGCATCTTCAATGACGGCTGCTCGGTCGTCGTTAAACTTATTCCAAATAGACTCCATTTCGGTGTTTGAGGATGGAAGATCGTTTTTGAAGTTGGTAGAAGTGATTGGTTGATGGTAGCTAGAAATGTAAGAGTTGAAAAACTGAGATGGGTAGAAACGAAGAATCCACAGGCGAGTTTTGGTCCCTTATTATACTATGAAATCTTTACCGCTCGTGCCATGCATTGGGATCTGATCTAAGCTGTTCACAAGTCCTGCATGGGTTTCTTAGCTTGTTCCTTTGTTTCTTGATGGTCACCGATGAGAAAGAGGGTTTTAAAATGAGAGTCATTGTTTTCTAGCTTGTCCCTCTTGAACAAAGGTGTGAGAGAGCACGATATCCGGTGTTTTTCGAACAATGCACCTAGACACGCTTGTTTCTGTTCGGAAACATGAGCAAAAGTGAAAGAATTTCAGTTTGATAACTGTTCTGATAGGTGAACACAGGGAATAACGGCTGTCTTGTATTATTTGCCCAAGCCTCGGGTATTGCGCGTATGGTTGGCATCAAGCAAGCTCGGTTGATTGTTCGGGAATCTCGCGTTTCGTACTCCAAAATGACAGTTCCGGTTCTATTCCATGTTGGTATTCTCTAACATCAGTGGGCAAACCTGAAGTCCAACCTCTTGTTGCCTTCATCTGTAGTTGTTCTCAGATACTCATCCTTCTCTTCATCCGACATTGCATCCCAAATGCGCTCTCGAGTCTTATTTCGCCATATGTAGTATCCCTTGATGAACAGAGTCATCACCACGTTCCAGCCAACGAGTGCTAGAAGAACCTTATTTCCCCTTCGATACAAAGGTTTGTCATCATCACGATAGATCTGTATGTACTATGAGCCGTGCTCTAGATGGCGGTGAATGGGGGCGTTGACTAACCTGGGATGATATTACAGAACTGGCCTGACATATCATGTTATACATGGCACTACCCACTGTTCGAGTCCGAACAGAGCCAGCGTTTCGTGATGTCAAACTAACTGCAGAATTATCAGTAAATGAAAAATACCAGCAAAGAAATGACGGATCCTTACCATTGATCGAGTGGATGTAGGGGAAGCCAATCATCAAGATTGTTGCTGAATACCATGCCCAAGGGCTAGCGTTTGCGGGAAGCAGCTCCAGAGTCAAGAGCAACACAAAACACCACAAGCAATAGTACAGCAAAATGGCCATTCGATTATTGATCTTCTCCGAATACCAGGAGATAAGGATCAAATGCACCAGGAAAAGAACATATCCAGGAATAGTCAGAAGATTCGTCTCGAACGTGCCGAATCCCAAGGCCTTGAGGTTGAGCGTGAGATAGGCAGTCACGGGATTGGTTGGAATCAGCATGGTCCAACTGATCATGTATAGTGGCCAGAGGTCATAGTCCATGAGTGCATCCCAGAGGAGCTTGAGCGTAAGACCTTGACGGTTATGCATACCTCCCTGTAACGCCATGTCAGTGTCGCTGGACTGGGCAAAGATACTGGGTTCACTTACCTTGCCTGGGTCATCGCGCAAGACACGATTTACCATGATGACTTCTTCTCTTTCCGTGAACCAACCGTCTTTTCCACGGAACCAACTAGCTGTTTGTGTAGGGCCAGGAGGTAGGTAGAACCAAGATACCACGCCGATGAGGAATGTCAGTGTACCCTCCAGAACAAACAGCCAGCGCCAGCCTTCCCAACCCCCAACAGAGCGCATATGAAGGATTCCATATGCAAGGAATGCAGCGACAATGAAAGTACCGTTGGAAGCACAGTAGAAGAAGCCGACGCGCATGGGAAGCTCTTTGTTAGTATAGAAGTACGAGAGGTATAGCAGAGCATCTGGAATGAACCCTCCCTCGATAAGTCCCAACAAAGCGCGAGTTGCATAAAAGCTTTGCTTGTCTTGGACAAAGCCTTGGCAGATGCCAATGATACTCCACGTCACCATCTGGATTGGTATCCAAACATCGGGGCCGAGCTTCTTGGAGATCATTTGTGATGGCACTTCTGCTGACAAGAAGCAGAGGTAAAAGATCATCATGCCGTAGTTGTAGTCGTTGGTGTTAAGGCCAAGATCGTCGAGCATGCCATCACTCAGAGCCTGTGAGATATTGCCACGGTCGAGTTGTAGTGCAAAGAACATGAGGCAAACCCAAGAGCATATTCTCTTGTCTAACTAGAGGGCGGCAAGCAGGTCAGTATGGCATCAAGTCGCCAAGAGGGAATGAGCTTGCCCGTCTGACTAGTTTCTTCTCCTCCTTTTCCGTCCATTCGGCAGTGGGGTCATAACGATGAATGCCTTCATATTCTGGAATAGGCCTGTACAGCTCCGTAGCTCCTCCAGACACAAATGTGTCACCAGTGAAGTAGGCGCGCTTCTGTGTCGAACCATAGTCGTAATCGTAATCGGACGCCTGAATGATCGGGTCGTCGATGGTGGTCGACTTCTTGCCTGCCATAATACGAGGGCCGAGATGCAAAGTGTATCGGTACTCGGTCAACTACAGTCTATCTTTGTGCCAAGCTCGGTACATAAGTAGTTCGGGGCATTTTTTCAAGGCCCATTGTTATATATCGTGCGCTGGGGATTGAATGGTGCAATGGTGCAGATTGTCTGGCATATACTGGTCTAGTGTGGATTTCCACCCAAATACGCAACGCATAGGCGATGGTGCAATACATCAGAGGATATGTCGAATCTCTCCAACATGGCATTGGCTAAAACTCGAAATCCTGCTATCTTCTGCCGACGTCCCGCGTCGCTCGGTGGGTCGACATAGGTAGACAAGAGCTTGCAGTGAGACACGAAACAGATGACTTCCGATCAAGGGACCAGCCTTACTCGCGCACTTTGGGCCTGGCAGTACGCTAGGACCGCATTTGCAGTCCTTCGGGAAGTGGTGGCTCTGCTGATCAAGTCGGCATGTTCATCAGTTGGTCTGTCCCTTGAACGCGTGCGAGGGTCACTCGATGGCGTCAACAACATTACCGAGAGTTTCTCCGACACAATTAATTATCGTCAAATATTCGTAGTGATCGACTTTCCTTTTTTAAGTCATCCTTTTTTCTAACCTCTTGGGGCTTATGCTCCTCCTTTTGTCTTCCTTTGGACCATGTTCAGAAGGCCATAACAGCAATCACCAACGGCGTTGTCTATTTCAGTGAGATTGAGAAACTGTCTCAAAAAGTGGGCTCGTCGGCGACGAAAAGAGCCACTAGGAAACAGGGTCTGATTTTCGTTCCCGATCCGTCGCCCGCTCCATTTGCTCCGAGATTTTCCCGGCCAAGAATCCCTTGCTGTTATTACCAACGGCAGTCAGATCACATAGTTTACAAGATACGATTTTTCTTATAAGCAAAAAGCTTCAAAAAAACAAGTTATATTAAAAAGATAACAATTAATATCATCTTTACGTCGTTCGGTTGGCTTCGGCTTTTGTGATGCTAGCCTTCTACCAGATTTCCAGACTGACATGATGCTTTACTTACGGCAGCCAAAACGTCCAACATCATGGCCATGAGGGTTTATAATTTTGAATTGAGTCAAGATTCGGCTCTACTCAAATACCATCTCAAGTTCACTCAAATCATACAAGCAACCAGGGTTTGGGCATGCCTAAAGCCAACACGACACACGAGATGCAAGTCAATGAATTGCTGATGCCCTACCCTGGAGACAGCGTTTGTCCATGCGGAACGCAACTGAGGTCTCTCTGGAGTTCCGGAAAGCAACCAATCAGAGCCACGCCCGGTTAGCTCAATCGGTAGAGCGTGAGACTCTTACGAGTACGCGATCTCAAGGTTGCGGGTTCGACCCCCGCATCGGGCTGTTCCTATAAAAAACGATTGCGAGCAATAGCGAGGCATCTCTTTTTGCCATTTCGCACCTTGTCCGAGTCCTTTAGCCTGTTGCTGGTGGAAATGATGAGTCCTGCGACGGTGGTGTCTGGTTTTCTTATCGGCGATCCACTGTTGGTCTAGGGCGATCGCAGTGGGAGTAGCGAGCAGTTCTAACACCCCCCGAGAGTGGTGACACAGAATGGAAAGGCAGTTCAAGTAATTGAGCGGGGATCTAATCACGATTTGACTCGTTTCTGTAAACGTAAATGGCACTCAATCCGAGCCAGTTCCACTGACCGCGTCATCTTGGTGGGTTGGTCAAGGGACCAAAGCTGTTAGACCCTCAATATTCGCATTCAGAATACGAAAATTATCGCCAGAACCTCCTTAAGAAACCCCGAAATGTCTGTCCCCCGAGAAGAATATTTCTGATGTTGAATCCTTTCCTTTGCCAGAAAAGTCTCAGTCGTCCCCTGCCAAATTTCTGTCTGTTCTTGACGTCGTTGTTTGTATTCATATTGTTACCCTTCTTTTAGTTTTCGCATCCAAAGATGAGCGGAGATGGGCCTTACGGCCCCGTTGTCAATGGGACTCAGATCGTCTTTTTCGAATACTTGCCCAACAAACCTGCCGCAATCTCCTTCGTTGTTCTATTCGGCATCGTCACTTTAGCCCACCTGGTATTCCTCTTCATCCTTCGAGCCTGGTTCTTCAGCCCCTTTATCCTCGGTGGCATTTGTAAGTAGAGCGCATAACCTTGGTGACGGTACCTCCTGACACAAACCCAGGTGAGATCTTTGGTTACTTCGGTCGAGCCCAAGCCCACGATACTCCCGATAAAGCAGGTCCCTTCATCCTCCAGAACGTCCTTCTCCTTGCCGGAACCCCTTTCCTAGCCGCGACCATCTACATGAGTCTTCGGCGTGTTGCCACGGCGCTTGACTCCCAACATCTTTCCTTTATAAGTCTTCGATGGTTGACAAAACTTTATGTCCTCATAGACATCGCATGCATTGTCAGCCAGTTCATAGGCGCCATCATACCTGCTTCTGGCGAACCAGATGCCATCACTAAAGGCCGAACTATTCTTATTGCCGGCCTGATAGTTCAACTCTGCGCCTTGAGTATCTTTATCCTCACTTCGCTGTATCTGTACATACGCATCAGACAAGAAACTGGACCGTTCTTAGATTCGTCCCTGGTACGGTGGAGGCGATACTTCAGAGCCATCGAGGCCGTGACGATCATCATGATCATTCGCAGTATTGTTCGTGCAGTCGAGTATCTTCAAGGACAAGGCGGGTTTGTCATATCTCACGAGGTCTTCATATACCTATTTGATGCATCACTCATGTTCCTGGTCATGCTATTGCTTTTGATCATTCATCCTGGACGGTTGGTCAAGAGCGGTACTGGGATGAAGTGGAGGGGACAGACGCAAATCGATGAGGCGGGTGAGGATATCATGCATCTTCGTGAGTATCGAGCCTGATGTCCCATTCGCTCGAAAAACAGCGAGACAGACTACGATTATGTAAGAAGATTCAGATTTTGATAACTTTCGGCCCTCGGGTGGTTCCAAAAATAACTAGTGCATGCATGCCAATCTTTCAGATAATTGCCATAAGCATTAAGCGGTAGCGTAGCGAGGTTGGTCAAACCCAGGTAATTACTACAAGGTATTATAAGCTGTTGAGTATAACAAATCTGAATTACTAAGCTTGCTTCCAGGGATCTCTGACAATAAGGGCAGCAGTGATGTCGATGTCGATATCGATTCTGCTGATGCGATGGAGGAGCATGGCCGGGCGATAAGAAACGATAAGATAAGATAAAAGACCAAACCCCGCTGTTCATTGGCCGATTCCTGATGTCATCTCGCGACAATATCAATTTTCAGCCTTTGCTCATCTGGTTTCTGGACCATCTTCAACACCAACAGTGCAGTCCGTCATGTTTGCTCTACGTCGAATCATCGCCCGCCCTATGCTGCGCGTAGCGACGCGTCAGATCCACGCGACACCACGTCGCTTCGCCTCTGCCGATCAGCCACCCAACATGCAGCAGCTCGAATCAATGATGAATGATCCTCATATTCGCGAAACTTTCGAGAAGCTGAGCCGTCATCCTCCGGCCATTGAGGCCATGCAGAAGATGGGTGACATTATCAGGAGCAAGGGTAAGGAAGCTCGGTGAACCAATTGCAACCTCGGCTGATGATCTGGCGCAGGGCTTGCCACTTCAGGGCCACCGAGTAAGATGGACATCATGAAGCTCATGATGGATAAGGAGTTTCGTGATGCAGCGGCAGCGGCATGTCTACCATCCGACTCTTGAACTGTGAGCTAATTGGCATCGCAGTTAACAACCGAAATGCAAAATGCAGGTGTTGAGATCAACCCTGATGTTAGCTTTCCTGCCTGCTTCATTCTTGTCCACATCGCTAACGGTACTTCTAGGTCTTCATGAAGATGATGCAGGGTGAGAAATGAGGTTCTTATATTCATATGGGAAAGTGTTGGGTTTGTAGAATCAGCTCCGACAAGAGTTGCGATGGTTCCAAGAACATAGTGTGATAAACTCTCATTCATCGAAGAAGCCAGCGTATATTATCCAGGACTTGAACTAAATTTTCGGCAATATCATCAATCTGTCAAAGCTACATGAAATACTGGTTGATTGTGAACTGCACCATGTGATGATCGTATACCGAGCGACGAGACATTGAAGTTCATATCAAGCGTCCGATTTGTCAATCCTCGAGCGGTATCTACATGGTTTATTCTCTTTCGGGGCAATACTTATCATGCGCAATCGATCCGAGACCCCGGACCTTAGGTTCCGACGGACACTATCGGGGTCACCGCTCGATAGTTTTATGCCAAATCCCAATCAAGAAGGCATAAGAGGTCAAAGCTGAGAAGGGAAATTGAATGCGAGGCATTGAGTTGACATGAGATCGTTCCCTCTGCCGTTCTGACACATTGAAATTACTATGTCGCAGAACCAAGTCCGCTCACCGGCTCAGCAAGCCACATATGCGAAACAGTTTGACATGAAATTATCACCAATGAAGTGACACAGGGTGATCATTGTCCCCAGATAGACAAATACCAGAGATATTAGACATAAAAACAAGCTTCCGCAACAGACTACAGGATTGGCTGTCGCTGGCAACTGGTAAAATTGCGGGATTTTTAGCTCACGCTAGCCCGGGCCCCTCGACACATCTCCTGTGATCAGAATACGGCTGACGGCTTTGAGGCCTAGGCCACAGCTGAACTCCCTCGTGGTTGAGAGCCAATCAATTTACCACTAGATCAGTTTCCAGCTGCCCATTGAGGAAGCTGGTCCCAGATCTACACGGGCAATCGTGACTTGGTCTGGTGTTGCTAGGTGATCCGAGCTAGTGAGAAGCTGAACCAAGACATGCATCGTAGCCTAGGAGACCTCTAGGGGGATTGGCGCCGTTGGTCTTGAACATTGGTATGGATGGCGGCCGCTTGATTAACGTTCGAGTGAGGGGTGTTTTCTTTTGTAGCCTGCGACATAAAGGGCCAAGTGCCCATCCTGCTGTTCCGGTCGGTCCAGTCTTCATTGATGTTTCCATTGACCCACGTTTGCGTACACTCCAATAATTGACCAAGAACCGCAAGATGAGGTACTCAATCACACAGCTTACAGCTGTTCTCACAACTCTATCCACAACTGCACATTCTGCAGTCCTTCCACGGGAGAAGCAAGGGTCCTGCACGAAGACCAAGGTCGCTATCCTCGGAGCCGGTGTTGCTGGCATAGCAGCAGCCCAAAACTTGACAAAAGCAGGCATCGACCAGTTCATCATTGTAGAGCATAATGACTACATTGGTGGGCGAATGAGGAAACAATCCTTTGGCAAGAAAGCAGATGGACAACCTTACACTATTGAGTTCGGCGCCAACTGGGTTGAGGGTATCGGATCAGAAGCTACACATGAGAATCCCATCTGGCTGTTAGCAAAGAAGTATAACTTGAAGTCGCATGAGTCCAACTATGACAACTACTTGACATTCGACCACAAAGGACAGACAAACTGGAGCAGCACGATCAAAGACCTGGAAGATATCTACGTCAAGGCTGAAGCAGAAGCCGGCCGACTCCTGCTCGGAAACTTGCAAGATACTTCCGTACGTGCCGCTATTCGCTCAGCAGGATGGCGTCCAGACAAGGACGACATGCACGCGCAAGCCGCAGACTGGTGGAAATGGGATTTCGAATCTGCTTGGACACCTGACGAAAGTGGTCTCATCTTCGGAGTGGCTGGTGGTAATGCAACATTCGGCTACTTTAGTGATGTCAGCAACCTCGTCGTTGACCAGCGTGGCTTCAGCACCATCATACAAGAGGAGGCCAAGACGTTCCTGAAGAACGGTGATGCAAGACTCCGACTCAAGACCACCGTGGAAGGCATCAAATACGGAAAAGACGGCGTGACAATCACGACAGACAAGGGTGATTGTATCCAGGCCGACTACGCCATCTGCACCTTTTCGCTGGGCGTGCTGCAGAGCAACACCACCGAGTTCAGCCCTCCTCTCCCAGACTGGAAGCAAAGTGCCATTGACCAGTTTGCAATGGGCACGTACACAAAGATCTTTATGCAGTTCGAAGAGGCTTTCTGGGATAACCATACGCAATTCTTCCTCTATGCTGATCCTCTCGAGCGTGGCCGATACCCCCTCTTCCAGTCTCTCAACCCAGAAGGGTTTGCGCCGGGCTCCAACATTCTTTTCGGAACTGTTACTGGAGAGCAGGCATGGCGCGTGGAACGCCAGACCAACAATGAGACGATGGAACAGATTCTCGATGTCTTGAGACTGATGTTTCCCGACAAGAACGTGACGACACCGACTGCTTTTACCTACCCTCGCTGGAGCACTGAACCGTAAGTCAAGAGAAACACTCACAGTACAATGACCCGTGGACTAACGATACGCAGTTGGGCGTATGGCTCCTACAGCAATTGGCCCGTTGGAATGACTCTCGAAAAGCATCAAAACATGCGCGCCAACGTTGAGCGTCTCTGGTTTGCCGGTGAGGCTAACTCTGCGGAATTCTTTGGTTTCTTGCACGGCGCGTATACTGAAGGTCGCGATATCGCTAACAGGATTGGTAATATCCTCAACGGAAAGGCTGGTGATGATGAGTTTGATATGGAGAGGTATGAGAACCTCCATGGAACGACATTTGTGGATGAGTATGACGAGGACAACGGATGGTTGTTCCCGTATGACGTCGAGGGAGATGAAGAAGAGAAAAAAGAAGAGAAAGCATGAGAAGATGGGTGTTGATTCTATGTAAATAATTATGTATGACGGTAATGATTGTAATACGACGGAGGTCTGGGGTACTATAGTGGGATCATTGAACTCTTATTGGTTTACACAATATTCTGCCATTGTCCTGCGTTGGTTGCATGTTGTCGCCGATACCGCATCGATTATAAATCGTGGGGCTGGGGTTCAAGTCAACACAAGAACTCAATGTCTCGGCCAAAATATTCGCACATTGAGTTTGAGTTCCCAACGGCAAGACCGTATTCTTTTTTGCGAATGCCTTATGGATCTCAATATGATAGTTAGAGTTTGCAACACCGGGTAGGGCCGAAGATGGTGGATCTGGTTATCAGCAGGCTGCAGAAGTAATCTCGTATGGGGCCAAACAATTTGCGACGACATTATCGCCCAAGCTCGTTGAAGGGGTAATTGGGGCTGTCGTATGAGCTTTTGCAGGCTGAAAAAGTCTTGAATGCGATATACGCGCATTCACGTCGGAGCTCATCGGCGAGTGAACCGATTCCCTGTTTCTGGGCACCTCTTGGCACAGGTTCTACCCCATCTCTCTGATGAGTGATCGACCATGGCCGAGTGGGAGGAGAGTGGGAGAGCAGCCATGATTACATTAACCATAACCTCGCCCTTTCACTTTTCAGTCAGTGCGTAAACGTTTATCCCAATCGGTTCTGGTTAATGGAGTAATTGCTTGGAAATCATATGCGGCCTGCTGATAGAGTGACGCGGCTCGCATAGCCTCATCAATTGCCGACTAAATTGTTAGTGAGGGCAAAGTCTTGGCAATTGCACTTGATGTCATGGATTGTTTGTGCTAAGACTGACTCAGATTTGGGTGTGATGCGCTAGATCTTTGAATCGGGACTGCTAAAGTACAGTGCTCAGTGCTGTACCTCTCCAGGTGTCCGGTGTCCCTAAATCTGGTCAGCCCGCTGAGGTCCCCCAAGCCTCACCAGAACTCAAAGGCAAAACAAAGAAAACCCCCCCTCGGTCGTAGCCGATGCAAATCTCAAAGCTAGTTTCAACTCTCATACTCCCATGAAACGACCCCAGTTTACGGGATAACAGTGATCAGACAGCTAAAATCCGCAGAGCATCAGCGTCGGATTTAGCGAGTCAGCGGTTTCATAACCCCGTAGACACAGGTCGGCAAATCAGTTGTCACACTTACCGAGCCTGCCAAGAATTGGCTATGTCGTACTTGCAGGGCATGTATTGGCCGAAGCTCATGCCCAAGCCACGCCAAGGGATCTAAAGTTAAGGTTTAGGTTTCCGAAGCCAACTGTTGCTTATGAGAGACGAATCATGGACGAGGGACCGCGTAATTCATTGCTTCGGACGCCGAGTCGAGTAGCACAACACGCGAGCATGGCATCCCCATCATGGCTTGGCATCATGGCTGGGCCAAGCATCTCAACGCGTCATAGTCGCTTGATATCTTTTTTCTTGGTGTTTGCTGCAACTATCAAAACCCCGTCGTGCCTCCTGCCCTTCTCCAAGGTTTGATGGTTGTACACTCTCAAGCCTTTGACGTAGGCACTATACCATTCCCCTGACTATCCAAGCCTATTCGAGGTGCTCTTCCCTACAAAGGCTTCTTTCACAAACTACTGCATGATCCATGATGCTGCGATCACTCGCTCTCACAAGTTTCCTGGCCGGGCAATCGCTACGAGCCGCCGCTCAGCGGGACCAGGTTGACAACAGCAATCTTGACCCATTGAAGTTCAAGAGCGACGGGTCATTTCAAATATCAGTTTTTTCAGATCTCCATTTCGCTGAAGGTACGGCATTGGAACTCCAAAGGCTCGAGGCCAGTCACTGACCAAGCTCCAGATGCCTCTTCAATAGGGTCCGAGAAAGATGCTAGGACCGTCAAGGTCATGGGCGATGTGATCGATGCCGAGCTGCCAGACTTGGTAGTCCTAAACGGCGACCTCATCAACGGAGAATCAACATTTATTCACAACAGCACGGTATACATCGATCAAATCGTCTCCCCAATGGTAGATCGAAACATGACATGGGCTTCAACTTACGGAAACCATGATCACAATCGCAACCTCAACGGGACCGCCATGTTGGAGCGCGAGCATACATGGCCCGGATCTCGAACAGCCTCAATGGTTCCAGGAAGCGATGCTGGAACAACAAATTACTACCTCCCCGTATACGCATCGAACTGCAGTTCAAACTGCACACCCGAGCTGATACTCTGGTTCTTTGATTCCCGAGGTGGCTTTTACTACCAGGGCAGTGCGCAGCCAAACTGGGTTGATAAGAGCGTCGTGGAATGGTTCAACGAGACCAATGCTGATTTGCGCGAGGAGTATGGCAAGAACATTCCGTCATTAGCCTTTGTTCACATTCCCGTCTACGCTTCTCTCATGCTGCAAAACAACGGCGTCGATGAGAACTACCACCCCGGTATCAATGACGAGACAGTCATTCAGCAAGGTGCGGGATGGTGCGCCGACAAGAAGGGAGGCTGTGACTACAGCGATCAAGATCTGCCCTTGATGCAAGCTCTCGTTGCGACACCTGGCGTCATTGGCCTCTTTTCCGGCCACGATCATGCGAACTCATGGTGCTACAAGTGGGAAGAAAAGGTTGGAGATATGGACCTTGCTGGCAACGGCATCAATCTTTGCTACGGTCAACATACCGGCTACGGTGGCTACGGAGACTGGATCCGAGGCGGCCGCCAAATTGTCGTCACACAGGAGGGCCTTAAGAATCTTGAAATCGATTCGCATATCCGCCTCGAGTCGGATGAGGTTGTTGGAAGCATCTCTTTGAACTCGACCTACAACACTGACGCATACGCCGCAACTCCGAACCAGAAGACATTCCTCAGCATCGCGAGCTCATCTACGCCGACACCATCGACGAGACCTGTTTCATTAGCAGCGCGTTTTGGAATACCCAATGCTTTCAACTCGTCTTTGATTGTTTTTGCAGGAGTTATTACATGGATTATGTTGTAAGAACAGCGTTCATATTATATTGCATGTATTAGAGTAAATGATATAGACAATGATTCCCCAGCGCCAAGCGCCACCACAATACCTATCTCGTTCCGCCACCGCGATAATCGTTCCCGGCACGCCTGACTGTATTCAAAAAAAAAAAAAAAAAGTATGCTGTATCTACTCAGGGATTACTACAAAAAGAGAATTCTTTGATGAGACTGGGACTCGAACCCAGGAGGATTGCTCCACCAGGAAATTGGTGTCAAGGTTAACCTTAACCTGGCGCCATAACCAACTCGGCCATCTCACCCAAGCTAGTGGTGATGTTCAAATCATTTCGTAGCGCAGCCCAGATCATTGGTTGACAAGGCTAGATTGAACAGGACGCATGCATCCTCCTGAACAGGCCTACTTGTTCTGATCCTTCAATGAAAGAAACGTCGTTGTTCGAGTCTTGTACCCCAGACGTTTATTCGGATCGGCTTAGGCTTTCAGCCATCAAGCTGAACTATAACCTTAAGCATGTGTTGTTCAAGAACAAGCCGGCCGGGTCACAGAACAACCAAAGTCTATCGCTTTATTCAATATTGTGCAAGTCGTTCGAATAATCATTCCATATTCTGCCCCCAAGGGTGTTGGGCTGAGCGAATAAAGTATATAAACCTGGCATCAGCTTCATGTTCAATCATCAATCCAGAACTCGCTTCCACGCACCGGCCTTCATAAACAGCCATTCCTCTCCAAGTTTCCACAACGCTACAGGAAAAGAAAAACGACCATCATGTCTATCGTATCTCAAGACGTTGTCGAAAACTACTACAGTACTCATAGGCTTGTAGAGACTGTTGAGGATTGGGTGAATCAGGTTAGTACTGCCACAGAAGAGATGGAGTTGCTAGAGCCCACACACCCAGGGGCCAGGGTGCCTCGCATCGGAGATCCTTCCAAGGAAATCCAAATACAAATCTTGCTCGAGCGACACAAAGAAGCCCGAGCCATCATGGATCTAATCGAGGAGCAGCTTCTTAAGCTCAACTATGAGCTTCCACAGACAGAAGTCACTGAGCCCCCTTCCTCTCAGCACGGTGGCTCGAAACATCAAGGGGGCTCACGCCAGGGGAATCCCACGGAAGACTCTGAGGCTCGGGGTCTCCCATCGGAGGAGATCTGGCCGTACATTCCGTTGGGCAGTGATTCAGGGGACTCGTTTAAAAGGAAGAAGAAGAAGAGAAGCAAGAAACCCAAGACCGAGCTGCAGAAGAATCAGCATATCAACAAGGTCTTCATACGAGAGAATGGAATTCTTCCGTTGCTGGATCCTAGCGCACAGCTTTGAAACTGGACTGAGGATCTTCTTCTTGATATATGTCATCAGGCGGGGTTTGGGTTGGGGATAGCTAAAATGTAAGTGGTAGAAATAGGCTTTTGGTAAGTTTGAATCAGATTTATTCAGCCATCGGCTTCCACAACTTTCGAGAAATCGTGAGATGTGATAAAGCTCAATATGACCAGACCAGGCTAATTGGCTGATTGTACAGTGTCCAGTCGGGAAGGTCTGGAAGCGGCTTGTGGGGTGACGAGAACTGACTTGAAGTGGCTACTACTCGGTTCAGTTGGTATCCGCGGCCAGGGTTCGAACTGATGCTATCTCAGCTCGACTTTAACATCTTCTACCGAGATCTGTAGCAATGGTGAAGAATGGCGAATTGCTAATACAAAGGGATATGACGTCATAGAACTTCCAGCAAACGACTCGAGTTGGTTAGCAGAAACAGGGATATGCGAATAGCGTTCATTGATGGCCAATCAAGAATCATGCACTAACAGCCTTATCGTATGACTGTAGCCAAATCATGGAGATCCCTCCAATCAGAGCATGCCGGAGAAAGGCGAGGCGAGGCGGGGTCCCCTCCTCCGTGCCATGGCCTGGTCTCCCAACACGGAATGGATGGAGTTACTCAGTCACGCACCGCACGCTCTGCCTTGTTCCAACGACACGAGAGCCCAGCCCAGCCCAGACGAGAAATCAACAGCCGACATGCAACACACTGACACTGCTTATATCAACGTTTCAGCTGGCTCAGGTCTACTCGAACTAACACGATCATTCTGCCGCGCCTCGTCTCATCTCACTCTACGTTGTTAATTTGTTGCCCATCATTTCTCCTTTGGGACTGGCAGGTGACCCCAGCAAAATCTGATTCCTCTTTTGCCCCCCGGAGGCAAATTCTCAAGGATAGCCAACTCCTCTAAATCTACTCTCGTTTTTGTTTGACATCGAAATTCTCATGAGCAGCTCAAATAAGCCCACACGAGCACAAGAGCATCAAAAGTCTAATCGACAATTGCTCCCCAGAAAGTCCCAAAAAGCAGATCATGAGCCTCAATACGCCCCCCTCGATGTCTCAGACATACCCAGGGCGAGCTTGACCTCAGTCGCCTGCAACAACTGTCGCGCCCGTAAATCAAAGGTTTGTTCTGCCGCATTATAATTTATTGGTGTCGTGGATGAGTAACAGGCTTTGTTATCTTTAGTGTGATGGTCGTAAACCAACATGTTCGGCCTGCGCGAGCCGAAGACAGCACTGTGTATATCGTGCCGAGGTTTCTCATGAGAAGATGATAGAGCTGAGAAAGGGCTCGAAGGATCTGTTTCAGGCACTGGAGCTCCTGAGGACTGCCCCTGATGAACACACTCAAGAGCTCCTAGGGAGCTTACGCAGCAGCGGTTCCGTATCGGAATTCTTGCAAGTTCTTGATTCAGGCATCATAAAGCCACCTTCGCCAACCGACCCCCTAGCCACCAGTCTCGCGGGAACTCCAGCCGATTCAACAATAGAGCTAGACCTGAACATGCGATTTTCTGGAGTTTTCCCTGTCTTGGAAACTCTTGACATCAAGGATGTAGATATTAGTCTACTGGCAGTTAACAAACGGGCCCTGGCTTCTTCGAATCAACAAGCAACAGCACCTTTGACGCCATTCACGCCAATAGAATTTGGTTCAAGATCGGAAACACCGTCGACTTCTGAATCTTTCTCGACGCCAAGCGACACCACTGGAGACACTGGCATTGACCCTCGGCTAGAGTCTCTTCAAATATGGCAGTGGACTTCTATAACTATACCCGAAAGCCTGGCTGCGCAAGCCATATCTTTCTATCTGGTCAACGAACACCCTCTACTAGCGTTCTTTGATGCCGATTTATTCATTCGTGATTTTGTGGCAGGCGGAGGCCGCTTTTGCTCGCAACTTCTCGTCAGCTCACTTCTTGCTTGGGCCTGCGTATGCTGTCCCCCTTGCCTTGACTAAACGTTTTCTGACATGGGCAGGCTTCCTACTCTCAGTTTGAACCACGAGCTCAAACATTCTCTCTTGCTTTTTTGAGGGAGGCCAAGAGGCGATGGAAGGATTTAACAGACCATACTGCCATCACCACGTTATCATCAGCAATGTTTCTTGTACTTACTTGTAACCAGCATGGCCAAGACAAAGTTGGTCTATTCTATCTCGACGCCAGCGTACAAATAGGTCGTGGGCTTGGGCTGTTCAGCGATGAGGGAACCTCAGTGCCTGATTTCAACGACGACGATGAAATACGGACAGCAGCATCATTTGCCGCATGGGGGACCTTTGGCTGGCACAGGTTGGCATTCATTACCCTGAACCACGCAGACACCCTTACTGATTTGATGTAGTCTCCACTGCGTCAACTTTCGAGCAGAACACCGAATACAACATCCACCATCTTTACCTATACCGGGAGATGTTTCCGGGCCGCCCCTGAATGAGCGTATGGGAAGGACATTTACATGGATATCTAAGTTCTGGGTCATTATACATCAGGCTTTTCGTGAGGGTTATAGCCACTTTAGTCGTCTACCAATGTCACACGCACGTCGGATGTATCAATTGTTGCTTGACTGGGCCAGAATCCTTCCCGAGGACGTGCAGAGGAGTGAAAACTGCCCCCACCATGTTCTGGTACTACAGTAAGTGGAGTAGAATCCATCTGGAGGTTGTCAACTGATCGTCACAGTATTTGGTACCAGACAGCAGTAATAGACATATGGCGCCCATTTCTGGGTCGTAGACGTTATGAAGACGCCGGAGGAAGCGAACTTGCCATTGCCACTCACGAAGCATCCGTCCACCAGCTCAAACGGCTTGTATACCTATACAGGAAACGATTCGAGTCAACGAACCTTACTATGTTCATTACCCCAGGATTTCTCACCGTCATCAACGAAGTATTCCGAAATCCTGGCTCATCCGACGCGCAGTTCTACTTCATATTGGCGGCGCGTGGATGCCTATCGATAGCAACTTGGTGCAAGGGGCTCCGAGGTATCACAGAAGGCCTGATGACAATAGGTTGGCAAAACGGAACCTTCAAACGACAAGGATGGACAGACAACAGCATGATTGAGGACATCAGAGCTACAACAAGGGCGCTGAACCAAGCGGGCACTTATAGCAGCCTTTACCCAATCAACCTCGATTCAACGAGCGAGAGCATGGACGACATCGGCATGGAAGCCTTGGCAGGCGAATTTCAGAGACTGAGTTCACAAAATGAGCCTACTCGCGGGAAAGAAGTCGAGATGACGAGTGAACCCAACGTCTGGAAGGGAGATCAGCGAGATTTGGACTTGACGTTGACTGAAGCGACAGAGGAGGAGAAATACGCTTAGCGAAGCCATTGTGTGATTTTTGATGGAAAAGATGGACTGATGAAGGAGTGTTGGCGAGCTGAATAATGGCCACTAATTATGGCAAACATAGACTGGCTCGTCTGTGTAATCTTGTATACAGTTTCGAATACCCGATATTAGTCAAGGGAGAGCGATATTACACTTTTACCCTGGTTAACTTTTGATTTCTCCGAGGTAGCTCAGGATGCTAATCCAGTCTGAGAGCCGAGTTGGACTCCCCATAAGGTTCCCTTCTTGTGAGGTGACATAGTAAATCCTACAGTCTTACTGACAGGGAGAAGAGAGGTGGAACCACGGTCAGCAAAAGCTGACGAGCACTTCTTACTTGACTCTACGGAGTTCAGACCCAGGTAGTGCTTACGCCCCCATTTATTCTCATTGCGACCCAAAACACTCAAAAGACTAGAAACAAGACTTGTACAACACGCTTTCATCAGCTCGACTCAATATGGCTTCTGAAGAATCTGGAGAGTACTTTTCTGTTTCCACCATAGCGGTGAATCCGGACAGGATTGGTGAGGTATGAGCCCCATTGCACGGTCATAACCAGTCTGTGTTCTAAATAGTCAGGCCCATGCATGTCTGGCCGAAGTTGCCGAAAGCGACCTTGAGGGAACCGGGGGCCAAGATCTACAGGTTCTACAAGACTGAGGGCAAAGATGAGTTCGTCTGCATGGAGAAGTGAGTCCTTCGCGTACGAGGAGCGCGACTATAGCTGACTTGAATGCTAAAGGTTCACTGACCGAGACGCGTATGCGGCGCATGTTGGTTCAGAGCATGTGAGAGAATGGGCAAAGAAGTACTTGGATTCGGGCATCTTTGTTGGCTCTTTTGAGTTCCATCCTCTTGCGAAGGGAGGTCCTGGAGCTGGTGGTTTTGATCGGCCATAGTCACTCGACAGCAGACTTGGGTGATTTTCAACCGCATTTAGCAATTTGCAAGGAAACAGTCGGTTTTGTAGCAAGATGGCTAGCATTGCTTGGTGTACAGATGACTTGCTTGGGTTGTTGACAGGGGTACCGTGCTGCTCACCGGGTCAGATCTCTACAAGAAACTTCCTCAGCATTCTGCTCCAAGCTTTTATTGTATGCAAATTGATCTTCCATAGAAATCTAGCAACAGCTTTAGCACCAATCGTTCGACAGAATCATACTCATCGACATCATGGTCACGTGTTGGATGAAACCTGTCCTTGTTTGAAGACGAGGGCATTGACATCATAGTGCCACTTTTCCAATCGCCACCCAGGTATGTAGCCAGCATATCAACTCATGAAGACAAAGCAGCCCAATTTCTTAAGTTTTCCTAGCTTCAATAGTCCAAGTACCAGAAAGATTTGTTCAGAGCATATCGAAAGCACCTACCATCAGAAATCGCACTCAATCATCGCTCAAGATATCCAAAATGGCAACAGAAAAGGCGAATCGAGAAGCTCGCTCAACCGCTGGTGATCAGAGCGAGAATTCTAACGAGAATGAATCAAAACAAATGATCCAAGATTCACAGAATAATCAGGTCGATCGTACCAGCACTGGGTCTCAAGCAACCATCAATCACCCTCAAGATCAGCAGCCTGTTCAACCAGCGAGTCAAGAGACGGGAAAGAAAAGCAGCGCACCTCGCGTGAGATTGGATATGGATCTCGATGTTGAGTTACAACTAAAAGCGAAGATCCAAGGTGATTTAGAATTGGCCATATTGTAAGTTCTGCTAGTCTTGAATGTGACTTGAATAGAGTTAATATTTGTGGCAGGGAGAACTGAGATAAAACTGGTTTAATTGTGCACGGTTTCGGGAATGGAGCAAGAGTTTATATCATAAGCGTGTCTTGAAAATAATGTCATAATTCATATTCTGTCCCTATCCCTCTACTTGTCTCAGGATTTTGTTGTTTACTCATTGGTGATAGCCTCAGGGTAACAGTTGCAAGAGCCATGATCACGTGAATATGTCTCCTTTGTGCTAACTGCATTTGTCGATTCTTCTCCGCGGACCCGCGGCTTCGACCCAACATCTCCGGCTCATGAATCTGACCTTGCCAATTGATCAGTATCCATCCGATGCCGATGCCGATGCGTGCACGCCTCACACCATGAAGCGAAATTACTCTGGAGCACCTATTATGTCGACTTACAGGGCTTCTCGGCTGCCAGTGTCGTGCCGCCCATGCCGCGACAAGAAGCGGCGCTGCGATCGCAATCAGCCATGCTCGAACTGTACCCAACGGAGCCTCACATGTGTTTATGAGAATGGCAGCCAAGCAACCAACTCGTTGGAGTGTGAAGCATTACCGGAGCGTAACCTTGGCGACGCTCTCGTCGATCCAAACCAAAGCACCTTGGCCTTCTCTTCACTGAGACAGTTGGACCTGTTGGTCAACCTGCTCCTAATACATAATCCCTCGCCATGCTAATGGCACCAGGAACAAGGAAGTGCTTGAAAGACTAACGAAACTAGAGAAAGTTGTCTTCCAAAATGGGGCTCATGTGTCGCAACTTACCCAACCAGAATTAACTTCCTCCAGTACGATCCTCAAGCCATAATCCTGCTACGTCAGTCCATTCGAAGCTGATCATACCATATAGGCCGCAAGCTGTTCAACTGCCACAGTGAAGCTCTCTCAAGTGGCAAATCTGCTTCTGTAAATGCGCGCTTAAACCATTTAACGTCGAATCTTCCGCCTGCCCATCAAGCACATCTGCTATGCGAACACTTCTTTGACACTATCCAACCTACATTCGGTGTTCTGCATGTGCCATCCACTAGATCACTCGTTCATAGCTGCGTCGACTCTGACAAAGAGGCTCCAAAAGTTGACGAGTTGCTCATGCTTTTCAGTATCTTTGCTGGTGCGGCCTTGGCCTGGACAGATGAACTGCTTCATAGACTTGAGGCAACGAAAGCAAACGCCGTGTCGGCCTTTGACTGTTATTTTCACTCCGCTCTGTCGATCATTGAAGACGCTTACGCACCACTACCGCCCTCTGTCACTGCTGTCTCAGCGATATGTACGCTTGCGCACGTGGCCATCAACTCTGATGATGTCGTCCCGATCAAGGCCCTGGATCTTAGAAGCCGGTGCTACAACATGTGTCGCGGGATGATGATTCATCGCTTAGACAGCCCGGCTGCACAGAAAGAGCGAAACGTAAGCCCAGTCAACAACATTGACTTGGAGATTCAGAGACGTGTATGGTGGAACATGGTTGCTTCTGACTGGTAACGCATCCTTCCTCCCAGAAGCGGCTGATCCAGCTGACCCTTAATCAGGTTGACTTCGTTCTCTGGGAGCTCACAGGAAGGTATTTATACTTTCATCCCGAGACTGATGAGAGTCAAACAACCGCGCAATGTCGACGACACTGCGCTCACAAGTTCAGGCGATACACCCGATTTACCTATTTCCATTCCAACAGACATGACATTCTTCTTTCTACGACTCAGAACGGCAGAAATATCTCGCGAGATTATCGATGCAATCACACCCCTGGCTGACGATGCCCCCGAAGAAGACTACGAAGTCATTCTGGAACTTGATAGAAAGCTGCAAGATTTTGTCAAAGGCCTTCCTGAATTCTGCAAGCTTGACCCGGCGAGTATGCAGAAGTCCAGAGAGATTTGCGAGTCAAGACCGTTCATATACTGGCAGCGAATAAGTCTCCACCTCGGCATTCATGCACGAATTTGTCGACTTCATCGTCCTTATCACCTAGCAGCCTACTCAGATCCTCGATATTCTTACTCTCGAACCACTATCCTCACATCAGCTTACAAGATCCTGGAACTCAGACGCATGATGGATGACCCAGTTGCCAAGCTTCACTTCAGACCTGAGAGGTATTGGGTAATCTTCTTGCATGTAACCTCAGCCGCTGTAGCATTGGCAGTCGACCTGTCTCACAACCCTGATGCCCCCGACGCGGAAGCCATGAAGGAAAAGGTCAAGGGCGCGTACGAGACGCTGAACAGATCAAGAAAGAACGCGGAGAGCCTGATCAGAGGAATCGAGAAGAATATGGAACAGGTCATGGGGACTTTGCAGAAGCAGCGTGCGAATACGATGACATCAGTTTCTCCGGCTGCAACATCAAGCGCCAACTTAGATTCGGTTCCTGAACGTGCCTTCACAGACATGAATGATATTACCGTGGGAATGCAGGAAGATGGGTTTGGGGACGAACATTCGCACCAGCTCTGGTCTGACTTTTTGGCTGCTGTCCCTGACCTTGAAGAGTTTCAGTGGACTTCTCTTTTGCAGGACCTCGACTTTGATCCCAGCAACTTCAGTTGATAAGTTTGAAGTATGTCGATGGGCGCATTGCAGTATGAAATCACTATGATGTTTGTGTCGTGCGTGCCATAGATACGTTGAATAGTTCTTCAGTACTATCCAACCCCTTCATGATAGGAACACCCCGTTCGAGTTTGCGTGGAGCTGGCAGTATCAAAACTTTGCAGGCTCGTGCCATGATTTGACGCTGGTGCACAACATATGTTTTGAACCTAGAGATTTAGGTCATCATAAATGATCATTTGTTACAGTTTCCAGAGTTGGGTGCAGCTGTCCCAGCCGGCGTTCAAGTTAATGTCCGATTACTCCGGTCCGGACACCACAGTCCGTCATGGATGACCGAGAAGGGAAATCCTCGACCGCGGACTTTCGCGCCTGATCTCCGACACATGAAGTAGTTATAAACAACTACTCCAGTTCGAAATGACCAAGACAAAAACACTCTACATCTCATCAATCAATATTGGGCCGAAAAATGACGCAAACAAAGGCAGGTTTCCCTAATTACAGGTTGCGAACAAGGTTAACATCTTGGTAGGCCATCATCATCGGCGGAGGCCCCGCGGGTCTCGTAACCGCTCTACGCCTACAGCAGCAAGTGGGCATTGACTGCGCGATCTATGAGCTTCGATCCGCACCTTCAACACTGGGGAGCGCCATAGGCATCATGCCAAATGGTCTGCGCCTTCTTGACCGCTTGGGGGTTTACTCGAAGCTCAAGAAGCGCGGAAGCAGCCACTCCAACATGACCATCCACTCTATAAATGGAGGAGTTCTGGGATGTAGGGACATGGTTTCTGCGGCAAAAGAACAGACTGGATATGGGTATATGAGAATTAAGCGAACTGATCTACTCGACACCTTATTGGAGGCGGCTGCTGAAACTGGTATCGCACTGCACTACAACAAATCACTCATATCCATCACAGAGTCGGCTGACTCAGTTACCGCGACCTTCTCTGATGGGACCAGCGAGACGGCGGACTTTCTTCTTGGGTGCGACGGGATTCACTCGGCCGTACGACGCATGCATGTCGATCCACATCAGGCACCCGTGTACACGGGGATGTCAGGCCTTGGTGCATTGGTCTCAGCCTCTTGTGTTTCTGAAACAGCTCGGCAAGAAATGAGAGGCATGAATGTCACAATGACTCAAGAGGGTATGTTTGGTGTTATGACGTGCACTGCTTCCGATGACGAGATCCAGTGGTTTCTGTCTAAAGAAGTCCAGCTGCCAGACTCTGAGGACGCCCGTAATGGATGGGAGCTTCATCGACGGGAAGAAGTGGAAGGGTTTAAGACTCAACTTCGCAAAACTCTTGAAGATGCTGGTGGAGAATGGGGCGATAACTTGCGAGAGCTTATTGGCAATACGGCAGCTGTGAAGTTCTACCCGATTTACAAGCTACCTACGGGAGGAAGATGGTACAAAGGAAGAACTGTCCTTCTTGGTGATGCCGCACATGCTATGCCACCTCATGCCGGCCAAGGAGTATCGATGGCATTTGAAGACGCGTTTCTCCTTGCTCGTCTTCTCGAGAAGGATCTGTCTCTTGGGGTTACATTCAAGCAGTTTGATGACATTCGGAGACCAAGGGTTGAAAATATTGCAAACAGATCTTCTGGAAATGCCAAGATGAGAAGAAAGACAAGGCCGTGGGGCTTGTGGCTGAAAGAGACGGGACTTTGGCTGTTTATGCAAGGTGCTTGGGCGTTTGGCATGGATCGTTGGGGTTCAGAGGCGCAGCAGATGGTGTACGACATTGACAAGGTCAACATCTGAGCCAGCGTTCTCAAACTCTTTTGTATCTTACATTTTCGATAGCCAGTGAGAGCTTCAATACATATTACCCAGATGAAAGATTGTTCGCGCCCCAGGGGCGCCAAGGCGTGATGGTCATCCTTCAGTAGATGCATGGCTTCGATATCATCTTGGCTGCGCATGGATCAACGCTCTTCCGAGCAGGGCCCCCTTGAAAAACATTGGGCACGAATCCTTCTTTTAAAAGGAGAAAATGCCGCAATTGGTTCTTGTATTCCTTTTCTTCTTCGTTCATTCCCACGTTTGTCTATATTTTCGATAGCAGTAGCAGTTGGTCGTCAGAGGGTTCGTGATTGAGGACATTCTGTGATAGGGTTGAGGGGTCAAAAAGAGGCTTCAGCCGCAAGGCCACAAAGGTAAAGAACACCAAAAAAAAAACACATACAGGCGAAATACTCCTCGCCCTCACTGTTGCCTAGGATCTTACTTTTGGCTGAAAGCTAGATATCCTGATAACTAACTCCAGAGGTATATAAATAAGTGGGAGGACATTCATTCTTAGAAGCCCAAGTCTTTGCGTAAAGCAAAAACAAGCTATCGGACCGAATCCTCTGCGAACCTTGACATTGGTCTGATTTTGAAAGGTAAGCCTTCTTATCATTTACCAGGTCCCTCCCCTTTCCCCCGTCAATGATGAGATTGAAACAAATACTTCCATGGCTATGATCACACATGATTCAAGCTGTTTCCGTTACACAAGCTGAGACATTAGATAACCTGATACTCTGCTTAACATCTTTATCGACCACGATACTGACTCGTCAAAGCTACAGGTCCGTGGTCCGTGGGATTAGGCAGGGATAGAAGAAGTCTGGCAACTTGGTCACAGGTTAACGGCGTTTAGGCTAGCCAATATACTCCGTAAACTGGTCTCAACATCGCAATTGCATGTGAGATACTCAACCGTCTCAAAAATGAGTAGTTCGTGAACCTAGTAGGTGCCACGGTGTACATTAAGTGCTTGAACAGTATTAGTTATTTAGGTATCACGATGCGCGAGTCTTATTCAGGCAGATTCATAGAGGGGTGCATGCCATGTCGCGCACGTGAATATGCGCTTTTAACAGCGAGTTGCATGTTGGGACCGACGGTCAATTAATTTAAATCGGCTGTCATGATATTGAATCCCCATGACTTGAACGATCCGTCGTCAGTTGTTATCTGCCCTGCTTCCCTCCCAACATGACGATATTTTCGGCTAGTCTGGCTCATCTCCATTGAGAGTAGCAAGCCCTTAATTTCCCTCACAGGTGTGAAGTGACATTGATTGGAGTCTCACGTCAATGCTATGGCCCAGTCTCGCTCAAACACGCAACGATGCCCGCAATAGCGGCTAGAGTCCCGTCTGGGTTCTTCACTCGCACTGTGTGCAGTCCCAATTCCTTAGCAGGGTAATCATTTCCACCAGGGAAGATGGCGTCTCCGATGAACATGATCTGCTCCAGGGGAATCCCACTCGCTGCCGAGAGCTTCTTCAGCCCGTAGCCCTTGTCAACGCCCTTCTGCGTGATGTCGATTGAAGTCGCACCGCCCATGTTGATCGACAAGTCTGGGAGTCGCTTGTACAAGTCTGCTTGGATAATCTTTCGCTTCTCAAAGTCAGGATCCCAAACCTCCTTTGCCGATGGGAGAGCCTGTTGGCCGAGTGCAGAAAAGGTGATCTGGCTGCCTCGATCTTCAATGCGCTCACCCCAAGTCTGCTCTGGCTGGAAACCGGTCGCGTCGAGAGCAGCGTTGAAAGCCTCGATGATGTTCTTCCTCTGCTCCTCGCTGAAGAGTTCCGCATATTCCACCTTCCACTCATCTCCCTTGTGCGTGTAGAGCTTTGTGCCGGTGGTGGGCATGAGCTAGAGCTTGGAAAGATCAGCTCGCGCGGAGAGACGGCTTGCGACCTGTTTCTGAAACTGAGGCCAATCTCCGCCCGAAATGACAGCGACGTGGGCGACGGTCAAGAGATCGGCGAGGGCTTCGCCCATTGAGTCAAGAATTGCCTGCTTACTCTCAGCGAGAGTGCCATCCAGGTCGAATGCGACAAGCTTGATCATTTTGTTTGTGAATTGGGATTGTTCGGTGGGTGAGGGGTTGTGTTGTGCTGATAAGAATTGACACAGTGTTGTGAGGCTGTAAGGTACCTAAGATGAAGGTACACGCGTAATGTTTTAGTCAGGCTGGCTGCATGACTAAGAATAGTGGCCATAATCACTAGAGATCAACACCTGCAAAAAAGAAGCCATAAAGCTCATCTGCGGCTCCAGAGGAGGTATAACAATGAGATTTGGGATTTAAAGCCTCACGTAATACCGATGATAAAAGTTTAATTTTCCACGTGTCCCCTCAGAAGTTCGTACAGTTCGAACTTCGTTATCTCACTGCAGTCTTACAGGAGCGTCCGAGTCACCTGGAAGCGGACAGGGGCCGTCGACAAATGGACATGGAATAAACAGTTGGAAGGACAATGATGTGATGCGGGGCCGACAGCAGCATCGGAGTTGCGTCGTGAGGTGATGGTGGCTCAATGGGATTGTCATTGGAGACATGACTGCAGGTAGAAACGCGACATAATAGAAGATTTGGCTGTTGATCAGTTGGGCGAGCGACGTTGCTCTTCTTTGACAGAAGCGGCGCGGGTATGCTTCTTCGACGTTGTGAATGGATTTCTTTTATCTCAGCAAGTCCGATAGTTTCCTCTTCATCACCTTTGCTTAGAGGCGGTCGCCCTTCCATAATGCAGACGGCTTCCAACCACCATATTCGGGACAATTGACACAGTTAGGGAGTTTGGAAGGGGGGGGGGTTTCTTTGAAGTGAAGAAAACACCCTTAAGGCCAGATCATCCGGGAAATGATCAACATGCTCGTTACTAAGTACGCTGGGACAATTAACAGGTCTAAGTAAGTATATTAGCTTTTACAGGTATCATGCTTGCACCGACTACTCCATTGTCCCATGTAGTCTCTCTGCCGTTCCTAGCTGTTGAAGGAACTGGGGATTTCTCAAAGATTCATCGCTGTCAAAAGGACAGAACTATACCTCGCGCCCACGATATATTGATGAGGTGCTCTATCTTGAACGGATGTTGTTATAAAGAGGATAGCAGTTGTGCCCAACAGCCTCAGGCAAGTCCACACATAACCTCCATGCTGCACAGCCCATGCAGACCTGTTGAAATCGGTTGTCGTCTATGTCGGAATCAAAGTCGACAAGATCAACTCGGCATCATTGACGTTTAAATATCTCTCTCTTTTGTCTCTCAGTCAGACGAGGTGGCGTAAATAAACAGCCCTGGCCCTTAACCAGGCTTGGAGCATCTTCCTTTTCCTCGTCCTCCTGTCTTGAGGAACAGTCAAGAACCCAACTTTTGAGCATGTCCAAGTTCGCATCGAATGTACCTTTGGGCTCAACCCACTCTTTTGGCCAGCGCAGTTCGCCCTCCGTGGTTTCAGACAACGGAGCAAGTATACCGAGATCAATGATAAAATCCATGTTGATGCCCAAGCCGTCAAGGATATTGTTGAAGTCTGCATTTTCTCTTTCGGCCATATCCTTCATCTGTTTTAGAAGTCGCTGCATCTGACGCGCTATGAGACGCCAATTTCTCTCTACGCGCAATATGAACATTGCGTTTGATGCGGTGAGACCATGTGCAATGTTACAGAAAGTTGGGCGAAGACGAAGGAGAAGTCATTGAGGATGGTTGGGGGGAAGAACAATGTGGCTTATATAGTGCGGCGCTACGTCAAAGAAATCATTTTGTGTTTAGACCCTTTGTGCAAGTTGTTTGTCCAATGAACAAACGTTGTGGCCGAAACCAATGTTTTTTTTTACTTCCGAACATGGCCAGACTTGCCAAGCCCAAGGCAGCATGCCCAGAGAAGCGAGCGGTGGACAATGAAAGTGAAAACATCCCCAAATCAATGCCTAGGATTGCCAGACTGAACGGCAGTGACTTCGGTAGGCCATGGTTACTGGAATTCCTTCACGGGGGTTTCAGTCACTTGCGATATGCTGCGGCACATTGTGCTGCTACGCCAAGATGGATGAAAGAGGCCTTGTCAGATACTAAAGCATCTGAAAACTACCTATGAGAAGGAATAGTATCGCACCCAACTCTCATGATTCATCACAGCCTGCGTTAGTAGCGGGTAAAGTACGGAGTACCGCAAGCATCAGTCACCCATAGGAACAAAGAGCCCCTCAGATTCTGAGGTCATGTAAGGAGGCTTTTTGAAACAGGGCCACCATTGAAAATAAAGAGTAAACTAGTATTGCTCCCTTTGTTGTTTTGGCAAGTGTTTGTAGCCTGGATTGGGCTTTTGTAGTTGTTAAGTGATGGTATCCTTTACCGTCAAAATATGTGAGCTGTTGGTACTTGGCCAACATATCAAGAACCCTCATTTGCAACATGCTTCTTCATATCGGAGAACCCTAACTCTCCACCTCCCCCTATCCACAATCATGCTCAACACCACCACCACCATCAAGCTCACCATTGACACAATCAGCATCATCTTCTCTGGTCGACCGGGTGCCTTAACGAACTTGCATCTGATGGATCAAACTGTTGTGCTCTACGAAGCCTTAGCTAGGGTAGTTTATGGCACTCAAGCTGGCTTGTTGCATCGTAGAAGGGGTTGAGTCGGTGGGTCAGACACACGGAAAACAACTAAACATCTTGTAGTGTTGAACGTGTTGTTGCATTCACGCCATTCAGTGGATTGTATGGGCAACGAATCGAGTGATGGCCACAAAC
Source organism: Fusarium sacchari (assembly GCA_017165645.1). Lineage (NCBI taxonomy): Eukaryota > Fungi > Ascomycota > Sordariomycetes > Hypocreales > Nectriaceae > Fusarium > Fusarium sacchari. Next base: position 60,315 of record JADANP010000016.1, read on the forward strand.
GAGACATTCAATACCTGCTCACCTACTACATAAGCCCTCTTTGCTCTTGGCGATTCGTCTTCATATACAAACTTTTCGTTATTGCGAAATGCTCGAGTATCTCGCCCACGAGTACATTCTTCGGTATCCTTCTTACCACGGATCCGCCAGAGTACCACGACCATGAGGGCCTCGTTGATAGCTTTGGAAATACCATTGCAAAATGGATCATTGGCACCGAAGCCAAGAAGTCGGCAAGTGGCGTTGTACTCGCACGACACATTGCTTCCTTGATTCTTGATCACTAATATGTTTGATCGTACAACTAACTCAGCGACCAGTGTGTCAGAACACTTGAAAGGCCAGTTCCAACACCACCAAGTACATTCTCATGCATGATCATCACTTGCGTGTTCTGGTTACACAAAAATGACACTGAATGATTGGCTCCTCGAAACCCGCCTGGCACTGCTCGACAGCTACCTTGGCCTGAGGAATCCACTGACAGCCTCCAACAGTGCTCTGTAACAGACGGGAAAGCGTTTGTTTGCTTTTTATTTCCACAACAACGCCTGGGTCGTCTCACGCACATACTGAAGAATAAGATTGACACTTCACTCAGAACGATCTTGGTATACCGGCGCCTCTTTCGCGCACCCTCACACCGTCTCGCGAGCAAGTACCATGAGCCATCTCTGAAGCTCAGTATTGTCTGTCACGGATAGGAATAGGGCTTGGGAAAAAGGTAAAGCCAGGGTCAAGTGACTAAGCTGACGAGCGCGAAGGACTACCTGACCATACCATGCCTCCCAAAAAGTCTGTCAAAGCTCGAAAGCGGCCACAGGCTGAGGCGAGTAGATCGCCTTCCCCCAATCGTCCAGGAAAGCAGCCAAGGCTATCAGCTTCATCTCCCCCGAGTCCCGAAGACAAGAAGACGCGCAAGTCAAACAAGCCTGACGAAGGATGCCCCGGTTGGTGGCCTCCCGAGTACGCACCCGCTGGCAAACTACTCCCCGCCAACAAAGCCGGCATGCGGAAGGTCATCAAGGCTTTTCAGGATGCTAACCGCGATCCCGCCGAGCTGTGGAGTGAGGGAGGTCTGATGGTCCAGCTTGTCCGTCAAGATCCGGTCGGGAGGATTCACCAGCGGATCTTCGACAAGATTGACTTTGAGAATCTGGTTCCCAAGACGCCCGCTCAGTTTCAGAGAGAAGAGACGCCCAGCAGCGAAAATGAGCAAGCAACACTCGATAAAGAGAATACCGAGCCAACACCTGAGCCTCTCGCAGAGTCAATAACCATCGCCGCAAATGAACTTTACCGCTTTTCTCAACCAACGACGCAAGCTTGAAGCCTGCGTAAAGGCCGAGAAATCCAGCGCAAAGAAGAATGATGAGACGATCGCTGAGCTCAAGCAAGCTCGACAGGAACTCATCGAAAAGCACAGCAGGGGCACATCCGAGCTGAGACGCAAGGTGTCTGAGTTGGAGATAAACCTCGAAGCAGCGAAGAGAGCCCTTGAAACTGCAGAGAGGGCGGAGAAGGAGTCTGATGTTGGTCTTGCAGAGCTTGGGGACAAGATTCGGGGTGAAGAGAGAAGTAAGGCTGAAGCTGCTGAAAGGATCAAGCAGTGGGAGGCTACGCTGGCCAAAACTGCGTTCCAGTCTATGTAAGACAATACAAGTCGTGTTGGATGAGTGCTTGGATGAAAGAGGCTTGTCAGACTTTCTTTCCTATGAACTTGGCAGTTGTATGCAGAGACCACGCAACTATCTTTGGGTCCCTCTTAGATTTCGTACCTTGGCAAGACAGCTTAGAGAAGTGGCAGAGACACGGGCGGGAAAAGCGACTTTACCACCAGACTGATTATAATTCTACGCGTGTTGAAGAGATGTGTCGAGCTCGAGCCGAGCGGTTGTCCATGTTTTCTGACGCAAAGGTTTGTCATGCGATCCTCAACGGGAAGTAAGTGAAGAAACTGTATCCGGTTCAGACTGTCATGTCTCCTGGATTAGATGTCGACTACAGTGAATAGTCAGCTACTATCTCCTAATCGCAATACTCTGTCCGCATAGACCAGGTGCTTATTCCGCATTCTTAGTTCCAAACTAACATAGAGAGATCGACGAAATCGTCAACGCAGCGTAGGTTTCGTAACAGAAAATTACCTCCAAGACAGCCCAGTCAGTAATCACTATGGTACAGGGTACTGTCCCTCGCGAACTTACCATGACCTCTGTCGATATAACTTGCAATACGTCTTCCTCCTGTCACATACGACCATAGGTAGTGGAAAATACGGGATCCCGTCTGCTCTCCCATAGTCAAGCCACTAACCGGCGGATTAGTAGTTGGGTCGGTGACGACCAGCGAATCCCCGCTGTTGTATGTTTTTGCCCGTTCTAGTAACGAGCATGTCTTCTTTTGTGAGATACAACTTACCTTTTTGATCAAGTACATCATCCATTATTGGTCAAAATCTTCAGTTTGGGTGCTTGACTGTGTCCCAATGTGGAGCACCAGGAAAGTTGCAACCAACCTTCACTCAGGGCTCACAGTATCTACTGTTTCATGTCCAATTGTCCTGGCGACTGCATGAGGCATTGTATCTTGGCTTGAGAAAATACAGTGCTGATTCTCGATCTTGGTCACGGTACGCGGAAATGGGAAGGATGGCTGATGATGGACTTAGACCTGGACAAACACCGCGAGGAGTGTCCTCATGTTCTCCGTCAGCGACAAGCTCGTAATGAAGCATCAAGATATCCTCGGCGAAACAGGCAGAACCCACAGGATGTGGTACCGCAGCATCAAGGTTGGACACGGGCTATTGGGGAATTACTCCTTGACCTTGTCAGAGATCCCGCCTCGGAAGTCAGTCAGTCAGAATCCTCAAATGCCTGTCCTGGCAATATGCAGTCGCACTGGGCCAAGGGGGCAACAGCCATTTCTGATCTCGAACGCGCTCAGGCTTTCGGAACCATCAGATTCATGGTCGAGTTCAGTAAAGCCCTCCCAGGACCAGAAGGCTTCGCCGTGAGTGACAAGAAGAGAGCGAGTCGCCCAAGTCGCTCGGAAGGCTCTTGTTTTTGAGGCACAAGAGAAGACCTACGAGACTGAGTACGTCGATATGCCGTGACGACAAAGCAATAACTGACTGCAAACGACTACCGCATCAGCGTCGGGACACTGGACTCTGAACAGGCCACTAAGTAGACTATGGGTTGTTTTGCCTTTTCATACATGTTGCGTGGTATGTTTCTACCAGTTCTTAGATGCGATCTTTGCTAATCTGAACAGTTTTACTTCTGAGGAATATTCTGGGCCATGCAGATGAATGCCCCTGTATCTCAGATGCCCAATTTACAGAAAGATGGATGGTAGCTGACCTTTCGCCTCTCAATCCAATTCCCAGCTTTGGTCAAGGAACATGGCTTCATAAGTCTCTTGGAACTGTGCCGCCAAAGACATTCCTTTGACCAAGACATACTTCTCACACTTGTCAGCAACCAGTCTCTTTTCAATAAGCAAAGTGGGACATGCCATTATTAGACGAACTTGCTTTAGACAGAACTGGCAAGTGTGTTGGACTACTACTAATACACAAGAGCGAATCTCTCAGCATGCGGTGGCTCGACTCCTTCGTCTCTTCTCACTAAAGCTGTATTTTTCATAAGCTTTCCTCTCTTACACAGGTGCTCATCTTCAAATCGCTACCATGTCTCACTACCATCATGAGACCATGCACCAAAGGCCAAGGCACCCCAGTGCAATGGACATCATGCCGGCCGTGGTTCTCGTTCAAAGCCAGGGGTCAACGAGTAACCACCGCACATTCTAGCTCCGATGCCTGTATCTCAGTATTGCCTCGGTCATTGTCAGCTTGCACAAAACAATTCCTACAACTCTTCGAATGATATCCCTTTCAACGTGCCACAGCACCCTCAAAAAGCCGAAACAACGCTTGTCTGTTCATCATATCCGTCCTACGATAGAATGCATCTTTAAACACCCACGCTGCAAGCCGCCAGCAAAAGTCACGCACACTATCATGTGCCTTCAGCAGTAACTCCTGCTCTGTCCTCTGAACATACTCCGGATTTCTGTATCTATGCCGGCGTACAGAGAGCATCGAGTGCCGAGCTGGATTGCCCTCCCGTGTCACGCCATAGAACGTCGCATCCACCCGAAGGCAGCTTCTGAATTTGGCCCGATGGGTAACGTAGAGAAACTCGCAGGCGTGGGAGTGCTCACACATTGGTATCGAGTGATGCTGTTCTGGGAATGCTGCAGGGATAGGTTAGACATGGCAACGATGGTGAACTGGGGACGTACCGCAGAGAAACCCAATCTCTTTCTGCTCTGATAAATCTGGGATAGTCCAGACGGGCTTTGCGGATGGAGCGGTGTCTTGATGTCGGATGAATTCAAAGAATACTTCGCGATCAATGCTTGTGCCGCAAAGTATATTCACGACGATGCGGATGTCTTCAGCGTAGAATAAAAAGGCATGAGGTATGTTGTCGTTGTCGGGCAATGGTGGCCAGTGTGGCTCAGGAGGAGTCAAGTCAATACCGTCAATGGGCAGTGCATTTGCAGGAGGAGTATCTGCGGGTCGCAAGGGTTCTGAGACTGGTGCAAAGCTCTGAGATGCTTGCCTAGCACTGTTGATGACCGCTGTCGCAGAGAGTTGGGTCCGAATTGAGGGGGCAGGGGCTCGCGGTCTGGGTCGTCGGGCGTGGCATTGAGTTCGCTCGGGTCGTATCGCAGTAATGCTTGGTTGGGTTGCGGGCTGGGCTTGAGCCGCCGTCGGTGCTGGTTGCGAGGGCTGAACTGGTGACGGAGAAATGGCGCGAGGTGGATTTGGTCCATGGGAACGTTTGAGACGTTTCGCTTGCGTTTGTCTCAGAGGGACGTCGGAATCTGAATCCTCCTCATCCTCCTCGACGTCGTCTTCAGCGTACGCTTGAAGCGACCGCTTCCCAAAGTCCATAGTGGGAGCGAGTGAGGTGAGTGCGAAACACAATGGCCAGCAGAGAGTGGGTGGTATCAAATGATGGCAGCGGTGAAATGGAGCAGCAAAGCGATGAAGCTGCAAGGTCGAGAAAACCGAGGGAGCGAGAAACAAAGGATGCTAAACATTGCACCTTCGCTTTCGCCCTCTTCTCCAGCAGATGGCTTCAGTGGTGCTAATGCAGGTCCCCGACATTGTGTTTTCCAGGCAAACGCTGAGGAGAGGAAACCCCGACTGATGATGGATGTTGTTTGTAGTGGGTGAACAGCTAACATACGGTGACTGACGCATCAATACTGGAAGAAAAATGAGTATGATGAGATTGAAGGCTTACAACAAGATGTCGACTACTGTGTTGGCCTTGTATGTAGTGTAGGGGCACGAGGGACAATGTCCTCGATGTAGAGATGTCGTGTCATGATTGATGCTGGCAGCGCGGGGCCCAATTACGTCAGTTCCTAGCCTATTCGCGCGCGAGTCCACTGTAAATTTAGCGATGCCCAGGGCATGGCCTCTTCTACAGGCAGGAGCTGAAAAGCTGTGGAGGGCACTGACGTGCACCTTTAACTCACTTTCGCTGGTGATCTCACGGCAATGGATGTTTAGGTCCTTAACTACTTGATCAATTCGCTATTCATCTCCTTGCCCTTGCTCTTTTCTTACAGTCATATTCGATCCTTCACATTCTTCTATTACCCTAACTCTTATATTATGTGAATTAGAGTCTTATTGGCTACTAGAGCTAATTTAGGGTTATTACCCTGCATATTTTAATCTAACCTAATTTATTATTTTTACCTCCTTGCCCTATTAGCTATTTAACCTTATAGGCAGGGAAAATTAGGCTTTATTTAATCTAGACTAATTATAGCTTTCCTTTTACCCTGACTTACTATAACTAGTCTACTAATTAGCTATTATTAGCTAACAGACCCCTTATAACCCCTGGCTTTATTATTGCTATAGCGCGGTAATGCGCTAATTGGTGCCTTGGCCTTGGTTGGCGCGCTAGGCTACTTTCGGAGACCTGCTTAATAAAAGGGTTAAAATATGCCCTTTGCGGGTTTCGAACCCACTGCCTTCTGCGTTGCTGCAGGGCTTGCCTAGGTGCTTGACCACCTAACTCTCATATCTATTGGCGCATTGATTCCGCAATCATTTTGCGCATCAGCTCAAGCTTCACACTGTCGAAAACTGGCTCAACCCTCTCAACGCCGCCTCTACCGATAGGAAAGAAGGATCCAACCCTTACGCTTTCAATGGATGCTGACCAGCGAGCTCTATACTAGATACATGATTGAGTACAGTACCTTGACATCCGACGCCCAGGCACCGGCGCTTGTTATCTCCTCGTCGCAAGAACCCGATTGCGAAACCGCGCCATGATAGGCTCGAAAAGTCGAATGCTCCCACTTGCGAAGACGGTTCTGATACGAGTACTGTATGTTTGTCCCATCGTCTACTCTATTATCCGCAAGAATGGCCATGCCACGTCGGTTTGTTGGGAAACCCACGCTGCATCCCCGACTCTGTCAGACCGGCTGGCGGCTTGTTGAGACTTGACGGTTCGTGAGGCCTAAATCTGACTGATGTGAAAGAAGCCATCGAGCATTGGCGATGGAATAATTTGGGCGCCGTTCTCGCAGCAACTGGTCATGCGCCCGCTGAATGACCTGCTACGTCGACTTTCCGTAGACCCTCCGAACCGCACTGAAAGCTTCCTCTGGCATGATGACAAGATGGTACCGCGTGAGATTAGAATTGTTTGTGTGATTGCCCCACTGACTGACTCCATCTTGAGGTGAATCAGATCGGTGCCTGACTGACTGCGGCCTAGTCAGTAAGATCTACGGCCCGAACCTTATCTTGGACGTTGAATCTTGAGCAAGTCCAAAGTCAATTCACCCAAAACGCCAATCACATAAATCTAGCCATTGTAAAACGAAGAGATGAGCGGGAAATGGATTGCCAGCTAGAAGTGGGCAGCCCTAGACTCCCCGACTTTTGGTGGCCTGTGTGCCAAGTTACTGCTGTGTAACTTGCGACGCCAGCCACAGTGGAGGCACTGGACAGTACCTCTAGCCGCTTAGCAAAAATGTCTTCACAACACATCTGCATGTGCTTTGTGTTCGGGCCCGATCCGGAGTTGAACGTCCGTTACGGCGCCAAGGGTATGCAGTAGACCAGCTCTGTTACGTTCGCCGTTATCAAAGGTACTGGCCTGTGTCTTTCTCTTGTAAAAACGCATGGCAAAATGAGGAATCGTGACTCACCGGCGCCGAGACCTTGGTGGGCAAAGATTGTACTGTCCCTAGCCCTCATACACGTCAAACTCCACATTCTGAATCTCTCTATACCAATTCTTGTTGATGACCCTTCGCTCTTGTGCTACAGATTCATCAAAGTGACTTGTGCTAGTGTTCCTTCGGTGGGGGTTACAGTGGTCTTGGCCTAAAGGATCCGGGCCATTGGGCCAAATCCGAATCCTTGTCACTGAAGTTGGGTATCCTAAGATCCGTCATGAGATTTATACTATCCATCTTGAGATGCAACCTGTCTACATGAGTCTCTTGATCACTGACCGTGATGAGCAAGACATTTTGGTTGCGATATCTTTATTTTCTCTTTAGAAATGACCCGCGACGCATGGTATCCGTCAATCCACCCGGTTTCTTTCCACTATTGATCAAATGCAAGCTGAAGGTAAAGTAAGCAAGAGAATCTCCGATGTCTTGAATACAATCGCCTCAACTTTGTGACGACAAACCCTTCCGGTAGCATACATACTAGTACCTCGCGAGCCTGTCAGCAGCTAAGTAGCTCAGTGTCGGAGACCATATCACCCAAATTTTGATCCGCTTCGGAACAATTTCCTCGTCGATCGATTTGGCCGGTTACATCTTGAGGGGGATCTTAAGATGTGCCTAAGATTGAGTCAAACAACTACGTCTTGTCTTTTTATACAATCTAAATGGCCTCTTGTTGTTTATTTGCGCCACCTCTCGCATGATTCGAGCTGCAGAAGTGGCTATCCGTGATATACCAGCCGCTGCGCGATGACATGATAACAAGCCATGACAACGCCCTTCAGTTCGGGAATCCCGTCATTGGTGTTTGGACCCTGAAATTAGAGGCCTAGCCACGTCTACAGACGCAAGGCTGAGTCGCGACCAGACGTCCTCTTTGCTTTTCGGTGCCGCTAGATCGTCGCCTACTCTAACGAAATTTCCGTGTATCACCCCAGTCTAGGGTAGTCCAAAGGAATGGGTCAAACTCCATACATGCCCCGTTGCGATGAAAACCTCAAATTGCTAGTGCCGTCTACTATTTTAGGAAAACATGGCGCTATAGGTATGAATGGCAACTGTAGGTCAAGCCACAAAAGCCACTGCATGGGATGCACCCCGTAGTGTTTCGTGGGAATTTGAGCTGAAGCCACGTCATAGGGGACCATGCGCTCAAACCTCACGACAGGTCAAAGATACCAAACAGAGTCTATTCTGCCTGAAAGAGGGAAAAGGTTAATGTGTTATTTTGACCGAGTGGCTTGGATCTACCCTACGGGATGTTTAAATAGCCGACCAAATGAAATGAAGAACAAAGACACCAGACACTGTTGCAGTCCAGATGCCATATCACAGCATATAATCCCATCGTAAGTCACAGGTTCTGGGTTTATTGGTAGGGGTTCCCTCAGTACCAGGCATATTTAGATGATGGGCTACCGAAGGTCAAATGCATCACCTCACCAACTTTGTGCAACCAAACACAACGAGAACCAGTTCTTTCAGGGGACCCTGATTATCTCTCAGTCAAGCAAATTTCCGTAGTTCCTCGTTTCACTTGAGCTTACTGGTCATAATATGTAGACTAAAACTGCAGGTTTGGTCTTCTGCTGTCCAACAACTGCTAGCGTCATGTTCGGACCATGCAAGTGGCTTGAGCTACTCCACGCTGTCCCCTACCTTGTTCTTCAATGTCATGATGCAGAATTCTAGAAGCCTGAGCTTTTCTTTGCCAAGCTTTGAACTGGCCAACAATCTCCTCCAATCGCGTAAGTACATACGTAGAAGCGGAAGAACAGGGTTTCAAGATCTGGTGGTTCTTTGTGACATCTGCTGCGAGCATGACAGACACCAGTCTCCTTCTTTGTCGATAGATGCTATTGTGAAAGCTCCTGGGTAAAAAGCTTATGTTGAGGGAAAAAATACCGTGTTCTCATTCGTGGCCTGTGTTTGCAGCCTAAAGGTTAACCTTGTAGGCCGCAGTCATCCCCATAGTCGATGGAAGCATGCTTGGCATGGGCATGATGTTTATACTACCATTCACCATGGGTTTTGAAAGTCGTTATGATATATGATCTGTCTGAAGTGAGAGAACAAAACTTACTGTTGAAGCCCTTCAGTATACCTCTAGCCTTTTCATCCCTCCTTTCCCCAACGTTTCTAGAACTTTACTTGAATGCAAGCAACAGCCTCAGTCAGAAGAATACTTCACCAAACTCTTTCCATCCATTTCCACCGTCAGTCATACGATATGCCTCCACTCGCGCGACTGCAAGAAGCGACCATGTTCCAGGCATTCCCTCCGCTTGCACTTCCTCCTCCCCCACCTCAGCCAATATTCACCTGTTTCAAAAACATGCCGCCTGAGCTAAGAAGGATGGTATGGGATATGACTCTCCCAAGCCCTCAGGTCTACTGTCTCAAACCCTCCCGCACGAAGAACGACAAATGGCTTCGAATCAAGGCACCCCCGCTCCCAGTTGCTCTCATGGTCAGCCAAGAATCACGAAACCAAGCCCAGCTCCGTCTCAAACGTTACACCATATCAACAAACCCATCGGAGCCTCTCGATACTCAGCCTTATGGATACTTCAATCCCAGAACCGATGTTTTGCATTTGCCCTTCTGGAGTAGTCAGCGCAGGTTGGGCAGATTCCCCTTTGAGAAATTTTCTTTTCATCTCGACGTCACCCAGTCTGGACATATCATTACGATCACCATGCCGAACCTTGATGTTCGCCTGAAGTATGTAGAGAAGTTCCCCGACATCTTCATGGTCATGCAGGATGAGAAGAATGGGTACAAAAGGCACAGATCTTGCAACACATGGATCCCTGTCGGAATGCCAGTCATCGATCGGCCTTGGAACAACGCCTTTCTCCAGAGTCTGCTTGATCACCGTGGCTTCCATGAGGGTATCAAGAGCTGGTCCCCAGCCGTATCGGCCATGCTATCGGAAACTCGAGAGGGCCACCCTACTGCGACCATCACTACTATGCCATTTGCCTGTTCGTGCCCAGGCGTCGTCGACAGAATGGCCGCCAAGGTCGATATGGCAATCCGAGAACACCAGCAAAAGACGAGAAAGGAAGAGCAGAAGGCGCAGAGAGCGAAGGCCAGCAAAGAGAGACGAGAGAGAGCGGCTCTCAAGAGAACATTGGTAAGACAGGAGAGGGAAGAAGCGGCTATGGCCATTGGGGAGAAGATGAGGCTTCGCACGAGACACGCAAGACGCTCTCATGCCAGTGACTAACCAGCGAGTCATGTCTCCCGCCGGATTATCACAGGCTGAGAACGGCCGATGGTCAGAGGAACACAAACCGAAAAAGCAGACAACAAGTCTTGAGGATGGAAGAGGGCATTATGTAAGAAGGGGGTCAAAACTATCGGGTAAGAAAATTCGAAAGGCTTATGTTAGAAAGGATCTCATATGTTCTGCGAGTATTTGGATAGAAGGGGAATGCCAAACTATAGACATGGGTTTCGTTAGTATAATAAATTTAGAATAGAGGAAATCATGAATGCAATAACTGCCAGAGCAAAAGGGACAGGAACCCAGGCATGCCGATTGGTTAGTGGAACATGTCCGAAAGCCTGACAATTCAGATTTCGAACAATGCCTCAAACTTCAGTGGACTCAGTCTGTGAATTCTACTTCGTTGTGATCGACCTTGCAGCGCCCACCTACTGATACGAATTGAGGTTGACAATAAAGCTTGAAAGATCTTGATATCGGCTAAGATAAAAGGGGCGAAGCGGAAGACTTTCCTTAACAGATAAATGGAAGACCTCTAAGTCAAGGCGATTCAGCCCACAGATTTCCCGGCACACCTTATTAAAGACTCGGTGGCACAAGGCTTCCACGACGAAACAACGCCAAGGGATAGCAACGTTGTGTGCGATCTACCCGGGGTCCCTACGTCCCCAGCTCTGTGAGGTCACGTTTTGAAAGGCGCTCTGGAACTAAAAATGTCCTTTACGCCTTATATCTATTAGTGCTCTGGTCCAGTTAATTATACGTAAGCTAATTCCGACGACTGGGCTTCCGGACACGGAATCCGGAGGCAGACATGGAGTAGTGGGTTTTCAGACGCAGCAAAATCCGAAGTTCATTGGCTTTTAAAAGAGGCGGTGGTGTTGGCCAGCGTTGAGTCCCTGGAGTCGCTCACTAGCGAGGTTGATTTAGCGGATCACTCCACTGAAATTGCGTTGTGTCATTATTGATCAGCGCATTTTTGAATCGAATGTGAGCATCGATCGATTGAACATCACCGGAACAGCGGTATTCTTTTTGCGTGAGACTCTCTTTCCGATTCCTGATTTTCTCCAAGTTGCGTTCATGTGATAAAGTCTAGCCCTCATGACGTATCTCGATTGTTTCTGTTGTGTCGCAGCAGATCAACGCGAGGGCCAAGTCAAGGCTGAGGAACAGCCTTGCCGCAATAATGTTCTTCCGAGCTCAGGTCTCTCCACCTTCGCCAATTCACGCTCCTCTCAGAACCAGCTTCATCTTCAATCATCCTCCTCCTCACCCTCCTCGAGATGTCGCCTCCACGCCACAACGTCCCTCCCATTATCCCGCGCTTAATAACACTCCTCGAGGGAACCCCAAGCATCGCGCTACACCCGTTATAAAATTCCGGATTATACCCACCGAGAGCGAGAGCCCTTCTCTTTGTGGAATAACCGGGGCGTGTAGAGGGCGACCTGGACTCGGAATCTCGCAGTTCTACTGGAGTTCCGGGGCGACCTGGCAGTTCTACTGGAGGTCCTGGGCGCCCGCCAGCGAGGCTTGATATCTCTCGTGGCTGCGTTGTTGGACGGGCTGTACAGGTAAGTCTTGATTTCGTCTACTAACCTGGCGCTATGGCATGCATCGCCATCAACGAAACAACAGCTGTCGTCGAGTGGCAGTGGGAGGGTGTCACGCGCAACTTGGCGACCGCCGATCCCGACCACGACGCGATACGATTCACCTTGCGACTCGACCGCGAGAGTCAATCCGGTGCGCACTTCGAAATCAGCATCCCCCTGAGATTCAAGGACAAGCCAGCTGGGGCAGGCGTATGTCTCCGGATAAATCCCTTCTTTATCAAGTCCTTCGCTTTTTCCGACGTGCCGAACCCGCCCGATGCCGTAAAACCGATATTCGATACGACTACGTCCCTCGACTTCACCTTTGATAACAGAATCACCGTTCTCATTCCTAGCGATGTTGAAGAGCCGGTTGTAGCAGCTCGTGCGCGATCAGGCAAGGTCCTCGACTTGATACACGAGCTCTCTTGTATCACGTCCCTGCGTATCTACATTAAACAGTCTCTACTCCTGCCTGATGAGCTCAAGACCATCAGCGAGGCTGTAGAACAACGCCAAATCAAACCCTCCTCCGATCCAGAATATGACGTCTCACGAATGTTCAGCGGCACCGGCGCAAAAGTCACAACAATTCTCCCCCCCAAACCCCCGTCTTACAAGAAAGCAACGAGAACTCAAGCTCCCCCAATCGCTCCGTCCAATCGCAAACGGCCCCGGCAAGACAGCCACCCCGAATTCTTCAATCAGTTCTGGGATAAGCTCCAGAAGCTGGAATCCAAGGTTGACGACCTGCAAGCCGACAACGCCAAGCTAAGAGCCGATAACGCCCAGCTCAAAGACAAGGTCGAACGCCTGGAGAAGAAATGCGAAGGGTTGGAACCAGTCGATGCGGAGGAGGCTGTGATAATCGAAATACGAGATGATATCAGCTCGCTGGATCATAGAGTGAAATGCATCGAAGACGCGAGGGACGAAGATTTCGAGGACATAAAGGAAGGCGTATTTGATGAGTTGGCGAAGCGTCTCATTGGTGGATGAATGACTATTATCTTGCGGTTCGTTCTTGGTTTTAAGTTCTGAGACAATATACTGATGGGTGTAGGTTTATGAGATACGAGCACGACACCGTCACACCTGTTGAATTCGACGACAAGACGAACCGTATATATTCGACCACTGTCTACTCCAACAAAGCTCATTTGCAGTTACAACCGAAGAATGAGCAGCCCTCGAGGTTTCTGATCGAACTTCAAGCCCTGCACGCTAGAGCAACTCGATCACGTCTTAGCAGGCTGTCTCCCTTCGAGTCATGATTCTATCATCTACAGTTGGATCCCACCTCTGTGGTTGCTGCAGCCTTATCCATCTCGAAGAATGCGAAAGAGCGGTTGTAGCCAGTAAGTGTCTGGTGTTCCTATAAGTTGTAGCAACGCTGATATTGGTAGTTGCAGCAACAGCTGAGCATAGCCGACGCCCTGGAGGCACCGCTCCCTCGCATTCTTACGACTTCTTCCACCTCGATGATACGTACTTCCATCCAAGTCGAGCGCTCCTGTCCCTGGCTACTCAGCCCTGCCGCACGTCGCGCATTTCAAGACGCAGAAACATGGAGAGAAGAAGGAGCCAAGGAGAATCCCCACGGGGAAGGTGGATTGAGCCTTGGGTTGTGTCTCTAGGAGTAGTATCTCGCCTATGCGGTCTACTACCACGGAGAAAGAGGCCAACGGCACCATCTGTGATCGGGTTGAGGGGTCAATACAGCCTGGATCTAGAGCGCGATGACTGTTTCAGTGGAAACTCGCTGTCGCTCGAAGGGTCAAGGTACTTCTTACTGCTGTTCAAGTAACTATGGCCTTTTGACTTGGAGTCTGAGCGCCATGGTCTGCAGTGTCAATGTTGTTACTAGACCCCAGTGACGTTGTGTGGGAAACCGGGCTATTGATGTGACTTCCAGTGATTTTCGGCCACGAAAGAGAGAGTGTGTGTTGTAATACTGATCAATCATGCCCAAGTTACCACTTCCGTGCTGTCAGATTTCGCCTCATCGTGAAGATTAGCACTTGCTGGAGCCTCGCGCGTCAATTCTACCCTGCCAAGCACGTTAAATCCCATTTGTTCCTTTATTAGCGAAAGTCTTGGTGGTACTGCGTTCCTTTGCAACTCCTTCAGTTCGACCTGTTCTTGATTTTGAGGTGGTTGAACCATTTGATCATGGTGGGTGGCGCTTCTTCGTGTGTTCCCCTGTAATGCCCGCCAACATGATGCCCTGTAGTCCGCTAAATGACCTGCCCACCATGTCAATCGCCTCCAACGCTGAGGTTCACAAGGCACCAAACCAACTCGTGCGCCGACTCTTCACTGGAGATCAACTTCATTCAACAGCATCGCCAAATACGCCGCGACATTATCACTTGCACCTAGCGTCAATACCCCTTCTTTCGCTCCACACCCACCAGCCGGCGCTGCCAGCTCTGCGCTTGACCATAGCCTACTCGAGCCCGATTCAATACGGCGATTCGTCTTACTTGCCGAGAAGCGCTCTAGTTATAGCGCACTCAAGACTGCTGCCCGTGGCCATCTCTTAGCGCTTTCTGCTTCCTACAAGAAACAATGGCAGATACACAACATGGTCGGCGCTGGTAAGCTCGTGAGGATAATTGGCGATGGGAATTTGGCCGACAACGCCCAGAAGCACAAGCACTCGCACGGCAATATGGCCAGCCGGCCTCTCCAGGCAAGATCCTACACCTGACCAACGACTCTAGATCGCTGGAACCCCGATCATGTTCTTCGACCATCTCAGGACACGCGACCGCCCGATTAATGCGTCCACCGCATCTATCCAACATCGCTGAGCCCGCCGTGGGTTGAAGCAGATCCCCTATCCAACCACCCCGTTTCTCCGGGCCGAATACCTACGCGCTCCGACAAATCGATCTGCGATATAAAATTATGCTCTAAAAGAATCTAAATACCGCACAGTGCCACATATTAAGTTCACTAACTATATCCTAATAATAAATAATATTATAAAAATAAAAGAAATTAAAAAAATATATAATAATATAATTTAGCCTTTAAATAATATATTATATATATAAATTATTTTATTTTATTTAATAGTTTTAAAGATATATAGCTTTTAAAGTAAAGGGTAAGAATTAGTATAAATTTTAGGGTATAATCTTTTATTTATACTATATTTCTCTTTATATTTACCCTATAACTGCCTATAGAAGAATACTGTTTTTTTAATTTTTTTTTAAAATCTTATAACCTTTATAAAAAACTTTAATTCTTATATATAATATTATTTAATAGTTAAAGTATAATATAACATTTATTTTATATTTTTAGCTATTTTATTTATTATTTTATATAGCTTTAAAAAAGAAATAAAAGTGGGGTCTTAGGTATAATACTGTATAGTATTCAGATACTTTTGGAGCATAATTTTACACTATGCTTGCTGCACCAGCTCGTGCGTTTCGTATTACCAGTTATTTTTTGCCCACAGTCAACGTTCTCATTGCCAGCAGCAGATTTCCCGCGATAAAAGAGCCTCCACGGTTCTTGTTGCTTTCAGTGCATATAGAAACCTTGATAACTAATCAATCCGGAGCTCTCGGCTTCAGACAGGGGGGGCAAAGCCAGATCTTGTCAAGTTAAAGGGCTTCGCGTCAACTTTGCTCAAGCGGTGCAAAGGATTGTGTTCCTTGTTGTGTCTTGGGATGTGAGAAATGGAAAGCCTCGGCGCTCTTCCTTTCTTACTTTCAATGGTATCGCGCTAATCATGGGATAGCAACTGCTATGCTCATTGCTTACAGAACTGGAGACCAGGGCAGGGCAATTGGGTGCTGCAAGGTGAGCTCAGTGACATATGGATACAGACAATGCGCAGTCTCCTCAAACGTGGCACCGAGATTCCCCTGGCAGACTTCGTAAGATAGCCGATAATGGCCAAGATAACTATTCATACCTAGCAAAATAGCACATGGAATCAATGCAAGCGCTCTCCAAGCAAGATACCTTGGATTGTACTCGGCACCATTCGCTTCTATTTCAACAGGACAGGCCAAGGTTGCTCCGACAGATGTCTTCATATTCTTCCCACTTGCTGCCTCTTTGCTCAAGAAGACGTCTCAAGATCGATCATACACAACCATTGATGTGCCCACTGGTCCTGTTATGCAAACTCGGCAGTCATTTTGCTCTGGCTGGACGACTTTTTGGACATCACTAGAGCAACCTTATTGAGGGGATCTTCGTTGATGAACGCTCCAGCTAACGAGACGAAGCTCTTCCATCCTGAGTCAACTTGGTCATGTGAAGCCTTTGCCATCTGCCGCGAACAAGGCCACGACTTGCGATTCAAGCCTGTGGATCATGTCTTGGAGACCCGTCACGCAAAGTTGCATACCGGGCAAACATTCATAATCTATCACGTCAAGTGAAGGGCCAGAGCCATCTTACATAGTTCTGGCTAAGGCCGACCCGGAAACTGAGTACGTTTTGTGAAGTGCTGAGCAAGAAGATGAAGCTGGAGTTAGTGGTTGTCAAACTGATCACTGGGCAGGTTGGTCCAGTTAGTTAAGTCGGGTGGTTCCCAATACGGCGTGCCTAACCATGAGCGACAGCTCCGACATGCTACAGAACAGCAATCAGATCTACTGAACCCCTTCTCAGGAACGAAGGTCTCGAAAGCAGACATCAACTGGTGCTCAATTTTACTCTCTAGCATGAAGCTTTTGCCGTCAGAGGCGTGTCGAAAGTTGTTTGCTACAGAACCGCAACGTGACGCATAGCTCTGGAGACATGCCTCTGAATCATCTTCTAGAATTTTGGAAGCCGGACCCCAATCTCCTGGTGAGAAATTGCACGTGGGCTCCTGAACTGAGAGTGTTTCACCAATATGTGCGTGAGGTTTCGCTTCTTGGATACACATAGCTTCTTGGCCTCCTTTGTAAATGATGAAATCATCATAATGCTTGTTTTCAAGATTTCTCCATACGCATCCCAAACCAGGAGACAGTGAAAAGTCCTATGGCGATTGGATATCGAGTCCGTAGAAGCTGAAGCAGTTGAAGACTGATGTGAGAGTCAATGTATCTCCAGTCAACTCGTGATAGTGTTTGCATAAAACAATTACACCCCCGGCTCTGCTCTTACTCAGGCGAGGCGAGGCTGACACTATCCACCTGCAATGAGAAGGTGGTTCGACCAACAGAATATCTGGATAACCAGGTTCAAGAGCAAGCTCAAAGCTGCTAGCGTGGGAACAGCACTAACAAGTTTGAACATCGGAACCTCAGTCTCAGCCCCTAAAATGTGTTGTTGCGTTGCTGGAAATGCTTCAGGATTCCCAAAATGAAGATGCAAGCCCAATTATGTGGACGATCAGAGGGTCACCGTGTCTACCATGATGAGTTGAATCATCAGTGAAGCTCTGGTGCTTGGAAGTTGGAAAGAGACTCCCGGAGCTGTGCAGGTAAGGCATAGAAGGTGTCTCCAAACTATTGTCGCTCAAGGGGTCGGTGTAACTACATGACTGAGATCCACGCTCATGGCCTACAGAGTGTGTCCAGATTGTGGCCCAGGCTGACAAGACTCATGATCACAGTAGGAGAAGAGAAGCTGTAGAAACACTGATGCACGGAAAACTTGCCAAGTACAGACACCCAAGTTTGAATACCTCGAGTGGAGCGCTGGGGATGACGCCTGCGGAGAAACCAGTTGAGGCGGAGTTCAGAGGAGAAGGCATGCACATTACAAAAGACCTCTTATCAAAGCCTAGGGTGTGACCCCTGGTGACAAGGACTGTAAAGTTTAGGCAGATGGGTATGCTCGTTGAAGCCGAGTGACTTGAGATCACATGAGAAGGGACAGATGGCTTGAGCTCCATCAATAAGCCTGTTTCAAAGCGCCAAAGACTTTTCTTTGAGCAGACCACTAATGTTCACATTTGCTCTGATGTAATTTCATCACTGGCCTCCGTGACGCTTTTGTAGGGTGATTCAGACAAAGGGACTCCTTGTTCACTGACAAAGGGAAAGGGACCTCTTGTCCTTGTGTATCAAACAATCGTATCAACGGTAGCCTATAAATTCTTGCCATCTCAAACTGAGTTGTGTGTTTTATAACTATTAAACATTGATAAGCTATCCACCTTAATAGCCCCTTTCCCAACTCTCCAACAAGGACTGCCGACAAGAAATCTACAACCAGCAAGCATGTGCACCGTACCCAAGATTACGTGGACTTGTCCCCATTGCGGCAAGAAATCCGACCCTGAATCCGGTCCGATCCTCGAGTGCAGAGACGCCGAGACGGGAAAGAATTGCCAGAAGAGAAACCAGCAGCCGATGTCTGGACCAAAGGCATGCGATGATCACAAACACTTCCCCATCAAGCAGAAGGAGTGGAATGAGAGTATCTGATGATATGCAGTGAAGCATGACAGGAAAGGGTTCGCTTGAGCAGATGGTTTGGTCAACATTTACGCATGTTTTTGTCTGTTATCAACCACCCTTAGGATAAGAGACTTTTCCTTATACCAAAGTCTGCCCCTGATAGCTGATCACCGAATTGACTGAAACTGCATGACGTCCCAACATTTAGTCGCGCGTTTGACTGACGTGTCGTCTGAAGTGTGACCTTGCCGAGCAGTGAGGCTTGCCGCCTGTCCAACCCTAGGCAATGTGATCAACAGCGTCGCAGAGCTAAATGTCGGCCTCGCCCATAAATGGAGTTTTTGTTGCCCTTCCATGAAATAGCAAACATTCCTCCTCGTGCTCAGTCTGCTCAAGATCCAAGATCCAAGAATTTTCCTTCCATAATGTGCACAGTCACCCAGAATATAAGCAAATGCCGCCTCTGCCCAAAAGAGCGCAATCTAGACTTGGGAAGAACAGTTCAATGCGGCAAAGCGAAAAGTAACAAGTGCCTCGGAGTAACCGTAAATAAAATCTATCATGACTGGATATGCAAGAGTTGCTCCACGCAAAAGGCAGCGAAAAGGAAATAGCAAGACGGCTTGTATAGGTTAGGAGCAGTTCTTGCAAGCAATAGACAACAAAAAACCCTTTTCGAATTGACTTGGATGCAATGGTTAGATTTCCGTAAGCCAGTAACAATCACCGGGTTTGCGTGCATTTCGGCTGACGCTGCGTGTGCCTCGTAGGGCTGCATGATAATGTCAGAGCCAAATTGTGCCCATTAAGTGCTATCGAAATAGAGGCGCGCTGATCCAGAAATGAGCCAAGAGAGGAAACTTCATGCGGCTGGATCGTTGGTCAGACTGCAAGGTCCGGGGACTCCTATAGGTCAAACTTCATTGAACCTAGCCGTACTTATCAGCCAACATTGCAATGGATTTTTGAGGGTCTGTAGAGAAAGGCCCATCTTGGATGAAACAGGAGCCTTCACTGCTAATCCAATCAATATTACAAAAGAGCTCACTCCGGTAATTACATTGGCCTCTGCGCCGTAAGCTAAGCCTTCAGCCCTTCAGCGCAGCCCCACCATGGACATGTCCGCGGACGAGCCCGTTGTATCAGACAGCTCCACCTCCGATTGGCTGCACTGCCTCGTGGATATTTGGTATAAGATGAGACAAGTGCGACAACAGAAGTCGTTTCGAAACAATCAAACCAGCTTCAACAACCCGAAAACCCGATTCCTCGACTACACCAGCAACTCAACTTTCACATCTCTTCCAGAGTGTCTGCACATTTACCCCGAAATCATGATGAACTGCCACAAAGAACCCGAGTTCCAAATCCGCGATATCCCCAGTCTTCGGGGCTACATCGCCATCGTCACAGGCGGTAAGTCATCAGCGTAACACTTACAGAGCTGGTCGCTGACTACCCAGGGAACTCTGGCATTGGCTATGAAACCACACTCCAACTCGCCCTAAAGGGCGCTAGAGTATACATCGCCAGCCGCTCAAGCGAACGCGTCAACAAGGCCATCTCTGAGATGCGACAGAACAGCCCCGACTTGGACCTTCACTTCCTCAAGCTAGACCTCCAGGACCTCCAGAGCATCAAAAATACCGCCGCTGATTTCATGAGTCGCGAAAATCGCCTTGATCTACTTATCAACAACGCGGGCGTAGGTGCTTCCCAAGATCTGACGCAATAAAGCTAACATGATCCAGATCATGGCTAGCCCCTGGCAATTGACCAAGGACGGCTTTGAAGTCCAGTGGCAGACCTGCTTCCTCGCCCATCACGCCCTCACCATGTCACTGATGCCTCTCCTTGTCGCCGCCGCTCAGACCAGTGGTCGCATGGACCGTGTGAGAATCGTCAATGTTGCTAGTGATATGGCGTTCAGAATGGGGCCGGAAGCCATCAATTACCAGGACCCTAATCTCACTGATGTCACTGGACAATTAGCACCATGGTAAGCAGCCCAACTCAGGAGAAACTTCGACCCAGGTTGCTAATCTACACCAGGAGGAGATACGGCCACTGCAAGCAAGCCAGCATCATTGCCGCGAAGGCGATCACAGAACGCTACCAGCCTCTCGGCGTGACAGCCTACTCACTTCATCCAGGCTTAATCAAGTCGGGTCTGCAGTCTCACTCAAACAACATCTTCGGAGCCATGACACGTGTCGCCATGAAAGTCGGCCCAACGTCTACGCCACTCGAAGGATCGATGAACTCTTTCTTCTGTGCTACAGCCTCGCAAGCCTACGAGCACGCTGGCAGATATTACGTTCCAGTCCAGAAGCTGGATGACAAGGCCAATAAGTGGTTGGATGATCCTCAGGCTGTTGGCAAGCTTTGGGACTTGGCAGACAAACAATTGAAGGAGCATGGTTTCGTCTTTGAGGACTTGCCTCGATATTATGCATAGCTTAATGATTTTATGGCGAAGGAACTGCAATAGTGGTGGCACTGGAAATTTGTAGTATGGTGTACAGAAACATGTGTATGAAAAAGAGAATTCTGTAGTTTGGTGGTATCTCTCTTATTATGCCTCTTTATTTAGTTTACTAGATTCCCAAGAGAAAAAGAATTCCATCTTATTAGTCGATGTTATGTTAAAGATTTAGACGCTATGAAAACGATTGCTGTTGTCTCTGCTGCCTAATGGGCTATGATACAGGAGCTACTGTTACTGAATCAAATGGAGATGCAAATAACACGATGAGTCATTCAAGAAAATAACACGGTTTCGTGGTCTAACGGTTATGACTGCGGATTCTGATTCCGCCAGCGAGGGTTCGACTCCCTCCGAGACCTATCTTTTGCACTGTTGCTATACTATTATAAGTATTTTTAATATTTAATTTTTCACTATAAGGGTCTTAAATCTCTGTTCTTAATTAATAGTAAGTTTTTAGTTTATATCTATGCTTTCTATAGCTAGTATTAACTCTTAATATTTAAGTTATTAATTATATTACTTTATACTTCTTATACTTCATTGAGCGGAAGAGCTTGATACTTTCGCGTATACGTAATGTTATGACCCGTCGGGCCTTCTTCTGTTAACCTTATTGTTCGGTCTTATTGCTATATATTGGCTTTCAGGGTGGCGTTATGTCTTCCAATCTCGTCTTTACTACTTTCACTCCAGTAATAAATACTACGACCTATCCTGCCATAGATACTTTACTTCGGCTTCCATCCCAACCCAATTCCTAAATCATGAAAGTCAGGCACAGCATCACCCCGATGAAAACGCTCGAAACCTACGAGAACTGGAAGCCACTGTATGGCCAGTCCAGACCGGAGGACTTGGCCGACCTGGCCGACCTGGACGTGCTTGACGAAGAGAGGAAGGATTGGAACGTCGGTCTATCAGATGTGTGATCGGCCCAGGTCAAGCACTCAAGAGGAATTCGCCCTCGTCGCGCCGATGAGAGGTGTTATTCGCAGATGGATTCTATTTCTGCCAGGCCATATTCACTGCATGGAGTTTGGATAGTTTGGTATTGGCCGACGAGGAGTATAGATGGTGAACTGAGTCAGAGTCAAACGATCATACCAGTCAATAGTCTCTAGTTCAGTCAAATATCATGCCTACTGATTCTTCGGACTCGTTGCACCCCCGATTTGTTAACCCTGATCCGCAAAGATGAATTCCATACTGGAACCCTTCCTGGCTCTACTTAGGAGTGTCCGAGATACCTTTTGATTCAATATTCCTTTCCTCTTAATGGGACTGTTGCATGATGTATTTATCAGCTAGCCGTCCTGCTTATGAAAGATGAGTAATGCGTTTCGGACGAACTGATGCCCCCTAGTAAAGCCGATAATTCCTGATTCGACAAATTCAGGACTGTCTATGATTTATTACTTAACGAAAAATCTATATACACTCTTGGAAGCCCGTGTTACTACAAGCTCCGACCGAAGAGGTGCTTAAGTCCGATCATGGATAACGCCGCCCCAGAATTCGTCCACATAAGCATTCTACGATCACACAAAAGCCTTGACGCCTCAGGCAGATGAGAGTCGGTACGCTTCAATAACTCATCATGTCTCTAATACTTAAGAACATCATGCCCTAAGCTTTTGGGTGCCGAGATCATATCCAAGACGACAGCAAGCCCGCCATGACTTCACAACAAACCTTTCAGCGTCATGAGATCCAATCAGCTCGCAATGCTGTCGCTGAAACCATTCTCGACAGACACAGTACTCGTGCATTTTGTACCGGTCAAGATGTTCCTATGTCCGTTATTGAGGATTGCTTCAGTGTCGCCCAGCATGCCCCATCTTCGACAAACATCCAGCCTTGGAGAGTTACTGTCGCATCTGGTGAGCCGCTGAAGCGACTTTCAACTGCATTAATTGCCGCGTTTGAGAACAAGGAAGAGCTCAAACTCGATACTATTCCCGAGAGTTTTAACCACTACCGCTCAGAACTGGGCCATCATGTCTATGGACCAAATGGATACAACATTGCTCGCGGAGATACAGAGGCGATGACCAAGATTCTCATTGACAACTTTAATTTCTACAACGCGCCAGTAGTCGCTATGATTTCCATTGACAAAGCCCTGAACAAAGGGGATGTTCTGTCAGTGGGTATTTATCTGCAGACCCTCCTTTTACTGCTAACGGAGAAGGGATTGGGCACGCAAGTGTCTGCTGCGCCAACTGGATACCCGGACATTATCAAGAGAGAGCTTGGTATTGATGAGAATTTGGATCTTCTTTGCACGGTTGGGATCGGATTTGAGAATAAGTCACAACATATTAATACGCTGAAGATGCCGAGGGATGACTGGAAACAGAGTGTCAGATTTGTGACGGAATAGCGGAGGTCTCTAAGGTTGAGTTAGCGGTATTATGCTTGTTTCTTAGCGCTTTCAGCGGTAAATGGCCCAGGCTAGCCCCTGTTTGGTGTTAGTCACGGCCTCTTTTTCCTGATACATTCATTCTCTGAGCGACCCGAAAGATCTGTCTTGCAAACGCGTCGCTGCTCATGATAATCTCGTTAATTCAAGGCAAAAGTTCTTGGCACTGACCGGAGTGTTGACATAAACGTCTCTAGTGCTGACGTCAGAAACATTTGGTGTTTTGACGATGATCATAGCGCCAGAGAGCTAAGCACACATAACAGCCCCGCATCTTGACCTGCGGCGGGAGACAAAGCTGGCTCTGCAGGTTATCTTGCTTTACTCAAAGATTCAAGATGGACAACTCGTGCGAGATTCCTCAAAGTAAGGAGATCTCCAGCACCCAAGTCGACGATGACTTACCGACTGCTGAAGCACTCAAGATCGCCGACGGAATTGAGGTCCTTGATGGCAAGGGAGTGAAGCACACATTCAAGAGCATCTACAGAAGACCTGAACTACCCCGACGAGTTCTTGTTGTCTTTGTTCGCCATTTCTTTTGTTGTGTATGGTCCCTGCCCCTGGCCTAGACCCAGCTAACACCGTCAGTCATGCGTGAGCTACACCAGCTTTCTTGCCCAAAACGCAACCCCGGAAAAGCTACAAGAGATAAACACAGAGATTGTCATAATAGGCCACGGAGATCCTAGAACAGTTGACATGTATCGCATGGATACGGGCAGCGAATTCCCCATCTACACTGATCCATCTGAAGAGCTTTACAAAACGCTCGGCATGATTCGGACATGGGAAGAAGGACCTCCGAGCAATTATGTCCCTATCTCTTCGTTTCAGAATGCGTGGTTGTCCATGAAAAATGCGTTCTGGAAGTTACTGCAGGGATACCCTGTGTGGAACTGGGGAACCACGAATCAACAGGGCGGAGAGTTCTTGTTTGTTGGGGAGGGGGATCAGAAGAAGGTGACGTGGTGTCATCGGATGAGGAATTCAAGGGATCATACGGATACTGATGAGATTCTGGAGGTATTGGGACTCGGAAAGGGAGGATGAGCTCGCGATACTCAGGTATTGAATACGTGTTGGCGCATGCGGCATAAGAGAGTGCACAAACTGCCAGTCAATAGCGACAATTTGGATACTGAAGCAAGTTTAATTTCTTTTGAAAAGGCTATACTCCGTTGCCTTGTGGCATCGTTAGCTCGTGGTTATAAGATTTGAATCCTCGATGATGACTCCTATAGGGTATGCTAACCGCCATGTCGCCCTAACAGACGCCCAGTCGCTCAAGGATTAGAAATAGAGTCGTTTCCTGATAAATACATCCAGTTATCTAGTACATCTACGTTATTATATGTGGATTGATTGGCAAGAAATCTTTGGCTCAGAATCATCGGCTCTTCGTCAAACTTTCGTACTGATCGAGGTCGCTAAGAGCAAGCGAACAAGAGTCACATCGCGGAACACCACTTCGGACAGACTCTCATTATCCGAGAATAGATAGTATTGGCTGACAACCGAAAAGAACATCACCGGACTTAAGAAACGCTGATCTCATTCGCAATACGCATATCGCCGAGTAAGCTCAAAGGATGAGGTGGGGGCTAAAGATGACATTTAAATGCTGACCGACGTCTGACACGTCTCCCAGCCATTCACATCTGTAAACGTCCCAGAAATCTCATTTGTATTGATACTCAGTCATGGAGTTCATTGCTGCAGGTGCATCTTGGGCGCTGGGTAAGGCTCCTTCGCCACAGAAGATTCTGGGACGTCTTGGTCTCGGATCTCTTGTCGCGCATAATTCATGGCCTGAATTATCCTCAAAGCTCTCACCTCAAGCGTCGATCGTGCTACCCCATGACTCTTCGTTTGGTGGTCTTGTTAGTAGATGGCGGGATTGGCATGGGCCACAGCCTGGAGCAGTCGTGAGAACCTTCTCCGAGAGCGACGTGCAAGAAACTGTAAGGACGATGGCTCTGAGATATGAATGCTACTGACACGTTGCAGATAAGATACGCGAATGAGCATGGCATTCCTTTTCTTGCTAGATCTGGGGGCCATGGAGCAACTGAGGCACTGCAGCTCGCCAAGGATGTTATTGTTGTGGACCTGCGAGATCAAAACGATGTCGAAATTGCTGGAGATGGAAAGTTTGCGAGGATAGGAGGAGGCGCGAGTGTGAAGAAGGTTGTAAATGAACTTTGGACAGCCGGAAAGCAAACAGGTAACTCAATCACCATATGGTCAGATCTCCGTGCTAACATGAGCTTCAGTCACTGGTATCTGTGAGTGCGTTGGTGTCTCAGCGCCCGTCCTTGGTGGCGGCCATGGCTGGTTGCAAGGCCAATATGGCCTCGCATCAGACCAAGTTATCTCTGCACGAGTGGTACTCCCCAATGGAGACGCAGTGACGGCTTCTGAGGACTCAAACCCTGATTTGTTCTGGGCTCTGCGCGGAGCAGGACATAACTTTGGCATCGTGACCGAATGGGAGTACCGAATTTACGACATCAACAACCCCAAGTGGTCTTCTGAGATCTTCAACTTCCTTGGAGATAAATTGGAGGGCGTTTTGGAGTTGACGAATAAGATGATGAAGACCCAGCCGCCTCATTTGACGCACTGGATTTACATCGTCAACATTCCTGAGATTGATCCTGACAAGGCAAATATCCTTTCTCACGATGCAAAGCCTGGCTAATAGCGTGTAGCCAATAATCTGGTACGCTGTCATCTCAGATGGCACTGCCCAAGAAGCGCGAGACTACGCGAAACCACTTCATGACCTCGGCCCTATCAACATCAACGCCGGTGAAGCTTCAATGCCCGACTTGGCCGCCATCACGCTTATGGGTGACGATACGGTCGGATGCGCCCAGGGTTTCACCGGTCTCCGATATCCAATCGGCCTTAAGACCTACGATCTCATCGCCGTCCGAAAGGTGTTTAACGAGATCGCCGATATGTCAAAGCGTGTTCCCGAGCTCGCTGGCTCATTCTTTCTTCTCGAAGGGTATTCCACCCACGGCGTCAAGGCAATTGATGCAAAAGGGTCTGCATTTCCTCACCGAGATGATGAGATCCTTGTCACTCCCTACATTCTTTACAAGCCCAATGCGACGCTTGACGGGCTTGCGCAGGAGCATGGCGAGAAATTGAGGAGGCATCTGCTAAAGGCTAGTGGAGACCCAGAGCATCTACGGGCATACGTTAACTACGCTCACGGCTTCGAGTCTCTAGAAGAAATGTACGGCCACGAGCCCTGGAGGATCGAAAAGCTCAAGGCCCTCAAAAAGAAGTGGGATCCTGAGAACAGGATGAGATTTTACGCGCCGATCGTCTAAGCAATGGAAGGCATTCTCAGCCCTAAAGGCCCCGAGTCAGCCCTACGCTCAAACCCTGGCAAATCTCACCCGGGCTCACCGAATGGAACAGCGGGACCGCGGCTGAGGCGTATTACAGGACAGTATCGCACGCAGATCAATAAGCCAAGACTGCAAGATAAAGAATCACAAGATCTTGTGCATAATAATCATGCTCGAAAAGAGTAGCCAATTCGTGAGGCATTCACGTGACGTAAGCATCCGCGTGTCCCTGACTCTGTAGACGCTAAGCAATCTAAGCTTAAATTATTATCTTGATGTGATTCTCTTTCTGATTTCTGTAAATTAATTTCTCAAACTTCGTGCCCAAGTATTTGACCTTTGCAGTAAAGATGCAGCAACAGCCTCTTCGAGCAACTTTGTCGTGCAGTTCCTGTCGACAAAGAAAGTGCGCCGCCTTTTCTTGGCACCGATGACGATGCTGACGAGATACCCAGGCTCAAATGTGATCGTGATGAGCCATGTAGCAATTGCGTAGCGAGAAATGTCTCATGCCAATATGCGCCGTGGCCACGAGGTCGTGTAGCTGCTCAGAGAAGAGACACTAGACAGAATGATCTGAGTGATCGCGTGCGCCATCTTGAGCAACTTCTCGGCTCTATTGTTCAACAGCTTCCAGCTCAGCAGGCAACATCCAATGGATCACCCAGTATCAAGAGCCCTGCGAGTACTTATGTCGCAACATCTCATGTTACAGGGTCCAACCAAGGATCTCATCACTCTTCTCAGGAAGGCTCTGAGGTCAAGCCTGGCAGGATGATGGCGAACCCGAATGAGACGATATACGTTTCTAGTAGCCACTGGTCTGCTATCTGCCACGAGGTGAGTAGCCTCCCAACAGAGAGAGCACTTCTGATACCCTGCTCCAGGTCGAGCATATTCGCGAACATCTGGATGAATGTCACGAAGCGAGTGATTTGGGTATAGTCGATCAGGCTCAAAGTCAAGTGCCACTTCTTCTGGGACCTGGAAGATTAGCCCCGACCTTTGAAGATATTCTGGCGGATGTCCCCCCTAAGCACATATCGGATAGACTCGTATCTCGCTATTTCACTTCGACTCAGCCATCCATCTGTACGTCCAACTCTTGTTATAAAGTATTGTCACTGATGTTTCCAAGTGATCACCCATTCAGGAGAGTTTGAAGGCGAGGTAAGTCTCCTTCACTACCAAAACTCCACCTCACTCATCTCCTCATAGTACAAACGCTTTTGGAATGACCCAAATTCTGTATCTGTTCAGTGGATCGGAATGCTCTTCGGCATCCTGGCCACAGGGACATTCTTGTACATCCGATCACAGGATGAGCTCCCCGGAGGAATGGGCTCACCTCTTGAGGTCGCAGAGTCCTTCCAGCAGAGATGTACCGACTGTCTCATTCTTTCCAAGTACTCCACAGCGCCGGGTAAGTATACTCTGGAGACTCTTCTGTTCAATATCCATGGTGAGTTCGTGCGCCGTCGAGACGCTCACCTCGGCGTGTGGATCCTTACCGGTATCGCTATTCGTTTGGCGATGCGAATGGGGTATCACCGTGATCCCGATAACTATCCTCGGATCTCACCATTCCATGGCGAGATGAGGCGTCGTGTATGGGGTGTTCTGCAGCAGCTTGACATTTTGACCTCTTGCCAACTTGGCCTGCCGTCGCTCATCCAGGAGTCCCAGTGCGACACACGTCTACCGCGCAACATAAACGACGAAGACTTTGGCCCTGGGTGTACGCATCTTCCTCCACCAAGACCTGAGACGGAAGGTACTGGCGTTCTGTACACCCGCGTCAAAGTCAAGATGATGACCATCTTCCGAACGATCTTCAACCAGGTTTCACTTGGGAAGACGGAAGACTACAACGAGATCATGGCGCTTGATCAGAAGCTCCATCAAATGCATCAGTCCATGCCCACTTGTTATAAGATAGCCAAACTCGAAGATTGCTTCATGGTCCCGCCGTATCTACTCATTCGACGGTACAACCTTGAACTTCTGTTCCAAAAGGCTAGATGTACACTGCACCGCCATCACATGACAAAGGCATACCATGACCCCAAGTATAACTACTCCAGGGCGGCTTGTGTTGACTCAGCGATGACTGTGTTGGGTCATCAAGCTAGCATCCTGAAGGAAGTTCAAGTTGGCGGGCTATTATACAACGACAGATGGTTTCTGACATCTCTTGAGAGACATGACTTCTCGCTGGCTTCTATGGTCGTCTGCGTTGAGCTTGGCATGCCACCCGAGCAGCAGAACCCCGAGCTCGTGGGATATAGTCGGGAGAGTATGATCGAAGCACTTAAGACCTCGCAGGCATTCTGGGCCGCTATCAAGGCCGTCTCTGCTGAGGCGAAGCAGGCATACGATATGCTGACGGTTATGCTGAAAGCTGTTACGGCTGGTTCAAAGGACGAGTCAATGCCGCCAGCTGCAAACCAAGACAAAGCCCCAGCTCACAACGGCAACGGCAACGGTAAGACTGATGCTCGAAACTATGCGATTTGTAGATTGACAAAGACAGGACACATGAACGGGCAACACAACGCGAGCGAGACACCTTTCTCGACCGAGTTTCAGGGCATCGAGGCCATGTTGAACAGCTCTGATGGTGTAGATTGGGTATGTTCCTCCACTACGAGACAGTGTTCTAGCTGACGTGTTTGACTCTTTAGGATATGTGGGAATCACTGGTTCACATGCCCGAGGATCTCTCCCAATATGAAATGCCAGAGGAGCCTTGAAACGAATGCCATTGTCATTCTTGTCTCATGGTCAAGAGGACGAGCGGGTGGTGATGCATTTGTTGCTGACAGATGACGCAGTGTGATGAGCGGGGTTTGGTGTAGGTAGCATAAATAAAATTTCTCATGCATTTGTGAGCTTCACTCTGTCAATCGCCGTGCCTTGCTCAACATCTACTCAAACCGCCAATACCTCTCCCAAGACTCGAATTTGCCAACATGCCTGCTCAATTAGTTATCTTCGACTTTGACGGGACTCTTTTCGACACCCATCAAGCCATATCTCACAGCATCAAGCTCACCTTCGATTCACTCCTTCCAGCCTCAGCTCCAGCAGAGTCTGAAGTGCAGAAGTTGATCGGTTCTGGCTTGGGTCTCAAGGAGGTTCTCCGAGCGCTACTTGTGTCTCCCGACTCTTTCGACGAGGATGAATGGACGTCAACGTACCGTCGCTTCTACAACGAAGAAGGACAGAAACTTGTATCTGCGTTCCCTGGCGCCAAGGAGCTTTTGATCAAGCTAAATGAAAAAGAGGTTCCTGTCGCTATTGTCAGTAATAAAGGCATAGCCGCGGTCGAGGCGGCCCTCGAAAATAACGACATTGATACCATCCCCAAAGACTTGATCGTCGGAGACAACACCCCCGGCGCAACGCGTAAGCCCGACACTGGAAGCTTCGAGAAAGTTCTCCTGCCAACCCTGAAAGCTCTTGGATTCGTACACGTGGACGCCTCGAGAACCTTAGTCGTTGGGGACACAGAGGCAGATGTCAAATTCGCTGCCAACATCGGAGCAAAGTCTGTTTGGTGCAGATATGGATATGGTGAACGGAGCGCGTGCGAGAAGTTAGAGCCACACTTCACAGTCGATTCACTGGATGAAGTAGCTGGAATTATTAACAAGATGTGATTAATTAAAGTTTCTTCTTGAGAGGGGCTGCACAGGTCATCAGACATAACACCTACTTAGAGTTCATTATTGGTTCTGGAGTCCTATGACGGCAACCAATCTTGTCCTAAAAGCTTATATAGTAGCTTGGGATATCACATATGCTTTTTGCCATTGAAGCTTCGCATAGAGAGTTTATAGCAGCCACGCAGAGCCTAACGTTAGGTAGCTCGCAATCATTGGAAGAAGGCCATGCGTCTAGGCTGCAACTTTCTACACTCAGAAAGGCCAATCGGGTATTTCAGGATGCCAATCAGAGACATTCATCTCTGTTCTCATGCTCAGCTCAACTTTAGTGCTTGATACGGTATGAGTCATGGTCAAGTGATCTATTGGGCAACCAGTACGTATCTTTGCCGAAAGGACAAGATGAACAACGATCTAATTACTCAGCAGAGTCAAGCTTTAGGCTCACGTATCCTTGAACCATTGGTTCTCATAAAGACGTGCTAGGAAACTTTCCACAACAGGCTTTTTCAGAGTACTACGACATACCAACGAGATAGATCAAGGCAGGAAATCGAGGACTAGCAATGAAGCAAAGCCTTTGGAAGGAATAGACGAATGAACTTGATGAAAAAAGTCCCTTGATCTAGGTATACAGCTCCATATCGGAGTTTGGAGAAATATTCTACAGGTGCCCTTATCCAGAGCCAGTTGGTATGGGACTGTATGTGACCTGACCAAGGTGTAAGCTGTCGATTAAGCTATCGACCAGGAACTTAGCATGAAACCCTTACGAAATGTACACCAATAAGCTTAGAGGCTGGTGGCCAGTGCTAAAGCTCCTTGTCCTCGCAGCAAGTTACTTCTAGACTTTCCCCCAAACAATGCGATGGAAGCTTCAAACTCTGTTGTCGCTATGTATAAAATGCAGGTCCCCCCCCCTCCATGTTTTCCTTCTCCCAAGAACAAGACATCAAAATCTGTGTTCAAACTCTAACTTGCTATGCCCAAAATGCTCTTCTCTACTATTACCCTCTGCTTTTTCGCAGCCACTGGCACAGCCTGGAGTGCCCCCGATATTCCCGGGTACCGGATCATGTGGCACGACAACTTCAGCGGGCCATCTGGGTATCTACCAGATCTTTCCAAATGGAACATTCAACAGGGGCACCAGGATCTAAACGGAGATCATCAGGAGTACAGGGCTTCCCCTGAAAACGTCTATGTCAAGGATGGCAGCCTTCATATCCATCCACTGCGCGACCCTACCGCTGTAAAAGGTTGGACATCAGGTCGTATCGAGAGCACGTACACCTTCACCCCTGCGCCCGGTGTCAAGACCATTGTCCAAGCTGGCATAAGTCTTGGTACTGCCTCTGAAGAGAGGAAGCTTGGCATCTGGCCTGCTTTTTGGTTGCTCGGTGACAGCCATCGCACTGGTGGTCCCATATGGCCTGCCTGTGGTGAGCTCGACATTATGGAGCATGTTAATAGCGAGCGTGTGACTTATGCCACAATTCATTGTGACAAGTCACCGGGCGGTATCTGCAACGAGAAGAAGGGTATCATGAAGTCGTACTATCAGCCGAATGCAGCTTCGGGCTTGGCCACCTACAAAGTTGTCATCGACCGCACACCAGCAATGTGGCAGTATGAGAGTGTAAGCTTCTACGTCGGAGATGAGCTCTTCCATACGATCACGGGTGGGCATATCGGCAACCAGGAGGTCTGGAAGACCATTGCGCAAAACAAGATGTTCATTATTTTCAACGTCGCTGTTGGTGGTGATTGGGTAGGTTGAA
Organism: Fusarium sacchari; assembly: GCA_017165645.1. NCBI lineage: Eukaryota > Fungi > Ascomycota > Sordariomycetes > Hypocreales > Nectriaceae > Fusarium > Fusarium sacchari. The sequence goes on from JADANP010000016.1 coordinate 92,548, forward strand.
TCTCTCTAATCTCTCTTGGTGAACCAGTCATGCTAATATCTTATAGCCGGGGCCACCTAGTTACACTACTGCAGAGGGCTCTGAGGTTGGTATGAAAGTTGGATATGTTGCCCATTATGAGCAAGAGGCATCAGCAGAGGATACAGCCTATGAGGCTTATAACTATCCTTACGGTAATCCTCCAGAGGAAATGCACTACCCCTACGAGAATATCCCTCAAATCCCATCGACACAGGCTCCACCTCTACCTCCCGCTGCCGTGCCTCCTCCGGCTCCTTTGCAGCCTCCACCTCTTGTCGGTGCGCCTCCTCCGCCTCCTGTTGGTCCTCCTGTCGGTGCACCTCCTCCTCCTCCTGTTGGTCCTCCTGTAGGTGCACCTCCTCCACCTCCTGTTGGGCCTCCTGTCGGTGCACCTCCTCCACCTCCTGTTGGGCCTCCTGTAGGTGCACCTCCTCCACCTCCTGTTGGGCCTCCCGTTGGTGCGCCTCCTCCTCATAACTATCCCCATATCCGTCAAGTCCCGCATCACCCGCATCAACGTCCTTACAACTATTCCAATCTCTTTCCAGGCCGGCCGCCCTATTAGAAAGGGATAAAAGCAGCTCTTACGGTATAAAATTACGATCCTGTGCTCGTACGGCTGACTCACCCCTTCAAGTCTGCAAATCGACCTCATGTTCGAAATTGCGTACTATTGTTGGACAATTACGTCTCATTTCTCTTCGGACGCAAAGTACCGGGACAAATAGGGGCGGGGCTCCAGGTAACGGAATGCCCCTTAAAGGGATCATGGGCGTTTATCAACATCTACTGGCGCAAAACCAGTCATCATTCATCATTTCAACGACCTTACTCACAAAAGATGATATTGCGTGCATGCCAGTCTGCTGAAGTAGGTTGCTACACTTGAATTGGCTTGCTGCTCCTTAATTTGGGGTCTTCCATCTACCGAGACAGCTGGCGTGAGCTTTCCATCCATTGGCCAAATCGAGATACGGCGATATAAGGATGGCAGAACCGCAGCGACAATGATTTATACTAAATCTAGGCAGACAACCTCAGAGAGCTATTCCTCAGGGTAGCATTTCATCAAGCGGATCTTAGATCAATCTCAAAGGCATATCCACGAATGCCTCCAACCAAGACGTTGAACGCACACTGCACTTGCAGCAAGCTAAGCCAGTTCAAATGTTCATATTGAATTCACTGAACATTGCTGGGTCTTCCATGAAACATATGGTCGTGGAGAAACTTCCCGGGGTATTTGGTCTCCTTCAATAGATATCTAAGTTGCTTGTGAACCATTGTCATAATTCTGCACAGACAAGCAGCTTGCACTGTCAACAGCTGGCAACCTCGACTGAACCTTTTGGTTTTCAGGAGTCCAGTGTCATAGGGGCTCATTTCATCCGTTTGAAAGCAAACAATGGATCTGTTCAAACGGCTTCCTTTTCATAGCCAATGGCATACGCTCATCTCTACCAGTGGCATTAGAGCCTTCATTCACCTTTCGTTCCCCACCGAGGTATGACTTTCTATCAGAGACTCGACTCTGAATTCTGTTTCTTCTTCTCCAAGTCAAGAACCAAGCCTCAATAACAAAGACTTACTCACACTTCCAACAACAAAACTCACCTTTGGATTTTGCTTTCCTCTCCGAAACAAGAGTCAAACCTTAACAACAAAGGCTTTCTTCCATCCGCAACACTAAAACTTTGGAACAAAGGTAACAAAGACTCTACCACTCCTGGCATGAGTTCAATGCTGACAACCAAACTTCAGACCCAGAAATCAACTCCTACAATGATGCGATTCTTTTCCGCGAAGAAGCCGGTTGACCCCAAGGTCCAGGCTTGCGAAGCCGTTAGCAAGGATGTCGAAGACTCTGTTCGTGCCCTCGAGGACTTCGAACTCGAGCTAGACCATGTCGCTGAAGACTATGTCGAGATCATCGATCACGCAGCTCCCAAGCGCCCTCGTGCTGTCTGGAAGGGTACCAAGGAGGTTGGCAACCAAGGCTTCGTTGTCGTCATGAAGGACATCGAGGTTAACGCCGTCATGAAGTACACCAAAGGAAAGGCTAAGCTCTGTGAGGACATTGTCGTTGTGGAGGGATTCAAGAACCCGAAACACACTCACGGCTCCGGAAATGTCAAGAAGTAGACGATGATCCCCAGTGTTGTGGTCAAGATGGAGAATCACGGACCTTTGTTTTTGTTGCTGTTCTTTGGGTCGTTAGATGAAGTATCAAGGAGAGATTGGCAATGTAGCATAGCATACTGTGAGCCGGCCTGTTTAGTCAGGCGCTCTTTTCGATAGCCTAATGAACCCACACCGCGTTTTGCGATACATCAGATGATTGCTTATTATAATGCTGATATTGTTCCATCCCATGTTCCATACTAGGTCCTTGTTCGGGCTGTGCCTCGAATAACACCAATCATCGATACGCCGCACAAGAGAGCTTTCGTCAACAACGTTCTTTGTGACACGATCTGACAGGCTACAGACTCGACTCCAAAAGTACTTTCACACGTCTTGATTTGCAAGACCAATGAGAACGCTTTCATGTCCTGCTCGAATGACGCATCCACGAAAGAACCTTGGTCGCGGCGCATTCGAGAAGGTTGCCAACCCATAAGCATTTCCCGCACCATCGAAAGGATTCCCCAAAGCGTCCTGGGCGAAGGATCAGCTGCGCAGTGGCTATGCCACATTGGGTGGTGCCAAGTCGCTGATGTGCATAAGGCATTCGGTAGGGCGTTTTCGCAAGGTTAGCCGTTGCGAATGGCATACACAGATACTGAAGTGTAACCAGTCTCTGCATTAGAAGACAGATTATCAACGGATGCTGAGCTTGGCGAAATGCTCCAACACGAAAGGACTGCTCTGAGGAAGGCAAACGTGGGAGGGCCATGTTAAGGCTGTTAGTCTCGATGCTACCCCGCACCACGCATCCATGTCCAAGCCCCTGTCAATCATCGTCGTCAACTAACAACAAACTCGGCCGACATATAACACATCAGGCATAACACCTGACAGCCAAGCATTGGCTACCTCCCCGCATTATATATCACCAGACCGACCCCAACCCCTTTTCAATAATCATATCTAAGACCAACAGCGAGAACCCATAACCATGACTGCGACATCCAGCATCCATCTCATCAACCTATGTAGGTCCATCTCGGAGCGTGCAGCATCTTGTTTAGCCGCTGCAGACAACCTGGTTGAACGAGATGTACAGCACGTCCTAGATCTCAAGGCCATTTCATCAGGTCTTGGGGAGCTTAAACGCAGACTTGCCGAATTAGAAGAGCTCCTCCTTGCAAAACCCGACAGCCGGAAACTCCGCGACACTCGCGAGACTCTCACTCCACTCTTTACGATTTATGAAACAGTACTCGAAGTTCTTCGTATGCAATTGGCCAGTTGGCAGCCAGAGAATGCAGCAGGCTCGGACGGTGAATTTCTAAAGGCACATGAAGGTTGTCTTGTGGTTTACAATTACATGCTCGAAGTGTGCACTCCCCTCGTTAGGTAAGTCGCCAGTGTCAAATATTTACTTGGTGTCTAATAGACCTCCAGGAACAATGACTCTTTTGGGCCATCAGGCTCGGGCTTTTTTACCCATCAGGCTCAAGAGGCAGTCAAGTTGGCTATGAACAAGAGACTAGTCAATGCATGCAAAGACACTGCCCGGCAAGATACAATGTCCAGCAGCGAAAAGGTCCCTGTCGCGGAGAAAGAAGTAGCACCGCCTTCGTATCCAGAACCTGTATCAACGACGGCATCTCCGCCCATAGTATCATCACCAATGTCTTCACCACTAGCTCAAAGCCCGGTGAACAACTGTCGCCGCCCCAGAGGCTCCTCGTTCTTCAGAGCTCTTACATCAGGCTTCCGTAAACATGATCCATTAGTCTCAACGCTCTGTCAAGCCGCTGCTCGTGGAGACGAGCAACAAGTCTCCGGCCTGATCTCTCAAGCCGCAAACGTCAACGGTCGAAACGAAGACGGGGATACACCACTAAAATGCGCCATAAGATCCGATCAAGTTGGAACCGCTTGGCTTCTTCTACAGGCGGGAGCTCAAAGCAACAAGCTACCGCCCTTATTCAAAGCTGCTTCTGTTGGAAGTCTCAAGATCTCCAGGATGCTCATCGATTCTGGGGAGAGTGTACACGGTAAATCAAAGACCGGGAAGCCTTACTTTGTTGATGTTGTTGACAAAGGGAACATGGATGGTATCAAGTTCCTCCTTGAGAATGGCGCTCCAGTCAATGCAAGGAACGAGAGACGAGAGGAAGTCATTGTACAGGTCGTCAAGACAGACAACATCGAGCTCACCCGTCTTCTCCTTGCCCACGGCGCCAACGCTAGTGCAAAGGATGCAATTGGCGAGGAGATCATTGTACACGCCGTCAAGAAGAACAATATCGAACTAGCCAATATCCTCCTCGATCACGGCGCCGACCCCAATGCCGCAAATGCGGTTAAACAAACCATTCTCTACGCCGCTGTTCAGAGTGGTAATGCTGACATGGTTGGGCTGCTCCTTGACAGGGGCGCAAGCGCGAAGCTGTTGAATATTCTTGGAACGAGTATCCTGGAGGCTTCTATTGGCATGAAGAGATTTCAAATCGTGAAGAAGCTCATCGAGGGTGGCGCCGATGTTGATGGCACAGATGCGCATCAGCAACCGATTCTCATCAAGGTTATCAGGAACCCATACTTGAGTAACGACGAGAAGGTCGAGGTCATGAAGATGCTGATGGAGAATGGTGCGAGTCCTGAAACGGTTGATATCACCTTCGGTCTGCCAGCTATCTGCCACGCTGTCGAAATGCCCAGCACCCCAGTGGTGCAGGCCCTCCTAAGCCGAGCCGTCAACACAAACGTTCGCATGCTCTCAGGCCAAACGCTCCTCACATACTCCATCGACGTGAACCGCCAGAACACTGTTGAAGCGCTGCTGGCACAAGGTGTAGATGTCAACGAGGTCGATGGACTCAACAGAACGCCACTGAAGCTGGCTCTGACGAGACTTGACTATAACTTGACGGCGAAGCTGATGGACTACGGTGCTGATCCTACAGCCAAAGAGAATCAAGAAGCTGTCAAGTTCATCAAGGCTGTTGGGAGAAAGGACTTGTTGGAACTCGTTCGATCAAGAGAAGTTCAGGCAGGTCCCTCAACTCCGGCTGTTCGGCATGAGGTCGAGTTGTCTTCGTCTGACGCTCCACCGCCTTCGTATGAGCTTGTGGCTGGAAAGGTCTGAATAGACAAGGCGCTGGATATTTCCGCTGACGAAACGACTTATCTTTAACAATTATACCAAGAACCTCCATCTCAATGACAGCGAAGAATGTCTCTCGTGTTAATGACGCAAGACGTCAGCGGGCATGATGACAAAACACGGCTCAGCATCATCGAGGGCAAAAACTCCAAAACCGACGGCCTTAGGTTGATAGTCGCACGTTACCCCTCAAACGACGTCCTCAGGTTGATAGTCTTGATTAGAAATCCAGCGCCAGACTTTTCCTATTTATTGATCGCAATTATCCTCAATTCTTTTTCCTCTTTTCAATTTGCTCAACTCACTCATTCTCATTGAATCCTCCAATTTATTCTTCCTTTTCCAACATGAGTTCCAGTGACATTGCCGCCAATGGATGGACCGCTGTCCCAATCGATGCTGGAAAGATCTTCAGCAATGGACCTTATATCAATGACCCTGAGTACCTTACCGTTCAACACATTCGGTTCCCGGATGATGACCCGATCGTCATGAAGACACAGCAACATGCCAAAGATAAGTTGCTGAAGCAGACTTATAACCATTCAATGAGAGTATACTACTGGTGTAAGTCAATGGCAGCCTCGTTTCAATTGAACATTGTGTACTAACAAATCTTCCCGCCAGCAACTGTCATTCTTCGGCAGCAATTCCCTGAGTATGCTGATACCCTCTCCCCTTCCACCTTAGCTTTGACATGCCTCTTCCACGACATCGGCACCACCGAAGAGAACATGTCTCCAACCCGTCTCTCTTTCGAGTTTCAAGGTGGCTTCCAAGCTCTCACCCTGCTTCAGGATACCGGTTCCACCAAAGACCAAGCCGAAGCCGTTTGTGAGACTATCATCCGCCATCAAGATCTCGGAACCGAGGGAAGTATTACTTTCCTTGGGCAACTCATCCAACTGGCTACCATCTATGATAACGTGGGTGAACATCCCAATGTGAAGGACTTTGGAAGGATCATTCATGAGAAGACACGCGAGCAGGTCAACAATGCTTTCCCACGTGAGGGCTGGCTGGGATGCTTTGCGGCTACGATTCGAAAGGAGGAGAGCTTGAAGCCCTGGTGCCATACTACGCATATTCCTAAGTTTGCCGAGCAGGTCGAAGGGAATCAGCTACAGAAGCCATATGAGTGAGATATGAGTGCCTAAGGCAATGATAGGACTTTCATCTGGTCTCTTGCGAGCTTCAAGCACCACCGAAAGGACCCCGAGTGTCTTCAATCCCATATGCCAAAGATTATTAGGTAAATTTGTGATAATTTATGATAAACTTAGGATGTCCCTTGATAATTCTATTTTCACCCAAAGCTGAACAAACGAGCGTGCCGTCATCGCTGTTACTATAGTTTCTTAACTGCAAGAAGTCTGTAATTGAATCTAGCAAGCTTCTTTCATTGCATCATCAATACCTTGATACCAGATTAGCTCTTCTACTCAACAATACCCATGATAGCAACTTGACAGACCCTGCTCAGTATCCAGATACGTCAGGCCATTCTGTCTCAAGACCCTCTTTGATGATCATATCCTGAAACTCTTTAAACAACTCTTTCTTTCCCTGCACTTCATGCGGTGATAACTCCTTGTCCAGACAATGGGTTGCCAACAACCCCGCCGCCTCACCAATGTTCCACTCAACAGGGTGTAGCCTGTAACATCCATTCGTGATATGCGTAGTCCCAATATTCTTTGATGCCGCGAGCAAGTTCGGTCTGTCAACTGGTATCAGAGCACCAAGCGGGATCTCGAATGGACAGCAGGCTACGTCGATGTAGTTATCACCGCCGGTGGATGGATGGAGATCGATGCGATACATTCCGACGCCGACACTATCGGGATAGTTCACTGCGCCTTTCGAACCACGAACGTCGAGAGAGAGATCTTGTTCCACGATGGTAGTTACGGCTTTGATGCGTCGAGACTCGCGGATGTAAGGGGCCATTGCGAGGCCGTGTTCTGTCCCCGTAATGTCACCTCTCAATCGAAGGCCAGGATATCCCGTGCCCTTTCCATCGGCTCGAGGGCAGTCCGTTTGGAGGTAGTAAAGCATGCTGTAAGATAGGGAAGCAGCTTCGGCAAGACGCTCTTGTAGCTCATCTTCTGGGACATCAATGATGGGCTTTTCGAAGTAGTCGATCATGGGCCAGTTGACAAGGCAGATATCTGAACGATATGCTCCGGGGATGAAGTTGTCTTTAGCTGCAATGCGTCGAAATGTCCAGAGATTCATGTCTCCTCCTGACTTTCTCTGGTCTGAGATCACAGAAGCTGGGTCGTCGTTGGGATTTGGTGTGAACTCTCGCTCGACAATCTCAAGCGTTCGCGGATGCGGCGCTTTGAGGCCAAGTAACGGCGCACCCCAGAAATCAGGATGGCAGCTCCTCCAGTGATCATATCCCTCCGGTTTAGGAATTGTATGGTCTTCGCCTTCGATATGGTCAACAGCAAAACAAATCGAGACAGCTTGGGAGTTCTGGGGCTGCGCTTCCTCCGGCGCACTAGGCTCCCCTGTATCCTTTCGAGACTCAAAGCCCGTCACATACGGCGTTTTGGTGATGGGTAGCAAATCTCCCAGCTCAGTAGCATCAATGACGTACTTTGCATCAACAGTGAAAGTCCCTCGACCATCCAACTTTCGAAACTCGACAGATCTCACAACCTGTCCAACCATCTCACAAGAGACAGCCTTTACACGTTTCCTAACAGTGAGAAGTCCACTGCCGATAAACGGCATGAGCATGGCTTCGATAACAGCCACTGCAACTCTTGGCTCGTGACAAAGTTTGCTGACATGTCCCGCTCCAGGATTCAACTGCGGCCTTCGTCTTGCGTCCTCTGTCAACGGATAATGATCGCGATAATATTGTCTTACACCATCACGAAGTGCTCGATAAGACCTTGTGACACCAAACTGCTCAACCCAGGTATGTTCGTCAGGAGGCACAGCTTGGCTTGTCAATTGACCGCCCAGCCAGTCATATTCTTCGGTGAGAAAGACATGGCGGCCTCGACGGAGGGCTCCGACTGCTGCTGCGACACCGCCCAAGCCACCGCCTGTGATGAGAATATCTGTAGAATAGTGCCTTGGTCGAGTTTTCAGATGAGCTGTTTGCCACGAGATGCTGCTTTTGACGTGGCCATTGGGGGGTTCAGAGAGTTCACCCATTTTTGGTGGCTGGTAAGTTGATCAGCAATCAACTTAACAAATGACGGCCTGAGACTTGCAAAAGTGAATATCAAGCAAACATGGGGATCGACTTGTTTTAATTCGTCTCACAGAATCCTTCTCTCGCCGATCTCCCCAGATCTGCGTTTCAGTTCCCCATACCCGAGACTCCCCGTGAGGGGTTGTACAGCACGTGCATATCCCATTCTCATGACCAACACCGCCAAGACATTTCCCCCTCAACTCGTCGGGAAGCAATCTCACATCTCCCCGATCCTTACACTCTCGACCCTCAAGCGCTACCTCACAATGTCGGAGGACAATGCACGCAAGCGGCCGCGTCAACCCACGTCCGATCCGCGATATCCCAGGAAGAGGAGTCTCAAGGCGTGCCATGTATGCAGAGCGCGTAAGACAAAGTGCGATAATGTGCAGCCGACTTGTGGGTTCTGTGCGTCGTTGAATATCTCGTGTTCGTATGACAATACTGAGAAGGACCATTCTACGTGAGTCTATTGCTGCTGGGAAGATATGTTCTGATGTATGAGGTAGATTTGACCCTGCGAGTCTTGAGATTCTGAGACAGCTGGGACAGATCATTACTTCGCAGGATGAATTGACGCAGACTGTGCGATCAATTGCCGCAGCTCAGTCGCATCTCGGTTTGGGTGCCGCTCGGGATCTTCATATCGCAGAGGGTTTGAACTGGGATGCGAATCTTCAGGCACAACAGCTACCCTACTACGACTGGCCTGGAGGAAAGTCCGACTCCAACTCAACAACCCCGGCAGCATCAGCCAGTGTCGCTGCAGTTCGATGGTTCGGCATCCTTGCAAGCGATGCATCGAACGAAGCCTTCCCAGACGCTGATGCACCGTTGGGTCTTGACGGCGAGCTACTCGATACATCACCGGATGGTCAAGCAGAAACCGACATCACCCCATTGCAGAAAGCAACCAGGATCATCGATGCTCAACCACCAAACCGGGATGTAGTCAATAATGATGCAGCAAATAGTCCCGAACAAAGCTTGTGGCAGGCCTCGGAGAGCATATCACTCCTTGATCGAGAACAGTCATTGTTTCGGAACTTCCTGCATCGCATCTGTTCATGGGTACGTCCATCACACTTGGCATGAACATACATACTGATCTCTTATCAGCTTGACTTGTTCGACCCAGCCCGGACATTTTCTACCCGAGTTCCCCATCTAGCGGTCCGCAATGCAGGTCTTCTCAACGCCATTCTCGCATTATCATGCTACCATCAATCCCTCGACGAGACCATCCCTCCCAATCAACGTCCTTCTCAAAACACTGCTCTACAGTACTACTATCAAACATTACACTACGTTCAGAAGGCGATGCGTTATTCGACGTATCAGAATAGTCAGGAACTCATGGCTACGACGCTGATGGTCTCAACGTATGAGATGCTACGAGGGTCACGTAAAGATTGGCAACAGCATCTCCAAGGTGTCTTCTGGATTCTGAGATCTCGTCAGATTGAGGTTGAGACATCTAGTCTCGAAAGTACAACATGGTGGGCTTGGCTACGACAGGACATCTGGGTTGCCTTTCGAGAGAAGAGGAGAACATATAGTACGTGGATGCCCAAGAAGGGATACGCGGATCTCGATAGTCACGAGTTAGCTTCTCGTGCGGTATGGATAATGGCGCAGGTGATCAACTTTTGCGCAGTCGATTCATCTGCTGAGGTAGAAGGGTTGACGGGCAGGATTGGCTGGGCGAAGGCACTGAGGAAGATGTTGGATGAGTGGCGGTCTCATTTGACAGTTGAGTTCTCAGCATTGCCGACCATGGGAAATCGGGATAGTGAAGTGTTTCAGCCACATTTGATACATCCTCAATGTTTTGGTAAGCAGCTTGCAACTGTGATGTCGGGTCGGGTGCTAATTGAGACAGGTCTCGCTGTGCAGCTTCACCATTGCTCCCGCATTCTCATTACAGCACACGAACCCCATTTAGACGGCATCCAAGGCATCCTCAAGCGCCAGAAAGAGATCCAAGAGAGTATTAAAATGGTCTGCGGTATTGGAATGACACTCACAGAGGATGCGTCAAGCATGCTATCCTCACAGTGTCTCTTCATAGGTAGGCCCCCAATGCAATCTTTCAACCTGTATAACCTGACACCGTGTGCAGCCGGAATGTTCATGCAGAGTCTCCGAGAACGAGAATATGTAGTAGAAATGCTGGACACATGTCAGAAGAGATGTGGTTGGCCTACACCTTCGTTGAGGTCAGAACTGGAACAGATTTGGGAGAATCCAGATGCGCTCTGGGATAGTCAGCAACGGTGATGCAACCGAACAGCCAGATTTAGTACGATAGCGGCAGTGTTGAATGTGATTTGTGATACCCTTAATGCACGAAAAGTACCTTGCGATCGGCTTCTGCCGCCCAGACACTGAATTGAACGAATATACGAGACAGGTTACATCATGTATGCATGCTGATTTGTCGTATTGCAACCGTAATAGGCAGTCTCCGTTTCAGCCCCCAACGCAAAAGCCCCGAGATAACGCTCACTCAACCAATGACTAGAATAAACCAAGCAAACAGCGCATAATACTTCTCGACTCTGCAATAACTGCTTTCATATACGTTCGCCGGCCCTCCTCCCGAGACTCCCCGCGTCGCCCGCCAAGCCCAGCATCGAATCACGCGCCCGAGACTCCCCGCCGACATGTTCTACCCCAGGACATGATCTACACCCCGCATTATGTTTGTTTGCCTTCCCGCAAAAGAGGGTGTCGAACCTTCATTGTCTCCACTACTTAAAACCATGGTGCTCTCGTAAGCTTAATCCATATCGTCAATCCTTCTTTGATCTCTTATCCGGGAACAAGTGAGTGAAGATGACGATACACGGCATGTTCCGGCGCATTGTGCGCAATGATGCTATTCGTGTTGATCCGCCCGAGATTTACAACTGGCGTGTCATCGCCTTGACAGCTTCGGTACGATACCCGTGGCCATAATCCGGGGATAGTGGACTTACAGTCATAGGCCTGTTTTGCTGGGGCGCTGTTTGGAGTTGATGCAGGTATCATTGGTGGCGTGCTGGCTATGCCAGACTTCAAGCGGTTTGTTTCCAAGCTACCTTGCAACGGGACCCCCGTTGACGCAGGCTTGACAGGGAGTTTGGTCTTGACACTCGGCCGAAAGAAGACGCAGCTGATCTAGCAGGAAACCTTGTCACGACAATGCAAGCCGGTGCTATCGCTGGAGCTCTCCTGTCCAGTCCATTTGCTGATCGCAAGGGTCGAAAGCCAGCCCTGCTTCTTGTTGCGGTGACGGGTTTCGTTGGTGGTATCATGCAAGCCTTCTCTTACGGTCACCTCTCAGTCTTTTACATTGGACGGTAAGTTCCGTGACATCAGTCATCGCTTCATGGCTAGATATTAACAGCTGTAGCTTCGTCGAAGGCCTTGGTCTGGGCGCAGGAACAATGCTCGCGCCAACATACGTCTCCGAAAACTCCCCACGCGCCATCCGCGGTTTTCTCGTAGGTTTCTTCCAGCTCCTCCTCGTCCTCGGCGGCATGACAGCCTACTTCATCAACTACGGCTCCCTTCTGCATCTCCCCGGCAAAGCAACATGGATGGTCCCCCTAGGATGCCAGTCCATCTGTCCAGCATTACTCTTCTTCAGCATGCTCTTCTGTCCAGAATCGCCACGCTGGCTAGCTTCACGAGATCAGTGGGAGAAGGCCGGAGCTGTGCTATCAGATGTGAGAAAGTTGCCTGTGGACCATGCGTATATTCAGCAGGAACTGCTGGAGCTGAAGACGCAGATTGATCAGGAGAGGGAGATCATGCAGGACACGGGGTTTTGGGCGATTCAGAAGGAGTGTTGGACTTTGCCTTGGAATAGGAAGAGGGCACTTCTGACAGTTGCTATTGTTACTCTTGGACAATGGACTGGCGTGAGTCGCTCATACCGCTGCTCGATCTGGACGAACGATTACTGACGAAGTATAGACCGGTGCTATCAACTACTACGCGCCTACTGTAAGTCGACTTCAATGTTCCGATGTTTGTACTAATCTATGATAGATCTTCAGTGGATTGGGTCTTAGCAGCACGACAACTGCACTGTTCGCACAAGGAGTAAGAACCTCGACAGCCTCTTCCCTCTTCACTCACTAACACCCTTCATCAAGATCTACGGCGTCGTCAAAGTCGTCACATGCTTGATCTTCATTTTCTTCCTCGCCGATTCTCTTGGTCGTCGCAAGTCATTCATGTTTGGCGGTGCAATCCAAGCATTCTGCATGTTCTTTGTCGGCTTTGTATGCAGTCCCCTCCAAGCTTTAACTCCCACTAACGCTTTTAGTATCTCCGCTTTGGTCCTGAGCCTGGAGAAGGCGATCACCCTCCTCCCGCGGGTATCGCTGCTTTGGCGATGATATACATCTTTGCTGCGGCTTTCAACATGAGCTGGGGCCCTGTTTGTGAGTTCCTCGGACTCTGGTGCTCCGACAGTTGTACTAATTCTGATAGCATGGATCTACGTCTCTGAAATTCCAACGAATCGACTTCGTGCATACAGCGTTGCTCTCGCTTCATTCACTCACTGGGTGCATAACCTTGCAGTATCAAAGTCAACGCCAGTCATGCTTCTGCACGATCCCTGGAGAGCATACTTCATTTTTGGATCATTCAACCTGTTCATGGCGATTGCTGCATACTGGATTCCAGAGACCAAGGGCGTAAGTCCCTCCTCCTTGCATGTGCTTACCAAGACTCTGACTCGAATGATTCACAGATCTCACTGGAACGCATGGACGAAGTCTTTGGTGTCGCAGACTTTTCCAATGTCGAGGACGTAGGCATCGCAGCACGCCGCGCAAAGCGAATCGATGATGAAGACGTGGAAGACATCCAAGCCCCCAACAAATCCTAATCACATCTCTGGGTATTACGCGAGGGGATAGAGTTTCAGGGCTGGATTGTGATATAAACTCTGTTGGTTTCAATAAAATGTTCAGCTTGGAACCCCTGCATCTTCCATTCGTAACAATAAGCGTAAGGAGCTCTTATCATTTCCCTTCTCCCTTGTATTATATACGCGAGACGGAATTTATGCGCTTCTCGTGTTCTGAAACATGCTGTTCGTTGGTTGGTCTGGGCCGTTTTAGCCGATGTTTTTGATGAAGACGCGCCAACGTTTTGCCGTGTATCCGTGGGTCGATCTCGAGTCTTTTCTTTTCTCCATATTTGGCCGAGATGCCGGATCAGCGGCAGAATTCACTAACGCATTCAATCAAGTTCGAGAAGTATAATCTCGCTCCAATTTATACCAAGTTTTTTAGGTTCATCAAATGGATGATCGCTTGTGACGTGACTGCAGCGTAGTTCTGCGGTCAGAGCTGTTGCAATGTGACAGATCTGGACCAGCCCCTTACCATTACCGGTGAATCGACGTTTAACGCCTGACTCGTTTGACAGCGACTATTGACTGCTATTTTTGCTAGGCGGAAAACATGTCATATCATTGTTGGGTTATCTCCATTTGAAATTCTCGTATCGCATCAACTACCGCTTCGTTTATCCCTTGCGTCTAAACCTGTTTCGGTAGTTGACCGACACTAGCAGAATCTGTCCATCAATAGTCTGACAAACATCAAACAACTGACACAGAATATTCATGATTATCACAATAATAGAATAATTTGGTATCGAATTATCTCTGATCAAACGAACAAAGAGAAGCAGTATCTGTAGTGATGTAGTCTAGTCCCCCTAACGCCAGCCCAAAAAACACACCGCGCTATGCCGAAATACCCTGTCTATAATACTTGTACTCCACCGATGCCCCCTGACACATGTAATGATCTGCAATCAGATCCTTGGCCCGAACATCCAGCCACCCAGCGGCTGCATCCTTGACGCCAAAGCCCAGCCATACCTCATCGTCGAGATATCCGTGGTTCGACGGTGGGAACTCGGTCTGGTTGGTGTAGTACGACATGGAGCCCGTCCAGGAATAGCTGAGGTCCGATTCTCCGTGGTACGTGAGCTTCTTGCCGACGCTGATCATGCGGTACGGCGCTGCTGATTCGTACACTGCTATCCGGCGGTCATACCATGTAAACGAGGCGCCCGGGAAGTCTTGTCGGCGCTGCACGATGCCCATGAGAACGGTGTTTTGCTCATCAGGTTCGCATGTCCCGCGGTTGCACATTGTGACACTTAGCATAGGCGAGCTCTGGTGAACGTGGCTATCGTCGGTCATGACATCGTGGATGCATGTCTTTCTCTTCTTGCCGTGCCAAGTCTTGCCCGGCTTCGCCGTCGGAGGGTAGGGTTCTTCAACAGCCGACTCCTGGTCGTCAACCGCGACGATGGGCTCAACGGGCTCGTCGGCGGATTTCCAACGGAATAATTGTCCCGGCTCCACCATCATCAGAATCTCGGAGTCTGGACCAAAGGGGGACTGAACTAGCGCCCAGTTCTTCTCGCGCTGGTATCGAGGATGGTCTTCTTGGCCTTGTGCTGGTTCGCGAGTGAGGAGCGTTGGTTCGGCGAAGCGGATTGAGGGTAGACGGGATGAAAAGTAAGAACCGAGGGCTTGTTCGAGCTCGGGCAGGGCGGTGCGCACGTCAATGAGGAATTGGCCTTCACACATTGTCTCATCGTCGACTTGGTGAGTGAAAATGAGAAGAGGCTCGCCGGCGCGGGTCCAGAATAGCTTCATGTCTTCTGGGCCAACGTATTTATCCATGTCCGGCTGTTTCTTGCAGTGATGTTCAGGTCCACCAAAGTCTTCCAGCAGCATTGTAGACCATTCACCGGTTCTGATGACAGGTCGGCCAAGGAAATTGGTGGTGAGGTTTGCAAAGGTAGCGACTTGGCGAGCGACCTTGTACTTTTTGCCGTTGATTTCCTTATCGACATGGGTTGTACGAGCGATGACAAGGAAGTCATGAGTGGTATTAGCATCACGAGGCAGTTCGAGTATCGTTGGATTGAAGAGTTTGTGTCCAGTCTTTCTCGCATCGATCTTGTTATAAAAGCCCATGTTGTTCCTT
Organism: Fusarium sacchari; assembly: GCA_017165645.1. Lineage (NCBI taxonomy): Eukaryota > Fungi > Ascomycota > Sordariomycetes > Hypocreales > Nectriaceae > Fusarium > Fusarium sacchari. The sequence goes on from JADANP010000016.1 coordinate 108,080, forward strand.
AGACTGGTCAAGAGATGGTAGTCGACGTATGGTTTCTCCTCATCATCGTCGCCACGGTCGAGGCGGAGATCGTAGTAGTCATCCTGAGTATTTGATTGATCTTTCTTCTTATCAGTGTCGTCTTTGTGTTGAGGCCGTCGATGGAAAGGCTCCTTTGGTGATGTCTTCTTTGGTGGTTGAGAGCGGTTGGGATCTTCAGGTGGGGGCTGCTCCTCATAAAAGAAAGGCCGTTCTTGGATTGGTGTGAGTGAGAGACCGTCTGATATTTTGATGTGAAATATCGCTGTGAGAATAACGCAGAAAGTCAAAACGGCCACGAACGTTAGCACGCCGCGCAGCAAAGGGTTGTGAGACCGCATCGTGGTATCATCAAGCCGCTGTGACATCGAGATGAAAGAGAGGCAGGTAGTTACGAGTGACAGGGCGAATAAAGTCAAGCGGCCATAGCTCGTATGATATACGGGAGAGCCAGTTGGTGCTGGTCATACAAACCCACATCGTATTCCATCCGTTTCGTCATAACACACCCACCCACCAAACCAAGCCCGACCAAACCAAACCAAAGACAAGGTTCTGGGTCAAGGTTGTTTAGACGCCGCGTGGTCAAAGACTCAAGCTTTCGCCAAGCATGTCAGTTCTGCCCTCTCCATGTATCCCTTGTATCCCTTGTATCCATTGGATCCATTGTACCCATCCGATCTAACCGGGCTCCGCAGCTGTCGGCCCTGCTACTGGATCTGCCGTAAAAACGTGAAACCCCTCCCCATCTCGCCCTCTGTTTAATCTGAAACATGATTCATACCGTAAAACAACTGCGACAGCATTTCTGCATCAGCTATTTAATTATCCTTGCGTTAATCAGTGGCGGTTGGTCAAACCGTAGCCGCTGGAATGTACTGTAAGCCCAGCTTCCAAAGTGGGCGCTCAAAATAGAAGCATGGCCGCCCAGTGGTATAACGCCATTGCAACGTGCCAGAAACATTCCCTGATGCCACAAAAAAAGGTTTGGTACAGTACTTACTGTACCGAGTACCCAGCTGGACAGGAGCCTCTGAGCCTCTATCGAATTCCAGCCCCACTCTGCGAGTCAAGCCGCGCAAGCTCTTTATTGACATCACTCTCTTTCGGCACGGCGATCCGCGGGGACCCCCCATGCAATCAATTATAAACTGCCGACTTGCCGTGGGAAAATCGGAATTCTTGTCATATCTACTGCTACTGTAAGGAGTAAACAGCCCCTTTGATTGCGTCGAACAAAATGTCGCACAATACGCCTGGTGAGACGTATCCTTGAAACCTGGCAGAGGTAATAGATTGGACAGGGCCGAGTTTCTGTGAGTAATGTGATATCCAAGCGATGCAATGCGCCTATTTTTCTTGGCGACACACGATTTGTGACATGGACGTGACGATGGGTCAGACAAAACATTTGCGCCGTATTGGAGATGTACAATATGTGGAAATAACACGCCGTAACCTACCATGCAATACAATCTGCTGGCTCAATGACGTGCATCCATCCAATGCTTCCATTTCTCTGCCAGAGGCGCATCTAATCTCACGAATTGATAGCCTAAAATAGCTGCAACGTTGGCAACGGCGTTGGTTCCGTCACTTTCAGATACGGACTTGGTCGTTCCACTTGAACGCTAGCCACCGTTGACTATTGATGATGGCTTCGGCTAATGCCCGATACAGAATGACAGCCGCTGCTTCAAGACCCTTATCTATCAAGAGTCACGCTCAGCCTTCAATGATGCAGCTTCAACATCCAACATTCTGCAACGTTGTTCTCCAGATCTGACAGACCGGGAATGTCCTCATGCATCACCTGTCAACGTCGCAACCGGACATTTTGAACACGATAAAGTCAGCGCTAGTATCTTTCAAGCCGTGTCGGCTATCCCGGTGCGGCTGCAAGCGTTTTTGAAGGTTTTGCTTAGGGTCTTGGCAAAGATAACGAGACTGGGACAAGGGTGAGCTTTATTTCTACTCTTATTTTTGTTTTTATTTTTATCTGCATTAGAATTAGAATTTGTGACCTGCAGTCACGTAGGGCAGGATACGAGAAATCACGGATGATTTCCGTGGTGTTCTGACTGATTATCAGCTGCTCGTATACGAGCATCACGAGCTCAAAACGTAAGATGCAGTGACGAGATACCCAATCTGGGGATAGACTCGCTCCCAGTACCCGGGCGAAAGGATTCAGCTAAACCGTACTGATCCATGGTCAGATCACCATATCAGATCATTCCATTGATAGTGAGGATGAAGGGCAAAAAGGATGAATCTGGAAAAAAGAAGCGGATAATAGTGGATTTAAACCACCTATCTTGGACGAACAGGGAATCGAACCCTGGACCACTCCCAGAAGGACATTTCTTGGAAGAGAACATGCTAAGGGAGTATTATACCACTAAACCATTCGCCCGCAACGACTTATGATTGGTTGAGGGTGAATGGACAATTCCAGAACATGTACACCATTTGCACGGAAATGCTGCCGTTATTAGCAACAGCTTGATATGATTGACTTTCACTGGATGGAGCAATAAGAACAATGAGTTCAGCTGTCTTCATAAAAGCTATTTTCACGGTTCGTTGATCCCCATGAGGTGGTGCAGAGGGAGGACAGGATACCAGAGAGCAAAATTGCCGGCAGGTTTAGGGTAAGCTCGCCAGAATCAATTTGGTCTGTCTAGTCGATATATCATTTTTGCAGCATTGAAATACGCCTCATACTCAATATCATCCTCCGTATCGTCTAAATCGTAGTGGTAATGGCCTCCAGCATTTTTTCCGTCTGCAGCGTAGCAATGCGTATGCTCAATCCGCAAACCCATCCTTCCTCCAGGATCAGCTGAATGCAACACTGATAAACAAAGCATTGGTGCGTCAAAGTCATGGAAGGTCAACCAACCATCGACATCTTTGCGACTATCAAACGGCAAGTCTTTCTCTGCTGGAAAATCAGGCATGATATGGTATTTTGCCTTGCCCTTCTTGACCAAGAAGAGTCCACCGAGACTGACGGTCTGCGAGTCGCCGTATGCTTGATGGAGGCCTTTTCGGATACACTCTGCAAAACTTCTTTCAGAGCCTATCCTCTTTCGAGCTGTGATCTTGATGACTGGTCCGGGATTGCCTGAGGAGCCGAACAAGTTGATCATCAAGGCGCAGTCCAAAGAAGGACTCTTGTGAACATGGACAGCGCTTGTTTTCTTGTCGATCTTTACATAACGACTCTCATTCTTGACATTCTCAAAACTACCTTGCCAGCCAATATTTGGCGCAAGTTCACAGTTTTGCCCGACGACGGGATGAGGTCCTGCGCCGGCACCGAGTAATCCCCCCTTTGCAGGATCCATGTCCATGGCCTCCGCAAGCTCAGTCATAGACCAAACGCAATCCATCTTTGGGCGCGGGAACAAATTCGGTTGACCTCCTACATCTGCTATCTTTTCATCTCCTGATAGCCCCTCGGTAGCTAGATGATAGGGTGCTTGCCGAAGATCCGGACAGGGCACGACAGTCACCGTGGAGTGCTCATAATTGGCTGCCAAGGGTGCTTGAAGTTTAGCTGCCAGTTCCTCCAAAGTAGGCGGAGATAAGGGATACTTTTCGATGCGCATGGTTAACCTTGGGGCTTATGTTGATCCGCATAAAGATGAAATGATAACGCCGCTTCGGAAATGGCAACATCACAGCCTCATAGAACCAAAGCGGGGTCCGCGGAGCCTAAACTCAAAATCTGTTCCAAGTAAAAAGATAAACTCAAAGTAAGTACTGCATTATGCGTCTAAAATCTTATTCTTCCATCCATTGAACAATGCACGTGGGATAGATAATTAGATACAAGGGAACGATCGGAGATACTGAAGGGTAAAAATTCAAAAATGAAAGCCTCGCTAACGCTCGCAATCGAATATAGGAACAGCCCGATGCGGGGGTCGAACCCGCAACCTTGAGATCGCGTACTCGTAAGAGTCTCACGCTCTACCGATTGAGCTAACCGGGCGTGGCTCTTGATGATGTCTGATGGATCATCAGAATGGGGACTATGCAGTCTGCATGCATTCACCGTGACATTCACGGATTGCACGAGCTTCAAGAGACACATTGAGGTCAAAATCATGACAGTGATGTTGGTGTTTGTTTCATGTTATTTCTTGTTCACAGATCAAAAAACAAGCCTGCGATGCTTAAATCTGATTGGTGCTAGTCGCCCAAACGGCCTCGGCCTCATCATCCTCACCCTTATACAAGACAACATTTCCATCATCCTGCACAACGAGATAGACCTCATCACCATGGCCACAAGTATCAGAAGCCCAAACAGCTTCATCGTCATGGGTACTAAGTAACTCGTCAGCTTGTGTAATTTCTCTCTCTCACAGGTCAGATACATACTACAAGACAAAGTTGCCATCATCTTGAAGATGGATGCCCTTGATGTCGTCGCGCTGGTCTTCTGTGTTCTGCCACACAAACTCGCCTTCCCAGTAGATGGCGATCTTGCCGTCTTCTTGCATCCTGAATTCGTTGCTGCCGCTGTCGCTGGTGAGGCTGTCTCCTGGGTACAGCCAGTTGTCGTTGTCGAGTCTGCCCATTCTGAAGGGTTGTTGAGAGTAGTGAAGTGGGTTGATGGAGAAAAGAGAAGAAGCGTGCAAGTGTGATGATGTGTGTTGTTTCGAATCACTTCAGAGCAGACAGCGGCGTCTTTATGTACACCTTGTCCCTCACTTCACCCCGCACTCTCCTCCTCTTTCATTCTCTGAGGCTGTGTTCTCGTCTGAAACATGCATATGTGCCAAGATTCAAAATCGGACGATGAAGTTATCTTCACGAGAGGCCTCACAAGCGCCAAGCTCACTACAACGCGGAGGAGTCGGCTATCTGATCACTCCCGCCCGCATTTTGCCGCCTTGGCCTCCCGCATATTATGGGGTAAACCCTGGCCAAGAACGGAAGCGGCATCTTTTCTCTCAGCGGTTATGCACGTACCAGCCTGGGCGAAACAAACAAGAGGCTTGGATTCCGAAACTGTGTCCCTTATTGCGCCACGTCGCCTGCATATTGCAGATCAACGCCGCCCTTCGGATTTACTGGTTGTTGTAGAGTCTTAGCGCTGACATGTGAGTGGACCGGGATACTCGGCTTGCGCGTACGAAGTATCCAATGCATGGCTGGCTTGGCTCTTACATACATTGAGGAGTAGATTGCTTCATGGCTTATGCAACCATTGAAAGTGAAATGATATGATGACCTCACTCCTGACCGTATTTCAGGAGATCTGATCTGCGATGTTTATGCCCATATGGTGTGTTCATTCTGCGTTCCTACTACCATTTCAGTGAACATACCTCCTGTAGGACATACATGATCACCCTATTCTGTGAACAAGAGCGATATTTGTGCGAACACGGGACGTGTGACTTGAGGTACCACAAGAATGGCATGAAACACAATCCGAGGTTTGTTCAGACATGGCATTGTATTCATTAGCCATGCTTGACTTCGAAATGATTGCCCAAACGACCTGTGACACGGAAGAACTCCAAGGACAGAGCCGCATTATTCGACTCAACAGCGCGCTAACGTAGCTTGAATCCCGGATGTCTCTTGCAGTTTCGGCACGCAGCACCTATCTGGTACTCGCTATCCGGAGCCACTCATCTATAACCGCAAGTGCCCGCCGAGGTAGTCCCTTATAGCTCTTTTCGTCATACGTCTCATTTAGTGTCTGACGCAGCACCTTCGCCTTTATCACCATGATCCTGCTCGCGCCATAGGGGCTATTTGCTTCTGCAAAGCTCTGTGTCTTTTCTTCCATCTGCCGCCTTCGTTCCCGAACATCTTCGCGCTCTCCTCCCTCCATAAGGCAAAGCCGACAACGACATTCAAAGTTCCATGTCCTCCGAATGTTCGCCTTTCTTGCCTCATAGTCACTCGACTCATCATAGCTATGGGTGATTTCTTCACCAGCTGCAATTCTTCTTGTAGCGCGAAAGATGATAAGATCACCGACGAAATCCTTCTTTGCATTGGGAATACAAGAGTGGTTGACGTAAGATGCCCTTATCCAAAGACCAGTACTGGCGTTGCTGACATCTTCATCCTCGGTTTGCTGACCCAAGCCAAAAGCGTTACGTTGGATGATATCGTGTATCTGGAGCGTGTCAATCACAGGTGAACCGTCCACTTCCTGCAACTCTCCCCCAAGTCCGTGGTAGTCTCCATGTAGACAAAGCACCTTCTCGACCTGCGATGGATTGTTGAGTAGCTTTTTCACCACAGCTTTGTGCAAACCTGCAGGAAAGACCTTGATAGCAGCATCTTCCCGAAGATCACACGCCAGCGCCGTGAACGTTTCGGCTTCGTGACTCCAGGCTGCACAAAACGCTTTCTCACATAGGATGATCTCGTTTGCTTCGATGTCCCTGTTTGCGAAAAGACCACGACCAGCTCCTGGGCTGCTTTTGATCTCCGTTGGACCATGATACGAGGCTGCATCGGGTCTGCCTTCTGTCTTGGACAAATTGCTCACAATCTTGCTCATATTGTAGGTACCCTTGGCTTCTTCTCGCAGTCTTGCGTCAATTCTTCGTAGATGTAACTTGCACTGCTGGTCATCTGGCTGGAGTTGCTCTTGTCGCTCGAAGTAGCGTCGAGCCTTGAGGAACTGGCCCTGAGAGTATGCCGCGATACCTGCACGATTATATGCCTTGGCGTCAAGAGATTTAAGATCTTTAACCTCGCCACTAGTCAGAGACTCTAAGGCATCCGATATTGCTTCATCGAATCTTTGAAGTTGCAGGTTGACATGAGCTCTGTTACGGTGCAGGTCTTTGCGTACAGTCTCGCAATCTTCGCCACTCTTTAAACGCTTCAGACCCTCCGTATACCAAAAATAAGCTTCGGAATAGTTCTTCTTCCTCAGAAGTGCGTCATTTCCCTTCCTCTTGTACTCGACTGGAGAACCAAGGTCTAGTCTTCCAGAGTATTGTTCCGTCTCTCGCCACGATTCTGGATTCTCAGAGAGTGCGGTTACCATAAGGTCTGATGGATGATCTATCCGAATTGTGCATTCTCCTTGGGAATTGAGAGTGTAGTATGGCTCTTTGATAACCAGATCGGAAGCTATATCTAAAATATTGTTTCCGTATTGCGATGTATGAAGAAAAACCTCCAGCCGCTCCACCTCATCAGACGACTTGCATTTGACGACAGTCCAGGAGGATGCCTGAAGGATGGATACGGGTGACACACGGCGCAAAAAGAGAGAAAAGCCCCGATGGTGTGTTTCCATTCTCAGGTCCTTGATAGTCATTGGTTGTAGATCTGCAAGTTTGGCTGTACTAGGGAGGTATTGCTTGCCTATGCCGTAAACTATCATAGTCTCTCGAGGTTTCCTTTTTGGCACACCAAGTCCAAAAGCTGCAGAAGACATCTCTTGCATGAGAGACGTAGAGATAGCTTGCTCGATCATGGATTTGGGATTTGTAGGTTCTCTCGGCCGGCCTGTTTGTTCTTCACGGAGCCTTGCAATATCCTTGGTTGTATGTTGGATACGCTCCGACTCCTCAGGGGACATGAAGATGGTGTTGTTCGCCATCTTAGTGCAGATATAAGCTATTGGAGACTGCGGTTTGTCTTTGATGTAAGATTAGAAAGTGACAACATATGCAGACTGTGATCGGCGTGCAGGACAAGAGGAGGTCTTTCTGGCTCTTTATTAGTTGTTCAAAGGATCTAATTTGCATGCGATTGATCTCGATCGAGGTAGCATGGTTACATTTCACGCTCGAGTGATTCATGCCGGGATGTCTGTAGTGTCAGCACTAGATGCCAATCTGTCTCCAACTGTAGCCCGTTCTATGCTCTCCTGCGGCACACAAGAGGAGCCTTTGACGAGTTTGGTTGCTCATTAAGTGGACTTTGGGGCGAAGGGTTTTCACCGATCGATGCTGAACCAGTCGGAAACCTGATAATCCGAAATACCCATGGAGATAAGCCTTTGATGGGAAGGGATCTTGAGCTGATCATCGCTTTGATAAGCTCTTTAATTCCGTGACTCTGAAGGAGCAGGCCTGACTGTACTAGCGGAAATGAACCAATGGGAAGGCTCATTTTCCGAGCGCACCAATGGAGACGCTGCATGTTCGATGAGACGAAACCTCAGTTTAATCCCTCGAATACCAGTCTTGAAATAGCATCAAGTCAATTGATCAAGTGAATCTCCTGCATAAAGCAGTTCGTCTAATCTAGTGTTTTCTACAGGCTTGCGTTAATATCCATACTCGGGTACCCCGTACGGCTTCAACCTCGAGACTCTTGACACAATACTTCACCGACGTCAACGATTGTCTTTGGGATTCTATTTTCTTTCTAAATTATGATTGCCTTACATCAAAAAGAAAAATCCGATACACAAAAATTCAAGTTTAGAGAAGTCCTGGATGGATACAGAATCACGATAAGGATATTTCCAAGAACAATTCAGTTTTCAGCAATCTGTCCAGTGGGGAGCATTATGGCACGATCTAGGGCGTATGGCAATCCACGGTGACGTCCTCGAATCATCATAAGACAAATGACTGCTTTTCCAAAGGTTCCAAACATGCCACACAGTGAGGTGCTCACTGTCGGGTACCCAAGACTCAACCCAACATTTCCGCTGGCCGGAGAGTTAGCTCCTGTATCCCATGCAGAACTCATTAGTGCAAAACTTACTATGCAGAGGTAACTTCGAACAGGACTGAAAATACCGAGAAAGCCTAGGTTGTATGTCAAGTCATATCCTTGTTAGAATCTTTGGAAAAACACTTACGGGCTCGTTCACATCCGCGATCCTTGTCGACTCAGAAATACAAATACAGAAAGTTCCCAAGAGAATATACCAAAGGTCAAAGCCCAGCTGGTTCTTCATATGCGTCAATAGATAAGTCTTGCTGTGCTTCTCGTCCAGAGACTTCTCTTCTTCCCACAGACCAAGGGACTTTTCCTCGCAGGCATTTGACGCTCGAATACTGATAGCGATGGGGAAAACAGCGATGTACATCATGATCAGTAAGCTGAGCTGCACAGCGGGGCTGACGTTGGCGAGATTGAAGCTAGCAGTACCGGTATGGCGCGCCGATGCAGCCTGGAAGATAGCCGCTGGGATGCGTTGAGAAAGCGGAAGAGAGGCAACTTCGGGATTTAAGAGGTCAAGAACTATTATGAGAAGGATGTCGATGAAGTTGAGAGCGAAGATGATACCGAAGAGAATCCACGTCGGACCACTGGGGAAGAGCAACGTGTAGCATCGACGAGGATAAGTGAGCAGGAATGCGAGAGACTCCTGTGTAGGTGATGTCTTTGGTACCAGCTTTGACATGATCCAGATGCTCAGGCGCAGAAAGACAGGATACAGCGTGTTCCCAGCGAAAGCAAGGAAGCTCATGAGGATCATGGGCCACTTGGCAGTGCGGAACGAGATCATAGAGTCCGGCGTGAGAGTGAAGCCGAGGTTATCGAGCATGGTCTGAGCGGAGTAGATGCCCCTGTGTGAAGAGTCAGTCTAGTCAGCAAACTTGGAATGCACAGGTCTCTGGGTACTTACCACCAGGTCTTATCCTGTGCACTTGACTGTAGGATATTCGCATATTGCTTATCTGCAGTATGGATCCAGCCGACGAGACAAACCGCACCAAAGATATGAAGGCCGAAGAAGTAAACTGGAGGTGAATTTAGCCATCACGGACCCCTGACCGACTCGGAACACGCGTACCTACCAACTACGATCTTGAGCAACAACTTAAGACTCCTATACTCGATACCACCGAGAATCTCTCGATCGTTTGATGTAAGGTTCTTGAACTGCGAATTCCGTCCGAGAGTAGCTTGGCGTGAGAGGAAAGGGATGTCGTTAATGGCAGGCTGCCTGTTCGAGTCTGAGGAGATGGGGTGCGGCTGAGACGCGGTCTGTGATCCCAGAACCAGGAATGAAGCCGCTGCGCCGGCAACTCGATCCATGGAGCGGGAAACTGTGATCTTTAGACCATCGTCATTGCTGAAGCGTCGACGACGACGCATGGAGGAGCTTCCGTCGTTCTGAACTTTACTTGGTGCAGATTTGATGGCATCATCTACGATGCGTCAGTATATCATTAGGCCCTTGACGGGAGACTATCTTACCATTTTCACTGTCTTCTGGATCCTGCGCGTCTTCTTGGCTTCTGGGAGCAGTTGGGTGCCCTTGGTTGATGTGTCAGTGCTCATCCAAAGCGTGTGCAAGTAGTCTTACCACGGTCACGAGCTCGCGGGCCAGGGATATACAAGGCAGCGTCTTGCTTGTGCTTTTCGGTGGATGGATCGAAGTTGATGGTCATTGTACGGGCAACGGGCCTGTCTTCATTGGAAATTGCAGCATCCTCTATGATATGGTCAGCTGTCGCTTTAGCTTTACCATTTGGCCCATCGGCAGCTTCGGCAGAGTTTTCGGCTGTAGCATCAGCAAGGAGCTTTGGCTCATGATGAGCACTCTCAGTATCGGCATCAGGTACACCAGTGCCGTTGTCAAGACATTGAAGTGCTGTGCGTTGCTGTGGTGAGTTTGACGTGACGATTGAACGGATTTGCATAATGCTCACCCAGACGCTTCAGATGCCTCTTGAACCAAAAGAGGCGCACGACAACTACCACAATGTTGATGAAACCCAAGTTGGTCAAGATAGGAATGAAGTAAATGTAGAGTTGCTGGTACGTCTTGAGATCCTTGACGTCGATACTGCCCACCAAGTCAGAAATCGTCACGTGGAAGAGTAGGTAACGCACGTGTTCAAGCCAGACTCTGTAGACGCACTGGCACCAAAGAACCAGGCATCGATAGCAGGCATATTTCCGTAAGGATACAGGATATGCAGGGCTATCAAACCCATCAAGATGATGTACGCATCTAGCGGCAAATCAAAGGTTAGCTATTAAGTGGTAGAATCTGCACATGGAAGTGGGTAGCATCACAGTGTAATGTGAGAAAGTTGATCGGGGGCCGCAGCATTTTGGGCAAGATAAGCGACCAGGCAACGTCGTTGCACGGAATAAGGTTACAGACGGTTGAAAAGGTGAGAGAGAAGGGAAAGAAAAATGCTCTAGACATTTTATACTGAGCAATTTGGTACCCTGCCCCCCTCGGCATGCCTGAAACAGTCAGACTACTAGGCAAGCGCTGTGGGGTCACACAAGATGCATTTATGGTTATTACGGTTACCTAGGTATGCCACTACTGCCAGGAGTGGTCGTTGCTATATGTTCTCGGGCTGTCGAGATGTCATACCCCTGTACAGCCAAGACCATCACTAAGGCAAGCGTACGCACTAGGCGTAGAGTAACGCATATTCATACTGATGAGCTCTTTACTCAGAATGAAAGCATATGAAAAAAAAGATGATTCCAAAGAAGACCTCAAATTGGATTGGGAGCCAATGGCTGGCTGGCTGGATGTAGTGGGACAAGTTGATCTGCTCAACAAGTGGTGAGAATGAGGTATTTACGCTCTCATCCAATCGAACGTGTCAAGAATTCCACAGAGTAGGCATTGCTTATTCTCTTTCTTTCTTTCATTTTACGAGCTGCTCTGTCTTTTGGCGACATTGGTGATTCCGACACAAACCGCTTCCTCTATCTCATCTCGGTGCATACCCTGTAGGTCAATGTGAGTCTAAACACTGGGTTGCTTCGAAATCTCATGAGACCGAGGTTTCTCCAAGTACACGTATCAAAGTATTTGGAATTTGTCAAGTGATAAGTGAGGGAGCGTCAACAAAATTTCAGATATCATTGAACGCATGCACTTCGCGAGCTCATCATAGCGGACCTTCCCACGTGTGTAGTGAAAGAGTGAAAAGGAAACGAAAACATCCCATCTCTCCCCGTGCCAAGAAAGGAGACAATAAGAAACAACGAGGTCAATGCAATGCAGGTTTAAATTCTAGGGAACGACTATTCATACGTATGCTAAAGACGTCATGCAATTTTCATTTCATGCTCAAACACGAAGCCTTCCAACGATGATCTTTCCTACAACAGTTTGCGAAGAACCCCTTAAGAAGCCTCTGCCTTGCGACCATAGACGTAGCGAACAGTCATGTAGGCATGGACCTTTTTGTTCTTGAGGAACTTGCGCATCTCCATGAGGAAGACTTGGTACTCGTCCTCGGGCCACTGAAGGATAGTCTTCCAGAGGAGGAGTGTGTAGCCTGGAGTTTGTCAGCAACGAGAAAGGAATTGGAGGTCTGGAGACGTACCTTCGAGATCGTTCTCGAGAGTCGCGCGGACGTAGTTACCGACCGAAGCGAGTTCAGGGTCACGGGGCCAACCACCAATAGGGAACTAAACCATTAGCCTTGCCTCGCGCTTCTCTTGGTGCGACTCACCTTGTACTCAATGCTCTTGATGTCAGTAAACCCAGCAGCCTGGATGCCCTTCTCCTGCAGATCGCCCTCCTGTACGAAGAACGGGCTTCCGAGCGCAGCGCCGCCTTCAGTGAAAAGCTTGGCCCAGAGCTTCAAACAGTCGAGATCATCAGTGGTTCCATCATCACTGCGGATGTGGACATCCGCTTCGGCGGATTGGATCCAGCCGTCGGGGGCACAGCAGCGGTAAGCTTCCTTGAAGAGAGCAGACCAGTCTTTGATGGCGCCGAAGAGATAGCGGATGTGGATGAAGTCAAAGGTGTTACTGTCCCATGTCCAGCGGAGAGTGGCGTCGTCAATCTCGAACTTGACGTTGGGGGGGACCCAGCTAGGAATGGTGAGTAGATGATTGGGAAGAGGAAGGGAATGGCGTACCTGGGTTGAATGGGTGACAGGTCAGAGCCGATGACTTCAGCCTCGGGGTATTCGTCTGCAAAATCACTATAGAGGGTGAGTCGTCATCTTGGTGGAGGGTTGAGATGCCTCACATTGCCCAGATACCTGCACCTGATTAGCCTAGTCAACGTACGATATGTATGCAAGTCTCGCCTGTTCCGGTTCCTACATCGAGTACTTTCTAATGGGTGTGAGTATGTCACAAGACCAATGATACATGCACTCACCTGCACGTTGTCCTTGATAGGGGCAAGGAAGAGCTTTCCACCGAGAAGCTGCGTCAAAGCCTGATGGCTGCAGATGGTGAGCGGGGTCGGCCTTGGTAGGGTGTCACGTACTTGATGTCAATGGATGCAGACTGCTGCTCATCGTTGGGAGTAAAGTACTCGGTTGGATGTCTATCACTGTGAAAGGTTCGGCCCTGAATAGTGCGGTACTCAAGGATGCTAGAGGTGATGGAAGCAGTGGAGCTCGCCCTGCAGACCGGTCAGCAACGGTGAGGTAGTATCAGCAAGGGTCCCATACGCATCATCACCAACAGCCGAGTCGGTCTCACTCTCATCACCATCCTGGCAGGCATCAGCAAACGGCCGGAATACGTATTTCTATACGAGAAATGCCTCAAACTCACCTGTGGATCAGCCGCGGGAACTAACTCAGGCTGCGGCGCTGGAGCTGACTCAACGGCTGGCGCTAGATCGGACCGAGCCGTAGCAGCAGGAGCAGCAGCTGCTGCAGGAGGAGGAGGAGAAGAAGAGGGCTGTTCGGACATGGTGCAGTGCGTGACCAACAGTATCTGCAAGGGCTGGGTTATGTCTTTGCTTGTGTCGTCCTGCGTGTGATGGTGGAATTTGACGCAGACCAACAGCGAAAAGGGGGATTGAGGGGAACCTTTGAGAAGCGAGGCGCGTTTGGTGATACGATAAAGAAACTGGGTTCGGTGGGGCCGGCATGCGGCTTAGAACGAATGCGGTTTGGGCTTGTTTGCTTCTGGGGAGCCAATTGTCGACGGGCAATGTTTGTGTTGTGTTGCATGCGGCGGGGAACAGTACATATGGTTCGTAAGCAATGATACACAACAGTGGCGGGTGAGGAATGTCTTGGAAATATTTGACATTCTATCGATATACACAGTATGTATAGCAGCAAGGTTTCGGGAGGAATTGTCTCGAGTTTGGTCAAGGTCTACAACGTTGGATCTTATCTCTTATCTCTGCGGCCAGCCAATCAGCAGTAGGCTATGCCAACCATACTCCAACCAGACCAGTACCATATCCCAAGTCTAATATCAATATTGATCATTATGCTTCAGAAATAATTATTAAACCTCAAGTATAGCATCACTGGTAAGGTTATTGCATTGTATTGTCTTGTCTGCTGACTTGGGAGATTTATCTTGGCTCTATGAAATGTTTAATGTAAGGCTGGTTGTCTATAATCTTGACTTGGGCAGCTGTCGTGCGGCTAAACATGATGGTCTTGAGCTTGGCTGTGATCTCAGCTGTAGTTTCTGTTATGAATTAATTTCACGATCCATGACAAGACTGAAAGGTTAAAAGAGGCTTCAGCACCATGTCACAAAGGTAAAGAACAATAAACACGTATGAGCAGTGTAAGAGTTTGAGATCATTGTTGCTTGAGGAGTCGATCATTGAAATGTATTGTTACCACTCCACCTCCCTCTTAGCCAAGAGCCGAGGCATGATCCTTCTCGAATAAAGTTCAACCCCCCCAGAAGACAAGGAAAATACAGGGCGGCGGGTACAACTCCCATCCCAGGCGATAGAGCAATCATAATTTGTATCTGTACTAAGCAGATATCCATCCGCAGAAACGGGGACACAAGCTGAAACGAGAGGCGATTAGCAAAATGAGCTGTGAAACAGGGTTTGAAGTGCTTACATCTTGTTCCAAGTGCCACCAGCAGCGCACCGCCCATTGTGTCGAGACGCGGTTACCACCGATCAAGCAGCCCCAGCCGCCAAGATCTGCTCATACAGATCTTCACCAAGGATATCCTTGAGCGGCTGGAGCCACTTCCCCTCACCCGTTTCCTCAACAAAGCGTTGGGCATTGATGATGTCCAATGCCATCAGTAAAACAACTCCCGCGTTGTTCTGCTCCAACATGAACTTCTGAAGCTGCGGAAGTGCTTCGGTGAGAAGCTTGTCGATGCCCGCGAATCTCTCCACGGGTTCACCACTGTCGCTGGTGGCGTTTCCAAGCAGGATCTCGTCCGCCCTGGCCAGCTCTGTGCAAAAGGTGTCGATCGCTAAGTAAGTCGTTCAGTTAGTAGTGGCTTCTATTGTCTTGTCTTTCGACCAGTATCCGTACTCACCTGGAAACTCATTGGCGTCGTCAACCCCGACGATCCGGGACATGACGGCTGGTGCCTAGCCAAGCACGTCTGTCTCCGGTCGAAGGAGAACACTCGGATCCTCTTCCGCATCATTTTGTAACTGTGACACCTCTTTGAGGTCGTGCATCACCTCATGAAAGGCGTCTTCAGCAGCGTCCAGTGCCGAGAAGACGTTCACTTCCCCCTGTTCGTTAAGTTGTTCCAGCTTCTGTAGGCAGGTTTCCCATGCCTTGTGGGAATAGCTGCCCCTGGCGCGGAGCGTTCCGATCATGCTCTCGAGTTCAGGAGCACGCATTGTGATGTGCGGGCGATTCTCAGGGTTCAAAGGCCTTTCTGGTGTGTGGCTAGCACACATGATCGAATGCAACAGCATTCCGGACAAATTTTCCATGAAGGGCTTTGTGTGGCGTTGCTTTGAGAAGTCAAAGAAGTAACGAAGACAAATTTAGGAAGGACTTGTTTGAGTAGAGAGCAGTGAAAGAAGTGGTAAAAAAGGTTGCAGAAAGATGAAAGAGGTGGGATGCAGCACTGACTTTTATTCTCTGAACATGGTGGGGCATGAATGCCCTGATAAATGGGGCTAAATGGCTGCCAGGCACATCATTCACTCCTGAATTGTGGCAGTGTAAAGGGTGGGAGCAGCCCATGCACCTGTCAAGGTAAGAGGATGTACTAAAGATTTGTTTCTCTTCACTTTTATTGTTCGTTCTACCGTAGACATGTTCAAGCAAACCTTACAAAACAATGACCATGACAAAAGCCCCATGCTTGTGCTCTCGTTCATGGTCTAGATCTCCTTTCCACTGGCACTGCCTCATCGATTCCACAGGGACAGAGTCAGAAGCCTCACTATCTCCTTCACAGAGATAGTGACCCACGGCACCCTTGTGGTTCGGGGGAAGGCGGGGATCTTCGTCGTCACCGCCACCTCCGGTGGCAGCAGCGGCAGACATGCTGGGCGAGAGAGCGAGGGAGAACGGGAGTTGCAAGAGCGAAAAGACTGAGGAGGCTGTCAGCAAAGGCGGAGTAACTAAGAAGTGTCCGGCCCCCAACCGCTGACAAAAACGCAAACATCCATAGACCACATATCGCCGTAAGACCATACCCTAGTATCATGGCACCAAGCGAAACCTCTTTGAACATTCCAATCAAGAAGGACGACAACACCAGACATCCAAATGCACAGAGCCCGACGTTGATCGTGAACAGTAGCTTTCCTCGAAAGTTTTCCCTATACACTGGACTTTGAACACTAAGTTTGC
Organism: Fusarium sacchari; assembly: GCA_017165645.1. Lineage (NCBI taxonomy): Eukaryota > Fungi > Ascomycota > Sordariomycetes > Hypocreales > Nectriaceae > Fusarium > Fusarium sacchari. The sequence goes on from JADANP010000016.1 coordinate 124,555, forward strand.
TGTCCACCTCCTTCACAACCGTCATGAGATTCAACAGGATCATGATGATGATAATGATAGCCGCGAGTAGCATCACCACGCCGAAGAAGTCATACAGCAAGGCCCCGAAATCCTTGAATCTTGTTTGCATGCTGAGAAGCCCAGCGGCAAGAGACATAGGCAGGAAGATTGTGGCCAGGAGTGTGAGTTGCTGAACGCCCTTTGTCTGATCGATATCCCGGGCTAGTTTGAGGTATGAGGTCGTGATCTAATTGATCTGACAAGCTCTGAATTCCTTCGTTGGCCTCTCGGCAGAGTCCTCGTAGTTCCATCTCAATGGCCATGAGCATATTCGTACGAGACGTTGAGTTGACAACACGAGGCTATGATCTCACTACATCGATCAAGGACTCGGTAGTACTGAGTAGTTTACGTGCCATGTCCTCAAGATCTTGATATTCGTAGGACCGCTGGGTGATAGTCTTCGCATTCCATTACCATCGTTCCGCGAAGCCGGAATCTGTGTTTGGGTCATCTGCATGTTCATTCTCGTCAACTTCCAAAGCAGTGAGGAATTCGAAAAACAGTCTGATACAGGCTTGGTGGAACTGAAGAAGAAAGAGTTTCTTCCAGTTATCCCTAGATCGAACTTTAACGTAAGGTGCATCCAATAGCTTTAGTTCTTTGCTTATCTGCACTGCAGAGTGAAAGTCTGGTAGACCATCTCTAAAATCGTTTCGAGAATCCGTGTTGCATTCGACCACCACTGCCAGTGTTGACACCCACCCTGAAGTCCGGCAAGGACTTACTGCATCTTTCTTGGCCTTCTTCAAATATCTTGATGTATCTCCTGACCTTGATGGGAATCGTATATGGTGATATGACACCATGTGTTCGATTTGACTTGCTCCCATTGTGTAGAAAGCTGCAAAAGCCCCGTGGCAAGAGGAGACGTGTCATGAGATCCGTCTATGATTATAAGCTCCAGTCGTATGCCATCTTTGTCCTGCGGAGGGTCGTTATCCATCGTCTCGCAGATTCCCATTACCCCGAAAGCACTACCAACGGGACTCCCCCTCGAGCGCAAGATGCCAGCCTCTAAGGAATATGGTCCTGTTGGGGCCGAGGCGAACGCTCTCCTTCCATTTCTTCCTGTCAAGTAGTCCTTCTCTTGTTTTGAAGTATCTGCCAAATAACAAAACGGTTAACAAAGAGAAGCCACTGTATGCGACAACAAAAGGCTCCATCGTTTCCAGGAGGTCGTTGGGTTATCTGACCCAGACAACTTCGTAAGTTGAGTACGGGGCGGGGTTTTGGCATTGCGTATGGCTGAAAACTGCCAGTAACTTGGCCCAATTGCCTTTCAAGGGACACTGCAATGGTCTGGCATTTTTACCTGTCCAGAGGTGCTGCAGCAGCTCTAAGTGGCATCGAAACGAGGCATAGCTCAAGTTCTCTAGTAGGATCACACCAAAGCACGCGTGGCAGCCAACTGGTATCACAAGAGAACTCTTTCCAAGACTTTTATTGGCAACTAGATCTCCAATCCTCTACTCTTCGGCCTTCTGTCCCATCCAAAAGTAATACTTCTTATAAGAATGAACATTGGCGTTATTCAGATCCTTTCTCGCATCAGCCAGGAAGACTTCGATCTCTTCAGGTTCCAAAATCTTGCGCAGTGGCTTCGCAGCCATGGCACCAAACATGTCGTTGACCGCGGTCTTGAGGTACAATCCAATGAGCCGAAGCTTCTTGTCCTACTAAAAGTCAGCTTATTCATATCAGCTGGCCGGGATTCTTACTCTTGCCCATGTTCCGATGGGGTCTTTGAGGACCTTGCAGGATACATTGGTGAAACCAGCTTTCTCAAGAGGTTCACGCAAGTTCTCGCCCGCGCGGAATTTCATGCCAAAACTGGCTACGGCTTGCTCAGCGGTGTCGAAGAATTTGGCGAGAGGGGCGTCGGGGGCTAGGGAGCCGTCGTCGCAGTTGGCGCGGGCATCGAGTTCTTGGATTTCGATCCAGGCACCAGGTTTCATATGACTGCAGCATGTGAGATGAGATGGAAATAGGGAGCTGGGTGAGCGTACTCGTGTGCTTGACGAAGAACCTTGACTTCGTCTTTCAGCCAGGGGCTGATGCAGCGCATGTGCACAAAATCAAAGTCGCCGCCGTGCATCCATTCGTCTTCGATGTCGTCGACTAGAAACTTGAGGTTTGGGGGAACCCATGAGGGTTGGATGGGACTGAGATCGACTCCTACTACAGATGCGCTGGGGAATTTGTCGGCGACTTGGCGGATCAGTCTTGGGCTTTGCAAAAGAGCGGTCTGACCTACTGTCGATGGCCCAGATACCAGTTCCGGTCGCAAGATCAATGATCTTCTGGGGGTTTTTGACGATGGGCGAGAAGAACAGGTTGCCACTTGAAATGTCAGTGCCTCGGTCGCTGAATGAATAGTCCAATGAGTCTTGCATACTTTGTGAGTTCCAACATCATGGCGTGCTTCATGTCGTCGCGGTTCTGCTCCGCATCATCGTTGGGGATAGAATATCTACTCGTGTCAGTCTTGAACCGCACTGCGCATTCCCGGCTTCATACGTTCCGTGGCGATATTGATGATACTACCCCAATTAGCAGATTTCTCATCTCATCAAGCCATCAAACTCACCCGTCTCCCATTCTCAAAAGCATGCTAATAAATACTCGTGTTCAGACTCGTCGAACTCGACGACAGAGTCGCTGAGTCAAAATCCGACGTCTCAAACTCATCCTCCTCCTCTGCCCGCTCGTGCGCGGCAATAGGCTCAATCGGTTCCTGGATCGCAGTCACTGGTTCCGCCATGATTAAAGAGTTGGAAGTTTTAGCGTTGCTCCCCGAATGTTCCGCGGCGGGAAGCGTAGTTGGTGGACTCGGGAGATTTTCAAGCCCCGCATCCATCGCGCGGAAAATGGCGCAGGACCCTCGACACTTTTGCACAGTGGGACATTGTGTGCATTCTTCAGGCTGATTAAGGAAAGTTGCTGCATTTTCATTCGAGAGCTCATTATCTATCCTCTACTGTAGGTATCAAACATAGGAAACATTGCGTTGCAAAGAAAGAGTCCAAATCATAATCATGCATACTCGATAGTGAATTCCATGCTCTGCCCAGGCACGCATCTTGTTCCTGGCGCGACAGCCATCGCTACCGACCAAGTCCCAGAAGCGCATCGCTGGAATGCAGTTCCTGTCTTGATGCAGTTCCAGTAGCCCTCAGGCTTGCAAGCTGTACCGGGTGTGATGACACCGGCGGCGGGTTTGGTCGGCGCAGGCTTGATCGATGTCGTGGTGCTTGTTGTCTTGCGGGTTGTTGACTTGAGGGTCGTCTTGGTCGACTTCTTGGTGGTCGAAGATGAAGGAGCAGTGATGAAGACACCGCCAGGGCTGCGAAACATGTTAGCAAGATCAAGTAAGGATACGAAACCACTTACGCTGTGGACTTCACCGGTGGCTTGGTCGTAGTCGGCTTCTTTGTAGTAGTCGTCTTTGTCGGAGTGGGAGAGGAAGAGGGAATCTGGACTCCTGTCCCAGCAGCGCACTGACCGACCGGCGGTCCAGTGTTGGTCGAAGTGAGGTCAACGTTAGGTCCCGGGTTGGGAAACATGAGGTCGACCATCTCCGTAGTTTTGCATCCATTTCCGACGTTGGCGACAAACATAGCAGGTCGCTTCTTGAGTGCTGTCTTCGCTGTTCCCGTTCCAGCCTTGACCGTGATAGCCGCGCAGTTCATGTACATCTCGCGATTTCCAATCCTGTTAAACCAAGTCCAAGCGAAAAGAGCCTCTCCAGCTGGTGTATCAACCGGGAGAGTAAACTGAAAGTTCGAAGTCGGCGCCTTGGGGCAGTTTCCAATCCACGACTGGATAACGACCCAAGTCTTGCCGCGATCAAAAGAGAGTGAGACCTGGCAACTGCCGCCTCCGTGGTCTGCACCGCCAGCGATGCTGATGCTGTACGACTTTCCTGCTTGCCATGTAGCTGTAGGTGCACCGGCAGCGGTGCCATAAAGAGAGTTGTATCCCTTGCAGGGAAAGTTGCTTCCGTCGGCGTTGAGAGGCGAGGTCATGCTGTAGTCGATGTCCTGTCCGGCGTAGGGGTTGTATTTACTCTTGAAGGGGGGAGGATATGTCATTTCCATGTGGGCTTGGGCTAGACCAGCTAGACCGAGCGCAGTAGCGAAGGCGTTGAAGAGCTTCATGATGATAAGGAGAGTTTGGGTGTTTTGAAGGGGTAGAGAAGAAAGGGAAAAGCCAAGAGGCTGTTGTTATGTATGTAGAAGAATGTGTGTGAGAATGAATCGGGAGGAAAACGGTGAGGCTTTCGATTAGTTTTATACATTTTTGCGGACGTGCAATATTGGTTTTGACGTGCCAAGGTTGAGAGGTCAGTCGAGAACTAGGGAGGATTGCGGGTTCGTGTTAGTGCGGTGGGCTAGAACGTGCTCCCTCCAAGGGAGTGAAGGGGAGACAAACCAGCCGCAATGAATTTTCAGCGTGCATCACTGTCGTACATTGAATCATTCAGTGACAATTTCCAGTGGGAGCACGAGTTTCAGAGTGGTTGGGAACTGGTCATTTGCTGCGTGATTCAGACACGGTGATGGGCGAGTTTGCGTCACAGGGGATAAAGGGATGAGACTTTTTGATGCCAATGAGTTATTCAGAATGGCTGGTAGTGAGGCTTTCAGGGTTCGAAACTTGTAATTGTAATATGATATTGTCATGAGTCTCTGTTGTTGCGTAGCTGGATTGCCGTTTTGCTGACGAACACATTGATCCAAATGGCTGGTTGTGAGACATGCGTCAGTGACAATGGCAGCCAGGGCTGGGAATACTACGGAATGACCGCGGGACCCTTTTGAAAATGTCTCAGAATGGCAAAAGATCATTCACAGTCAATTGAGAGATCGGTTGTAGGGTAGCGCATGTGCTGTGCGAACAAGAAAGAGCCTTTGGTCTGGACAATTGAAGCGATCGCAGAGCAGATTGTACGCTGGTCAGTCCCTGTGGTTAATAGATTTCTGGAGCCAGCTCGCTGCTCAGATACTATTACTGAGCCATGCCAAAAACATCAATTGCCACCAATATCTTCAATACTCAAAAGGCTCTGTGCGGAAAGAAAAGTCTTCAGACCAATGCCCTACCGTTAACCGTTGCGCCATCCCACAATCTGTTCCTGCATTCCCCCAGCGCCATGCGTTACAAGAAAATGCAAGGTCCCGTCCCTGAAAATCGCATTCCTCAAATTCCGGGTTTGGAAAAGGATCGGAATTCTGCTGTGGCTGGACGGTTGCGTAGCGTGCTTGACAGGAATGTGAATGGGTTTAAAGCGGGCGGGATCTTCACTGCTTTCGGGTTTCGCCACGGTGAGGACTGGTCTGGACAGTTGACATTTTTGTGAGAGACATGTGATTGAGTGCTTTTTATAGATATTTTTGACAAGATTGTTTCGTCTCAAAGAGGTTCGGGGGACGCCGTCAAAGACTGTCTCGGGCGCGGCGCCTGGTGTAGCGACCCTAGAAAGCGCTAGACAAGCAACAAGTTGGCAAACAAAGACGATGATCTTGTACACCAATTCTTTACCAATTAGTATCAAATGCGATACGTATGTCTCGTTTCCATCGCGGCTTCTTCGTCGAGCTCGGGTTCTGCGGAATGTCGGCACATCAACGACGTCAATGACTCTGTAACTAGGGCATATCCCCGAAGCACAAATTTGTCAGCCGGCGTTGATGCATGAAAACGCTTCAATAAACCGTTACATCGCTCGATCGACAGGAGGCGCAACCGTCTTTCCGCCACTGGGAGTTGAATTCAGGTTTCATTGTGGGTATTGAGTTGAACTGGTGACGATTTTATCATGCATTCTTGGCGTCACTATGGTCTCCGCCCAGGACTTTCTAGCATGCAACCTACATACACAATTGTGATCGCATCGAGGTTATAACCATGTCGCACAACCAAGAAAACCCCTCTCGATCTTTTTCTTTTGTCCTTGTTCAGGTAATTACCGTTATCTCAAAATGCAGCCAGATATTCCCTACCGACAGACCCACGAGCAAGCTCCAGATGAGTGGAAGCTAGAGCAAGGACTCGAGCCCGCGCGTCTCGGCATTCGTAACCAGAGCAGCATCCAGATCAACACACAGCCTCATCGTCTCAACCCAGGTGACCACGAAGAACTCAAGGGTCCTGATATCCCTGAGGACCCGGATCTCGACGTTCAAGATGAGCGACCCGGTTGGAAAGGTTATGTTGAGTGGGAAGACTACCCAGAGAAGAAGGCCAAGGCTCACCAGCGCTTTTCGCGCTTCACATTTCCTCCTCCGCCCGAGTTCCAGTTGGAGCCTCTTCCAGCAACGAACCCTGTTCTTGAGGGCAAGAGATGGAAGTTGTGGCATAAAGCTATTGGGGGAGTTCTGGACCAGGTGCCTCGAATGAGTTGGGAGACTGTTCTCAAGGTAAGGAGTCCTCTAAGCACTTGGGTTCCGAGGGATCGCTGACTTGTGTAGGAAAAACACCCGGAAATGCTTCATCTTCTCGAATTTCCCTACAATGGAGAAGCACCCAAAAGCCTCCTGACCAAAGACTACATCATGCCAAACGAGCTTCATTTTGTTCGAAACCATGGTGGCATACCCGACATCGAAGCAAGCGCGTACGACATTCGTCTCGATGGGCTCGTCAACGACCCCAAGACACTCACCCTTGCAGACTTACAAAACGAATCCCTCTTTCCAAGGGTTAGCAAACTCGTGACAATTCAATGCAGCGGTACTCGTCGTTTGGAGCAAATCGTCGAGTATCCAGGCGAAGGCGACGAAATGATCAACGCTCCCTGGGCAGAAGGCGCTATAGGTACAGCGAAGTGGACAGGCGTCAGTCTGAAGAAGGTCATCAAGTACTGCGACGGTCTGAAAGATGGTGCCAAGCATCTTGAACTCTACGGCGCGGATACGTATTTCAAAGGAGGCCAGTGCATGAACTACGTTGTGTCGGTGCCGTGGTCCAAGGTCAAGGCGAACGAGGTCATGTTGGCTTGGGAGATGAACGACAAGCCATTGCCAAAGATACACGGGTTTCCGTTGCGGGCTGTTGTTTTTGGGTATATCGGGGCGAGAAGTTGCAAGTGGCTTTATCGGATCAAGGCGATTGAGAAACCGAGTCTTGCTCCTGTACAGAGCAGAGAGTATTTGTACTTTCAGCAGCAGACTGGGAAGCATAACCAACTGCCTACCAGTAAGTTCTGTCATCTCTTGCTTGCCTGAGACGATTGTTAACCATGGAGCAGTGGGCATTCAGATCCAAGAGATGCCGGTGAGTAGCGCCATCATGTCTCCTTGGAACAAGGAAGTTGTCGTCCACGACGGTGAAATCGAAGTCAAAGGTAAGTCTGCGATTGCGCATTCCCAAGAAGTTACTAACTCTTCAAAGGTTGGGCATACTCAGGCGGAGGCCGCTGGCCCGAACGTGTGGAAATCTCCTCTGACGGCGGCTACGTATGGTACGCCGTGCCCCTCGAGAACCTCTCCCCCAAGCACAAATTCGCCTGGCGCACCTTTACCGGCAAAGTCCCCTGCGACCACGAAGGCTGGACCGAACTCGTTGTACGCTGCTGGGACAACAGTCTGAATACCCAACCAATGAAGGTTCGGCATAGTTGGAATTGGAGCTTGCATGTGACTAGTAGCTGTCATCGAGTCAAGATATACAGTGTGAATGCGAAGAGGGAGGCTACGAGGAAGAGATTGAGGGAGTTTGACGAGCATGGGCAGGGGTTTACGCCTATTACGCGACCGACGGAGTTTGTGCCCATGAGTCTGGAGGAGTACAAGAAGGAGGTTGCAAATGTTGAGCCGAGAGACGTTGATGATTAGATTATGTGATCGATGTAGACTATGAGTCCCTCAAAATCCAAGCTTAGCTAAGATATGCGAGTCGAGGGGCAGATAGTCCTTGCACATTCCCTTTGGAACCGCCAATCTTCTTCATAGCTCGGATTTTTAATCCCAGTGATTTCAAGACTGGTCAAAGATTCTGTGTGCTATCAGGGAGAAGCGAACACTGTCGCTGACATTCTAATCAAATGAAACCATGGTTTATACCCTCGCAGAGGGCAAGCATGTCAAGGACCCAACCTCGTCCATAATCCTTCGAGGGCTAAAGGTTCGAGGGCTAAAGGTCCGAGGGGGCGGTCTCGCGTTATTGGCAGACACGCAATTGATCGAGACGCTTGCTTACTTTTCTCGAGAGCGTATTCCTGAGGGCTAAGTCTCCCCGACCCTCCTTGACAGAAAGACTTGACTAACGATATGAGTGTTGTTCACGCCAGAGCAGCTGGAGCATGGGGCTACTTCGGGTGCACTCATGGTATCACAGACTGGTGTTCAGCAGCTCCTTTCCGTCGCATCGGCAAACAGACCCAAGCCCTTGCCGGTCTGTCCACCGTGACTGGAGAAAAGGGATCTTCAGACACCTTCCGTGACATCACCGGGAGAAGTTGAAGAATTTGACTTGGGATTTTGACCATTCCAAGGCACCGCCGAGTCAGACTGTGTTGGCGCCGAGGCGCCAGTGATGTGTCTTGAAAGACTGCCCAACTACAAGAATGCCATGTTGGGGCTATGGCATCACTTTGTTTCAAAATGCAGCCCTCTTGCACGGAGGCGGATTTGCCTTCTCTAATTTCAGGTCGCAGTAAGTTTTGTGAAACGCCATATTCTAGAAGGTTGGGCACATTTCTTGCGGGGGAACCAACGGCACTGGGGGCTGAAGCTCTTACTAACTGTTCTGTGTAACCCATAAAGGCTAAGAATAGAGGCAATAGCCTTTGCCAAAGCTGGTTCAGCACCCATTTAAACGTATGTCCCTGCTGTGTTCCATGAACCGCCATGATCATATTTCGTCACTCTCGTATTCACCTGCATGTCAGATTCAAAAGGGCCGAAGCTGAACCATCTGTTGAGTTGGGTATACAGTCCGTACGTATCAGCCTGGCACCCTGGAAGCCACAACGAGTAGCCACTAGCTTGCCAAAATGTCATTTAAAATTTCTTTTACGTCTTGGCCATACCCGCGCAGCAACTCATGGCCCATGTAGATCTTTCCTCTCCAGCTTCTACCAGGCTGAGTCCCGTTCAAGATGGAGAATGACTTCTCTTGTCCGCCAGCATCTGACCAGAAAAAAGACCCCAGATCAGCATCAACCTGGTCTCCATCCGAAGGCAGCTCCATTCAGCACTCTCCGCTACTCCACTCTGCGGCTCCTCCAGCCTGGCAGGGCACAACTACCAGCGAGACAAGTCTTCTGAATCCCAAACAAGAACCTGGTGAAGCTATCACGGCTGTCGGCTCTCACTGTTCCTTGACGTGGTCGAATATCCTCAGGAGCAGATGGCTAATGGTTGTGTGTCTCGTCTTCAGTATCGCAGCAGCTATTGGCCACGACACGCTCAACAAGCAACTTTCTGGTAAAGAAGCAAAGAATCAAATCTGGTGGCTTCGACTCGGGCAGTCTCTGGCCTTCGTCTCAAAAGCAAACTCTGCTATTGCAGTCTCTCTAGCTTACCAGCAAATTGCTTGGACGTCCGTCGCTCGTCGGGGCTTCTCCGTACATGCAGTTGACTCGCTTTTTGGTGCAGCGCACAACGCCATAGAACTACTCAACACTGAAGCTTGGAATAAGTCATGGTTCGTCATGCTTCTCGCTCTTTACACGTGGATCTCGCCACTCGTGGTCATCTTCACCTCGGCGACTCTGAGCGTCGACAGCCATGTGAACAGGACATGCCATAACGTCAGAACCCTCAACTTCAACCATGAGGCGAAGAAGAAGTGGACTCACTGGAAAAAGGCAGAGGGTGATGAGATACTACAAGGTGGCAGAGTATCATGGTACAACGACACTTTGCCGGACGAGGATGGCCCTGATGTCTTTGACTTTTGGATCAGTCCAAGTGCGTACCTTGATGAGATTGCATCCCGAGTTCTGACAGGGGGGCACCGCAGCGAGACGAAGTGGCAGACGAAATCTGTGGGGAAGGATGGGATTGCTCAACAGTTATCCACTTCACTGGCCCAGGATATCGGTGTGAGCAACTCGCCAACGGCACCAATTCAACGGTCAAGCAGTTCAATGGTAGGGATGCCCCGTTCAACATGAGCAGGATGATTCCTGACGGTTGGAATACTTACAATTGTGTTGCCGACGAGGGAGACTACGCCGAACGCCAGATTGAGCATGAGAAATACTTCAATCGTCCATTGCAGACACTTCCGTTCCCCAAGAATCTTGGTGCTTTCAGATCAGAACCCATCATATGGCTAGGCTACGTCACAGTCGACGACGTACTGGTCAGGCACGCTGAAAACAGCAGCCAAAAAGGATGGGACGCAGACTTCACGCCCATTATTTCAGCTTGCGAGCACTGGGAGGTCGGTTATACAGTCAACCTGACATACACGCGGGGTTTCCAGTGGTACAACATTACGCACCGGAATTATCTGCGCAAGGTCATCAATACGACATACGTGGACGACTCAGCTGACGAATGAACGTTGGACAAGACTGTCGCGGAACCACAAGAGAACTACGTGTACCCCAAGGACTGGAGAAATTATCAACGCATTGCAGCGTTTCACTCGCTGGGGCTGAAGTTACGACAATTACTGCATGGAGGCTTGTCGCTGCCCGATAACGGAATAGGTAGCGAGATCGTGACGTCAAAGTTGGTTGGGCGGCATGAGCTTCTACCTGTACCTGATTTCGAGAAGCAGATACAGAGGCTGTATGAGAATTTGCTTATTTCGGTGCTGTCGGACACACAACTACTTATGGTGTCATGGGCGGCGAACCCGAATGAACCGTCTGGAACACGGCCTATGGAGAATGGGACTGCGTATCCCTGTATCAGAAGAACGACGGCGGGGTACTTCTTCTATCAGCGACAGATCCTCGTTAGTGTATATGCTGTTTCATTCGTCATTGTTGGTGTTGGTGTACTGTATGGGATGAAAGCCATGAGGCAAGATGGCGTGGAGGAGTTGCGGGAGGTTACTTTCTCGTCAATCGCAGTTGCAACGAAGAACGTGTGCTTGAAAGGGTGCAAGAGCGATCACAAGATCAGAGCTTGGCTGGTTGAGGATGAGCATGGGGGTAGGGTGTACGAGTTCAGGAATGAGGTAGAGACGGAACATAAGAGCGGCGCTGGGGTCATAGGGGACGTCTGATATTGTGTACTTTCGTCCGCCACATGCATCGAAGTACATTGTTTGAGATCTAGATATAATAAACGGCAGACAGAAGGACAAACAAACAGACTGAAGCGGACGTGGCAGTTGATGGCAATGACTGGTATATATCTAGAAGAGTCTAATCTCTCAATAATCTATTTGCGCGATGTTTAATCTCCTTGCTAAACCGAAAATTGATCGGACTCTCACTCCCAACAAACACAAACCCATCGTACAGCGCACATCCCACCACAGACCCTATCAACGTCGCTGCCCAAGGCCCGTAGAACCACCATCCGCTGTGAAACACATTTGATCCGCGATATCCAACCGCATACGCAACAACTCTCGGTCCAAAGTCAGAGGCAGGGTTCAGTGCAGATCCAATGTTGTAACCGAGAGTGAACTTGAGGGTCGTCACCAGAAAGCCGAGTACCAGAGCATGCATACCAGCGCCTGGAGGGTTGTTCTGATCATCACCCAGTGCGAAGACAGCGATCATCATGATGGCACTCCCAACGACTTGGTTAAAGAACGCGGATTGGAGAGACACCCATTCTCGAGGCGTTGAGAAGAATGTTTTCGACATGCCGTCCATTTCGGGGTCGACGTAGTGTATCGAGTCGGCGTAGATACCATACGCGAGCGCTCCCGCGACTATGCTAGCGATGAATTGGGCAAGAATGTAGATAAAACACTGCCGCCATGGAAAACCACGGAACAATGAAAGAGAGATGGAAATAGCTGGGTTCATGTGTGCGCCTGAGACACCGCCGCCGAGATAGATGCCAAACATCCATGCGAAGCCCCATGCCCAACAAGAAGTCTCGTAAGTTCCATAATTCTGCGACTGTTTGGCTGACAGATTCACAGATAAAGTACCAGTGAGACCCAGAAAGATGGCGACAGACGTAGCAAGGAATTCAGCAAGTGGCTCAGGGTGCTTCGCTCGTATCCTAGCCCACCAGTTCCTCATCTCATTCGGATCCGTCTCACCAGCTTCAACCTCCGGCTTCTCCTGCTGACCCAAAGGTTCACCTTCAATTTTGTAATCGGGTTGATTGCTGCTCTGTTGATGGGAAGCAACTCTTGATGCAGGGTCGCGATGTGAAGGTGTTGCTGCGGGTGTTGCTTCACCGGGGACATAGTCAAATACCGGCTGTCCTGCATCGTTGCGCTTTTCGTTGTGCGCAACCCCTGCTGCTGTTGTACGACTCTGCTGGTTCTGCATGTCGCGTGATGCGATACTGGTTTGGGTGTGCATTCGGTATGGCTGGCCTGAAGTGGTACGCGAGGCATATCCTGCGGGTGTATCCTTAGAGTCCTCTTTGACAATGGCCATTTCCTCGTCAACTTGTCCATCTGGCCTGATCGGCTTCACCACCTTGCGACGAACGCGGTGGGGAAGAGGTTTTCCAAGACTGAAGATTGGCTTCCTTCCTGCCTCGCCGAACCAAGGGTTCTCTTCATAGTAGCCTTCTTCGGCAGGGGCATATGCATGATATTGGGATGCTTGTTGTTGTACTGTAGGGCGCGCCTTACTGTGCCCGCTGGACATTCTCGTGAAGCGTCTTGAGCTGACTGGTCGCTTGCTCATTCGCGATATGAAGCTGGACGGTAGTCCATGAAGTCCACGCCGTCTTGAGTGTGTCGACTTTGCAAGATCAGGTTGCCCTGTTTCTCGGTCCGAGATGGTGCAGGGGATTCTACTTGCGACGTTCCCAAGATGTACCTGTCCTGGAGTTGAGGGAGTCGCGGGTTTCGAAAAATAATCATGGTTTTGTTCCTGATGCCCAGTCATTGTAAGCGCTCAAACTCGGTAGATTCTTGATCACTTCCACTGCGAAATCCGGAATCAGAACTTTTATAAGATCCAGGCACAAGTGAACCAACTGTTATAATAATGACGTTTGTCCTCCACTCTAACGTCAACCGGAGGTTTCTCTCCAAGTGTGGACTCTTGAGCCGCCCTGTTTCGCCGCTAAAATCTCTGAATTGCGGGCCTGTCAACCGCTTAAATTGGGTCGCGATCTTGAGATCGAGGATGTTGCCCCTTTGAGGGTGTGATGGTCCTGGATCTTTCTCTTCTGGGAAGCATGGTTGGACGAATGAGGTGCTCAATGCTACGTATTCCATGACTCTTCCCTGGAGACAAGCATGAAAATTTAGATTGTTCCTGTTCAGTATTCCTGAGATGAGGGTATCTGTGGGTCGTTTTATTGCCTGGTTGCGTGTTTCTGATCGGTTTCCTCGAATATTCTTGTTTTCCACGCTTGGCTCTCGCGACATGCTGTAGTTGTTCTTGACGTCCTACATCGTAATAACTAGCATTCCTAATATCGGGCTATGAGGCAGACATTTGTATGACGAGGTATCATGATCTCCAGTTTTACAAACCTCAAGAAATACATACCTTAGTCCACATCAAGTCTCGTGCCAAGAGGGCTGTGGCGGCGACAGATGAACATGGAAGCATCCGAAGCCTTATAACGCGAGAATTCAGTATTTGAGGGATGAAATACCGGGAAGATCATCTCTGCGCGTAGAGAAGTATCAAATGAAGATGGTTCAGGAGCCTGTATTCTTCGCCTTGACATAAACTTGCAAGTGGCAATCAAAGAATAGTTGTCACCACGGTAAACCGCTTCCCCAATTAGATATCCTTTATTAATACGATGAGCTGTTGTCAGGGTCATTGCTTGGGAAGTCCTTTTATGTCATTGGACTTCGAAGGGTAAAGAATATCTACAAAGCCTTGTGTCGTCCATGTGTTGCCCCTCATTTCTAGGAAAAAATGTCTAGGCTGGAGGCAATTCTCCCAGTTTTCAAGAGCTATTAGAGCTAAAGCAACGAGAGTAGGACTGGCCTGACGTAGCTCTCTCCTTGCTGCTTCCTAACAATAACAGTGTTTTCCCAGAACAATGGAGGAAGCGAAGCAAATAGCGTCTGCTCGTTGAAGCTTGCAACTTAATAACAACCAATATGCAGATGTTCTGCGGTACTGCACGAGAACAGACGATAGTGTCTCAAGCAACCCTTCTTAGCTCGCCGATAGATGTTAATACTGGGGTTCAGAACACGGTTGATTGAGGCCATTGCCTGACCATTCCTGGATCCAAATTTAATTTACCGAAGGCCATTGAAGTGCTTTCAGCAATTGATGCCGGAAGCTGGAACAAATCCGCATTCTCAGCTCTTTTTGCTCGATGCCCTACAGTCTAATCTCCTAACTATCAGACTCCAGCCACCTCGGCTTTAACCATATTTTTAAGAATATCTTTGCCAGTACCATCATCCAGCTGTCTTTTTCCTTTTTCATCATGGTCTATCACTATCATGTCTCGGCCGGACTAAGCTCTCGGCCACAGGTCTCAGCGGCAAATAACACTTCTAGCTCATAACTTAGATATTATATTAAGATATTTAACTAATTACTATAATATAGGGCTAAAAAGAGGAAAACCTAGATAATAACTCTTTGGCCGGCCTTAGAGGCATATAAGAACCTCCAGTCCGTCGGCCAAGGAAGGTTAGTTCAACACTACCAACACCATGGTCAACTTCGCATTGCTACTACCGGATGGCGATTATGGCAAACCATGCCAGGCTCTTAGATGCTCCTAATCACAGACTAAATCGAAAACGCTGGATGCATCTCGTCAGCATATTTCAGGAGGGAACAAAGGGAAGAAAAAAAGGCGCATCATGCTAAAGAGCAAAAGAGAAGGTCTCGGAGGGAGTCGAACCCTCGCTGGCGGAATCAGAATCCGCAGTCATAACCGTTAGACCACGAAACCTGTGTTCTAATTGGTGCAGACTTCAGGCGCAAATTCAGTCTCTCAGCGCTTCCAGCACCCGACATCCCAGGGCTTTACTGATATGCCACTAAGCCCACCACCGCGCTTACCACCATCTCGGTTATGCCATTATGGAAAATGCGGGCACCAACTCATGGGACACCGACCATAGCAGAAGTCTTTCCATACAACCAATTATTTCCTCTTGTTCCAGTGTAGTATTTAATGGTCTAGGTCACCATGAGGTGGAGCATCAGAGTTACATGCTTTGTTTTGGCGGCATCGGTTCTGTCACCAAACATGCGGGTAGAGGATACGTGATAGCGATGGTGATTTCCTGAGCGCCAGGACTTAGGCTTTGACCACTGAGCAACAGTCACATACGACCATAGGTAGTGGAAAATACGGGATCCCGTCTGCTCTCCCATAGTCAAGCCACTAACCGGCGGATTAGTAGTTGGGTCGGTGACGACCAGCGAATCCCCGCTGTTGTATGTTATTTTTTGCCAAAATCGAATCCGCCTCAATATCAAACCGCCACTCATCGCGAAGTGACATATCCACCCTTTGTTTCTGGCGCATAGCGATTGATGGACTTAGCGCGGTATGATATTAAGGCGGATTTAATTTTTTTTCGCCTGCGATAAAGTATTGCTTTGATTACTGCCCATGGGACAATGCCGGAGGAATGCAGGTGGGCTGTTGCTTTGGTGTTGGTGAAATTGCGTTGTGGGTTGTGGTTGTGAGATTTGAAAGCAATTCGAGATTTAATAGAAGGTTGCCATTATGAATCCAACTGACAGACAGACAGTCTGAAGGCTGAATGTAACCTCATTGATGCATTGAGGTTAATACATAAATTAGAAGTGGCGGTTTATGTGCTCTTGTGTATCAGTACTGAGGCCCTTCGAAGAGTTTGAAAATACATAACACAAGACTCCCAAACCCAAAAGCAATTCCAAGTTGCAATATTGAACCTCCCCGTTGCTAGTTACAACGTAACACAGCTTCAGCGGGTCTTCGTCCGCTCACTCAGGATCATCATCCAGCAGCTCCTTCACCCTCCCCAACGCCTCCCTCTGAACATCCTCAACCGACTGATCTACACTTACAATCAGAACATCCTTCTCATCCTCCGTTGGCCTCTCCAGAACCTCAAACTGGCTATGCACAAGCGCAGGTCCTGCAAAATGCCCCTTTCTCGCAGCAGCACGCTTCGTGAGCACTTCCTCCGGCGCGTCAAGATGTAAGAAATGAACACGCAAGTCACCGGCCTTATCGGATCCTTCGCGGAGCATGTCGCGGTATTGGCGCTTGAGTGCTGAGCAGGTAACGACGAGATGTTCTGTTCCTGGGCCGATGGGATGGTGCGTGGCGTGTTCGTGGAGAGCCTGCAGCCAGCCGTAGCGGTCCTGATCTGTGAGGGGCTGGCCGTGGCTCATTTTCTCGATGTTGGTTTTTGGGTGGAACTGTGAGATTGTTAGGGAGTTTATATGATATATGGGAGGTTACGAACATCATCGCCTTCGACGAATTTGAGGTTGAGCTTCTCTGCTATGAACTTGGCGGCTGATGTCTTGCCGGATGCTGTCGGGCCTGAGACGAAGAGGATCCATCGATGGTCTTTTGGTACAGGCTTTGATTGTGGTTTCTTGAAGTCGCTCATTTTGGAGATTTCTGGACGCTGAGAAACTTTCGGACGATGAGCTCGAAGTTGCTGCATAGTCATGTTGTTCAAGTTGCTAGAGGCAGCAACAAGCTTAGTCTTGGACTGACTTGACGTCATAGTGATCCCCAATTTTGCCAAAGACCGTTGATTCATTAATTACGCGTGGCAATCAATTTTCTCGCATTTCGATCAGTTTCTATACCGATTCCTACACGGCAGGCAAACCGTCAACATGATGCTTACATACTCCATGATCGTATTCACAATGCACGCGTAGGGTAGGACACACGTTCTGAAACATCACGTTACCCTCCCTCGTTGATCGGCATTGTCGTCACGGGCCATCAGTAGACCCGAATCACTCATTTCCCGTCTCCATAATTCTCTGTCCCTTTGCCCAATCTTTGGTACGGGGTCCGAGATACCCGAGAACACTACCAATCCACGACCCTGAAGAAGCATCGCCATGCACCAAGTTCACAGCGTGCATCTCACCAGCCTTGCACTGATCCGGGTCGGGCAACGTGATAATATTGCAAAACATCCACTGCAATTCTTCCCACCGAATGTTGACATGCCCCAGCAGCGCTTGCACAACACCTAGTGAAGCAACCAGTCTGGCATGCCTCTAATCGGAAATAACCACTGATAGAACTGTTTCAGGTCACATTCTAGACGATTGATAACAACCGCCCATATCCTTGTCCTTCATGGAGAAGAAAGGAGCTTGACATTTCTGGGTCACGGACGTAGGTGGAGAAGGGAAATCGGCCCATTTTGTTAGCATATCTATCAACATGGACGTAAAAACTACCAACAAGAGTCTAGATCCTGGCATTCATTTACCTGATTACCAATGCTTCGAGGGATTTATCACTCCAGATATCAACAAGTGTTGGCTTTTGCGCTGTATACGAATCGACAAGATGAGTAATTGCCTTTTTGAGAACGGCCAAGAGCTGGATCAGCCTTATAATCTGAGCAGGCGATTGGACCGGTAATTTACTGCTATGACACGGCGTTTGTCTCCATTAACCCGTTCTGATCCTTCGTGTTGCTCGGTGTTCAAAACTTAGCATTCCAAAAGAAATGAGCTCTGCCGATCGCTACAAGCAAAACTCAGTCTCAATCACGAATGCAACCAACAGCCATGTAAGCAACAACAAAAGAGAAACATTCACTGCTGATCAATTACACGTGTCTCTTCTCTAGGGTAGGGTCAAGTCACGTCACGTCACGTCTGACATCAAACCGCGCCCTTGCATGCAGCGCGCCCTGCCACGACGGCGGGCATTTCCCGAACCAATGACAAAAGCAAAGTTGTTCTAGAAGACCAACTAGCGCCGCTTGAGAAGATTTCTGGAAGGGGGGAAGGAAGGAAAAAATCGACATGTGTGGCTGCGGACCCGAGGTTGCAGGCTCGGTAAGACCGACATGATGCGACGGAGAATACGGGACATTTTTCTCAAGGAGGGAGCAGACTTTTCTGTGTTGGGTAGGTCGTTCAGTCTGGTGAGGCAATAAACCTGGGTTTAAGGGGCGATCATTTTAGCTCGCTTCTAATACATACAAGCTTAACCTGTACGCGGTCTAGCCAGATTTATATCTTTCTCAGCTTCTCGATTCAAGCTTCTTCAAGATCCAAGAGAGGTAGAGGACTCCGTAGTGATCTGAAGATCTTGGCCGTCACGACGTGTCGCAATGGAGACCAACTCCATATTCCCCATGGGGCGCTGTTTATCATTGACAATCGCCAAGAAAACATGTGGTCAACGTTATTATGTATCAAGTGGTTTCTTTTACGTACAAACACCGTTGGGTCTAGAAGTGCGTGCGTTGAGGCATGACTCCACTGGTAGGGGGATGGCAGAAACATGTGGTGATGATGGGTGTTCATGGCTTTTATGGGTTTGCTCAAGGATGGTGAGATAAACATGAACTGAGCTCTACTCACTGAACAAGGAAGAGAGATAATGCTGCGATTCTTGTTGGTAGCGATGCTGATTATCATGATGATGATGATGCTGATCTCTTCTGCGGCCGTAAGAACTGGACTCAGCGAACGAGTCTCGGGCCGACCGCAGCCTCAAGTGGAGACGGCGTCAAGTGCCGAAATCTGCTGCACAATCTCCCATGTCAAGCCGAGCCAAGCAAGCAAGCAGCAACAGCAGCAGCGGATATGGCGTCAAAAACTTGGAGTAGCCTGAGCCTTCTCCGCACCAAGAACTTCACTCTCCTCCTCAAAAACTTGGGGAAAAATCACCCAACACAGCCATCATACCATTTCCACGTTTCCTCCTCTCTCTGTTACGTACAAGAAATATTCCTTGCCACCTGGGGCCCCGAGATCTCACCCCAGGGACGAACAGTCCTGGTCTTGTCTACGAGATTATGAAGCTTTAGTTGGAGTCGCGAATTGGAGCGAGAATAGCCGCGGGCTGAATTGGAGAAGCGGAACCGCCAACCCGACTCTGTCTAGTGCGCTTTGACAAAAGGGGAAAAGTGTGGACAAACTCTGCAGAAAATTTTTGACGAGGGACGGTATTTCTCGGCTCAGAAACTGTGCAAGAAAAAAGAGTCAATGATTGACCCGTTCGAGATAAGCTACAAACTCGGCCCGCTCAGCATCCTCTGCCCCCCATGGGGCCTCGTCCGTGAACAAAGAATCCCTTCACTCCCCTATCTCTTACGTTATCCACTGGGGATCCATAAACGGAGATGCGAGTCAGTTTGGGGTAGAGCAGATCAAATGTTCCAACGAAACTCTTTTACGTAGTTGGGTGGGAACAGGAATACCCCAGATGAGATGGGGTCTAGATATATAAGCGTGCCCCAGACTCTCCAGTTCTCGGGTTCCCTTTCTCTTTTGTCCATCCATCTTGTGTTCAAGTCGTGAAAGGGAAGAACTGCAATCATGAGCCATTACGATTCCGAGAATCAGGCCCCTGAGCCTACCAAGCACCACGGTGAAGAAGCCGGCGTCACCAACGATGCTGTCTTTGGAACAATCACCGAAGATGGTCCCAACTACCGAAACGTACGTCACCCAATGCATACAACACCAGAAGACACAGCTAACGAGAGCAGGTTGGTTGGCTCGGAACTTCAGTTCTGATGATGAAGTCCCAAATCGGTCTCGGCGTCCTGTCAATCCCCGCCTCCTTTGACGCCCTCGGTCTCATCCCCGGCATCATCTGCATGCTGTGCATCGCCGTCATCACGACGTGGTCAGACTACATCGTCGGACGGTTCAAGCAGCGACATCCTGAGGTCTACGGCATCGACGACGCAGCTGGTCTCGTGTTTGGACGCTTCGGAAAGGAGTTTTACGGTATCTCGTACTCGCTACTTACCATTTGCATTGCGGGATCTGCTATGCTTGGTATTTCGATCGCTTTGAACAGTTTGAGTATGCATGGTACTTGCACTGCGGTCTTTGTGGCTGTTGCTTGTGTTGTTGCGTTTGTTACCGCTTCGATCCGAACACTCGATAAAGTCAGTTGGCTCGCTTGGGTTGGTCTCGTCACACTCGTCACATCCAGTAAGCTTCATTATCAACTCCCGCAGAAACATTTCTAATAAACTACAGTCTTCGTCGTCACTATTGCCGTTGGTGTTCAGGACCGCCCCGACCTTGCCCCCAAGGATGGTGTCTGGAAGTCCGACTACAAGCTCTTCAACACTCCTACCTTCGCTGAGGCCATGTCTGCCATCGCCGCTTTCATCTTTGCCTACTGCGGAACTCCCGTCTTCTTCCCTATCGCTGCTGAGATGCGAGAGCCTAAGCACTACAAGAAGGCTTTGATCCTCTGCCAGAGCGTCGTCACTGTTGTTTACATTGTTGTTGGCATTGTTGTCTACTACTACTGCGGTACCTATGTCGCTTCTCCCGCTCTCGGATCTGCTGGAAAGACCATCAAGAAGGTCAGCTACGGCCTGGCTCTCCCTGGTCTGATTGTGTCTGCTACACTCTACACTCACGTAAGTCAGCCCAACTGATCGTATAATTACAATTGATACTGACATCTTGAAGGTTCCCGCCAAGTACGCCTTCGTCCGTCTCCTCCGAGGCTCCAAGCACCTCACCGCCAACAGCTTCACCCACTGGGCTGTCTGGCTCAGCTGCACCTTCGGCATGGCCATCATCGCCTACGTTATCGCCTCCGGCATCCCCGTCTTCGGCGGTCTCGTCTCCCTTGTCGGCGCCCTTCTCGGAACACTGCAGTGCATGCAGCTCTTTGGCTGCCTCTGGCTCTACGACCACTGGGCTGAGGGCAAGGACAAGTCTCAGCGCACCACCAAGTGGACCATGATGGTCGGCTGGTGCATCTTTGTTATTGTTCTCGGCACCTTCCTCATGGTCGGTGGTACTTATGGTTCCATCAAGGGCATTATCGACTCTTACAAAGTGAGCGGCGGTTCTGCTGCTTGGTCTTGTGCCGACAACTCCAACTCTTCTTAGAGGGTAGAGACATGATATATGTTTAGATGTAGCTATAGATGATTTATAGATGTTAAATGCAAGCGTTGATAGAGTTCAAACGATGGCCAACCGAAATTCCATGAACACATGAACAGTCCCCCAAAGCTACAGACTGGACAATACCCCTTTACGCTTCGGCCACTCACAGCTTCTCCTTAAATGAACTCACTCTCCACTCCCCCTTCAAGTCTCTCTCAATTCTCTCAAACACCCCTGGTCCTTGCTTCCCCAAACCTGTCCCCACCGCCACGGCATAAGCTCCAACGCTCCTCATCCTTCGATAACCGTCCCCGTCACGGACTCCACCGACCCCGATGATCTTTATATGACTCAGTTCCGGGACTTGGTCAAGCATCTTCCTCAACGTTGACACGTTACCGAGTGCGAGCGGGTGAAGTGGTGGACCGGCCATGCCACCGACACCAGTACCAGGTAATTGGGGTTCTAGCTTGTCGTTCTCAAGAATGAGGCACGACCCGAGAGTGTTGGTGGCGGTGATGAAGCTGAGAGACGATGCAGTTGGAAGCAAGGTCTCAATCAGAGTTGCGAACTGTCCGTGGTGGGTATAAGGCGGCGTCTTGATTCCAACGGGCAAAGAGGGAGTACTCGGGAGCAGATCCAGATATTTCTTGAGAGCAGCGCCACCATACGCAGGCGGCGGCGCACCTGGAATGTTTGGACAGCTTAAGTTGACTTCCATGGCCAGAGGAAAGGGAAGGGCTTTCGAAGCAGCCTCGATACGCGCATAGCTTTGTTGAATGTCTTCAGGTGAGCCCGTGACACTGACAATGAAAGTCTTTCTCATTTCGGGAAGGCGACGAGCAATCTCTGCTAAGAAGCCGAGATACCCATCGAGCGTGATGGGACTGTAGCCCAGGTTATTCAAGCTCGCCATTGCATCTTCTGTGTGGCCCTTGGGAGGAATCTGACTGGAAGAAGTGCCTTGATTGGGGGCTACAGTGGCAGGGTTGAAGAAGAGGTATTGGTGCTGCTCATGTTGATGATTGAAACCATTGATAAGCGACGTGCGAGTAGTGATAGCGCCTGTCGAAGGAGATGAAGCAATTGCCAGAAGATCGTTGATGTCGGTTGCCCAAGGGGTTGCCGAGTTCAGTAAAGGCGGGTTGATCGTCAATTGAGGGGGCGCCATGGTTGCGACTTGTGACGGAAAGCAATTGAGATATGAGGTTGGAGTTGAAGTTGAAGTTGGGATGAGGGGCTGGAGATTGGAAGCTGGTGATGATAAGAACCGCATTATGTAATCACGAGACAAGCCTTTCTCAACGAGGTAGTTGGTGAGGGCCGCAACTTAGTGCTCTCAGGTTATTGGGCGTCAAGTGACTCTCAAAATCGTGAATTTTACTAATAATCTTACAGCTCGTCGTTCACTTGAGTCTCCCACGCCCGCTGCGCCTTGAACTGCTCAGGAAACCACTTCGGCGTCTTCCCCTCAGTCATCATATCAACAAGCGCCTCAGCGCTCCTATAAGCCCACGCCATTCCGTGTCCATTCATACAAACAATAGCCCACAGTCCATCCTCAGCTGGAACCTCACCAACCAGAGGAAACCCATCCGGTGTCTCACACACAATACCCGTCCAGTCCTGAATAACCTTTGTCGAACCGCCCCAGTTCTCATACCCGTAGACAGTGCGCGCTGCGCCATGGAGGACATAGGCAATCTGATCGTTGATGGCGGTGTCGTCCGTGATGTATCGTTCGCGCGTGGGAGACATTTGGGTTGAGCCGCCGATTACAACACTGCCTGCGTTTTTGGCGCCTGGGGGCTGAGCGGCGATGTAGACGTTGCCGCTGTGGAGATCGGGAACGCTGTTACTTCTTCGGAAGACTTTGTTGTCGGTCGTGTTGGCGGAGGGTGTCACGGCGGAGACTTGGTTGCGGACAGGCATGGTGAAGTTGGTGCTTGCGATGCCAGGGTGCAGAGCTGGGGTGAAGCCGTTGGTGGCGAGGACGACTTGCTTGCTCTTGACGGTTCCTCGGTTCGTCTTGACTTCCCATCTTGCTCCAGCCTTGGTATTCTTGCCGAGCTGGTTGAGACTCAGCGCCATGGTGTTGGTTTGTAGATTAAGGCCCTTCTCGAGACTGTACTCGAGCATCCCGCAGACTGTATGGTATGGGTTCTGAGTATGAGCTTTGAAGGTCACAGCTCCCACGATCTCAGGCCATCCCCAGTAGTCGCGAGCATCCTGGCCCTTCCAGATAGTCCTCTTGTTCTTGGGAACGTCATTAGGCCGACGCTTCTCAAGGTCATGCTGAAACTCAATTGACTCAACGGCTGTCTTGAAGGAATCATCAGTCCAGTACAGACTGGCGGTCTCGACGTCTGTGAAGTCGCTTGAAATGTTGTGCGAGCGGACAAAATCGCGCACGTCGTTGACACAATCCTGCTCCATGTTGGCTATTCGGAGAGCATCGTCCTCACCGTATGTCTCAACCCATGCCTTCACACCATTGTAGTCGCCGGGTTTGCAATGACCTCCGTTGCGACCCGTCGCGCCTGAAGCTGCCGTTCGTGCTTCAATCATCAGAATCGATAGATTTGAGTCGCGATCCAAAAGCTTGTGTGCTGTGGCGGCACCCGAGATACCGGAACCAATGATGACATAGTCAAAGGTCTTCTCTGTCGGTAGATCCTTCGTACTGCGGAGATTGGCGATGCGGTGAGGAGGATCCTGCCAGTAGGACTTTGTCGCGTTTGGCAAAGGCAATCCGGGAATCTTGAGAGGGGACTCATCAGGCGTGTCGCTTCGCAAGGAGTGAGGATGCGCGACGGCGAGAGAATTGACACCTGAAGCCAGAAGGATGCTGGCTGTTGCCACCTGAGACAAAGAAGACCTCATGATCGGTGATTGGCTTGACCGCAGAGAATCTTGGAGGAGGGAAAAGGCGAAGAAGCCTCGCTGTCGATCTTTTATACCGAGCCAGGGCGACGAGAAGGATCCGGGCTTCAATTGTAGAGCCGCACCGAGATTTGCTCAACAATCATGGAGAAACATGACCGCCCGATAAGCGTCGGTTCCGTATACTCAATCAGGAAGGCTATGATCAAGGTTCCCCGAATTTGAGTGGGATCGGCGGTTGTCGTGCGGGGTTCACATCCTGGTTATTGTAACGTTAGTATCACGGTCACTATTATTTCCCTCACAGTGGTACGATTGGAGAATTGGGTTCATGTACTTACCTTTTTCTTAAACTACCTAGATTTCAATAAGCTGCAGACTCCCGAGTGCAAAGTGTCCAGCGCCCACCATGAGGCTACGAGAAAACAGCAAAGCTCTCCTCCAACTACCTACCGAAACGACCCAAAGCAGAGTCACCTACAGACCCATAGCATCAGCAGCAGATGGATTCGCGACTCTGAGAGCAGACTTGACCTCTTCAATGGGAACGAACCACTTATCCTGCTCCGTAATCTCCCACCATCGGCGGTTGTCGCCGCGCTCAATGATCAGTCGTCGCCAGATCTCAATGGCCTCATCGCGAAACTTCTTTCCAGGCTCACTCTGCAACTCGAGAATTCTGACGTCGGCCGTATACTTCATCCATTCAATTCGAGGGTCAAACCGGTCGTTGATGATGAATTGATGGCGTCGTGGACCAAACTCCTCGGTCAGCTTGTCGCATTCCGTCTTGTAAGAATCGGAAGCGAGGCATGACACAGCGCTGAAGAGTCTGAACAAACCTTCATTCTCGCTCTCCTCACTATGGTGAAGACGACCAGTGAATGGCAGTATCTTTTGGGTTTTGGCGACTGCTTCGGCAAGATTGTTCAGGGCCTCCCTTTCGATCTCATCTGTACAGTAGTCGTTGGAAAGCAAATAAGCCTTGATCTTGTAGACCTCAGCAATTCCTTCGGGATAATCGAGGCCTTTGAGTCTTTCGCCGAAACCGGTGACAGGACCGAATTTTCGGCCGTAGAACTGGGTGTGAATACCGGCGACGATCCACTCCATATTTGACACAGCACGATGCGTTCCTCGAGGAAGATCAGAGCCGAAACGTCTCCAGAGCTTGCTCCTAGCGGTCAGTGGACCTTCGGCAACTGGGCGGTACATGAGAAAGTCCTCAAGGAGAGAGGTTGGGCAGTAAGATTGCATTGCAAGCTCGACTGCGTTGTCGGGTGATGTCTCTGGATGACCTTGGCCAAAGCGATCCTGATAAAGATCAATTACGCCACCATTCCTGCACAGCATATCAATCATGTGGCAGATGCCGTCCCGGAACTCGTCGGCAAACAGTGAATCTGCGGTCCATTTCGTCCATTCAACCAAGTGGTCGATAGGGGGCCGTGGAGAAGGGTCAGAAGCCGAAGTCCCAACAGCCTGGAGTGTTTGATGTAAAAACAGCTTCAAGATACTCAGACAATCTTTGGCATCCACTTCAGATTTGTATCGCCCCGCAAATCCGGCAAGGACTGACTGTTCTCCGCGGTTTGGGTCTCGACTCTGCGTGGAGATCCACTGGGAAGAAGGCTGGAAGCCAAACTTAAAGTAACCTTTGAGTGTGAAAGGAAACAGACCCTTGCGAAGTACGCTTTTCAAGATTTCAGACTCGTCGCGTGGCATCGGAAGGAATAATGCATGAGCGCCGAGGACTTCCTCCTGAATCGTTTCGATATCGGCAGTATCGAAAGAGGCCTTATTCAGGAATGAAATAAGGAGATGCTCTGGGAGGAAGAGAAGGGGAGACTTTCCGTTTATCTCAAAAGCGTGCGACATTGTTCTTGATTTAGAAGTAAAAATGTTTCTGTAAATTCTGATGTGTTTGTTTCTATGGAATAGTGATGAGTTGATGGATGTTGATGATTTGAAAATAATTTTTTGGGGAGGGCCGCAAGGACCTTTTATAGTCTGGAAACCTGGAGGAGGATCTGAGTCGAGAAAGGTCTCGTCTGGTAACTCGGTCGAGTTCGGAATCTGTTCGGGCGTGCGACAGAGGCGTTCAGGGGGTTTTGGCTGAACAATGAGACTGTTCATGATTAGCGAGATGCTCACGTGGTCAATCGCAAAAAATAGACTACTGGAACCAAGCTCTGTCGCAATTCCTCTTAAAAACATGCTCCGTAGATTTCAAGAGCATGGTTATGTTGCATGTCGCGGAAAGTCTGAGACTGGTGCAAGAGGTTGATGTTGGTCGCCCGGAGTGATTGCTGCTGTAGGTGCCGACGGGAGAGAAGGCAACCGGGTTCAAAAGTCATGTCACGTGTTGGGCTGTTCCCATCCAAGGTCATGTTCTGTTCCCTTAGATTCCCCTGAGTTATTGCTTGCGTCCTCGCCCTTCGCTCCTCTAAGGTTCGTGCTCGCGAGACTTCAATTTATCTTCTCCATCTCGTCTCCTCAACCATCTTCAACAATCCAATCACCACGCATTCTCAGTCGTCCAAACGCGTCTTCCGCTCCATCCCGAGACATCGTCTGAGCGCCAAAAGCATATGCACATGCATACACTCCCGATTCAGACACTCGCTTCTACTCCTGTCATCTTTTCGTTTGTCCTTCCCGCCGAGGGACAGCATACCTGCCGCACCTGATAACGTCAGCTATCTCTGTACTGGTCCAATATCAGCCTGATTGAAGCATAGCCGGACTTCTGAAGCTGAAACGAGATCGGAATGCCATGTTTCACCGCCCATTGCGAATGCCGCCGACCTTCTCCTGTCAAGATACCAAGTTTCCATCAGCAAGACAAGTAGAGATAAGTGAAACAGTCAGAAGACAGCAAGTTCAAAGAGAGTTGACGGAGATGGAACATCCAACAGGTGGTGTGCTCACCAACTACAGACTCCATCTTCAGGGAGAGAACGGGGAAGAAAGAACAGCCTACAGGTCGACACCAATCGACAGGGACATCTACGCTCCGACGCCTGAGGTTTCCAAAATACGCACTTCTAGAAGATGACACAAAGCGCTCGATTTCTCACGAATCTCTTTGGCAATGCTTGAACTGAGATAGGCTCAACACTGACCTTAGGGTCCGAACTGCATCGTATGCCTTGTCTACCCTCTTCTAGAAAGACAACCGGGTCAAGATTCACGGCAACTCCTCTGAGAGTAATGCCAACTAACAAGGGCACCTTCATGCAAGTTTCCTGTCATCGTTGGGACACTGTGCAGGTTTGAACACATAGCGACAGCATGCGTGCTACTAGTCCCGAAAGCCTATTGTCGAAGCCCCTGATCTTCTAAGAGTTTCTTCAGAGCTTACAACTCACGGCCATTCATACCCAAAGGTGCGATAGAGTCACGTATTGCAACAGTGAACTACACCAATCGTCCAGCTTTCTTCAGTCTTTGACGAAGCCTGCTGAGTCGGGGCCAGTCCTGTTCAGGGGTGCGGCTGAGCCTAAGAGAGGTTAAGAACGCTATAAGCTGCTGAACATGGTCGGATCTGCAGAAGAACCCCCATGTCCAGCTTGGACTGAGTGCTGTGCCAGAGTTGCTGAGTCCTTCTCAGGGGATGACCATACTTTGGAGACGAAGTCGGACTCGCACAGCCTTCATATGGTGTCGCCCAGACTTCAGACAACGTCAGAGACATGAGCCAAAATGTGATAAGACCATGATCGATATCATCCCAAGTTGATCGGCATTATACGATTCTCACTGACTGTTTGCTTGGTGTGCTTTAGTGGCAACCCCGGGCCCCGAGAACTCCTTAAGCAGACGACCAAGACCCGACCGAACCGTTCCGATGTGACTCCGATTCCCTAATCTCACCACGACGAGATAAAAACGTTAGAATCTATTGAAAGGATGGATACAAGTCTTTGTGTCCGCCAATCGATTGCTTCAGATCGCTGAAGGTTATGTTTGGGTAGCGCCCAACTGGCCGAACAGAGGTATCTGTACATCCACTTTCATACGCCGCAGGTATCGACCCCCTCTCGTACAGTATTTGTTCGCAGGAATCATGCGACTCTAAGTGGTGTTCAAGCCCCGGAGACATGGAGCACAGCATGGATGCGGAAGAGACAGACAAGAAGACACTTGAAGAAACAAACAAGACAGGAACAATGCGAGTTGGAAGTTTGGCGACCTGATTTGGCTTGATATCTGAGAAAGGGAGAGGCTTTTTTGGTTTTATGGAATGAATTTGAGATGAGGATCAGATACTCTCTGGCTGAAAGAGAGGTGATCCTGTCAATCGCTTAATGGCGAATGTCTCATGCCCAAAAGCTCCTTAAGTGTTTTGACCTAGATCTTAACTTTTCCCATCACTTTCCCTAGTCCTCACTACACATAAACCAACCAATACCCTTGCGTTTTGTCTTGAAGCCTTTTGTACGAGGCTTTGCTTCATTGTCTGGAGAAACAAGAAGCCTGACCGCAAGTGTAACCGCAAAGCGTTGATAGGCTGCCCTGAAGTCGATCTGGCAATCACTGTGGCAACCATTCGGAGGTGTGCAGTGCTGGCAGATCTCAAATCATGTATCATATTTCGTCATCTTCCCTGACCGTGAAAATCGTAGGGCGCAGTGCGGCTCATCTGCTTGGCCAGCTCGCACTGTGTTCCCGTTCTCGCCAGTCAACGTCCGAGAGCCAGTTCATCCCGAGCCAGCCTCGGAAGTGAGAATATTGGCGTACGTCTTCTCTCGAATCCTTGCAGGCCATTCCAAGGCCGCCAACTATCGGGAAGAGCGATCTATTCAGCTCCTGACGAGAGCCTGGAAGACTTGTAGCCTGAGAATAGTTGTAACTCAATGGTGCACCTGGATCTTGGTGGACGTCAATGTACCGCATAACACGGTTGTATAGTGTGAATGGAAATCCTGGAGCGTTTCAAATTCAAAGAAAAGTCTCATGAGAAGCTTGCAAAGGCATGAGGGGTGAATATACCACGATGATCTCAGTTTGAACACAATCAAGGGGGTGAGCTGAACTCAGGGGCACGAGGCTGATCAAGATTCATTTTAATCTGAAGATTTGCAAGGCTCCAGTAACCGGATGATAAGCCAGTAGGGCCTGGTATGGAATTCTATTGGCAGAAACCATCGAAATAGCTTGGCCTTGGGACCTTGTGCCGCATTCCAACACTGTTTTCTCAAGTGGAACCTGAAGCATCACCAACGACTTTGTCATACGCCTGATTGGTTCATCGCACCTCTCGATATCCTGTTTACAGGCCTTTGACAGCCATGGCTACAGTGAACTGGTGGTTCTATGAGATGATTGGTTGAGGCCTTTGCGAACGTGCATCTTGTGTTGCTGCCTCTCACTCCCGTTGCCACTGCCACTGCCACTGATGTTCCTACTGTCAGTCCGAGATCGATCCGCTAAGGAACATGGGCCACTTGTTGTTGTTTACCAAGACTAGGCTGCACCTTGACCTCTCCGCTCTTTTTCATCCTTCATCCTTCACTCTTCACCCCTCATTTCTTTTTCTCTCCTCTTCATCTCTCAACCCTTCTTCACCAGCATCTGATCTTAGCATTCAACGCATATCAAGACCAGGCTACAGAAGTCCCCAGGTACGTTGCGCTATCGTCATCACAGTACATATCTAACATACAGTAGTGACAATGGCTGAACCTTCAGTCGGGGCTGCTCCCAAACGGGATCTTGAGAGCGCCACGACTGCTAAGGCAAAATATCCGACCTTCCACGAATTCCGCCGCCTACCCGCGGAGTTGCGACTCAAGATCTGGAAGGAAGCCTGCCTGCCTGTCTCAACATCTGACAAAGGACTTCATTATGTCGCCGTCGACATCGTGAACACTACAGGTCGATGGAAGGACAGCTACGTCGATCCCATCACTTCTGACCCCAACATTGAGGGTCGAGACTACGACTTCGAAGGCAGCGCTTATGCCACTCTCAGAGCGTTAGAGTGCCCATGGGACAAGACCGGCAATTCGCAACCTCCCGCCAACCCAGTCAACAAGTCGGCCTATCTCTGGGACGCAGGTCTTTGGTCAGCCTGCAAGGAATCGCGTGAGGTCATCGAAAAGCACTTGAACGTCAAGGAGTGGCTTGCGCGTCGAGGAAAGGATCGCCCGGCAGGGCAGCCAGCTTGGTATAATAAGCCTTTCCCCTCGGCGATTGTACCCAAGACCATGGATGAAAATTGGCGCCCACTGGTCAAGCCGTATGGCGACATCTTTTGCATCGACACCTGCAATCTCGATTCAGTCCCCGACAGTTTTCTTGAAATGATGCTCTTGGCTCCGTTCTTTGGAACCAAGACCTTCACGGTCGTCGGCACTTGGAACATCGGTTTCAAATTCGACCAAACTTGGATGAAAGACATTCCCAACAAGTGGTCAGACCTCGTGGAGAAAGAAGATTCCGTCCGAAGTCGACTAGCGTGGTCTCTCTCCTAGGATCAGGGAGCCGTCGGTGCTAGACCGTCTCTGTGGATTATTGATGACAGCGTTCGCTGGGTTCCACGATCTCATCAACGATGGTCTACTGTGTGGCGCGACCTTGAAGACGAATATGTCGCCATCGGCTGGAACGACACTCGCAGCAACTTGGTTGATGGAACTCAGGGTGCTGTCGCTGATTTCATGACTGCCCTTGAACAACTTGCTGACCGGGAGGATTACCTGAGCGACTCGCTCCTCACGTCAATCCACCTTCTCGTTCGAAAGGACAACATGTTGCCTGGGTCTGTTTGACGGAGAATTTGAGTACAACAACGAACATGGAGAGAATAGTGATGACTAAAGGAAAGGCGGAATGATGGGGGCGACAACGGCGACAACGGCGAGGAGGGAGATGAGTGAATCGAGGTTGCTAAGCACGAGGAACATGTATATCAGAGCATGTCATGTATTTGAGCCTCACTCTAGTGAGCAACGGGAACAGCGTAATCGGTCGGAATGCTGAAGGGAATATTCTGTACTCTATGGTAATAGTGCACGAGAGGTGATGAGATAGAGCAGATACCCAAGGGCAGAGTAATGATGTTTGAGCTTTCGAATTCTACGCAATGGAGCGTCGGATTCCTGTTTGCTAGAGGTGCCATAGTAATAACAGCGGATGATAAAGTTCTAGCACGAGCATTTTGTGGACATTTCATCAAAAGTATGGACAATATTGATCTCATCTTTAAGTTGTCGAAGCTATTCAATAACATGCAAGAGAAACCACGAAAGAAGAAGCCTCATCTCGTAGATGGCCAACTTTCAAGAGGTTTGGAGAACCCCGATTGGTAAAAGTGTTCAGTATCGAGCACGACCTTGCCTCCTCCAAGTTTCAGATCCCCATGTCAATATCATCGTCCTCCTCTTCCTCCTCTTCCTTCTCTCCCGGTCCTGGTTCTGTACAAAGATCGATCAGCATGTCCCGATGAGCAAGGAATTGGACATCCCATGCCATGTTGTACACCACTTCCCAGCCCCCGTACCACACATCGTCATACTCGCGTTCTTTATAATCGTGGTGATCCTCTTGACAGGCCTGGCCAAGATCATCGAGAGTGTTTAAAAACGTTTTAGCGTTTTTAAAGACTCCATCGAAACAGTGAGTCCTGCGACAGTGACGGCATGTAAAGTAAGGCCAGGCAGGGACATAGTCTTTAGTGTAATCCTGGTATGGATTTGACGTACAGACCAAGTCGGGCTCAAGTATCCATTGACCATTCTTCACTATAATCCAAATATGAGGTGTATCTGAATCATTGAGGAACTTATTGTAAAAAAGACGGGACAGAAATCCGCGGGCAGAGACCTCCGGCATGAGATCATAGTAGCTTTTCGGAAGGTCTTTATTCCAAGATTCGTCAAACTCAAGCCCAACGTTCTTGATATCCATGGGGTATGATCCTTCAGGGCCGAAGTGTGGAAGTTGTATTTGCCACCCGTGACCATGGTCGTCTGGAGTTTTCCAGGCCTTTGACTTGACGCAAAAGATATCGCGGGTTGGATGAACAGGAGAGGACCAACCCTCTCCATTCCCACGAATAGTAATTCTCGCGCAATCTAGGGCATTAGCTCTTGAATATTGTACCATGATATCCCGGGACTCCTTGCAGGCTGTCCATAGCCCACCATTCCTCAAGCAGGCGGAGTGCTTGTCTCCATCAGCCAGACGCGCCTTGAGCGTGTGAGAGGGGGCGAGTATGCTTCCGGTAGGACTGGCCTCAACATCAATGTAGTGTAATCCGCGATCATTCGACGGGTAGAAGAAATAAGCTGCAGTCCAAATCTGGAGCCGAAGCTCAGTTGGTAGCCTGGGGAATGGGTTGAATGAAGATGCCCCCATTTTGATCGATTGTCTGCGATTGAGAGAGTTCGTAGCTGTTTGTAGTGGGACGGCAGCGAAAGTGACAAGACATGGGCCTCGACAGTTGTTCAGAGAATTCTTCTTACGATTGAGAAGTAGGGGAGAAATAGGAGAGAGAGCGCCCTTTTATGGTGAAAGGGAAAGTTTATGATGGTGATAAAAACAGCCGAGGCGTGACTCATGGCCGAAAGCTCATAATAGTCTTTGATTGATAGCGAATGGTTGACATTTTGAGTTCTATAGGTGAAAATAGTTTACGCCAACATCTATTAAGCTCCTAAAGCATCAAGGTCTGTAGCTTCTGAAACTTTAAGTTGTGGAATATAGTTTTCGTCTCTTCATGTCGTTGAAGCTCTCTTATGCTCAACCAGAATTTAAAGCTTAATCTGCAATGTATCTCAACAGCTGGTTCAGCAGATATTTCTTTGCTAGTGGCGTATGTTAATACTAACAAAGTTGAAGGTGAGGTTCTGATATAGCGCTGGCGGAGTCTTGAAAGGACAAGTAGTGCTTGTACAGAGTATAAACGTCCGATTTACGTTCTTGGGTAAGAGTGCACATGGCAACGGTTTTATTCACATTTGATGTCCAGTCCTCCAAATACGTTACTTTTCTAACGCATTTTACTATTGACAACTTGTTGAAAAGCTATAATTTGGAGCTCCAATCGTTCAAATGGCTGCATTTCTGTCTCATGAGTATGGGGTAGCAATCGTAGGACTGAGGGAGATAATCCCCCGCCGTTATCTGACCATCGATTCGCATACCAAACACGCTGCGAGCCTCCACCCTCCCGTAGGATCGAGTGCCTCTCAAAGAAAAACAAAGCCCAACTTGCAAAAGCCCCCAGTATCCAGGTCGGCCCTTCCACCCTCTACTTCTGCATGGACCCCCGAGTCCCAAAGATCGTCCCCGGTAGGTATGATTTGTGCGATAGCGGGGTACTGAGGGATAAGAATTAAGGCCAGATAGGGTAAGGTCGTAATAACGGAAACTCCGTGATACCTTGCGGTCTCACACAATCCTCGGTTCTCTTGTCCCAACGAGCGATATATCGGATGCAATCGCTCGATAGATAGTCTAGCCGTAGGAGTGGCGAGTGAATGCAGAAATCGTTCTTGATTCTGGGACGATCCGGTTCACAGAGCACGCAAAGCTTCTCAAGCTTGTCTATGAAGCTTCTGACATTTACAAAAGCTCCATCGGATTCGTGCCAATCCTTACACCGAACACACTTGTAGTACGGCTGCAATGAAGCATAATCTGTATCGTAATCCTTGCAACACGAGCTCTGATTCATCTGCTCCTGGGGAAGGTAGCTTGTCCATTGGCCAGACTTTTCAAGCAGGTAAACCTTCGGCTCAGTTGCATACTTAAACAACGCTCTGTAGAAAAAACGTGAAAAGTATCCCCGGGCAGAGTTCTCTGATGCCAGATCGTGGTAGTTTCCTGGAAGGTCGACGTTCCAGGCAGAGTCAAATTCAAATGCGATTCTTCTGATGCAGACGTACTTGGGTCCTGTAGGAGTGGAGTTTGGGATCACTACCCGCACTGGCTTATGATTCCCGTCGGGAGCTTTCCATTCCCAGTTCTTTGACCTTATACAGAAGATATCCTCAGACGGACAGACAGGAGCATCCCAAACCCCTTTATTCTCGCGCATGCGGATTCTTCCAGGGGGGAGAGATAGATTGCCATAGGGGTATTTGTGCCAGTATCTTGATACAGCCTTCCGTGACTCTGTGCATGCTGAACGTAGCGCGTGTACCAAGCAGGCCGATTCGCCATCTCCTTCGATAGCATCCGCCGTTGATCTATGATAGGCTAGGAGCGCATTTCTGTCAGCACTAGGCTTGACGTCAACGTAATGCATCCCAGGTTTTTGTCGATCGTAGATGCCGAAGGAGAGACATGCTGCGTCCCAGATTTGCAGCCGAAGCTCGATGGGCAGTCTTGGGAATGGATGAAATGAACAGGCCATGTTGGTAAGGAGTCTAGGATTCGTAGAGTTATAGCTTTGTCTGATAAGATAATGGTTGGTAGTCTCGTGACCTGCGTAGAGTCTACAGAAGATTGTTCAAGAATAGGAGCGAAACAGGAGCTGAACGGGAGGTACTTTATAGCAAATAGAAAAGCTTAGACTCAAGTGAAAGGCATACTTAGCCACTTAACGCCAAACGCTTAGGTAAAGTAAGTTTTTTTTTAATGGTAAATTATTATCATTTTCGGTGTTATCAGTTAAGTAAGTTTTACAGTAGTATATTTCTACACTGAAGACTAACTGCAGCTCTTGAAAGATTAAACTCAGCAAAAAGGATGTCCCTTCTGAATTTTACCGACAACGCCATATTTACAACCGATAGACCCAGGAATTTGAAATGCCTTGTTACTCAACAGTCTGACGGGCAAGGTCTCGCCTATCAACGATTGGTAGGTAGTTCTGCCCAACAAGTCAGACCGGACGGCAGCGACAGTCGCCGTTTCAGTTCTGTTCAGTACATTGACAGCGGGAACTAGTAGCGATGTCAAGCAGGGAGTTCTACCAAACCTTATGTTTAGGTCGCCCGAGACCGACAAGATCCGCCATGATGCTGTAAAAAGTAAAAACAACAGTCCTCCGGCTGATGACAAGGCGGAGTAATTCATTCCCGCTTCCAACTGTATTCATTACAGCCCATGAGTCACCACGCTCACGATGTACTTTATCCATTATCATTAATGTCGTATTCATCCCTGTTCATCACATGCATCGCTGTAGCATTGGTCAGTGGCCATCCCGCCTTACGTAGCATCTCCACCGATCAAACAAACTTAAAAACTGATTCCTCAGCTTTGTCACAGTCGGATATACGAAATCTGACATACATAGTATTTCCGACGCTAATCGCGATAATCTCCCATCTCGGATCTGGAATCTGCATTAATAATGGTAAAAATGCTGCTGTGGAGATCTGACTGCGATGGTTGCGGCGTTATTGGCTCGGAAGTACGGATCCTCGGATATACACAATCTTCCGGAGTTGCTCGCCGCTTTTTATATACCTTTTCGTCATCCCTTGATAACGATGTTCTGGACAGACCAGACTCTCAGAATCATCGAAAATGGTGATTGATACAGAAAAAGGTGAGTTTGCGCTGCTTCCGTCGCGGATTGGGCGCTAATTTGGCGCAGAGCAAGGCTTTATGCCTGATCCCGAGAGGGACGTGCCGTCGGATAACAACACGCTCACAGGACCCGACGAGGAAGCCATCTCAAGAACAAAGTCCAACGTCTCAATAGCTGAGACATTCTCGCTACTCCACGAGATCCTCTTCGTGGCGATCATCTGCATGGCGCAGTTCATGACACAAGCCGCGCTCGGAAACTGCCTCAACATCATCCACATCATCGGCGACTCATTCAACCTCACTAACCCCGCGGAGCTAAGCTGGCTCATTGCCAGCTTCTCCCTCACAGTCGGAACCTTCATCCTCTTCTCTGGCCGTCTCGGCGACATCTTTGGCTACAAGCGCCTCTTCCTCATCGGTTTCGTCTGGTTCGCTGTTTGGTCCATGATCTGCGGGCTGGCGAGCTACTCCAACCATGTTCTCTTTATCTTTGCGCGCGTATTCCAGGGCATCGGACCTGCACTGGTGATGCCGAATGGTCTGGCTATCTTGGGCGCTTCGTACAAGCCTGGTGGGCGAAAGGCTGTTGCGTTTGCGCTCTTTGGAGCTTGTGCACCTGGTGGGTGTGTTTTTGGCGCACTATTTGCTGGCCTTTTTGTTCATGGAAATCCAGCCTGGTGGCCTTGGACTTACTACTCTTTCGCGCTCGGACTGTCGTTCATTGCACTGATGGCGTACTTTATCATCCCGGACCCTCCTCACAAGCTTTCGTCTGCCGATATGAGCTGGGGCGAAATCCTTGGTCAGCTTGATCTTCTCGGCGCCCTCACTGGTATCACGGCTCTTGTCCTCTTCAACTTCGCGTGGAACCAGGCCCCCATCGACGGCTGGGACAAGCCATATGTATTCGTTCTTCTCATAGTTGGCGTGCTCCTCGTTCCCGTCTTCTTCTACGTCGAATTGCGTGTGGCATCGCATCCTCTCATTCCCTTCGATGCTCTGACTAGCGACGTCGCCTACATCCTGGGCTGCATCGTGTGCGGCTGGGCTACCTTCGGTATCTGGGTGTACTACACTTGGCAATTCTTTCAGATGCTTCGCGGCTCCTCACCTCTTCTTACGAGCGCTTGGATGAGCCCGGTTGCTATCTCTGGAGCCTGCGCCTCACTCATCACTGCGTGGCTTCTTCATGTGTCGCACCCTGCGTTGGTCATGCTCCTCGCCCTCACAGCATTCACGACTGGTACAATTTTGATGATGACTGCTCCCGTGGAACAGTCCTACTGGTACCAGTCTTTCTTTGGCCTCGTGATCATGACATTCGGTATGGACATGTCGTTTCCCGCTGCGACTCTGATCCTCTCCAACTCTGTGAAGCGAGAGCACCAAGGGATTGCAGCAAGCTTGGTCAGCACGATCGTGAACTACAGTATCAGTCTGGGCCTTGGATTTGCTGCTACGGTGGAGGTCAATGTTACAAAGGGCGGCGGAGAGTCAAAGCACGAGTTATTGATTGGTTATCGATCTGCGTTCTACATGGCTGTTGGTTTCGCGGGGCTGGGACTCGGTATCAGCATCCTCTACTTCCTCAAGACAAAGTGGTATCAGAGGAAGGGGAAGCAATGAAGAGGGAGGTTAAGGATGGACGCATGTTTGTGGAAAGAAATTGATAGATTATGACATTATAGACACGGCCTAGAGCCTCATGATAGAATTCATCTCACGCCAAGAGCATTCATCAGACGAGGTATTAATCACGGTGCCACGCTGTATTGTTGACGTGGATATCGTTCAGTTGTCCACGGGAGCCTGGCTGGTCTCGCCGTGTCATGGTTTCAGACCAGGGTGCGGTAACTGCTTTGCCTGATCCTCTGCGAAGACAGCACGGCGGGTTCTGTCTCGTTCAACTCAATGACGAATGGTCACCCGAATATCG
This sequence comes from Fusarium sacchari, assembly GCA_017165645.1. Classification (NCBI taxonomy): domain Eukaryota; kingdom Fungi; phylum Ascomycota; class Sordariomycetes; order Hypocreales; family Nectriaceae; genus Fusarium; species Fusarium sacchari. The sequence continues at coordinate 162,048 of JADANP010000016.1, forward strand.
CTTGCTTGTTCGAACCACAAATTAATGAATAACTAGTTCTCCCGCGCCCGATTGACTGCATACCAACTTGCGTTCCCGCTTACCCTCCAATGCTACGCAAGCATCTCCCGTAAGCCCTGCTAAATGGTGTCGTCATAGGGTTGATGGCCTCCCGAATGCGAAGTGGACCTCGAAATGCGAGCCAATCACCAACTTCTCGATCGCCAGCCGTTGATGGCTGCGGAATCAATCGGCGCTAGGACGAAATCCCCCCTGAACGTGTCGTTTCGCGAGTGCGACAATCGAGTGCGTAATACAATCATTCCTCCGAGTGCTATTTCCATCTTGTTCTGTATTTCGTTCTGTTCGTGATAAGACGCATCGCTCATATTCGCATTGCCAGTGTTATTGTGCAAAGACAGTGGGGTGCTCGGTGCAGAATCCCTGATGGAAGTGGCAGAGGAAAAGGGCTGGCTTTCCATGGAAGATTGGAGGGATCGTGCAATTCATCAATCATTACCATAAGTTCGTGCACTTTGCCAATGCAAAATAGCTTTTGTGAACAAGGCACTCTCGCGTTTATCTCATCTTATCGCATTCGATCTTTGGTTGATGGCAAATGTCAAGCTTTCGCCAGAAACTCACTAGTCCCCTTTTGGTAACAGACTCGCATGGATCCGAGTGCAAAGACACGGGCACTAACCAAGACTGCAGCCTCAAAACAATGCGAGATGCGAGATGTAGCAGTGGCACAATAATATATATACATATATACATATATAGCTGTGTTCAGTCGCTTCAAGAATATCTTCTTCCATCACTACTTAAGCTCTCAATCAACCAGCATCTTTATACAAACAAACACTTCTTATCACTCAGCAACAGCATCACCAACCCCCTACTTGCCCACCAAAGCAACCAAAACATGCCTACTCAGCGCTTTAGAGCAATCATCGTCGGAGGCGGTCCAGTTGGCCTCACAGCCGCTCACGCTCTCTCCCGCGCAAATATCGACTTCATCCTTCTCGAACGTCGATCAAGCGCAGTCATTGACGCTGGCTCCAACCTCGTCCTCAACCCCATGGGCCTTCGCGCTCTCGATCAACTCGGTCTCGCTGCTCCTCTTGAGAAAGTCAGCTCTCCCCTTGGTCTGATCAACCGCCAAGACCATCAGGGCCGCGATATCGGAGATGCGTACTGGTTCATCCTGTTTAACAAATTGTAAGTTTTACCCCCTCTCCTGAGATTCCCTCAACTAACGACCCGACCACAGGCTTGGAGCATTCCCTCGTGTAGTCAGCCGCCACGACCTCACCAAAGTCCTCTACGACGCTTTCACTCCTCTCCAGATGAGCCAGATCCTCACCGACAAGAGAGTCGCCGACATCATCCCCGGCGAAACCGGCGTTCAAGTCTCCTGCGACGATGGAACATCCTACGAGGGATCCATCGTCATCGGAGCAGATGGCGCCCACAGTTTCGTCCGCAACAAGATGCGATCTCTTGCCCAAGACTCGGGCTCCGATGATGTCGACGACGAGAAACCCTTCCTGACCACCTTCCGAGCTCTCTGGCTGCGCATGCCTACCAAGTTCGCGGGCATCGAGCCTGGCGCGACTTGCGAAACTCACGGTCCTGGTGCGGCAACACAGCTCTTTGCTGGTGAGGATTCTGCCGTCATGGGTCTTTATGAGAAGCTGGATGCGCCTACTCGCGAGCGGGTCCGATACTCTGAGCAGGATCAGGTCGATCTTGTTGAGCGATGGGGACACCTCCCTCTTGCGCCCGGAGGCAAACTCACCCTCAAAGAGGCCTTCGAGGCTCGCACTCAGTCCGGCCTCGTGAGCCTCGATGAAGGCGTCGTCAACTACTGGAGCTGGGGCGGTCGTGTCGTTCTCGCAGGTGACTCGGCTCACAAGTTCACCCCCAGCACAGGCGCCGGTTGCAACAACGGTCTCATCGACGTCGTCGCCCTGGTCAACCAGCTCTACGCTCTTCGTCAGAAGTCCCCCACCCCGACTCACGCCCAACTCGCCACCGCCTTCCAGTCGTACCAAGCTTCACGCATGGATCCCGTTGTTGAAGCTTGCCGTGGCTCGGGCCAGGCGACTTCCAGCGCCACTTGGCAGACTGGTGTGTTCAAGTTTATCGACAAGCACATCATTGGCATAACAGCCATTCAGAACATGCTGTTTGGTCTGGGTGCACCCAAGATGGCGCAGTCGCCTAAGCTGACCTTCATCAAGGGGCCGGAGAGACATGTTGGCAAGATTGCTTGGTCGGAGCCGCAGAAGAACAAGGTTTACTGATAGACAGTCAATTCGGGATGGTTTCTTTAGCTTGTACTTGTAACTGCTTTTAGATGATTTAGCGAGGCGTGCTAGACGGTAGACTTAATGATGAATCTCATATCTTGAATGAATGCAATGGCCCTTTTATGTGAACAGTGTGACATCCTGCTCAGCGTTGGGGATTGAAGCTATACACGTAGCATCCTGCTGGCCTCGACTCTCAAGCTCCCAAAGTGGAAGTCCATTGGCGGCATCGCTGATTTTTTAATTGCGCCTTGCGGCATCATCTGAATATGGCTTCTCAGGCGTGCCATGCGCCGTCGAATGCTGTCGAATGATAACGTGAGATGCTGCTTAGCATTGACGCAGATGCATGAGACGGAATATGTGAAAATTTGGCAAAGGCACAAACGTTACGGAACACAAACGTCAACGGCTCATTCGAGAAGACGCCTCCAATAACGTCGTTGAGCTCGGCAGATTGATAATCCAACTCAGTTAAGGTACTAACTGATCTGGCAGCATTGCCACTGTAAACTGACGTGATCTGTTAGTGTTGCAGCACGTTCGACAGCCCCGCAGACGTCATCGGCACAACCGAGCTGACAAATTTCATGACGATGACAAATAAATGACAGTGGGATACCAACAAATAAAAAGACGGAGTTTTTACGCAAGGTCCCGAATCGAACTATTCATAATTGGTTATAAGAAACAGCCGTAGTCAATTCAATTCAATTTCCCCGTCTCCAAAATCTTAAACCTGCATGTCACGACTTGTCGGAACAAGACAAATTCTCAAACAGCTCGTCAACCCCGCTCAACTCAGACCCTTCCACTTCACAGCCGCCAAAATGACAACCGGACTATTTAACTACATCGATCCGACATCGAGTCTCGACGACAATGGAAACAGAGTCAAGCCTTGGGCTAAAGTCGACGTGGACCAAACTTCTTTCGAGCGCAGTCAGCACAAGCGCGACGTCGTGGACATCCGCAACGCCGCTAGCATCACCGCTTTCGGCGTGGATCTTTCTGGCTTCGATGTCTTCAAGTCTCCCGCCAAAGAGACCGAGTTCACTGACGACGCGGCTGTGAGGAACGGTTACTACGGTGAGGTCGAAGCGCTGCTCAAAGAGAGGATTCCCGAGATCAAAAAGGTGGTCATCTTTGACCATACCATCCGCAGAAGAGAGAAGTCGAGTCCCAGACAGCCTGTGCAACAAGTCCATGTTGATCAAACCCCCGGCGCTGCTGAAGCTCGCGTGAGACGACACACCGATCCTTCAGAGACAGAAGAGCTTCTCAAGGGACGATACCAAATCATCAACGTCTGGCGACCAATTAGCCATCCCGCAACAGACTTCCCCCTCGCAGTCGTGGACTATCGCACCACCAAGCCTGAAGACATGATCAAAGTTGATCTTCTGTACCCCAAGCGCGAGGACAACGACGACGATGACCGTGGAAAGGAGGTTCTCCCTGATGCATCGACGCTTCGCTCAACGGAGGGCTATCAGATCAAGGGCGAGACATATTCCGTTGCGCCGAATGACGGGCACAAGTTTTACTACGCCAAGGACATGACGCCTGAGGAGGTCATGTTGATCAAGTGCTTTGATTCAAAGAGTGAGGTTCACGAGGGCGGCCAGCATGGTTTGGCGGGATATACGCCTCACACTGCGTTTGTCGATCCTGCTACGCCGCCGGATGCGAAAGGGCGGCAGAGTATTGAGGTTAGATGCTTGGTATTCTACTAGAAACCGTGGATGGTTGGGATGCAGACACTATACGTAGCTTTATTTATTAATGAACATCATGAGACTTTTTACTAAACCGTTGGCTCAAGTCAGTTGCATTATTGAGAGCATTCAGTTTCGTGATGGGACAATTGTGAATAGCATCTCTTGCTTCGCGAAGATCTGAATTTCATTCTTTTTCACTAGCTATCAAGTACAAACAGAGAACCACCAGTTCCAAACTTCAATGCACGCTTCCGTTGTGCGTTCCCTATCTCAATATCTCTTCACGGGCAGGTTCTTGAGTCCCTCTTCTTGTAGGCGTGCTTCGTTGGTCGTCACGAGGAAGTAAGTCCGTCGAAACCGCTCAAGTTCCAAAAACCTGCCCCTGCTCCCCAACAGCTTCGCTAATTCTAAGACTCAGAATCCTCTTGGACTTCCATGTCGTCTTCGCTCTCGAACTCGATCTCATAGACATACTCAATTTCATAGTCATACTCGATTTCATAGTCGTTGCCTTTTGCCAATTCGTCCAGTTCATCATCTTCGTGGCGAACGAGAATTTTGACAAACCCCTTCATATCAAAAGAAGGAACGTGGCGACACAGTTCGCATATTTCGTCATAGGTACAGTCCTCGCAAAAGGCAATGGTCCGAAGCTCCGAAACATGCCAGACAAACCATAGCATGGCGGAAGCCTGTGCCGATATGGCCGCACGGGAGCCGGAGTATGCATTATGAACTTCCACGTATGCATCATCGCAATCATGAAAGACTATCTCGTCTTTCATCCCCGAATGTGGCTCCCAACGGGCAGCCTTGTTGAGAAGATAGATGCACGGTGCATTACCACGGCTGTCTTTGCCGGTATTAACCCAAGTCGCAAACAGGCCTCGCGGGGACTCTTCCTCCGTGAGTTCGTTCCAGCTCTCAGGGAAATCACGGAGCCAACTGGTGTGAAACTCAAAGACAAGATTGAACGAGTGCAGTAGGACGATTTCCTGGCCATTGGAACAAGGAACATGAAGTCGAGGAGCCTGAATAGTGGCTGGCAAATCCCCTCTACCGGGGCTCTTGATGCAAAATAGGTCTCGGGTGGGCATGACCATAAAGCGCTCTGCATGTTTTTGGTGGCGAGAAAGAAGACAGGTAGGAAGAAAGGGCTCGGGCTTATGATTTGACCCGTCAACCCTATCACAGTATTTCAATCGTTCATGCAACGGTTTCCAGGGGTATGGTTGGCAAGCCTTACTGAGGCACTCATCCAAGTCGAGGAGGTCGAGGTCTTTGTCCTGAATATCACCCCAAATGTTGAGTTTGAAGTGCCTGGAGATAACCTCCCTCGACTCTCTGCAAGCTTTCCAAAGACCAGCGTCCCACATATATGCAGATCTATCTGCGCGTCCAAGAAGTCCCTGCCCATTGGGCGAGGTCTGAAAATCGGGATCAAGTGCCTTCATCTCCGTGGTGACTTTTCCAGATATCTTATTACCCCCAATGGATTCCAGATCGATGTAGTGGAGGCCACGTTTGGTGGCTGCGTAAGGAAAACAAGCTTCCTCCCAGATCTGGAGTCGAAGCTCTGTTGGGAGGTTCGGGAATGAGTGAAAAGTAGTTGGGGGTATTTCTTTGGCCGGCAGAGCTAGCATCACTTCCGTTTGCTTGAGCCCAGTACCGTGATCGGGATCTTCGATGACCGTGGGTTCCGTCATGACAGCTGTGCGCTGTTAGACTTGTGATACGAGTGCAATCGTTCAGTATACGTCTTACCAGTGCAATTAATGAGTCTTGATAGAACAATCAGAGGATATGGTGAAATGGAAAGGTGCTCTGTTGGAAAGTCGGAAGTTGGAAGTTTGAGGAGTGATGAAGGGTGAAGAGCAGGGTCTTGTGGAGTAAAGGCCTTTAGTTTATAAACAGTACCACATGATGGATTCGCTCAGACATTAGCAGGGCTCGTGGTAACTGCGGTAGCGGCCAGTGTTTGCTGAACGGCAAGGTCACTCATATGGGGAATGGGGAACAATAGGTTGAGGAAGGACGAGTTAGCCCGGCCCTCCAGTGTTCTCGCGGATAAAGTCGATGTGAACAAAGGCCACGGGGAAGATGGACGACTCATGAATCACACATGAACTTGAGCCATTGTGAACAATAACATCTTGTTTGGATGATTCGTGCTTCAGATTATCTCGGTGGGATGTTCAAAAAGCTGCAAAACTTTTGTAAAACTTCATGAACTGACTTAAAATGTCACGAATATCTATTGGACCCTGCGTCCTCAGTCCATAAGGCTACGTCAATCTACCACCACTCTATCACCAAAAGTATGACTTGGAGAGAAAACAATTGACAATCACCGGTGGATGGCTCTGTAGAGCCATTGTCTCCCCTCACACAGTGTCCTTGAAACTACCAAATGCTAAGTCCTTGAAGTGAATTGGACCTCCAACAGCTCTCGATTTTGATTGGCTTGCCTTCCCTGAGATAGACGACCCTTGTGGCACTCTTATGGTCACTGTTCTGCCACTGCGAGATGTAAATAGAGGGCAACCGGTTGTTTATACCCGCAAGGCCAATGACCCACATCCGATCCTTTTTCTCTTCCCTTCTCTTCTCCATCCTTTCCTCTCCCAACTTCATCCTTTTCAAGATACCTTCATCACAATCACATCATTTCGCAAGATGTCTGCCACAACTTTCCTCGGGTTTCCGCGTCTGCCGATGGAAACCCAGCTCCAAATCTGGATGACAGCTTGTGCCGAAAACACGTTTCCGGGACATCTCGCCCCCGATCAAGGAGGGCTGCATTATGTCAACGTTGACACCATCAGCACTGGAGGGGGAGACCTACTCACTCTCCGAGTTCTTGACAAGCAAAATCCCAACGACGACGCGGGAATCACTACCAACAACCCATCAGAATACATGAGAAATGGTGGCCTGTGGGGGGCACGCAAGCTGTCACGGGCTATCATCACTGTGAAGGTCATCTTTATGCGTCACAAGCTTATTGACTCCCGCCAGCACGACGTTGGAAGTCTCGCGATCCTGCCAAGTCGCAACGCGGACGAGGCCCACGGGTACATGGTTTATCCCCAGCAGGATATATTCTGCATCCGCGCTGCGGATTGGAAGTCCCTCCCCGACGACTTTGAACAGTGTAACACTGGCCTCCCGTCTTTTGATCCCCTCTCTTCAGCCATCATTCCGACGCCAAGTCTTGCCATCGAGTTTGATTCTAGCTGGATTGTTGACCTCCCCGACACACTTGATGAGCTCAAGGACGAGAACTCTGCTCGTGGTCTGGTGGCCACTTGGATGGAAGGCGTTGCCAGCGGCCGCGTCCAAACACCTCAGCTCTACCTGATCGACAAGGGCACACTTTTTGTTTCGCAAACTCCCGGCTACAGTCACGTCTATCACGACTGCGACGGAAAGTACATCCGTATGTACAAGGAATGGTGCGGTGATGCCATCTCTGCGTTCATTCATGCTCTCGATGAGTTTCTCCCCCTGGACAAGTACGGGGACTTGTACAAAGAAAACAACCCAGACAGCTGGGATGAGGATGCCGATGAATGGGTTGAATTCGACATTTTCAGCAACATCAAAGTGCTTGTCCGTTTCAAGTACGCAGATCACAAGGAAGCCAGTTGGACAGCTGTTTGCAACGACCTCTCCAACGATGATGTCAGGGGCTCGGAACACGCTATTACATCCTACGGTAGGGTGTTTGACCTCACCTACGATGACGACGTGGGATACTGTGTCGGGGAGTTTGGCAACCCCGGCTCATTGCTGTCCGATGATGACGAAGGAAGCGAAAGTGAGGAGGATATGGGTAGAACAGAGTATGTCAAGCTCTTGTAACTGGAGTTCTGGGGTGGATGCTAAGCCATGGGAAAGAGTACCTAGATATGGTAATCTCCAGTCGATAGATCAAGAATGAACACAAATTGGCTGTCACGAATCATTTTTATTTCCCATCTGTATCTCTGTACAGCAAATCAGTCCACCATTGGCATTAAACATCCTGAAATAGCAAACCTTTGACAAAATGCTCCTTGACCTTTCACAAAAGCGCGGGTCCGGATTGACGTGTCCCATAACATAGTAAGGTATTTTAAAAGATATTGAGTTGTATTAGACCTGGATATATGGTATTCAGCATTTGTTTGTAAATGTGCTCCCGAGTCAAGCCAGATACTCTTTGATGTTTACTGTCAAGTCAAAATGCCGGATAATAAAAGGACGAGCGGCCAGAAGCGTATAAGTTTTTTATTACCTTAATATCTATTATTAGGTACACACTGACTAACTTTTACTGCTTTCAAATTATGAAAGTACCTTGAAAGATATGCGCAACGCATTCTATCTCGTGATGGAACTATGCAGCATTTAAAAAGAGCAGCTGCCCTTGCTGCACATTCTTATGCAATGGCGATGACAAACAAGCTTGCTCCTGGGAAACCATCATCCGCTACGATCGCTACCTAAGTTGAGGCTAAAATACCTGCATAATCTTGTGTCTTTGGGTCAAGATCATGAGTTTTTTTTTGCTTCCCCTACCTATGCGTACTGTCAATACTCACGGCTACCCTGCATGAGGTGGTGATGGTGGATTTCAGCCCCGCATTTTATGGTTCTGCCACCACAGACCGGTTTTGCCACTCCAATTGGTCGGTCCCTTCACAGTGGAGGGTCAACTCCCCACGTAAATTTCCATCGCCACCAACTCTCTTCCTATCCATTATCGAACCATCATGGCCAAGACAAAGTCTAAGAAGCGCAAGCAAGCGCAAGCTCAAGCTCAATCCGATAACCCTCGAAAGATTGCGAAAACTACCTCCCCTTCGATCCCGACACCTCCTCCCGATGGCACGACCACGCACTTCGAGCCCAAGAACCTCCATACCGTTGTATCCGAAGAAGAGCTCGAGATTACCATTGACACACTCAATTCGCTCGCCCAGTACCCCAGCTTGATGAAGTCAAAGCTGTGCAAGGACCTGAGAGTTGCTGTCTACGACTTCAGACAAGCTTGCACGACTGGTGTCAACAATGCTGCTGGCGCGAACCTCACGGCGCAGGTCACTGCTGCTCTTGCGGATCGGAAATACACAGAAGCTCGAATTCTTCTCGCGGAGATGAAGATTCGTGGTGAGCAGCCTAAGCTTGGTGCTCTTTGTCGATGGGTGCGAGATCTTGATGTCATCAGTGGCCTCTCGACGATTCCCGATCAGCAAGGCCTTGTCAAGCGTTCCGAGAGGGAAGAGACACTCATCAAGGTCATTGATGCGGTGCTTCGAGTCTGCGGCCATGAGGACAGAAACCCCAATGCCATCATCCAACCCTCATCAATTGCTCTCCAAGAGATCTGGGATCTTCGTCCCGATGCCCCAACAGAGCAAGTCTACGCCTCGGTCCTCGATGGAAGTCTTGTTGCTTCGGCACCCGAGTCCCTCAAGAAGAACATTCGCATCATCGAGACAACGCCTGGCCCCGAGCGCAAGCCGCCGAACCATCACGACGCCATACTCTACGCCTCAACACCCGAGGCTGTTCCTCTCTCGACAACACCTCCGCCTACAACACATCGGCCGCATCCTGTCGTGCAAGGTCTAAGCGTTGCCACCAACGTTCTCTATCCCGAAGAGTGCAGGGCTATCATTGCGGCAGGCGAATACGTAAATTTCGTGCCCGACGCGCCACTTCGAGAAGACGGGGACATCAGCATTCTGGCGCACAACTTCTACTGGGTTGTCGACAAGACGTTTCACGACACGCTATGGTCGCGCATCCAACCATTTGTGCCAGTGTCAATGAACGGGCGTTTGGCTCGCGGTATCAACCGCCGCTTCCGAGTGTATCGATAGTGAGTTCTCAGATCCTTGACTCCAGTCCCACCACTAACGTGCAACAGTGTCCCAGGAGCGGAGTACCGAGCACACATCGACGGCGCGTGGCCACCGAGTGGCATTACGAAGGACGACAAATACGTGTACGACGACTCGCCGGCCGAGAAGAAGCAGAGCTCGCTGTTCACATTCTTGATCTACCTCAATCAAGACTTCGAGGGTGGCGAAACCACATACTTCCTCCCAGCTGCACGCGAGGGAATCCTGAATGCATACCCGGTTCGTCCAGTCATGGGCGGCGCGGCCATCTTCCCCCATGGCGAGATCAATGCGACATTGCATGAAGGTACCGGTGTGCGAAAGGGAGCCAAATACGTCATCCGAACCGAGATCGAGTACGATGTCGAACCGACGGAAGAAGTCAAGATCTGAAAGGAGCGCAAGGTTTCCGGTACAAACAAATTGGATACAGGAACGGCTGGACCGGGGAAAAGTATTGTTACGCTATTTACGTCTAATGAACATCATTGATCAACTACTCTGTCGCCGTAGTTTCACCCTCGGCTGGCTTGCGTCCCCAAACAATACGTTGCAGGTAGTAGGCATGCGCCGGCTTCTTGGACTTCAACTCCCTCCTCAGCTGGGTGCAGTACAGATGGACCTGTTCCTGAGTCCATCCCTCAAGGAGCGTAGCCATGAACGAGATGTGTCCCTCTACGTCGGATAGAATGCTCATAGTTGTGAACCTTCCAATCTCCTTGAGTCGCTCATCCTGCGGCCAATCGCCCACAGGGACCTTGATCGTCTTGGACTGGATGTCCACGAAGCCAGCGGCCTTGAGACCTTTCTCCTGCAAGTTATCTGGCAGTGGGGTGAACACGCGACCGAGCTTCTTGCCGCCTTCGTGGAAGAACTTGCCCCATTCTGCAATTGCGCTGCCAGGTTTGAGACTGTCGTCGTCGCTGCGGCCCATGGGGTCACCCTCGTGGGACTCGATCCAGCCGCCGGGCTTGGTTACTTGGTATGCGCGCTCGAACAAGGCGTACCAGTCGGGCACGCTGCCGTAGAGGAATCGGAGGTGGACGAAGTCGGCGGAGTTGGCAGGGAACGTCCAGTCGAGGGTGAAGTCTTCGATCTCGAACTTGACGTTCGGGGGAACCCAGCTACACCTGTTAGATCGGACGGCTGTAGTTGGAGCAGGACTCACGTTGGTTGGATGGGTGAGATGTCTGTGCCGATGACCTCCGCTTCAGGGAACTCATCGCCAAAGTCCATGGCCCAGATCCCAGTGCCGGTCCCGATATCGAGGACTTTGCTGGGCTCTTTGACGGGTGCGAGGAAGAGCTTGCCGTCCATGATCAGCGTGGAAGTATGGTGGATAATGTCCAAGGCCTCAGAGGCCTGGTTGTCGTTTGATGCCCAGTACTGAGCATCGCCTCGCTCAGCGTGGTACGTACGCCCGTTGATGGTTCGATACTCGAGAATGCTGGAGTTGATGCTGGCGGTAGAGCTAGCAGCGTCGTCGCCTATCGCAGAGTCGGCATCTGAGTTGTCCGTAGCTTCAGTGTTCTAATTGAGTCAATTAACAAGTCATCCTATGTGTAATGCTCATGTATCGTACCTCCCAGTGCGTCGGGGCAAGCATGTCCCCTGAGGCGACATCCTGGCCGTCTGTGACTTCCGCTGCAGCGCTCATCTTGTGATTTCTTGACGAGGACACAGTTGAAGAAGGGGAACCTCGGCGGAGAAAAAAATGAAGCTGGTCCCCCCCTCTTTGCTTGGCCTTGGCCCCAGCTTGCATCGCATGGTGCGTGCTACGGTATCATCAGCTCGTGGTTTCAAGGGTTCTATGGGCGCTAGGGACCGGGGAGAAGCGGATGCGGTCCACTTGATGAAGGGTTTTTGAGCGGGAATGGGAATTGGCCCGTGGGAGGTTTCATGCGAAGGCCTTGGGGGAGGATCATGACCTGATTTTGTTAGTCGCTAAAATGCACAGCATGAGGAGGAGTAAATGGACAGCGCAACATGTGTCTGCGCTCCCAACGATCAGCACTAATGACGTCTTAAATAACAAATTTATTCTCAGTGTGCCGTTTTATCATTAAATTTGCTCTAAAACACTAAAAGTGACTGGCAAGAGATGCGGCAAGTGCAGTCCTTCGTGTTGTTTACTGTCCCCAACACAACTTGGGATCGACTTGAGATTCACGAAACGCTAGGAATTGTTACAATTAATAAGAGAATCCTTCAATTTTCTACTTAAGATAGGTTCAATTCAAGAAGATGGTATAATTCAGTATCTACTCATCAGACACAACCTCCACAAAACTGACCGTGTCGTTCCAAGCCAACGCGCCATCTTCCCCAAAGTACTCAGCCTCTAAGGTCAATCCGAATCTGAACTATCATCTTGTTTCATAGTCTCACTCCATCGTCGGCCATGGTGAATGATTGACTGGTCAACTACAAGCTCCGGAACAACATGGCCATAACGATCATACCATTCTTCGCCTCCCACGTACTTCCATGCAATTACCATCCCATACTGAGAAGGGATAACCTTGTCAAAGTCGATGTCCAACTGTTTGAGACGAGGCTCAATTTCAGGAATCTCCTTCTTGAAGGCAGCTCCCCCAAACTCATGATCTTCACGCAGCTGTTCGCGAGTCATGGTAATCACTTCCAGGTTAGGAACATTAGTCCAAGAACCAGAATTCTTTGTAGAGGGGTCCACTGGATGGGGAAACCACCAGTCTCCTGAACGGGTCAGGAGAAGCAAGCTCATCCCCGGCGGGCAAGGCATCTTCATTGATACACAGTCGCCATACTCCTCCACAGCTCCTGATGCCACTTTGTCTGTGACTGGAAGTTGGAGATATCTCTGATACGCATCAACTTGTTGCTCTGCCCAGCGACTGCTGGGATCATCTTCAGTGGCCGCCGCCCCCCTGAACGTCTGCTTAAGCACATCGTTAGGGATAAACTCACCAGGTACGTGGAGTTTGAGACGAGGGTGCTCGCTGAGACCTTGTTCTTCCTTGATAGACTGCTCGTCCTCGATAGACTGAGGGCTAGCTATAGTATCCTCATGAGCACGATGCCTCAGCTCATCGACAATAAGGTCCTTGAAAGCCTGTCCAAGGCTCATGAAGAAGTCATACGCATCGAAAGGGACGAAGCACAGTTCAGTAAAAGGAATGTCAAATCTGAGATCCGTCATCATCTCCCTGCGCTTTTCTCTCGTCGCCCTAGGCTTGCGATTCCCGGCCCGCTCAATCTTCTCAAGTTCCTCTTGGACACAAAACTTGATCAATACCTCGATTTCTCCCACTCGCCAGTAAAACTGGAATTCGTCGAGTCGATCCCTACTTTCCCCAATGCAATCATAGGACAAGCTGCGGATGTCTTCCATGATAGCACCGCAATGAATGCCAAGCTGTGCCGTCGTAAATTGGTCCAAATTATCGGCAAGATCAATGATACGAAGCCTAAGGCTCTGTAGACGACCTCGCATCGCCCGATGCTTGACTTCCTTCCAGTCTGGATCCATAATGATGGTTAGGAAGAGACGTAGTTAGAATCTTTGTTTGAGAAAGAGTTCGGAAGCTTGGGGATGCGGTTGAATGGTCAATAGTGCGATAAGTCGATATGGACGACATCAATACGCGCCAGTATCGTATTTAAAGACCTGAGATCGATAAGTAGCCGAGTCCTTGCTAGAGAGTTCATGTCGTCTTTGTGCCTGTTCAGCATTGTTCACATTGAACGGTCTCTTTACAACAAAGAATGTGTCCCGGTGGTGGACCTATGTCTGAACAACAAGATGATTCCATGTCACAACATGAACAACAGAGAAACAACGGCCTCTCTACTCTGAACATGATGGGAGCCGTAGTAAACTTGGGAGCAAATGTTGAGAAGATCAAAAAATAGCAGCAGAAGAACATACCTCAACAAACTTGGTTGTTCCAGGGCGTAGAGCAACTTGACCTTGTGCAGAACCTCTCTTTTCCCCCCTCATGACCCGATCAGATAGCTCCGTCAGTGACGTAGAGGTCAGCATCACTTCTAATGTCAGATCTTCACACGAATAGTTTGAACTAAGGTCACAGACTAAGGTGAGGGCACGTAAAAAGCTGCGTTATGACTTGATATGCGTGACAGAGAAGATGTTCTTCCTGTTGCAGGTCTCGACTGAGCTCATCTAGCTAAAAAGGTTGAGGCTGAAAGACCATCGCTGGAAGAAAGGCCTAGTTGCCAAAAGATACCAGAATAACATCAATATTCCTGGTTGTAGACTAAACTCAGCTCGCCGCGAGACCATGTTGGGTAGGTGAAAGTAGCTTCTACGACAGGCCAACATCTCCCTCTGATTATCATCAAAATCGCACCTGAAATGAATACGCTGAAAAAACCCCCTTTCCTGTCTGGTTTCCTGCTTCGTTTCAAAGCACCTCTCAGGTCGATTGGTCGAAGCACTAATCGTCCTGCTGATGAGTGAGCCAGATACACACAGATAGATCATGATGGACTTACTGTTATCACAAGGACACAACGCCGCTTAGACTGATACATCTGCTCCGGATACACTTCCAGAGAACCCAACAGTGGCATTTCTCTAGGCTGTCGAGGGACGGTACTGGGTACCGACGAGTGCCTCTACAGCCCTAACACCAAAGGTCTCAAATGGTTCAAACGCCACTTTGCCCACCGTGATGGCGGGAAACACGAAGTCATCCATAGGACGTGTTGGAAAGTTGAAGCACTCCAAGAGCTGCGATGGGAGATCAACCTTGTAAACATAGGCATTTTCCGCCTCTTCTCTATGGGTCACAAGAAGTCGTACCTGGAACACACCGTGGTTAGTAAGAGCGTCGATGAATGGGGAGGAAGTTGTCAACTTACTTTGTACAGGCGGGGTTGTCCAGTGTTGTCGGATCTCTCTTGTAGCTGAGCCAAGCTCAGCAGAAGGCAAACAAGATATGGGTCTCGTGTCCAGTCTTCTGGAGTGACTCTGGCGAGTCTGCGCTGGTATAGGCTCTGCATCGGAAGGTTCAAGGTTCCGGGAGGGCCAGCACGGGGCGTGAACCGCACGCGACGCATTTCATCCGCATTGTAAGAGTAATAGCCAACTACCGGTTCTGGATGCGGGACGTCGATATGTCCTGCGATGCGGAAACAGTTGACTTGGTGGACTTGGACTAATCGGCCAGCATAATGAAACGCCGCCGAGGGACTACGAAATGTTAGTCAAAGCGACGCTGTCGAACAGTAGGTGACATACAGGACGAACTCCAAAAGTCCTGTTCCTCTGAACAGTGATCGGATGTAGTGAAATTTCATGTTTTCGACTGGAGTTGTCGCGAGTCGGGTGGCGTAGTAGGTCAACCGCCCATCTTGTCGGGCATGCTGCCCTTGGTTGTCATTGGCTACTTCGACCTCCAGGAACTGGCATCCCACCATCTCCAGATGCTGCTTAGTCCAGAATAAGGGAGTCGCTTGAAACCGCCCGTTTTCTATGCTAAGTCGATGGAGTGACTTGTTCGCCGACCCAGACATATTGATGCCGATGGTGATACCATGTAGTAATCGTGAGAAGGGTAAAGAGGTTGAGCAGAGAGGTAGTGAGATAAAGAGCCGTGTGCAGAGATGAGAAGATGAGAAGATGAGAGGGATGGAAGTGGATGAGAGAACAAGAGAGGAGAGCTAACTGGGGTAGGCGAGAGCTTTGAGATTAGAAGAATTCTGCCAGTGTTGATCTGAGCATGCATGGACTGGCACTGGCAGTACGGTGGCGGAGTAAGAGACCAGTTACTACTGCACCAAGACCAGACGGACCCTGTTGAGGGAACAATAGCCCCAAGACCGAGCCGTTTGCCCAGTGAATTTGAGGACTCACTTGGAGCTTGGCCACTGGTACAGCCAAGAACCTACGAAGTGAATGATGCAGTGCTGGTGGTGAAGACATCGCGAACCGACCCAATACGCGTAGTCGACCGTTCAACCAAGGCATCCATATTGTCCACTGCCTTCACCAGAATATGGACACTTATTGACCGTTCTCACTGTCTTATTCTCAAACCGTCTGCCAATCATCGTGAACAATAAGAGCAGCCCGCATATGATCCTTTGTGCCAGCGGATCGTGTACTTGTATATGAACAAGCCACTCATCTTGTTCGTCACACTTTGCCAACCCTTTTTGCTCAGCAAACAAGAACCACACCATTCCCCTTATTACTGAACAGCGAAACGGTACAGACGAGAAATTATTTCCTTGCCATTTAACATTAATACTTTGTGGGAAGGGCTGGCAAGCCAGTAAGAAGAGGTATTGTCAACAAACTTTGATTTTTGAAAGTTTATCTGCTAAACTTTTATCGCAGGCTTCTTGAGTCACACCGTGGAAGCTTAATACTCCAAGGTCGATATATTATCAGCCATCCTCTTCCGTCTCTCCTCATCCACTCGGACTTTGTAATACCTACGCTAAAGACGATCAACAACACAAATACGATGGCTCAAATCACAGATACCAAGGATCTGGATCGACCGCCAACCAAGAGGTAAGCTTCGCGGATCCTTCGTCCAAACTAAGCTGACATCCAGGCAGCATAGCGACTTCGAAGGTTTTCACCTTTATTGTCGGCCATGAAAAGACCGAGTTTACCATTCACGCTGCCCTGGTTGCCAAGCAGTCACCCGTTCTGAACGTCCTTGTAAACGGGCCCTTCAAGGAGGCACTTGAACAACGCGTCGAATGGATCGACCTCCAGGAGGACGTCTTCTTGAGCTTCTGGGAGTTTGCGTACACCGGCAACTACACGAACCCCATCCAAGGAAATGTCCATGAGGAGGACAGAGATCCTGCCGAAGAAGAGCTGAGCCACTGGGGCAAGTTTTGGGCGAACTACGTCCGCCTCCACCCAGGACTCCCCTCCAACAACACTCGCGATTCATGCAGACGGAATCGCTCGTGGCTAGTATTTGTTCACAAATACCGCCCCATCACTCGGCCGGCTGATGCTGGGAACATCCGTGCAGATACACTGCTACATCATGCCCAAGTGTGCATCTTTGCAGATCGCTACTGCATGGGCAAGCTGATGGATGTTGCGTTGAACAAGCTCTTCATCGCCATGGAAGCAACTATACCCTGGGGCTATTCTTGGGATCCTGTGATGGACCTCTTAGTCTTGGCTTCAGGCAGATTCGTCCCCATGAAATTGCGGCGGATGGTCGCGGGCTACATTCTGGCTCAGGCTGAGCTGTTCAAGAACCAGGAATCGTTTCAGCATTTTATGTGCGATAGCAACGGTCCGATGCAGGAACTCTTGCGTCCGATCTTTCAAATAGATGTGGTACGTGACCATCATCTGGTGGCACGTGTCGTTGGTGCTTAGAGCCATATGCAAGTTACCTTGGCACTCTAGTTCGGTTGAGGAGTCTGTTGATGGCTGGGAGGCCTACCAACATTGGTGGCGTCAATAACTGGACAGAGGGCTTCTGGGCCTTGGAACTATTGGAGAAGGGGCTTTCAAAAGACTGAGGCTTGCATATTACCCAACCACCTTTCTTTTGTACATGAGAGCGGTAGAAGTAGCATATAAACTCTTTCTGTGCCCGCCAAATCTGTAGTTAATTTTACATCTCGCATCGACCTCTCAGACCATTCTCTTTCATTCCCCTTCAATATGATTCCTCTTGAAGACAGACTCCGAATGCAGAAGTATGATGTTCTTCGTGTCACTTAACATGTAGGACCTGCTGACTCCGAGCAGAGCGCGCGAAAGCGGCGAGTTTACTGACTTCGCCTTCGTCTGCGAGGGACAAACAATGAACGTTCATAAGATCATCATCTGCGGCCAGTCCACGGTCTTCCAGAGAGCATGCACCGGGAAGTTCAAGGTACCGTTTGCCATCAAGCATACCTTCATGCCCGCTAATAAGGCCCAGGAAGCTTCCTCTGGGACATATGACATGAACGACCATCCTCTTGATGTCGTAAACCGAATGGTTGAATACTTGTATACTGGAACCTATGAGGTTCCAGAGGACGCCGACTTGTTCACTCATGCCTCCATGTTCACATTGGCTGACAAGTATGGCATTGGCGGGCTGCAAGCGCTCGCGAGCAAGAAATACTTGGAGTGCTTGGATGAGAGCTGCAACTGGCACGACTTCGCCCGTTCGATCTCGAAAGTTTATGAGCTCCCCAGGGAAACTTCAAAGACCCTTCGGGTCGGAGCTTTGATGATGGCTAGAGAACACTTGGGGACCGCGTTGACCGCAATCGAATTGGGAAATGTTATTGACGAATTCCTTTACGACTGTCCAGAGTTCGCGAGAGACCTTCTTAGCCTTTCTCTGCGATTTTCATTAATGGGTACCTACTACAACTCGGCCTGCGAGTCGAGAAGTGCGGTTGCGATTGAGGTTCTGCAGTGCAGATGCCAGAAATGCGGCAAGGGGGGCGCTAAGGCTGGGCTTGGTCTTTATTCTTGGAGTAAGATGTTGGAATATGAGTTCAATGTTGATGACGAAGATCTTAAATTGGGGAAGAATGTGGGTTACAGTAAGTGGTATCCAAAAGGAGGAAATTATGTGAAGCCTCTAGCGACAAGGTTATCGTAAGAATATGAGTTTCACAACATATGAAAGGCGCCCCTTTCCTGATGGTTGACCGGATGAGCTGGTCACTTCGCATCACATTCAAGGTTTATGCTCTCAACAATAAGTTAGTGACTGGAAGGTTGGAGGATGCCTGTTCAAAATTTGAGATGGCTTGTCTCAATTTACACTCTCCAAACCTATGGTCAAAGTTTGACCGAGCCATCGTACTGGGGAATTGTGATCCAATGATCCAGCCAATGAATAGTTATACTTTATGACATAACCAAATATCATGTTCTCATTCATCACCTATAGCCGTAGCCTGAAGTTTAGCCTCATAGGTAGGCAACTACATAGTACATGATCAGTATTCCCTTTGGCGTTCTTTACCTGTGTGGCCTTGAGGCTGAAGCCACTCTTGACCCCTCAACCTTATCGCAGATCAGTCTTCCCAACCAGAGGGTTTAATTTGAAAAGTTTTACCCAGAGTTAACCTTATTCATTTCTCTTATAAATACCCTCCGCTTTTCTTCCCCGCAAGCTGAAAGACTCAGTACCTCTCCCTCACCAAACTCACCATCACTCCATCATGAATATCGAGGAACGGAAGATCATGCAGCAGTCAGTTGTTTTCACACTCCACTCAAGCTCAACTAACATGTACAAGGGCCCAAAAAGCTGGTCAGTTTACTGACTTCGCTTTTCTGTGCAAGGGCACAAAGATTCCTGTGCACAAAGTGATAATTTGTGCACAGTCGAAAGCCTTTAATGCCGCCTGTAATAGTGATTTTAGCGTAAGTGAGTGGAAAAAAAATAGCTACAGTAACTATGTGCTGATCATTCTGTAGGAAGCGACATCAGGAGTCTATGACTTGAGTGAATACCCCCTGGAATCCGTCGAGATGATGGTCGACTACTTCTACGTCGGGCACTATGGAGATCCGAACCCAGATGCGTCCAAGATATCCCTTTCGACGCATCTGTGGATGTTGATCTTGGCAGACAAGTATTTCATACAACGCCTTGGATCGCAGGCTAAGTCTTGCTATATCAGCCAACTGGAGCAGGAGAATTTCGAATTGGAGGACTTTCTCCAATCGCTTCCGCTTCTGTATGAGGTTCCCATCGAAATCTCCAGGGATGCTATCGATGCGGCTGTCGCCCACACGAGGGAGGCGGTGCTGACTTGCACCTGTAGGAAGGCAAGCAAGGGAGTGGTCGACCAAATATCAGACACTAGCCAGGACTTCCTGAAGGAGGTGATGATGTCCATCATGACTACTCCTCTGGAATGGAGATGCAGTGATTGCAGAAAGCTGGATCACCCATCAGAGAGCTCTCAGGCATTGCAACTTTCTGATGCGACTCAAACACCTCTTAATGCTGGCGGCTTCATCCCACCTGGCCCCGGATCAAATGTTCCTAGTCATGTCACTCTCCTAGGCAGGAGGACTGCACCCAGCTATGGAACAAATGCTCCTAGATCTTTTGCACCTTATTATCTTTCTAACCCCTATACGGCTAGTTGGCCGTATTAAGTGCGATTGCAGTAGTCAGCCATGGGCAAGACTGTTAGCAACTAGATCTGAGAGAAGTTTCCCTCAGCTCTTTTACATCTTGAAGCTTCTATAGCTTAGCTATAATCGAATATACGTAGCTTAAGCAAGGCATTAAAAGTTCTGGTCATAAATCATGCAAAGACTCAACTCGACTCCCTGAATCTCTGCTGATGCCAAGTAATGACAAGCATGGGCTTCATCATGCTACAATTCGAGATAAAGATAGTAGCTCTTTCGCATTGCCAATAGTATTTCTCTTAGAGCTCGCTCGTAATCCATGTAAAGAAGAACTAGCAGCTGCCGGTACTGAACTACACAGAAGACTCAAACAGTCTCCGTTGCCGATAAGCTCCCGTTTATACGCATCTAATAATGTAGATTTTAAATCACTAAGGGCATGCACCATTGACATACTTCTGCTGCTCCTGTGCAACAAATCTTAGGTTTAGGTCATAAAGCAAGCTCGAAACCCCAAAGCAGTAAGAAGATTCACGTCTTATCGCCAGGAGTTCAAGGCAAAAAAGTGAGCTTTATGCTCTGTGTCGTAAAAATACTTCTAAAGAAGCTTCATAATGCACAATTAAACCAATGAGTCAAATACCTGCTCTATTCTATAAGCCTTAGTGAACTATAAGTCTTTCTTCTGATGAGTTTATTCTCGACCGTCAAGTTGTCCGACACGCACAAGAGGCATGCATCTCCAATCAGGCCACAAACAGAGTCTGGAGCCACAGAGTGATTATTTACATAGTTTTGGATAATGCGAAGTTTCTGAAATATATACTTTGCCAATATGCTTTCGTTTGTAAAACCTGCTCTACTGATCCAGCTATAAATATCACACTACCATTCAAGCATTTGTCAAATATCCACACGCTACATACTCACATATCATATCTAGAAGTCACCAAAACTTGATCAAAAATGGATGATGAAAGCAAAAACCAAAATTTTCGAAAGAGTCTTTGGCAGTATGGTCCCTCTTGAGTACCATCTACCAGAACAGTTTACTAATTCTTGTCTTAGAACCAGAAATGACCAAGAATACACAGACTCTACCTTCATCTGTGGAGCTGCCCGATTCCCAGTGCATAAGGTCATCGTCTGCAGTCAATCAAAGGTCTTTCATGCAGCATGCTTCAAGGTTAGTCCACCTTTCATCCTGATGAGCGTTGTTAACATGACGCAGGAGTCTTTCACGAACACATTCAATATGTCAGAGTTTTCTGTTGATCATGTACAATGGCTCATTGATTTCCTATATACAGGAAAATACCCCATGGAAGCCTCCAAGCCTCCAACTTTGGCCGACCACATTTACATGTTCGCCATGGGCGACATGTACGAAATTGAACCACTTGCTCAATATTCAGCGGATCAATTTTG
The DNA here is from genome assembly GCA_017165645.1 of Fusarium sacchari. NCBI lineage: Eukaryota > Fungi > Ascomycota > Sordariomycetes > Hypocreales > Nectriaceae > Fusarium > Fusarium sacchari. Next base: position 183,472 of record JADANP010000016.1, read on the forward strand.
TATCGGACTTTCCCGCGGCCTGAACTTGGAAGAAGTTCTCCCTTTGATCCCCCAAGTCTATCACTCGACCTCAGAGCATCGAAAGGAACTGCGGGAAATGGTAGTGAAGTTCATGATGTCTCCAGCTCATGGGAAAAAGCAGGCAGTAGAAGAGAGAGAATGGTATAAGGAAATGGCTGAACAATGTCCCGAGTTCATCAAGGACCTGCTTTTCACTTGTATGGAACTGTCCAGTTCTCGGGCGTTGTTTCGTCATTAATACAACTCTGGGCCTGCTGGTGGTGTGCTGGACTAAAACGAATGGATGGGAATGGAAGTAGGGGCAGAAATTTTGAAAAGGAGGGCATTGAGTTGATTTTAAGCTTGCATGTAGTGAATATGGCTACTGTACATAAAAAATAAAGTCGATATATAACAAAAGTCATGTCTAAAAAGGAAATTTAGGACCGAGCGTGGATCGAACACGCGACCTAGGGATCTGCAATCCCTCGCTCGTACCACTGAGCTATCGATCCTTGATGAGCTGAAGTGCTCGATGAATGAGGGTAGCTAGGCAAAATGACACATTATATTGAGGATGTGGTGAGTGCTCTGTTGAATCACCTCATGGTTACTGAACATGGACATCGTCGAGTAAGTGAAGCCATTCGCAGGCTCTGTCTGTTTTTAGCGCCTTGCCATTGCAAAAACACGGACCAACCCTGACCCGCCTTATCAGAAAACACGACAAGCCTCGCAAGCTTCGATAAGTTCAATTGATTGACGCGCTGCCCTGGTCTCCAGATTCGTCAGAGAACCGCAAAAATGTGCTGTGAGCTTCCTTATCAAGACTAGAGCTGATCCTCGACGGATTGAGATGCCGTGGAAGTGGGGTAAGAGATAAGTCGAGACAGGACCTTTTGCAAGACCTTTTGCGACTGACCCTGGTGAGCGCGTTGTCGTCATTTCCGCGAGGATTACTAACCATTCTCGGCCAGAGTTTCACCGTCTGACAATTCGTAGCCGTCTTCAAATTCCCAACTTAACTTCTTTGCCAAAGAGAATCACAACAATGGGCTTTCTAAAAACGGCATTGCTCCTAGCGGGAGCTTCCCTTGGGGGTTTTGCGTCGCAGATACCACTCAAGGACGCAAACTCACCGCAAGCCTCCACGTTCCAGGTTCACCAAAGCTCGCTATTTCCAGAGCACACAATCCGCATCAGGGAGCAGGTTGACGACTCCATATGCGACGCCCGCGTGAAGCAGTACACCGGCTGGCTCGACGTAGGCAACCAGCACCTTTTCTTCTGGTACTTTGAGAGCAAGAATGCACCGAAAACAGACCCTCTTGTGCTTTGGCTGACTGGGGGCCCGGGCGGTTCCTCAATGCTGGGACTGCTGCAAGAGCTTGGTCCGTGTCTGATCAATGAGCATGGTAATGGAACTGTTCACAATCCTTATGGATGGAATGAGAATGCGAACTATATCTTTGTCGACCAGCCTGCAAGTGTTGGCTTCTCGTACTTGGATGACGGAGAACCAATTCCGTCAAACTCGTTCGTCGCTGCTGAGAGTATGCATAAGTTCTTACAGCTCTTTGTGAGCCAAGTATTCCCGGACCTCGCTGACAAGCCCTTCCACATTTCGGGAGAGAGTTACGGAGTAGGTGACCCGGCCTTCTCTGTTACGTGACCTGACTGATTCTCCAGGGCCATTATATCCCTGTCTTGGGAGCCACTATTGTTGCACAGAATAGTCTCTATCCCAAGCGACCCCAAGTCAACCTGGAGTCAGTTCTCATAGGCAATGGCTATGTTTCTCCTCTTGACACCCACTTCGGATACTGGGAGACACTCTGCACCACAAACCCGGGTGTTGACAAGCCTGTTTTCAACAGCACACGCTGTGACATTATGGCTGCAAACCTTCCACGATGCCTTGATCTCGCACGGGTATGCTATGAGCATCCCGACCATGCTATCTGCGGCGCTGCTGGTCAAGTTTGCTGGGATGGAGTCATCAGTTGGTACGATGGAGAATCTGGTACAGGCGGCAATAGGAACAGATTCGACATCACCAGGCCCTGCGAGTCTGGAGATGATCTGTGCTATAAGGAAGCAGGGCTTATTGAGAAGTACCTCAACACACCCAAGGTTTTCGATGCCTTGGGCGTACCTAGTGCAGTGACGAATTACTCCATTTACGCTATGGATGTAGAAACCGCATTTAGTCTGGGATATGACCAAGAGATCAGCACCCAGTCACAGATTCTATACCTCCTCGATCACGGCATCGATGTACTCATGTATCAAGGAAACTTCGACCTCGCATGCAACACCGCTGGCAACTTAAGATGGAGCAACAGTATGCCTTGGAAAGGACAGCCGGAATATGTAGCACAACGACAAAGGTCCTGGGGAGCTGGAGGCGATGAGTTTGGATGGTATAAGGAGGTCAAGATCAAGACGGGCGACACCGATAAGAAAACCACATTCGCTTTTGTTACTGTTGATGGAGCTGGTCATATGGTAAGTGCTTCGATTTTGATGAGGATTTGATGCTAACAAGCGGTGACAGGTTCCTCAGGATAAGCCGAAAGAGGGCCTGGAATTAGTCAACAGGTGGTTGAAGAAGCGAACGTTTAACAAATGAATGAATCTTGAATCTGGATGGGAGATGTCCAAATAATGCAAGATTTGACGTTGATGATCCTAGTTGATTATTTGGGCCTGTAAGATCTTTGTAGTTGCAGACTGAAGGAGACTCACCGTTGGGTGAGCCTTTGGCCATATGTTATCTATGGGTACAAGTTTGCCCCAACAGCATTTGTCAAGCTTCAAGAGACGCCCCCAGTTACTCTACATCGTTTCCGGTGATTATCCAAGAGGCATGCGGGTCGAGGGGAATTCTTCCCGTTATTTGCCTCCGAGTACTCGAATAGAGAACCAAACGATGTACTCGTGCCGCAGGAGCACTTCCATCCTCACCGTGTATGTCTTGTTGTACTGTGTTCCTTCTCGATTCATGACCGGCGTGGAGTTTATCTCGTAGCCTACGAGTAAGACGCGAGATCCAAAGCTTACATTTACCTTTAACCTAGTGAATACTGGATGAGAAGGCAAGTCTGCCGAAACTCTCATCGACCTAAGTTCCAAACCGCAGATGGTCACACAAAATCTCTTTCCTAGTTTCGACGGAGGCTTTTATATGCTAGGAAAGCGTGATATGAAGTTGTCGCTGACGTGATGACGAGAACAGCCGTATGATGTCCCTTGAATACGAAAAGAAGGACTACGCTTACAGTCAGACGCCAGAAACTACTTTTTCCAGCGAAATAGGGTGAAGGAGAGACATGACCTACCGGTACTGAAAAGTCGGAGTCATGCCGATGTTTTTCACACGCCTCAATCAGCTCTCACGAAAGGTAAGTTCTGCATAATGCATTCATCAAGAGACAATTACAAACAGCGCCTCGTCAGCTTTCTCAGCATCATCGATTTTCAGCTCCAAAAACTTGACTAATCTGGGTTACGCAATTATCCCACGTTGTGAGGCTGCAGCAGAAGTACAGGTAAGCAATGCTACATTACATCGAGCTCAAGTTGGGGGCATGTGACACTGAGGCTCAGAGCCGGGCGAGCCAAAAATCTGCCAATCATGCATATGGATGGTGACATTTGTGCTGATCCTCCATGACGGGTATGAAGGTCCGATAGATCAATCCAGATTCACTTTTCACCAATTTATTACTCAGGGGCGGGATAAAGTGTATATTGCATCCTTCAGCTACAAGCTCAAGAGCTGCCCCGGCATCTGATCAAACTCAGTCAAGATCTAATCAGACGGTTGTTTAATAGTGTAAAAATAGGCTTGTTCCAAGGTTAGTTCCGGATCATGCTCTCAATAACATCAGGTGCGCGACGCAAAGTCTCGTGTCTACAGCACCATCTCTGCATGCCTTGGTTCCCTACACCCTCACCCGCCTCCGCCATTCTCGAATCCCGAGGCCACTTGTACTCCCCAAAGTTATTCAGACGGAGCATTGCCATTTTCTGGTTACTCATGTCAGACTTGAGTCGGGCTGTGCAATTGGTTATTTTTAAGCTTAGCTAAAGCAATGGGCCGAAGCCATCGGCGGGCTGAGCTTATTCTTGGCTTGGGCTGGAGTATCCGTCATAGAACGGTCTGGCTTAGTGAGATTCGAAAGAGCCTGCCGCAAAGCTGAACATTTGGGCTTGATGCTTGCACTTTTGCGACCAAACATATTACGCAACAATGGATGCAACTCTCGCAATCAGATCAGCAGAGGATACGAGAAGGATCGAGTCTTTCAATCCTCCATCACTCAAGCCAAGACCAGATTGACAAAGCAGACCTCGTGAGGAAGAGCAAAAGCGGTGGCACAGCTGACCTCTACGTCTTTTCAGCCCCAGAGCCCGGTTTCTCGGGTATGACAGTTATAACCTGCGGGGTAAAACTGGTCTTGGGGGCTGACCCCTCCACCCGCGATCGAGGCCTCAGCCCTGACTCTTCGGGGATAGCTTCAAATTGCGCAGCAGCTAGCGCTGATCTTAACCTGGCGTGATCCAGGCGCAGCAGCTCCCAAGTACTCGTGGAAGCTCGGGGCACCCGAAAATAGTAGCTTTTGCTAATTGACGTAGGGCATGACATGAACTCTCGTCGACCGTCGAGGTCCAGCTCAGCCTTACCAGAGACTGAGTTTGGGTGTTGGAGTGAGGTATCCCGCTATGGGGCCAGCCACCATCATCTGCCAGAGGTAAGCCCACGATCAAGGCAATGTTGCCAAAGTTTGAAGCAAGCGGCATACGATTGTGTATATAAACAACGTTTTCTTCCCCCTTCAATTGTATTTTATCATTCTCATCATCATCTCTTCTACAACAATCACAACAACCTTCGCTACAACACCGTCGCTTCCACTACAACTTCAGCTTCAATCGCTTATACTACAGTTTTCTTAACAACCCTTCTTTACATATAAACTTTCATCTCTCAACATGCGCTACTCATACACTCTTCTCGCCTTTGCCGCTACGGCTCTGGCTCTCCCCACTGCGATGCCCGCCGATGACGGTTCATGGGCCCCTGGTATGTTTGCCTGGTTCCATCATCAAGTTTCATACTAACAGCTTCAGGTAAATACGAGGGCGGTGATACTGGTAAGGACGACGGCAAGTGGGCTCCTGGTAAGTTTTCACGGTAGCTCTAAAAACCCGCCTTATTAACCACTACTAGGCAAGTATGAGGGCCCTGGCACTGGCTTTAATGATGGTCAATACCATCCTGGCAAGGACGGCAAGAAGGCCAAGCGCTACGATGACGGCAGCTGGCATGAGGGCAAATACGAGGGCAAGCCAGGAACCAAGTACGACGATGGAAAATGGTATCCCGGCAAATACCCCGGCGGCAAGGAGAAGCGCAACGACGACGGATCTTGGCACGAGGGGAAGTATGAGGGTGGCAAGACTGGCTACGATGACGGAAAATGGTACCCTGGAAAGTACCCTGGCGGAAAGGCCAAGCGCAATGACGATGGCAGCTGGCATGAGGGAAAATATGAGGGCGGCAAGACTGGTTACGATGATGGAAAGTGGTACCCTGGAAAGTACCCTGGCAAGGAGTAAAAGTGTTATCAAACATTTAGATGGGTTTTGGAGTTTGGGACTGAGTTACTGGGTTGGGCATCTGCATATTTCTGGCATCACACATTCTTTCTTCTTCTGAAAGGCTTCAATTGCCTTGACTACATATTATTCACATAGGACACTCCTTTTAATTATCTATATAATTTGGATTTCATACAGGTGGCTTTCTGCTCGCTTGGATGCCATGATGACTGAGTTCCGATCTAGCAAGCAAAGTCGGCTTGCCAAAGAGGACACCTGAGCCTTAGTAAATGCACCTCGGTCTTACAGAGGAAATCTATTCCAAGGCCGGGAAAGGTTCCAAAGTAGACTAATTCTCTGCTCTACAATTATCCAAGCCGTAGTGTCATGGAGGCGATCACCTACCTCCAGGGCACTATCCCATGTGCTCTTCATCAACATCCCCGGGGCGATCCCTGAACTGGATGTGGACTGAGCTGTGCTTGTGTGCAGTCCTCTCACTATGTCGATCAGTTCTCAAATGTGTTGTACAGTGCTTAGTAACCCTGCAGAGCAAGGCGTTATCTGTGAAGGATCTGCATGACAGGGATCTGCTTATCCAGCCTCCAACCCCAAGCCCCTCATTGACTCTGCTAACCATTGTCTCGACAACAACAATGGCAGAACTTACGATTCTCGAACGGGCACCTTCACCGCACATCCGCCAGCAGGACCACGATAGTGAAGCTAGTCATTGTGAACTTGACATCGCTGCCGAGGGCCATGATGCGCAGTCAAATGAACAGCCAGACGCAGAATACCCGACAGGGATCAGACTCTGGCTGACCATACTATCTGTGGTCTCCATCCTCGTTCTCGCCAGCATAGACATGAACATAGTCGCTACAGCAGTACCAGCCATCACCGATCACTTTCATACGGTAGCCCATGTCGGCTGGTACTCATCCGCCTTCAGACTCATCGTCTGCGCTTTCCAATTCATCTTTGGGAAAGCCTACAAGCTCTTCTCCGTCAAACGCATCTTTCTCCTGTCCAACTTCATCTCCATAGTCGGGTCTGTTCTTTCAGGAGCTGCTGCCTCGTCAACAATGCTTGTTGTTGGAAGAGCTGTTGCTGGACTGGGATCCGCTGGGCTGTTCGCTGGCTCATTCATCATCATTGTTCAATCCACGCCTCTCCATCGACGGCCTATTTTCCTTGGGATCCTGGGCGCTGCTGAGGGTCTTGCTACCATTGCTGCGCCGTTGCTTGGTGGCGCGCTTCAGACTCTCAGCTGGCGATGGTGTTTCTACATCAGCGCGCCCACCGGTGCCGTGACTCTTCTTCTTACCATGTTTTGCCTGTCGGATGATCAGAAGCCTAGTGCAGCTACTGCATTGTCCTTTAAGCAGAAGGTTGCTCAGCTTGACATTGTGAGCAACTTGTTGCTCCTCCCGGCGCTCACAAGCCTTTTTCTTGCATTTTCATGGGCGGGTACTGTTTATCCATGGAGTAGCGGTCAGGTGATTGGACCTATACTTGCATTCGCTGGTCTCCTTGCAGTGTTTATCTGGAATCAAATCCGCCGAGGCGATGCCTCTGCACTTCCGCCTCGCATCATGAAGCATCGCTGCGTGATAGCGGGGTTCATCTTCATATTCTGCGTCAACAGCACAGGCGTAGTGCTGGAGTACTATTTACCCACCTACTATCAGCTCGTTCGTGGATACACTCCCGTCAAGAGTGGCTACATGATGTTACCAATCATCATTGCGGCAACAGTCGGTTCACTCATCCATGGAGCGGGGACAAGCGCATTCGGCTATTACACTCCCTTCATGCTCTTCGCATCCATCATCATGCCAATTGCTGCAGGGCTCATCACCACGTTCAAGATTGATACCAGCTTCGAAAAGCTTATCGCTTACTCGGCCCTTTCAGGTCTGGCCTATGGCATTGGGTTCATCGGCCCTCAAACAGCTGTACAGACAGTTCTCCCAGCTGAAGACGTCCCGCTTGGCCTATCTATAATGTTGTTTGCTCAATCTTTTGGTCCTGCCATATCTGTTCCCATTGCTCAGGTGCTCTTCACAAACCGACTTTCAGATAACCTCGATGGTGTCGTACCGGGTTTCAATGGGACGGAAATCAGCAATAGCGGCCTTACCGAGATGGTCACCAATGTCCCAGAGTCTGTCACAAGAGAGGTCCTTGTTGCAATCGATAAAAGCCTTGGGGAGACATGGTATCTTGTAGCAGGGCTGGCTTCAGTCGCAATAGTTGGAAGCCTGATGACGGAATGGAGATCAGTCAAGGAGAAGCGCGAATGAAAACACATTGAGGTCTGCTGGCTACTCTTCGGCCTCGTAGCATTGAATACAGGTTAGACACGTTTATGTTGACCATACCACTATGAGCAACTTTTCCTTGAGAAAACTGACATTATCAGGGGTCGTGCGAGCGGGAAACATGTAGGATGACGAGTTGGCAATCCCATCAAACGAACTACTTCCATTGTCATTACCACGGCTGTATAATAGACAACGTACTAACATTATTTTTGCCACCGCCTATCCTTTCAAAAATCCTGTGTTGACCATTTCAACCCGCATGTGAAGCGATGATGTCGGCCACCTTTTCAGTCTGACTCAACTGCACCATGTGTCCAGCACTAACCCGCACGATCTCGCTTCCTGCCAGACGCGCAAACCTTTCCTGCAGCTCAGCAGGCAGTATCTTGTCCCCGTCACAGATGATGTAAACACTTGGTACTTCCCTCCATCCGCAATACTGGAGCTTGGTCGCCCAGCCTCTGTCGGCCTGATGTTGAAGACCTGGAAGCCACTTGTTGGCAGCTTCATCTGAGAAGTCGCTATAGAGTAAGCTTCTGGGATCTTTGCAAGACTGCGTGCCGTTTGACTCCTAGAGATCGGTTAGAATATGGGTATGGGAAGGAAATAGAGGTCTTACATGATAGTCAAAGAACTCCATCGGTCCTTGTTCAAATCCCTCAGGCGCGACACCAGCGGGGATGAAGACAATTTTCTTGACTCATCCAGTCTTTCCTGCATCCTCTCTCGCTTTGAGGGTTAGGTCCTTGAGGGCACCGCTCCCAATGAAGCCGCCTGCAGAGTGCATCACTGCAACGACTCCTTCTTCACCTGCTTCCTCGACGACATGAGTAAGGTCCTTGATGACGTTGGCAATATCATCGGCCATGGTCGGTCTCTCTGGAGAAGTCTTGCCAGTGCTGTAAATATTCGTGGTCGCTGTTTTGAAGCCTCGTCCATTGAGGCTGTCGGCGAGAGGTTGGAAGACCGTGGGGCCTTCATAGAACCCAGGAACGATAAAGATTGTAGGAGCCATGGCACAACATTAATCTGATTTTTGATAGCAATTATTCCCTCTCACATCATTCCTGATCACATGCTCTTATAAGCTCTGGGTCTCGTAATTTTGACATAAGCGCCAATTTGTTAGTCGCAGACTGAATGACATACGTGGCGTTGATGAATTTCCAGACTCGTGCACTAAAGTCACCACGTAATAACGAGATCATACATATTGGAACGATACAATATGATTGATCTCTGTTGAATACAGTCTTTAGTCGAGTGGCGCTCCCTGAATCCTGCTCACTCAGAAAAACCTGGACTTTTCTCACGAATAACTGGTTCCTTTGCTCTCTAAAACCGTCACTTCTGGTTGGCCCCCAACTACACGACATAATCGGCTCTCGGCACCATGAAATACGTACTCAATAATGGCAAGGGTCAGCTGAATTACAAGAAATTCCATTCGTCTTCCATTAATTGTCCCCAAGGCAGCTTGCACATCAGCTTTTGTGTCCTCAGGAATATTCTTCAAACTCATAAGCAATGACGCGCATCCAATAACGACTGATGCGTTATGCCATCAGACTGCAGCATCCTGCCTTGTCCATGCTGGATATGCCAACATTTATTCCAGGACGAGCCTTACTCGCCAGAGTGAGGCCTTCCAATGTGAATGAGAGGTTTATCGAGACCGGTTTTGACTACAGGACCAAGCATGTCGCCGCCAAGATTCAACACGTCCCAGACCCCGTCGCCACTGGATAATGCCGACACGGAATAGCTCACTCGATTGAGTGACTAAAGCACAGATGCTACCAGTTTCGGATACTCCAAGCTGTTCACTTACTGTGACATTGTCTTTCACTTGGTCGATAATGAATTGAATGTCTGGCGAATCTGAGATCGAATCTGTTTCTCAATCGTGGTTGGCAATTACTTCCCAATCAACAATTCAGCCACTCACCTCCACTGGTCTTTCCATGACGGTCTGTCTCTTCACCAAGGACACGAGTTATGGCAGTTCCATCTGGATAGTCGATGATCGAGGTGTCGTAAGCATGATGGACTGTAACGATGAGGTATCGGTGATTGGGTTTCGACTTCGCCATGACAACCTCAAACACATTCTCTATAAACAATCTGTTGAACTTGGAAACTCACCACCAGGCGGCAAAGCATCACGTGGCTCCCAAGTGATGTAAGCCCCTGTTTATTCACATTGCTTTTTCATCCCCCTTGCCATTAATCAGCTTCGCCTCAGGCTCACAACCTAGGAGATATCCCCGGTAACCTTTGCGTAACCGGACTTCCTTTCTAATTCGCTATTTCAGCTGCTGCGTGTAGAAACTAGGTCCTTTGAGCCTAAGCTACCTAGAGTCAGGCCCATCCTTTTGGATATGTCCGATCTTGAGTAATGGGGATCTAGCGAGGTCTTGGTACTTACAGGAACATCTGGCAGTAACAGTCAGCTGAATCGTGCGCTTTGGATTCTCATTGATATAGTTAGGCCAGTTCACTGTTTCATCAGTGGCCTGGCGTTGAGACGAGCCCAAGGCCACGTAGCTGGGCGGGAGGTCTATGGCTCATCATTAGCGGCAAAAGGATCTAGAGTGAGTCACACTGCTGTAACATCTTTCGGCTATGGCCCTGGTTGTCAGCCAGTCGTTAGTTAAGGTGAATATCTAGTGTAACTTGGCTGCCAGGGTTAAATGCACATTCATTCAGCTACATTCAACGCCACCATTTTGAGGTCAGGGGTTTTTGAGACTAGCAGCTGCGGCTGAGCTAAAACGTTGGTGTCTTGAATAGGTCATGAGGGAAAGGGTGTAAAATGATTTGTCGCATTTCCTCCATCAGCAGAACGTCATGAGGAGATTAAAATTGGTTCAGCCATAACTGCTGACGTTGTTGTCAACCTTAGAAAACACCATCTGGGTTCTCTTGCTCAATGGACCTACCCACGCGCATAGATAGCTCGGTGACTCGATCATGCTACTCTCAAGCTAGGATAATCATACACTTTGGTCGGTCATGATCTTTTGAGACATCCATTTGGGTGTCACCGGCTGTCTTGAGCTTAGCAACGCCTAGTCAGTCTGAACCTGTCGGGCATTTATGACCTGTCTCTTTTCCCTTTCGTTTCCAAGACCACCCTGGGCTTTCCGGTCGCCAGAAGCCAACACTCCTAGGGTGGCGTCTATCTGTGCTCTTTGCTTGCTGTCTTCCCAATATATGAAATATGAGTGACCAAAATGTGAGCTGTATTCTGCCGACTGAAGGACACCGCTGTCCTTTTAATCGCTTCCATTCGCTTCTGTTTCCAACTGCAAAGAGCGCGACATTCTTTCCATTTGGCTTCCGTCAAAGCTTCCATCGCCTGTTAGTATGGGTCTCATCACTCAACCACATTCGATCCAACCCATCCGTTCAGATCTCTGGTACCTTACTAGTCACTATGGTACCTCAATCTCGCCGCGATTCTGTCAACTCCCAAGACGCAGATGACATCTCTCCCACAAGTCCCCCCCAGAGAGCCGTGGAGGAGTCCCCGTCGTCTCGTCCAATTCTCTCTGTTCCGTCTCCCACTCGTGTTCCCGACAGTCCTCAAACATCGCCCCAGGGGCAGAATCCAGGCCATCAGAGACGATCTACCACCACCATCGGAGGTCGTGTCGCCGCTTCCCGACGGAGATTTCCTGTTATAAACTCTCGACGCGACTCACAGCGATCTATTGGTAGAACCACATATAGGGTAGCTCGTCAATATCGCCGCATGGGTGTTCCTCATAACTATCAACGACCCGGAAGCTTCCTACAGTACATCTCGTCTGTTGAGAATCTTAGTCGAGCAATCGCTAGCGGGCAGCAGGCTCGCCCGCCGGAGCGTGGGAATACACAACCCCTTGCGAGCTATCCGTCGCGATTGCTTCGCGCCAGAAGAATCCGCCGGGGCTACAGTCAGTCCTGGATAGACCCACCAACACCAACCCCAACTTTCGGTCACGACGTGGTCGGTCAAACAATTCAGACCCCCAGGCCTCAGCCATCTCATCCACCGACAAGCAGGGTAGTTGCCCCAGCGGCAGAACCGGTGCCAGAGACTACCCGACTGAGTATGGATTCACAGAGCAGTACAGATAGCCACGTCACTGAGCATGGTACCCGCGTCACTGAGCATGATACCCAACCCTCTGTCCGTCAGAACCGCCCCCGTTGGCCGGGACACGTATTGTATTGCGACTGCGTTATTTGCGACAAGCTAAATGAGCCTTATAGTCCTTAGTATGCGACGGTACTGAATATTGGTTGCTGAACCGAGCCTACTCTGGACGTTGTGGGGTTAGAAGTTGTACTGCGGACTGGTCGCGGTAGTTATAAGAGTATAGACATGTTTGTTTTTGTATTTACTGACGTTGGCACTGGAAAATTTGCACTTGTATCTCGCTGTCTTCAAGAAGTAGCTGCTACCTGTGAGAAAGACCTCGTTCTGATAGAATAGAATTGTTATTGACAGGATTTGATTCTCGATCAGCCAGTTTCCGTGACGCTTCACCTACTCGTCACCGCTCCCCCATGTTGGCAACACGGGCGCCATAGCTCTCAACTGTTGGTATCGCACGCCACACTGGGCCGCACTAGCAGCGCCAAGGTTACGATGCTTCAAAGGTTCAATCTTGTTGAACCCCAGTCGTTGATGAGACAGTGGACAAGTTCAGGAAGTGCATTCATTGCCGTGATTTCATCATACACCAGCTTCTGTATAGAAAACAGCGAATCAATAGTATTGGAGACTCCAACGCAGAGTGTTGTCATGATGTGAAAGCGTGCACCGCCATCGGTCAGGTCTATGCCCTTCTCAACACATCCATCAATCGAGACAGACAGTAGAGGTCTCGGGCATATATCAGCGAGATTCCCGTAGTTCTCCAACATGACATTATAGCACTGACTAACAAGCCATTCCAGTTGTTCCGGGAAGATTTCTCGGAGCTGCTTGAACATTCTGATCTTATGAGCTGGCAGTGATTGAAAGGTTTGCTTCAGCCCCCGAAGACTCTCGGGCCCAGCAGCACCGTAGGTCGCTCCTCGGTTCATGTTTTGCTCCAAGCAAGCATAGGCTGAGCATTGTTGAAGGCGAACTCTGATGCTCCCGCGAGCATGGTTTCGTAGCAGCCATCGGCAGCAAAATTCCTCGACGAAGCTGTGATAACCAGGCTGGGATCCAAATCTCTTAAGCCCTTGCAGATTTTGTCGTCATTACAAGGAATTGGTCGTACACCTCTAGCAAGGGTGGCAGAATTTAGAAAGGGCATATATCTTCAATGTATCGCATAAGCCGAACTGAAAACAATAATCGCAATCCCACAAATAGCCGCCACTGACATGTATGTCTCATAATTGAGGCTAGGCTGGATGATAAGAAGCATTATGCGGGCTTGTCCCAGGCTTATCCTTCAATGCAGACACAACTTCAAGCGGCATTCTCAGAAGGTTGCGGAGGGATATCTACCAATCATCCAGAGAAATACACTGTAGGACGGTATAGCTCGAGGCTATTGGATACGCAGATGCGAGGTCTGCCGCGGAAAGAAAGCCAATCTTTCAGTTTGTAAAGCTGGTGTCCTCAATGATCCTCCCAAATCCTTACTGCTTCTCTTCTCTGTATGTCTTATGTATAGGATTTGTAATCTTATCAACAAAAGCCGATCTAAGTTGCCGATTCTTTCTTACTGTACCTTGAACCTCAAAGTTCCATCGAATCAGTATTCGCCTTGCACTGCTCAGGTCTAAGTACTGCCAGCTGAGAGGCTCCGGCTTCAAACACATTTTTTCTCATTGTGTCATCAATGCTAATCTCCCATTTAACTGCAGCACCAGATTGAATGACTGTACGAACAAGAGGCCTGTTCGTCATTTCCACTATTCGTCCGTTGGACCAACTAGCATCAAATCATAGAAGCTAGCTTGAACTCCAGGGGTCAGTATATTTACATACCAATAAGCAGTCTATCAATGAACTAAATAATACGTTTACATTCACCAGCCCACCATTTTCTAGTCCATTCTGGAGTTGGTCAACGCCTATTGCCTCGCAGCCCCTTGCGAATGGATTGTTTCTGATCGTATTCCAGAGTTACAGTGCTCATAGAAGTGTTGCTCCATCTGAGATCTGTTAGCCAACATATAATGAAGTACTGGGATAGAATGCGGCTCTTATACTCAATGCCGAATGCCCATCTACGACAATCTTCAAATAAGCTATTGTTGTCACTCTGGGACATTGCAAACACTGCTGACGCATGAGCCGAAACTCGTAACTGGCACTCTAAGATACCAAGAGATTTATGATGCGAGAAATGACTTTCATCGGACTTGGACGACTGGTAAGACGGCAGTGAGGACTGCGCTGACTCCAGTGGAAGGCCTCGGCCCGTACTTAGATGGAGTCTGTCAAAGTAGGCAGGGTCTCTTTTCCCTTCTGGCATCACAGCACTTTATTCATGAGGCCATTTACTGCACTTGAACGCCCGCAAAAAAAATCAGATTCGGCGTGCACTCCGTCGCAATAGCCTACGTCTGTGCCGCAACGCCAACTGGTTGCTTGGGCCTTGAGCAACAAGCTACACAGCCAATGGGCCAAGTCGTCCCAAATCAAGGTTATGAATGCAAGCATGCATTCACGACAATAAAAGCATAAACTCAAATCTATATAGTCTGCAATAGGTCCATCAATAGTAGAGTTTGTGTCCAAAAAAGCTTGATGGCTCCCTGGCCCGACTCGCGCAGGTTGCAAGTTGAACAAAAACAGCAAAAGTCCGGGTCCAAATCTAGCAATCTCATGAGCAAGTCGAAACAAGACGAATTTGCAGCAATTGCGACACTTGAATGCCTGTCTATCGCATTAATCGACATGTCGAATCCCAGCAGTTTACCAGTTCGACCATCCAGGACAAAGTGACAGCAGGAACAGGAGGTACTTGTCACATGCTTCCGCGCCAGCCCCACTAACTCACGCCCACCAAACCTTGGTGCGAAATTGTTAAGGACAATTGGACACGATTTTGCAGCAGCGCAACAGACTTTGCGACGTGGCGTGCTCAAAAAAGAGTTTGAGCTGTTGATTTTAAGTATAAAAAGGGAGGCAGGCACTTGCCTGTCTCAATTGCAGTCTCAGAAGTTCAGTTCACATTAAGAACGGCCACCGTCAGAGGTTAGGTCATTTCAGTTTGATCCATCGAATTTTGTATTCATCACTGACTACTGTTGGTAAGTGGTTTAGCATTTGCAACTTAAGTACCCTTCTTGTCTTCATGTTCTTGGGCAGGTGGGGGAGTGTTGTTGTCGTTCCTTCCCTTCTTGTTGTCGCTCTGAGCGAGGCGGAGTTGACGCCCCGGGTTATCACGTGTGATCACCTTTGGTGAGACTACCAGCCACTGCACCGCCTTCGAGACCGCCACGCCATGAGCATGCATTCAGTTTGACAGTTCAACGATTTACGACTCTTGAGCTCACTCGTTTCAATCTTCTTGTTTTGCGACCCACGATTCCTTATTCCTGATCAGCAATAAAAATGCACGGAAGAAATGGACTAATAGCAACCAGGAAACAATGCAATCCTTGCATTGACAAGAGGCTCGAACTGGGGGGGACGTATCTTCCTGATCCAAAGATACAGTCGATAAACAAATTGCTCTGAATGTAAAGTGAACGATGATGATACTGCAAGACCTAGGCGACTCTCGATGGCTTATGTCTTGAGAAATGCCAAGGATTCAGTCTGAGTTTGGGACACTTAGAGCACTTCACCAAGGTTTGCGACGTGGTATGACATGAAGAACAGGGGCATCGCGTTTATCTTTAGATTACAAAGCATGTTTAGTATTTAGAGGTTGTTAAGGCCGAAAGGCAAAGCTTATCCTGCTCTATCTCCCAAGTATAAAAAGGGCGTTACCGCCCATCAGAGACTTACAATATCTGTTACCAAGAACCAGGGGCCAGCTCGGTACTGTTAGAATCAGTTCGCTTTGAATGTCGTTATTTACTCTGAGGCCTGACCAGCCTGACTCGTTAGTTTTCTTTCGATGTCCTGAATCCCAATGGGACTGTTGCGGACTGGGGGAATGACCCTAAAGGGGCATTCATGCGGGTTTATGTGAAATCACACATGAACCCTTCAGATCCTTCGATATCACGAGCGATGATGCTGCTGCCGTACCCGCATCATTCTCAGTATCGTGGGCCTGGATGGTGCGAACGGTTCAGCCTGAGCTCAAATTTATCTTTTTGGGGAACTGGGGGCACTGACGAACCATTATGTTCGTCATGCGGGTTTTCAAAACTCCCCAAGAGTATTTTCTGTTCTTTCAGCAAATGAACGATGATGATATTGCGCTTAGGTTAGTTACTCGACACCTAGTGTGTCGGTAGAGCGCACCAGTCTGAGTTCAATGCAGGATGCTATAGAGCTCGGCTGAGAGAAAATCACTTTTGACTGAGGCGCATAGTCTTCTGATGGAGTAAAAGACCAAGTGGTGCTTCATCTATCCTCCTAAGTTGGAGCTGAACATGGTCAGTGTTCTTTCTTGCAATTCCCACGTACCTTCTACTCGATCGTTCATGGCCTCTCCATCTACAGATCCTTCTGGACCACAGAGAATTTAAAGTCATTTTTGTCCCATTTTGAATTTAAAGGCTGTAGTTAGGATGGATAGATCTCAAGAAATGTGCAATCAAGTCGTCTAGCGCGTCACCATCACTAGTTGGCATCGTATGACGTAGGTCTTCTTGGGAAATCCAGTTCTGGGCTCCAAACTGTAACAAAGTCCAACATTCGACACACAAACATAACATTGTAAACTTGCCTTATCATGAAAGCAATCCAGATCAAGGAGTTTAACACGCCCTACACCGTCTCCGACGTGGAAAAGCCAAAGCCAAAACCTCATCAACTGCTCATCCAGATCAAAGCGGGCGGGTTTTGCCACACTGACTGCATGGCCCTTGAGAATGCTTTTGGTTCAAAATTACCGTTTATTGGGTCACATGAGCCCGCTGGTGTCGTTGTTGAAGTTGGATCTCAGGTCCAAGGGTTTGCTGAGGGAGATCGAGTTGGATGTCTCAACTTCGACAGCTGCTGCGGTAGGGTATTCTCTCATGCACCCGGACATGTGCTTAGTTTATGACAGGGAACTGTCCCGATTGCAAGGCTGGAAGGCCTATATACTGCGATAATCCATCTATGAAAGGCATCACCACGGATGGGGCATGGGCAGAATATATGGCAGCGTGAGTCCTTCTCTTCACGTCATCCACGCATATCATGCTTCAAGCGCTTACTGTTCTTAGCGACGCTCGATTCACTGTGAAACTCCCAGACTCACTTGATTTTCCCACTGCAGCCTGCATGATGTGTGCTGGGATCACTGTGTACTCCATTGGTATCGTGGGCATTGGCGGACTTGGTCATATTGGAACTCAAGTTGCCAAAGCAATGGTACATCAGCTCCTTTCGAAACACTCCTTATACTGATAAGAGTATGCATAGGGATACCAAGTCGCTGCGATTGATGTCAAGCAAAATGCCCTGGACCTCGTTTCATCTTACGATCTGAAACCCGACGTCTGCATTTTATCAACCGATCCGGCTGAAACTTCCATGCAGAAGATCACCAACTTCATACAGGGTGACTACCCCGGTCTAGACGCCACGGTGATCGCAACTGATGCTCCCGCCGCATTTGATCTCGCAGCCAAGTTGACGCGGAAGCACGGAACCATGGTTCTTCTTGGTCAACCTGAAAGGGGCATTACCTTGTCATATCAGAACGTCATATTTCGTGATATCGAGCTAGTTGGCTCCCTTGTTGCGGACATTGATGAAACTGGGGGGCTCTTGGAACTAGTCGTAAAACATGATATTCAGGTCAAGATCAAGAAATGGAAGCCTGAAGATGCTGATAAGATGAGACAAGAATATCTGGCTGGCAGGAACAGCGGTAAAAATGTCATAGTATTCTAGCCCAATTTTGTAACCTTTATTGGTCATTATGGAAGCCTTTTGGGTCAACCTAACTTTGCTGAAAAAAGAGACGGTACCTTCGGTGTCATGGTCAGCAAGCAGCTGAAGTCAACCTTGGAGCCAGTTGTGGTAAGGTTATGATGTTAAAAGAGGCTTCAGCCCCCAGCGCACAAATATAAAGAACGAGGGCAGAATACTCGGTGCCCTCACTGCTGCCTGAGATCTTGCTTTTGGCTGAAAAGTTAGATGTCTTGATGACTGACTGACCTGGAGTCAGCAATCAGCCAGTGACGGAGTTGTTATCTCAACAATTCCAAGTCTTTTTCAGTTCGATGACGAGCTGCCATCCAGTCTGTTCATTAACGTCAAAGCGCAAACTAAGCTTCAGCAGATCTTCCATCATCCCAGATAAGCTCATGATCCAGAATGCGACCCTCAAAAGTCTACGCTTTAGCCCTGAACACGAACACATCGATCATTTCATACGCGCATCGCAATTAAACGTCTAATCTTTTTTTCGCATTCACTCGGTTCTTCTTGTCGCAAAATTATTTCGGAACCCCGCGGGCGGCGTCATGGTCTCATGCGTGAGTCGATGATCACCAGATTTCACGGCCACAAACTATGAGACAAATTTATCGTTTAATAAATGACATCCTTTACCATTTTATTCCCGAAACTATTTAACTCTGTATCCCACTCAAATTCCTCTTTCTTCTACTCTACATCAATTAGGAAAAGTCGATATGGCAGCAAAACTATGCTCAAAGCGATGTCAAGAACAAACTTCCGTAAAGCAATGGCTTATCGATAACCAATTCGGTAAGTATACGAAAACAAACCATCCCACTCGGCGCCCGTTTCCACAATACTGACTTTTGTTAGGCATATGCCTCGGTATTCTAACCCCTCTGCTCATCGCGCAATGCAACAGTCTTACACGTCCGCTCACCGCCAAACTCACGTCGCTCTCGTACCGAGACGAATTCACGGGTGAGTATGGCGTCGGGTTCGATGACAATTACCTCGTGATCGTTCTGATCGTGGTGTTGACGGGTCTGCGGGATGCTACTATGCGGTTCGTTCTGGACCCGTTGGCGGCCGCCTGGGGACTGGGGAGGACTAGATCCATGCGGTTCAAGGAACAGGCTTGGATGGTGGTTTACTATGCCACTTCCTGGTCTGTTGGCACGGTATGATTGAGGGCTCCGCCAATTACATGAGTTCTTTAACTAATGTCGGTAGTACATCTATGCATCGTCGTCGTATTGGTTGGATCTCGAAGCTATGTGGTCAAAGTGGCCGAATCGCGAAATATCCAGCCTCATGAAGATTTACATGCTGGCGCAATTGGCTTTCTGGCTCCAGCAAATGATTGTCATCAACATTGAGAAGCGGCGCAAGGATCACTGGCAGATGCTCTCCCACCACGTCGTTACAATTGGTCTGGTGTACTGCTCGTATCGATATGGCCTCACCCCCGTCGGCAACGTCGTTCTGATCCTCATGGACTTCAACGACTTAATCTTCTCCACCGCGAAGTGCCTGAAGTACGTGAAGCTACAGTCTTTGTGCGACTTCATGTTCGGCGCGTTCGTTGTAAGCTGGGTGCTGTGCCGCCATGCTGCGTTGCCGATGGTATGCTGGTCTGTTTACGAGCATGCTGTGGCTCCCACCGGGCACAGCTGCTTCGTTGGCTCAGGAGAGAACATCATTGGTCCTCTGGAGGTGCCGGCAAACGGCTACTTCTATGTGCTTGAGCCGTTGATCTACACCAATGGGAGACTATGCTACGACTCCATTATCAAGATCCTATTCATGAGCGGACTTCTGTTTCTGGAGGTACTTATGGTTATATGGTTTGTCATGATCGTCAAATTGGTCATTCGGGTGTTGCGTGGTGAAAATGCAGAAGATACGCGCAGCGACAATGAAGAAGAGAAAGTCGAGGAGGATCTACCGATCAAGGTTGAGGTTAATGCCGAGAAACTCCAATTTCCGAAGAAATATCCCTCGGGAAGAAGAGGTGCATCTTCCGTCTTTCAGTCAGCGAAGGGGATAGCTATTTCAAAGGATAGAAAGGGCTGTTTGGACAGAATCGGGTGCGAACAGAGGATATCACGATAAGCGACATCTCAATTGGGATAGATCAGGTACTGGGAGAAGGATGTACCCTGGAGCTACTCCGTAGATGCGGGACATACCGTAGGGACTAATGTTTAATACTATGCTAATGATAGAACTCTAATGAGGAACATACGATGAGTATAGCTATATTGCCGTGTCGTTATGATGCTGCCGACGATGCCGAAGAGGAGAATAACTGTCGGACCGAAAATATATTGATTCCTCAATCACCGCAGCATCATGCCGAAATGCTACGATCGCTATCCCGCGACTATCCCCCAATTGAGGGTATTCGGAGCATGTCACTTCCCCTCAGAGCATCTAAGCTCTACGGTTTAGGGTAAGGCCCAACCCGCCCGTCATACGAGTGCAACGCGTCGTGGCTCCATGTCAAGCTGTATACTTGCCGCCCTCCGTACTCAAAACAAAACCATAGTGAGACGAGCGAATAGAAGCAAAGACTACTGACGAAAACTGTAAACTTTGAAGACATTCAGAACGCTTCCAATGACCGGAAAAAGGTTAGCGCTCAGCGATTCCAAGGTCAACGTCGTCAACAGTGGCGAAGCGAAGGGCGCTATAACCCCTGCTCTCGCGTGATGATGTTTCTCCCCCCGCACAATTCACCTCTGCCCTGTTTAGCTTACCTCGACTGCCTAATTTACTCCGCATGATTCCAAATCAATTTTCTGGACCTGCACGATTACGGTATGTCCATTCACGGCACTGCTCAAAAGGATATCCATGGAAAGCTTGCTCTGCAGCAAAGATCCTATGAAGTGGCAGGCAATAGTAATGCAGGTACCCAAATGCGCGCAGAGCTAATAATAGAGTTTCTGCTAAGGTCGGTTAAGAAATCGCACGAATGATTCACCGTTTTGTGGCTGGGATCGTGATTATGTGTCTATGCAGGGTCGCGGCTCTGTTGACAAAGTTGCACTCGCTGCGGCTGCGCCATGTCGATGCAGAAAGGAAGAGGAACCTGCGTCTTTGCAGCTTCTTCTTCGAGAGGGGAAAACCGTTGAATCCTACTGATAAATCGATGATAACGGCCTGGGATCAGGGATGCGGACGGCCGGGCGAAATTGCCACTGCGTAGCGAGGACCAATGGGCTCGCAAAGCGGGATGTGACATTATAGATAGAGTTGCCGCTGCATGAGACCCCAAGAATTCATTGCTCTGGGCGTGATATTGGATGGTTTAGCGGATCGATCACAAGGGAATTGCTACGCTGGGATCAGACCATTTGACCTGCGGGATTTGTGAAGCCAAGATGTCGGCTGCAGAAGGGCATTGCTATTATTAGCAAAAAATGTCTTGGTAGATGGGACGAGTATGCAGAATGTAATTGCTTTGTTGGTGATGACTTGTTGAGAATTGTATGGCCCAAAGGTTCGGGTACATGGATCGACCGGACCCAGAATGCGACCGCAGTTTGTGACTGCGTATGCTTATTTTTACGGTCTGTTGTGATGATAAATGAGCCAAGCAACAAGCTGTGCGAATCAAAGGGCGAATAGTTACTGTACTGCTGACGACCAAGCGAGCAACTGGCAGGGATGAGATTGAGCTTATGTATTGTCAGCAAAGCCCGAGCCCCGCGGTCAGATAAATTTGCAGATGCACAGAACAGTCATCTGCATTCGTAAAATACGGGGTTGTACAGCAGACGAGGCCAGCTCAATTTGTCTCGGCTTACAACGTCCTGCACTGTAATCGGGAACTTGGGAAGAGCCCGAGGTGACACTGCACCCGACGGTGTTTGCTGCCCTCTCTCTAGTTAGGACCTTTACTCCGGGCCGCGCTCACGGCATTGATCGTTTACCTAGCTAATCTGTTTCACAATATTCCGATTGGCTGCGGTACGGCAGGGTGAGCAGGGTGAGCAAGGAGTGGGTAGTCGGATCATATGTGGGATAATCACCTCTTGGCAAGGCGATTAGAGAATCGCTTTGCCCAATCTATCTCCAACAGAGACAGCAGCTCTAGCTTAATCAGCTTCCGCTGAAAATTATAAAGAAAACCAACGTGCATAAGGTCAATTCCTCAAGGGTAAATGATAAACTCTAAACCATGTGTTTCACTGCTCTTCTCCAAAAGTTTATATTAAGCTACCACCTTCTCAGTATGGACCAAGTCTCACGTAAACCAATAGCAGTCCTGTGATTTACCATCCCTGTCGGCAGTTGGTGCGTGTGATTCAATTAGCATTGCCGCTTATCAGGGATCTTTTTCGCCCTAGCACCCAGCATTTGTCCGTCTAGTCTAGTCGGAGTCTGTCTCCACAAGAACAAAGTCCTCGGACGGACGAGACATCTGATTCCAGTATCGTCACCGCCTATCACTATCTGGGAAACAAGCAGGAGGGGTCAGTGACGTTGGTGTGGATTACACTGCTTAGAAGAGGCAAGAAAAGGTTGGGTTCATCCTTGTGATACCGCAGGCCCTTGATCCATGCGCCAATGGCTAGACTAAGATGCACTGTAACTGAGCCTCGATTGCTAATCCGAGCGTCTGACCTGCTGCATAAGGCCCTATACCACTGACATTGCCGACTTGGCGCTGTACCAGCCCCTGCAGATCGTCACGGTAACCTTCTTTTTCTCGCCTCTCGACTGCGGGTACAAAACCAAACGCAAATCCCCTCCATTCTTCTAGTTTGTTCGTCTGTCAGTCTCACAACCTCACAGCACAGCACATACTCCCAGCCATGCACGTACAATCCCTTCTGCTGGCTTCTGGCCTCGTGCCTCTGGCCGCTAGCCAGGGCTGCCCCTTCGCCAAGCGCGCCACAGACACTAATCTCGTTCCCCCGAGAGAAATCCCCGAGGACTTTGGCATCTGCCGCGTCGCTAGCAACCAGGCTGGCGGCGGTACTCGATCCAGGGACTTTTGGCCTTGTGCTCTGAGATTGGATGTCTTGAGGCAGTTTTCGCCTCAGTATAACCCATTGGGTGCTGATTTCGACTACACCGAGGCTTTCAAGTCTCTGGACTGTGAGTTTCACCAATTCTGGGATTGAGGACTATTTGCTAATTTATTTTGTAGTTGCTGCTTTGAAGAAGGATCTTAACGCGCTTCTCACTGATTCTCAGGATTGGTGGCCTGCTGACCATGGCAACTATGGTGGTCTTTTCATTCGCATGTCATGGCACAGCGCTGGTACCTACCGTGCAATGGACGGCCGAGGTGGCTCCGGAATGGTGAGTCATGATCTCAATGCCATATTCTCGACTGTTTTGCTGACATGCATAAGGGCCAACAACGATTCGCTCCTCTCGACAGCTGGCCCGACAACCAGAACCTTGACAAGGCCCGTCGTCTGCTCTGTACGTTGCACAGCCGTCACACAAACCCTCAAAATCTAACAAATCGCAGGGCCCATCAAGCAAAAGTACGGCAGCAAGATCTCATGGGCTGACTTGATCGTCCTCGCCGGCAACGTCGCACTCGAGCACAGCGGCTTCGAGACCCTGGGTTTTGCCGGTGGTCGTGCTGACACCTGGGAGGCTGATGAGTCTATCTACTGGGGTGCCGAGTCCACCTTTGTCCCCAAGGGTAACGATGTTCGCTACAACGGTAGCACAGACATTTACGAGCGTGCCGATAAGCTCGAGAAGCCTCTTGGTGCTACGCACTTTGGTCTCATCTACGTTAACCCCGAGGGTCCTGATGGAAGCTCCGACCCCAAGGCTTCAGCTCTTGATATCCGTACTGCTTTTGGCCGTATGGGTATGGACGATGAGGAGACTGCTGCTCTCATCATTGGTGGTCACACCCTGGGCAAGACTCACGGTGCGGTTCCTGCTAAGAACATTGGCCCCGAGCCCATGGCTGCTGATCTTGGAGAGATGGGTCTCGGCTGGCACAACAGCGTCAACGAGGGTAACGGTCCTGACCAGATGACCAGTGGTCTTGAGGTTATCTGGTCCACCACTCCCACCAAGTACGTTTACCCTCCGCATCTCGGTCTTAATCTTGCTAACAAATCCCAGGTGGAGCAACCACTTCCTCAAGTCTCTCCTCGGCAACAACTGGACCCTTGTCGAGAGCCCCGCAGGCCACAAGCAATGGGAGGCTCTCAACGGCAAGCTCGAGTACCCCGACCCCTTCGTCAAGGGCAAGTTCCGCCGCCCCACCATGCTCACCAGCGATCTCGCCCTCATCAACGACCCCTCGTACCTCAAGATCTGCAAGCGCTGGCACGACAACCCCAAGGAGCTGAACGCTGCTTTTGCTCGCGCCTGGTACAAGCTTCTCCACCGTGATCTCGGCCCTGTTTCCCGCTACCTTGGACCCGAGGTTGCGAAGGAGAAGTTCATCTGGCAGGATCCTCTCCCTGAGCGAAAGGGTGACATCATTGGCGAGGCTGAGATCTCCAGCCTCAAGTCCACTATCCTTTCTACTGCTGGTCTCGATGTTTCTAAGCTTGTTTCTACTGCTTGGAACTCTGCTTCTACCTTCCGTGGAACTGACAAGCGTGGTGGTGCCAACGGTGCTCGCATTGCCCTTGAGCCTCAGGTCAACTGGGTCAGCAACAACCCCAAGCAGCTCAAGCAGGTCCTCGCTGCCCTGAAGAAGATCCAGAAGGACTTCAACGCCAAGTCAGGCTCCAAGAAGGTCTCTCTCGCTGATCTGATTATCCTCGGCGGTGTTGCTGCTATTGAAAAGGCTGCTCAGGCTGCTGGCTTCAAGGACGTCGAAGTTCCTTTCACTCCTGGACGTGTTGACGCTACTCAAAACCAGACTGATCTCGTTCAGTTCGGTTACCTTGAGCCCCTTGCCGACGGTTTCCGTAACTATGGACATGGCACTACCCGTGCTCGCACTGAGGAGATCCTAGTTGACCGCGCTGCTCTTCTTACCCTTACTCCTCCCGAGATGACCGTCCTCGTCGGTGGTCTCCGTGCCCTGAACGCCAACTACGACGGTTCTTCTAACGGCATTCTCACCGAGAAGAAGGGCCAGCTCACCAACGACTTCTTCGTCAACCTCCTTTCTCCCGCCTACTCATGGGCCAAGAAGGATAGCCAAGGCGAGCTCTGGACCGGCACTGACCGCGCCACCAAGTCCGTCAAGTGGACTGCTACCCGCGCTGATCTGGTCTTCGGATCTCACGCCGAGTTGCGTGCTATCTCTGAAGTCTACGGTAGTGCTGATGCGAAGGAGAAGTTCGTGAAGGATTTCATTTCTGCGTGGACCAAGGTGATGAACCTGGACCGCTTTGATGTCAAGGCTGAGAAATAGACCGAATAGTAGAGGTTTCGGTCACATTTGACACTTTTTTCCCGATTTACATATTTCTTCATTATATAGTTCATTGATGTAACTTTTCAAAACGCACTCATGTGCACGTTGTGAACACCAAGCCATCCAGCACGTGACAAAGGCCATCTCATCTCAATCTCATCGCCCATAACACATCCTACGACACGCAGAATGGGACGACTGCTGGACCTCCCCGATGAGATACTCACTTATATCTGTATCTCGATATGCGATTCGGATCGTGTAGCTCTCTTCCAAGTCATACATGCCAACAAGAAACTACACAAAATTGCCTCACCGCTTCTCGTACGCCATTGGCCGCTTCATCGGGGGACCTTGTACAAACATGCACATGCTTACTTTGCTGTGCATCTTGTTCGAAATCCTCACCTACAGAGGAATGTCAGATCAATTATCTTTGACGACCTGATACCTATTGAAGAAGACTTTCCCGGTCCTGATCATGGCGAGCTTGTTGTATCAGCACGCCAGCTCTTTTCAAGTAAGCCTAGCTGGCGCGACAGATTGATCAGTGGATGCATAGACCCTGTAGCAGTCCTTCTCTTGGTCCTATGTACCAGGATCGAGAGTCTTGATCTTACGATCCCGGACTTTGGTCAAGAGTCAAGACTGTTGGTGTTGGAACTTATTTCTTTGTCTCCCGAGCGTAGTGAACGACCACTAGCGAACCTTCAGCTCGGTATTCTCAGATGGAACGACAAAGACGACCCGGGGCACATTCAATATGCGGCACCGTTTTTTCACCTTCCAAAAGTCAAAACTCTTGCTCTCTCAGCATTGACTGACAACATGCCGCTCAAAACCATTGTGCATGAGGAGGATATGGATGAACAGTTCAAGCTGGGCTTGTATCCTGATACCTACCAGACGCGGTTTCCTATTCGGACTTCGCCCATCGAGGAATTGATCCTAGCAGCCGCTTGCCTCACAAGCCAGGGACTGCTCACAGTTGTCAGCTCTTGCAAGCGACTAAAGAAGCTCGCCTTTACTTGCCAAGGCCTGGACCTACATATGGACGAACATAACAATGTCCTGCTCAAACAAGCTTTGCTACTCCACACAGCATCCTTGGAGGAGCTCGCGTTCAATCTTGAATTGCATAACCTCAGTACCAATGATGGGAGCTTAGAAGGCTCGTCTCATATTGGCCTCAATTGTTTAAAAGAGTGTTTTCAACAGATGAAGGGGCTCAAGCGCGTGACTATGGATATTCATGCCCTTTACTTCCACGATGACCCACTAAGCGAGAAAATGCTGGATTGTCTACCAGAATCACTTGAGTATCTTGGCCTCGAGTGCGATCTTGCGACTTATCAGCCACAAATGCTGAGATATGTCGAAATACTGTGCACGGTGCTGAAGGTTTGTGGGCCGGGTAACCGTTTTCGTGCGTTGAAAACTCTCGAGTTATGTTTGGATGTGTATGGTGAAAGAGACGGGAGCATATATGACCCGGTCAGAGAACTAGCGCGGGAGAAGGGTATCGAATTTACACTTACTCGCGAATCCCAAGGATGGGGTACTGCTTGGGAGGCAATGGGCATTATGCCTGTCCCAAACCCTCCTTTAGTCTGGGCTGAGAGCTTATATCAGGAGACAGAACTGAGTGATTCCGTCGATGAAGATTCAGAGTTTGAGTAACCTATATACTGATATGCTTTAGAGGCTAAATCAGATCACAAGCGTAATCAGAGCGATGTATTTGCAGAGGTTCTCGACCAAAAGCCTGAAATACCTTGTAAAGGGCCATTCATTGTGCGCCTGAACTCTGGCATACCGCATACTTACAATACGTTTCTACCCAGCGACATATGTCCAGATAAGGCCTATCATACTGCGAGCATTTTACAGTCTTATCGACGCCACATGAAAGTGATTATCAGCCCGGCATACTGCCTTTCAAAAAGCTCTGTGTAACAGCAGAACTTATCATTAAGTCTACTTTGACTATTTCTTTATGACACTTGTAAGAGACGTAGACTGATGTCCCGGCGTTATAATGAGCTTACAGGAATTATAATGTTCAACCTTTTTCCTTCATGTGAAGGTTTTCCAACTCCAGTGCCTGCTCATCGTCTGCCGCAAACTTGCTCCGATGCCTCAATCTCGATCCATATCTCAGGAATAAGAATGGCGTGAACGCAAACAGACTCGCTACCGCCGCCAAGATGCTCGTTGCAACATTGCTTCCCAGCCCCGTATACATCTGATGAGTGAAGAGAGGAAACACCGCAGCAGTCACCGTACGCGTCAAGCTGATGGCACTGACAGCGCTGGCAGCATATTCCCCATAGCTGTCGGTGGCGTATCCGAAAAGCACATAACTGAAATCATTGAGACTGAATCCAATCATTACCAGACCAATCATGCTGACAGGCCAAGGAACATTCGTGACCCGCGGGGGAATGGTCCAGGCGAAGAGCCAGAGACCGATGGCAAGAGATGGTGCTGCAATTGCAAACGACGTGATCTTGCTCTCTGGGAGGATGCGCCGGCGGGTTCTGCGGTATTTCTTGTATATGTGGGCGTCGTAGATCCGGGGCAGGATATTCAGCACCTCGCCGATGGCGATGGCAAGAAATGCGAGACTGGAGCTGTTCTGTGAGAAGTTGAATGGCGGCGCGGTGTAGACTATGGTAAGTGATTCTGTCAAGCCGTAGATGAGACCGAATGCGATGGCGCATAGTACGGCGCAGAAGAAGACCAGGGGATCCGTGACAAGGAACTGCAGGGGTCGGAAGAGAGCGTTCTGCGCAAAGGTGGCCACTGTAAACCCTTCTCCCTCATCATTGCTAGACTTGACATCTTCGATGCCAGTCTCTTCCCGTACTTCTTTGACAATCTTGTCGAGTAACTGGTTCGCGTTCGACTCCTTCGTGAAGATGCATGCAGCAGCGGTAACAGCCATGACGATTGTAGAGATGTAGTATACCCAGCGCCTTGTTTAATGTCAGCCAGAAAGCATATAAATTGCTCGTATACTTACCATCCAATGCTCGACGTGATGTATGTCGAGTAGATAGGGCCCAGTGCTAGCCCCAGCATACCGAGGATGGTATAAATATAGACAACCCAGATCCTATGCTCAGCATTGTACATGTCGTCAAAGTTGCCAAAAGCGACAGTCGCTGGAATTGCCGCAGCCACGCTTTGGAAGAACCGACCGAAGTATACGCCGATTATTGACGGCACCGCGGCCACTATCGCTGAGGATATGCAGAAGATTGTTGCTGCAAGGATATATATGGTTCGTCGTCCGAACACCTCTGAGATGGGTGAGCAGAAGATGCTACCTATGGTTTGACCCAGCAAGTATCTGTTTTCAAAATCAGCTTAAGACTGCAGCCCTGATCAGCTTCGAAGCTTACATGGTGACGAAGACGAAATAGGCCATTGTTCTGCTGACACCATACTCTTCTCGTGCTGAATCTGCAGTGGCGGTCTGGAACATCATTAGCAGAGTTATTTCCGTGGCAGTGACCAAACGGACCCCAGAAGAGCTGATTGCCGTCATGTACATCTCCAACCAGCATATGAGAGCAGCAGTGTAAGTCTTTGTCCCGAAGCTCCAGTTCCGGGGGCGTTGGTCAGCATCTTCATCCCAGCAAATACGATTGTCGCCGTCGACATGAACTCCCTTGCCCTGAACAGCATCTTCGATTGAGCCCTTGTTTGTCATCGCGAGTTTGGGGGATGACTGCGTAAATTATTAGGAACAAGTCATCAATTGACTAGCTCTGGCACAGTATCTGCGGTAAAAGAGTGGCTGTCAATATGCTCTGTACTCCCGAATTCCTGGACATGTATTTCGAGAAAGGTCGCGGGAACGAAGGTCAAAGGGACAGCTCAGATAGGGGTCACATTGAACCCTTGCATCGGGTCCCCATACGATCGATCTGGCGGGCCGTAGCCGGATTAGTGATCGATCGGCTGTGTAGGCATCATCTGTCTCTACCCGTCCCTTATGTGCTTACATCCAATCATGAACTGTGGATGACGTTGAAGACTTTGGTCATTTAGAACTCTTGCGATACGTAGTTTAATACAATCTATTTTTGAGACGGGCAGAAAACAGTCGGGGACTTTTTCAAATTGCAGTTTGCGCTTGCAAGCTCGAATTAAACATTTGAGAAGATCAATGACGCGCTGTCTAATATCGGCATCACCACTTGTCCTTTCTGAGACCCTAGAGAAAGCTTGTGAACGGATGTATACTAGCATTTCTCCCAATATTTTTAAACTATCATGTATTGGACGGGCTTAAAGCTACCGCCATTAGACTTGCCAGCTGAACAAGCAGTAATAGCAACAATAAGGTCCATCTCCGCGACAAAGTCGATATGATCACCAGCCTTACTGATAGGCGGCTCCACCGTGAATTTGCCCGTTTTCCCATCTACAGGCACATTCATGAAGCAGTTGAACGCGCAAGGAATGCGATCTGGCGCGATGTCGTATTTGCTTAGCGCCAGGGAGAGGTTGCCGAAACAGCCGTGGTGCGGCTCCTTGTCTCCGTAAATGATGCGGAATGTATCTTTGGAACAAGGCGTAAGCAGAAAGTCGTGACGTCCGCAAGTGTCGTCGACGATTCTGAGCATGACATTGCTGCGGTTTGAGTACAGCGGGTGGTTGGTAGTCAGGTATATGGTGTCTGCGTAGTCAAAAGTGCGTCCGTTGGATATGACCTCGTCTGTGTCGTGTCGGTTGAATGCCACAAGGTCAGAGACTTGACCGCCTTTCGGATCGATTACTGTTAGGCGTTGTCCCTTGTTGACGAAGAAAGAAGTTCCAGTCCGCGGCGCGAGTTCGATGATGCCATCGGGTAATTGTCTGGTATCCTCCATTCCGGGAGTTCGGCAGGGGCTGTGATCAGTCGACTGTGGCAAATTAAGTGTCGAATCGAGGTGAACCGTGAATCAAATGGCAGATATTAACTTCGCTCCAGAAACGGGACGGTTATTGAGCTACGAGATATTCCATGACTTTGTAGTAGTGACCATCTTCAATAGTTGGTAGATTACAGTAACATCTCGTAATGTTCACCATTGCTAGTTTCGCTCTACAGCAAGCCTCACATCATTAGACATAAGAGCCATGCCTAATTGAGACTTGATCTGTACAGAAGCATAACGATGTTTGACGGCTTTCCTTTCATCTAGTGTAGATCATTCACTGGATGCTGATCAATCGGCCAAGTCGTCTAACCCATCGCAGTGGATTTGAATGCTAGCTGTGACGAATATTACGAGATCTCACGGTAATGTTGATCAGATGGTGACCGCAGCATTCCGTCGTCGATGATGCGACCATCAAGGGCGTGACCTCAGCGGCTCACGCTTCAATATCCCCGAGGATCCACCTTTCCCCAGACTCGATCTCTCATCCCGATAGCGCTAGCATCAAGCGCTGAACAATCTGGGGGAGCCATAGAGGATGACTGCACCACGAAAGGTTCTAGTAAAATGGTTTATAGCGTGACCAGATGACAAGCTAAAAGCTTATCGCGGACGATTTTTTGAGTTGATGGACCTGACAGCTGGTGCTTTCTTTGCGCACTTTACCTCAAAATGGTTTACTTACAGCCTATTTACTCATCGGAGGAAAAGTTCCGGCTGGGATATATGTGTGCATCATCGCTTGGCGCATACATCATGTTGATTTCATTAGTTCTATCCATAGAACACACAATGCCAGTGATAGCCATGACGCTATTGGGAGTTTTGTGTTATGGATCTTTCCCAGAAGCCTGACAGCTCGATCCAAGACTAGCTTCCGATCCTAGCACTCCAGTCAATTCACGTCAGTGTCTTGTACGTGGTCCTGTTGGTATTATGAACGTTGCTAGGTTGCCACTATGATAGTACATATAAGTTGAGTCTATTCCCACTTAATTAATACTGAACTGGCATTCCCTATGAACATATGACGTGCAAGTACTGCGTATCCTCAAACTCTCCCAATCATGCAGCTTGCTATCAATGCCGTCATCTTATTCGCCGCCGTTACATTGGTGACTAAGTTAATACAATTTCGAAAAGCACCTATCAATCAGTTCTTAAAGAAGTTGAGATTTATAGCGAATGGCCTCTCACTCAGGACACCTCCGTCGAAACAGGACGAAGCCGCCTTACGTGGCGATGACGTTGATGAAGTCCCGTCATCTTCATCAACGGGCCTCTTGACGAGGTTCGCGACTTACTTATCGATTGTATTTGCAAAACTGACATGCTATCAGGACCGAAGTTGAGACTCGGTTCGGCAAGGATACTTGGCAAGGCCTGGCGTACCAAGATTTCAAAAGCACAATACTAGCCAAGGGGAGCGGCATGAAGACCTTTCCATGCGTATATGCCACCATGGGATATCGATCAGACGATCATCGCTATCTTTTTCTCGAGTCAGACAACCCATCGGAGCCCAGAAACGTGCGAATGGTAGCTCAAGGTTTATCTGACTATCTACGCATGTCTACCTCTCTGGGACCTAATACATCCCTTGTCATCATCGGTGCACCCTCTGAGAAGCAACGGACTGTCGAGGAGCATAACCGTACCTTCTGGGACATGCTTCGAGGTCTCCGTATCTGCGACCCAAGACCTTGGCCAGACGATATTCCACAAGACACAGAGGATGCTAAGTGGACATTTTGCTTCAATGGAGAGCCCGTCTTCCCGGTCATGTTGACCCCAGCGCATCAGAAGCGATGGAGCAGACATATGAGTGTGCCAGTGATCGCCTTGCAGCCGAAATGGGTTTTGGATAATTTGCTCGGAACTCCTGAGAAGCGAAAAGCTGCACAGAGTAAAGTGAGGAACTTGTTACAGAAGTACGATACTATCGGCGTCAGTCCAGATCTGACCGCTTACGGTGCAGTTGGTACTAGCGAGGCCCGCCAACTATGCCTGCAGGACAAGAACGAATCGGTTCAGTGTCCATACCGCAACTTTGATAGTTAGATAATAGAGATACAGAAGAGGGTAATAGAGTTCATTTAACTCTTACTCATACGCCCGCGGGTGAGGAGCCCTCTCGCAATTAAGCACTTTGAGAAGTCGCGGGAGCTGTTCCGTGGTGCTGCTTATACGTCTGGTATCCTCTGGCATCCTCGTGTGCGACTACGGCTGGAATGGTGAAACACGCAAAGCATAAATGATACGGTTTAATAAGTCTTGATGATAGAGCGTAGTTCATTGCTGGCAGGACAGAAGTTACGGGTAAGGCTCTATGTAATGGGTTGCCTTGTCTAGTCCGCCGCGTTATCGTAACTAGGTTTCCATTGCAACTCGGACCTGTTCGTTGTCAGAATATGTTGCCACGTATCATGGATCGATATGACATACCTCTTTAGCTGTGTCGTAGTCAAACATCCATTTATCGAAGGGCAGAGTATTGAATGGCGCATTGCCGTCGCCTTCACCCATGGGGAATGCTCTCTGCTCGTCCGTCAACTCGGATCCCGGGGGCTTACCAGAGTTGTGCAGCTTGTAATTCCACGTCGAGCCATTCTGAAGTCTCGTCACCCGAGGAATACGACTCTTCTCCCATGTCTCGATTATCGTCGGCACGTCCTGGCTGCTCTCCGAGAACAGTACGGACAAGGCATCTATATCTTCCACAATAGAGCTGAATCCTTCCGCCAGATTCGGAAGCATGGCATGCGCCGAGTCTCCAAGAAGTACCAGCCTGCGCTTCGGACTCGACCACGTATCCAAAGGTTCCAGTCTGGCTAGGCGCCAACGGGAGCAGCTCTGCACCATGTTTGCCAAAGCAACGACCGTGGGATTGAACGACGAGAAGAAACTCTTGACGACCTCACTGTCGTCAGTGGCATCGAAGAGCATTTTCTCACTGGCTTCGCAGCACCATGTTGAATCGAGAACATGATATTGAACAGGCCTCGATGGTGATTGTACTTGCCGATGGCATATCCACCGTGGCCAGCCCACATGATGCCATTTTCTGACTCGGGCTGTTTACAGAGGGATCTGGTTCTCTCGTCGTTGGCTAGCATTGCGGCTGGTATCTCAGTCGGGTAATGTGTCGAAGGCGCTCGAATCACGGTCAGACGAGATGGGTCGACATGAGAAAGAACTTGAGATCGCAGACGAGAGGATATGCCATCAGCCGCCAAGATCAAATCTGCCGTAACTCTAGTGCCGTCCTTACAAGTTGCATACGCCGCTTGGTCATCCTCTTCAACCGTAACGATCTCATTTGCGAAGTGCACCTTGGCTCCGGCTTTACATGCCTCATCATATAGAACGGTTTGCAAGGCCTGGCGATCAGTGGACCACTCCGGAAACTTGGAATAAATCCCAGGATCGAGAGTATGCAACAGCTCATTCGTGTTGCCATTCCGAGTCTCGTGTTCTTTGATCGGGGCAGTCACAGCTTCAAAGGCTTCGCGCATCTGCCATCGGTAGAAACACCTGACGCCATTTGATCTCACAAAGATGGCTCCACTCGCGGTGGACAGCGACTGGGATCTCTCGAACAGGTCGACTTCATGGCCGTCGCGCGCCAATCGGCAGGCGGCCGTGAGACCTCCTAAGCCTCCGCCTGCAATAGCAATGTGCTGTTTCTTCATAGATATTGGTGATGATAAGTCTTGCTTCGGCCGGCTTGAATAGCGAAAGGTTGAGATAGAATGTCACCAAGGTCGACATGCAAAAGTCTCGTATAATGTTGCTTGGTTTGCTCAGTGCTTGTGTCACGTCGGATTAAATACCGCTCCATAATGAGCGATCGACGGTCTTGACCATTCAAGGAAATCTCACCTAAGATACAGCGGAGTAAGACAGCGATCATAAGCAAATATAAGCACTAGATGTTATCGGTCTGGAGTGTTGAAGAAATGTGAGATTTGTTGAAGTAGGAGTTGTATGCAAAGAGAAGAACCCTAATCACAACAGTTACAAATCAGTCAAGATGGCCGAGTGGTCTAAGGCGCTGCACTCAAGACACTGTCTTACCTAGTTAACTAGGAAGCATTGCAGTATCGAAAGATTCTTGGGTTCGAATCCCAATCTTGACAAGCACTTAATTTTTAAATTTTTATAATTTACTTTAATTTTATTTTAAGGCTTTTTTCTTTTTCTCTCTTAAAGAGAACTTAAATTAGTTTTAACTGTATTCTAAAACTCGTATTTTAAGATATTAAGTATAAAGATAAGTAAATATTTTTATTATTTTAAGTGTAACGGTCACACCTAACCACTACGCCACAGGGCAAAAGAATAGGCTATAACTGCTATTGTAGCAATTACAGTGGTGTGTACAGCTGCTTATAGAGCCTTACAGCGCTGTTACGGGCACGAATCGTAACATTAAGGGGTTAGCCATTTATTCTTAAGGCCTTAATTTAATTCTTAAAAGATATTAACCATACTCTAATAAATGTCAATTTATCAGTAATTCATTGCAATTAACCTCAATACATATTATCGCAGTTGCATTCTGTCTACCGTGTAAAGGTTACCCTTAACAAATCATTCAATAAGGCCAATAATGCAGAGGCTGATTTCAATGACCCTAGGCGCAAATATTAATATTTCAGAAAACACTTATGAAATGAAACTGGTGGAACTTACGTGGATACACAGGCAAGCACCAGTGCGGCAAGGAACAGAGGCTCCGATGGTTCAGCATCACCATCAAGAGCGTTGCCACCGGGCCACCAATCTCGGAACCATCCGAAGCAAGCAAGGCAAGCAATTGATCCAAGGGCAATGAAGCAATGTATAACGAAGCTGAATGATGGGCGAACGGTCGGGAGAGTTTTGGTCACTGAGCAGACGAGTTCTGTCAATGACCAGCAGAGCGCCGAGACGAACTTATTGATTAGCCGAGAGCCTGATAGAGTCGTAGTAGACTTACAGCCGGACCTAGTATTCCAATGGCGACAGCATTCCTCGATGCAGAGATAGCTGCAACAACAATGCCCGAGATGGTAACACAAAGGACTAATAGTCGCAGAGCCAGACCAAGATTTCTGAATCTCGGTGGCTTCTGTGGCTGAGAAATCGCGGCTTTGGGATCGTCTTCCAAGTCCATGTTTATTGATAGGGCTGATAAGATAGGTAGCAAAGCATAGTTGACCTTTAACAAGGTCATTCAAGGTAGAGATGCCATCACGCCTCTTTATGGGTTTGACAATGGCAAAATAGGCTGACGCAGAATACGT
Source organism: Fusarium sacchari (assembly GCA_017165645.1). Taxonomy (NCBI): domain Eukaryota; kingdom Fungi; phylum Ascomycota; class Sordariomycetes; order Hypocreales; family Nectriaceae; genus Fusarium; species Fusarium sacchari. The sequence continues at coordinate 219,012 of JADANP010000016.1, forward strand.
AAAATGGTCATAAGACACGGGCGAAAAATTGCACCGCTGCTCCCAACGACTGATTTCCCAACATTTCCATATTAAAAATTTTATAATGACATGCCACTTTTTTTAGCCTCATGACGCAACTGTCACTGACACGTGAAGACGGAGCGCGAGGCTGGCGGTAAAGCCCGTTGGCTTTTTTATCTCTGGAGCCACGTGGGTATTCGCCGATAACGGCAGATTATGATCTACCTTGATCTTGACTTCTTTTACAAAGGGCTTGGGGTGTTTGCTAACAGGTGTCGATATGCCGGGACCCGCAAGTGTTAAATCGTCCATAGAGATAACGCCGTTTTGATAGAGATGTCAGAATCGGGCTTAGCTTGCGAGACATGTCATGATCTAACTGGGTCTTTGGGACCATGACTAACGATAGCTTCATGGCCATCACATGTTTAAAGTGACTGCCTATTACGCAATTTGGATGAATTAAGCTTTGATAAGGACACGGAGGCTCGGGAGAACTGCTACCGGAGTGCGAGGACACCGTCGGGTCGGGGAGATCTGTCTGCGTTGCTGCTGCGTGGGTGGCTCGTCATTCCGTCGGAGCTTTTTAGAGCTGAACTTGCCCGCCCGACTGCAGATTAGGGCTGATTATAACTACTGGCTCTAACTCCTGGTTATTCTTAGTCTAGGCTATATGAAGGCTTGGCGAGCTAGTAAAGTAAGAGCGTGGGTCTGCTAGCTATTTTAATTTATCTATTAAGAGGAAGTTAGCCTTACTATTTAATACTATTATAAGTTATATAGTATTATTAACTAATACTAAATTACTATATAATATTATATTATTATAGCTTTTATAGCTAATTATTAGGGGTTTAGATTATATAGTATACCCTATGCCTTATAATAGTTTTTACTTAAATCTAATATATATTATAATTTATCTAAGACTTATAAGAACTTTAATAACTATAATAATTAAGTTATATTTAAAAATAAATATTAAAATAAACTTAAATTTCTTTTACTTTATTTAATAACTTATTTAAAAAGTAATAAAAATTTCCTTAAGACTTTAAAATAAATACTGCCTTAATACCTATTAAAACCTAATATAATATTTATATTACTAATATATAAAGTAAGATTAATTAAATTAATTTAATAAATAGATAATTATTTTTTAATAAATTATAGTATTTTATATTTAAAATTAATAAGTTATAGTCTAGTTAAGTATATAATATTATTACTTAATTTATATCTTATATCTCTATTAGGTAGTATAAAAAGATATCTTTAATCTTACTATTAATCTTGTAAAAAGCGCTATAGCTTACTGTAACGGTCACACCTAACCACTACGCTACAGGGTAAAAGATTAGGCTATAACTGCTATTGTAGCAATTACAGTGGTGTGTACAGCTGCTTATAGAAGCCTTATAGCGCTGTTATGGGCACAAATCGTAACACTTACCTTATAGATATTTTAAATAAAATGTTTATAATAATCTTTACTTATCTCTTTAATATTAATTACTTTAGTATTTTTAATATTACTTTTATTAATAAGTATTTTATATAATAATTAGGGTTTTAAATAGAGAAACTAGTCTATATTAAGTTTATATTTATAAGATATATAAGGTATTAAACTAAGTATATTAATAAATATTATATCTTTTAGTAATTAATAGTATAGGTAAAGCTTATTAAAATAAAGAAATATTATTAATAGTTAATAAACTAAGTTTTATTTAATATTAAATAAATATATATATATATTATAAAGGCTTATAGTTAAGTAAATTAGGCTTATAATAAATTTATAAGTTAAATTATAAGTTTATTATAAGTTAATAAGGTAACTTATAATAAGTCTTTTTTAATATAATATAAATTAATTTATAACTAATAAAAATTAATAAAATATATATAATATAAGTATTATATTTTATTTAGTTATAATATAATTTTTTTTTTAATTTTTTTTTAAAACTTACTTATTTATACTTTTTTTTATATAATTTTAAGATATTTTATTTTAATTTTATAATATTTTCTTTTTTCTTTTAATAATATATTAAAGTTTAAGGCTATTTATAATTATTATATATAAGCTATTTTAATTAAAAATACTATTTTTTTTATTATATTATATAGTTATTATATTTTTTATAACTTAAAGTATTAGGCCTTATTTAATTATAAGGATTACTTTTAATATATTTATTATAATTATAAGTATAATAATAAAGAAATTATTAAAATTAAAGGTTTATTATTATAGGCCTGCTTATATATATTTAAGACTAATTTTAATAATAAATTATTTTATTATTAAAAAGTATTATTTTAATAAAAAAAAGAAAATAATTAAAATTAAATTATTATATTTATAATAATAAGTTAATAAGTATTTAAATTATTTAATATATTTTTATTATTAATATTATTAATTAAATAAGTATAATTTTAAGATAATTTATTAAAATATAAAAACTTTAAATAAATTAAAGTTAATTAAGAATATTAAATTTTTTATTATAATAAAAACTTAACTAATTAATATAGCTAATATTATTAATTAAAAAAATATTTTTATATTTAATATTATTAGTAAAAATTCTTTAATAGTTATTAGGCTTTAATAAGATATTTTAATAGTTTTTATATATTTTTACTTTTTAAGTAGTTTTTTTATTTAAATAAGTAATTTATTTTTTTATTAATTATTTTTATCTTTTAAATTATTTTTACTTTATAGGTTTTTAGTTTTTTAATTCTTATAGGTTTATTATATATTTTAATATAAATTATATTTTATTATTAATTTAAGTAATAAAATATAAAAAATAAAATAAATCTTAATTTTTAATAATAAGTCTAATTTATAGTTATTTTTAAAGACTTTTTTAATAATTTTATATAGTTTAATATATTTAAAATTAAGTTTATAGCTTAATTATTTAATTATAATATTTTTTATAAATAAATAAATTATATCTTTTTTTATAAAAATAGGTTTTTTTATTTTCTTAAGGTTATAATATTATTATATTTATTTTTTAATAAACTTAAGTTTTATTTAAAGTTTATTATATAAGTTTTTTAATTTATTACTTTTAATTATTATAATTAAATTAGTTATTTTAGGTTTTTATAAATCTTTATAAGCTTTTAAAGTAAATTTAAAGTTAATATAAATTAATATAAATTTTATATTTTTATTATAGGTAATACTATATATTAATTAGATATATAGTAGTTTTTTAATTTAATTCTTTTATTTATAGTTAATATAATATTATAAGTACTATTTTAAAACTTAATTTATTTAATTAATTAATTTATTTATTTTAATTTTAAATATTATTATAAGTTTATAATTTAGGCCTAGTAATATTAAAAGTATATTTTAAAATTATAATATTAATATTAATTCTTTATTTAAAATAATTATAATATTATTATAAAAGATTTTAATTAAAGGTTTTTTAAATAGTAATAGCTTTATAATAAAGTTTATTATAATTAAGTCTTATAGTTATTATATTATAAATAGTAATTAAAGTTTTTTATAAGGTTTATATTATTATATTTTTATTTTTATATAAAAATTATATTATTTAATAACCTTTTTTATTATTATTTATTATAGCTTATATTTATATTATAAAAGTTATTTAAAGGTCTTTATAATTCCTTAGTATTTATATATTAGATATTTATAGAATTTTTATATAAATATTTTTATATTTTCTAAGATTATTTTATAGCTATTATTTATATTTATTTTAAGGTTTATATTTATTAAGTAAAGATATATTTTTATTTTTTAATTTTCTTTAATATTTATTTTTTTACTTTTATAATATTAATATTATAATTTAATTAATAATTAATTATATTTACTTTTTTATTTTTTATTTCTTTTTTATAAATAATTATAAAGTTAAATTTATATAAGTATTTTATATAATATAATTATTATTAATTAAGTTTATATATTATAATAAAATATAAGATATTTTAATAATTTATATATATTTTAATTTATTTTTTACTTTTTATAAAGTAATACTTAAATTTCTTAAAGTAATTAATAATTACTAGGAATTTTTTATTATAAATAAGGTAATATAGCTTTATTTTATATAACTTATATAAATAAAATATAATAAAGTATAGTTTTTTTAGTTATTTTATTAATTTATTTTTATTTTTTTAATATAAAATTTAATATATTTATTTTTAATTTAATTTTTTATTTAAAGTTAAATATTTTTAAAATAGATTTATTAAAAATTACTTCCTTAAGCTATATAAAGGCTATTTAAGCCTTATTATTTTATTTAAATAATTTATCTTTTTTAGTAAATTTTATTAATAAGTTAATAATTTTATTAAAATTCTTAATAAATTCTTAATAGTAATTAGTAAATTCTAAAAAGGCTTATATTTTTTTAATATTATTAAAGGTTTTTTATTTTAATATTATTATAACTTTTTTTTATTTTATTTTAATTTTTTTTAATATAATAATATACTTTAAATAATAAATTTATTTAATATAAAAAAACTTTTTTTTAGTTTTATTAATAGCTTAATATTTTATAGTATTTTTAAAACTTTATAAATATATTTTATATATTTTTTTTATTATTTAAAAAAATTAAAATATTATTTAAATAATATATTATAAAAATATTAAAGTATTTCTATAATATATTATTAATTATTTATTAAAATATTATAAATATATTTATAAGACTAATAGGTATTACTATATATTTAAATAATTTAAATTTAGTTTTAAATACTATTTTCTATTTATTTTTTTTTCCTTAATATAAATAAGGTTATATATTTCTTTAAGATTTAATATTATAAAGATTTATTTTCTTTATAATTAATCTTTAAGTTTTATAATAAGTAAAAGTAAAGTTTAGTTTTTAATAATATATATATTAATTAATTACTAATTAATAATTAATATATTTTTATTATTTTCTTTAATATAAAAAATATAAATATTATTAATATTAAGTTAAATTCCTAAATATAGCCTTTTTTAATATTTTATTAATATATTTTTATTAAATTTATAATTTCTTTTAATTAAATAAATAAAGCTTTTAAAATAGTAAGTTATTATTTATAAGGTTAATTTTATAGTTTTATTTATTATATTTAAGGATTTTTATTTTTAATTTTTTATTAAATAGTTTTATATATATTTAATATTATTTAAATATATTTTTTAATTAATTTTAGCTTAATTTTAATTTTAATTTTAATTTTTATAGGTTTTATTACTTAAAAATACCTAGGATTTTTATTTTTTATTTTATATTTATTTTATATTTATATTATATTCTTTTTAAAGGTAATAAATACTTTATTTTATATTTACCTATATTATTCTTTTTAATTAAAATAATAAAATCTCTTATTATTTATTATAATTATTATTATATTACTTTTAAGGTTATTAAAGAATATAACTTAGCTATTTTTTTAATTAATATATAGATTTTCTTATTTAAGCTATAATATATTAAGAAATATATCTTTTCTTTTTTTAATAAAATAATATTATAATTTACTTTTTTAATTTTTTTTTTTTTAAATATTTATCTTAAGATAATTAGTCTTTTAATTTATAATATTATTATTATAATTAAAAAGTTATCTTTTTATATTAAGTAATATATAAGGTTTTTTTTCTTTTTTTTTATAATAATTATAACTTTATAATTTTTTTTTAAATTAATAAAATTTATTTTTATTTTATAGTTAATTTAAGTATTTAATTATTTCTTTTTAATTTAAATTTATAATATTAAGTAATTTATTAAGTTTATTATATATAATACTTTTAATATATTTATACATTTAAGTTATTTTTACTTATTATTTTAGCTTATTTATAGCTTAATTATAAATAATATATAACTTTTTTTATTATATTTTAATATATCTATTTATAGTTATTATTATTATATTTTTCTTTATTAAGGCAGTTATTATTAAACTTATTATTAAATATTATTTATTAAAAGTATTTTTTTAATTTTATATTTCTTTTTATAATTCCTTATATATAGATTTCTTTTTATATTTTATAAATCTTTAGGCTATTTTTATTATATTTAATTTTATAAGGCTATTTTTATTTTTATAAGATTTATTTATTTTAATATTAAAGATATTATATTATAGCTTTAATAGCCTTATCTTTATATCTTATATTATATAAAAAAAATTCTTTTAGTAAAGTTAGCTTTTAGCTTTAATTTCTTATTTTTAGTATTTTTCCTTTTTTTAAAGTATTATTTTAATAAGGATATTATTAATAATTTATAAAGAATTATCTTACTATTTTAGGTTAAGGTTATTTAGTTTTATGTTTTTATTTTTTTAATATTTTTATATTTTTTATTTTAATAACTTTTCTTTTTTTTACATCTTTAATAGACCTTTTATTATTACTTTTATTTTCTTTTATAAGTAAAGTCTTTTTTTACCTTTTTTTAGTATTTTCTAGTTTTATAGTTATAAGGTATAGGGATATATAGTATATTCTTATTTTTTATATTTTTTTTTATTAAAAATTTATTTTATAGTTTTTAAATAAACTTTTTAAATATAAGTATTATTTATATTTTAATACCTTTTTTTCTTTAAGTTTATAATATTATATAGGCTTTATATTATACTTAAAGTTTATATTTTTATTTATATTTTATATTATTATATTAAATTTAGTATTTACTTATTATAATTAAGATTTTATAATCTTTATAGTTTTAAGTATTATTATATTATATATTTTATTTAATTATAATTATAATACTTAAATTTAAATATATTATATAGTTTTTAATTTTATTTATTTTAAGTAATTTTTAAGGTTATTAGTTTTAATTAAGTATTATATAAGGTATTATTCTTATAATTACCTTATATTAATTATTAATTATAAAAGTTATTATTATAATATTATTAATTAAAGTAATTAAGATTAAAAAAAAATTCTTTTTTTATTTAATAGCTTTTATTTTATATTTATATTATTATTTATTAATTTTAATTATTATTATAATATATTTAATAATATTCTTAAGGCAATTTACTTTATATAGTTTATTTTTTACTTTTTTCTTTAATCTTTAATAATATATTTTTATAAAAACTTTATTATTTTATTAGGTTTTAAAGGTAAGTTATTTAAATTTAATAAAATATTTAATATATAAATATATTTATTTTAATATTATAATTTTAATTATTATTTATTTTTTTTTTATTAATTATTTTAAAGTTATTTTTAAAGGTAATTTAAAGTTATCTTAGTTAATAAAAATATTAATAATATTTTAATTTTATATAATTTTTTTATTTTTTTAAGTAATTTTTAAAAATAAATTTAAATTAGTTTTTAATATTTCTTTAAATTAATAATATAATAAAAAGTACCTTTTTAATAGTAATATTTAGCTAAATTAAAAATATATAAAAATATCTTTTTATTTAAATTAAAAATAAAATTATATTTATAGCTTATTTTTTAAATAGTTTTAATTTAAGTAATTTAAAGGCTTTTTTAATATTTTTTTCTTTTTAAAAATAAGTATTATTATTTATTATAAAGGCTATTTTTTAATTATTAATTTAGTTTTATAAGTTATAGATTATATTATATAATTAATAAATTTTAGCTATTATTTCTATAATACTAAGTAGTTTTTTAATATAAAAAAATATTAAATTAATATTTATAATAGTTAGGTCTAACTATATTAAACTAAGCTATACTAGGTTTATTATTAATAGATTATATAAGGTATAATACTAAGCAGTTATTAAAATATTATATCTCTTAATAATAGATTTAATATATATTAGGCTTAATTAATATAAAGAAGTTTTATTAATAGCTAATAAGTTATTTTTATTTAGGTAATAATTATAGTTTATATAATACTATTTTACTAATATTTAATAATACTTATCTTTAAACTAAATATATATTTAATTAATCCTAGATTATTATTATAATATTTTAGTCCTAAGGTTATTAATTAAATTTAAAGGACTAAAAAAGAATTATTTAGTCTTATTATAATTAGTAATTAAAGTAAAGAATTTTATAAGATATATATAATATAACTGCCAGGGTTATAATATAATCTCTTCTTTCCTTTAGGTCTTATTCTTAAGGCTATATTTATCTTTATTCTATTAATTTAAATTTATAAGTATTAACTTAAACTTATTTTTTTTTCCTATATATCTTATTAATTACTATATTAGGTTAAATCCTTAAGAAAAAGTATATAAAAACTTCTAAATTTAATACTTTTATATAATATATCTATAATTTTAAAGATTTTATTATATTATATTCTTAATATTATTATTATAGTTTTAATTATAAGGCTAAAAATAAGAAATTAAATTATTATAGGAATTATATAAATATAAAGGTAATCTATAATGGCTTTAATATTATAACTTTTTATAAGTTAGTAATTTTTATTTTTATATTTAATTATTAATTTTTTATAGTTTTTAAAAATATAAAAGAATATAAAAAGTTAAAAGAAAATAAGTAAAAAGCTAAAAAGGCTTTTAAAAAAGCTATAGCCTGCTTAGCTTATATCTATAAGATAAAATATTATCTTAAGGAATAAGGTAATATATTATTTTCTTATAAAATATAGTCCTTAAAAAAGTAAGGTAATTTCTTTATTAATTAAGCTAAGTTATTTATTATTTTTAAGGCTTAGTTTTATAATACTATAGACTTAATTAATTAAAATTCTATTTTAATAGATATCTTTTTTTTTAATCTTTTTATTATTATTAATAAAATTTTTTTAGGAATTATTAGGTATTAATAAGGTATTTTAGTAATTTCTATATATTTTTATTTTTTAGGTAATTTTTTTATTTTATTAAATATTCTTTTTAATTATTTTTTTAATATATATTATTAATTACTTTTACTTTATAGACTTCTAATTTTAAGATTTCTTATAATTTATTATTTATTTTAATTTAAATTATATTTACTATTAATTTAAGTAATAAAATATAGAAGATTAAATAGAGCCTAACTTTTAGTAATAAGTTTAGTTTATAGTTATTTTTTAAGATTTTTTATAATACCTTATAAAGTTTAATAAACTTATAGTTTAATTTATAACTTAATTAGTTTATTTTAATATTTTTTATAGTTAGATATATTATATTTTTTTTAAAAAGGTTAGTCTTTTTAACTATTTTAAATTATAATATTTCTTTATATATTTCTTAATAAATTTAAGTTCTATTTATAAATACTTATATAGGTCTATTAGATCTTTACTTTTAATACTAATTACTAGATTAATTACTTTTTCTTATTATATATTATAATATATATTTAATATAAATCTAAAGTTAATATAAGCTAATATAAGCTTTATACTTTTATTATATATAATATTATAGGTAAGTTAGGCTATTAATAGTTTCTTAACTTAATTATTTTATTTATAATTAATATAATACTATAAGTACTATTTAAGTATTTAGTTTATATATTTAGTTTATTTATTAACTTAAGGTTAAAATACTATTATTAATTAGTAATTTAATTTAAATTATATTATAAGTAATTACTAAAAATTTACTATAAATATAAGTCTTTTATTAAAAAGAATTTCTATAAATAGGCTATATATATTAGTAATATTTTAGTAAAAAATATAAAAAAGTTTTTTTATATTTATAAATTCTCTATATAGTAAATAATATAAGAATTTTATAAGTTAATTAACTATAATTATAATATTATTATAAAAGATTTTAATTAAGGGTTTTTCTAATAAAAGTAACTTTATAATAAAGTCTATTATAATTAAGTCTTAAGGTCTTTATATTACCTATAAGGGTTATAGTTATCTATAAGGTTTATATTATTAAGCTTTAATTTATATATATATATTATATTATTTAATAACTTTTTTAATTTCTTTTTTTTTAACTTTATATTTTTATTTTTATAATCTTTTAAGTATTTTTATAACTTTTTAATATAATAAATATAAATAAAATTTATAAAAAAAGTTATATTTTTTATTATTATTTTTTTTTTTCTTTATTATCCTTATAATTATTTTAATAGGTTATATAAATTAATATTCTTTTTTTATATTAAGTTTTAAGAGTTATTTTTTATTTTAATAGTTCTTATATTAAGGTCTAGTTAGTAGCTAATAGTATCTATATATCTATTATCTATGCCTTTATAGTATACTATAATAAAGTTAAATTTATATAGGTATTTAATATAGTATAATTATTATTAATTTAGCTTTTATATTATTATAAAATAAGTTATATTTTTATAATTAGTAAATACTTTTATTAGGTATTTATTTTCTTTAAAGTAGTATTTAAATTTTTTAAAGTAGTTAATAATTACTAGAAATTCTTTATTATAAATAAGGTAGTTAAGTTTTATTCTATATATTTTATAAAAATAAAATACTATAGGATATAATATATTATTATTATTATATTATTTTATTTATTTTCTTAAGGTAAAGTTAAAAGTATTAGTTTTAAGTTTAACTTATTATTTTACGTTAAATATAATTAAAATTGGTTTACTAATAATTATTAATTTAAGCTATTTAAAAGCTTCTTAAGCCTTATTATTTTATTAAAAGATATAATCTTTTTTAATAATTTCTATAAATAAAATAGTAATCTTATTAAAGTTTTTAATAAATTATTAATAATAATTAATAAATTCTAAGAAAGATTATATTTCTTTAATTAATATAAGTATTTTTTATTTTATAATAGCTATAATTTTATATTTATTTATTTATATTTTATTATATAAGATTTTATATCTTAAGTATATTATTTAAAATTAATAAAAATAATTTTTTATTAATTTAACTAATATATTAATATTTTATAATACTTTTAAAACCTTATAAATATATTTAATATATTTTTTTTTTATATTAAAAAAGATAAAAATATTATCTAGGTAATAAACTATAAAAATATTAAAATACTTTTAAAATATATTTATAATTATCTTTTAAAATACTGTTAATATATTAATAAGTCTAAAAGGTATAATTAGATATTTAAATAGTTTATATTTTATTTAAAATACTATTTTCTATTTATTACTTTCTTTAATTTTAATTAGATTATAAATAGCTTTAAGGTTAAATGCTATAAAGACTTTCTTTTTAAATAGTTTATTTTTAAGTTTAATAATAAAAAGTAATAATATTTTATTTTTCTTTATAATTTTATTAAGTTATTAATAATTTATAATTAATCTTAGTTTATTTAAGTTTAATTTTAAAATAAATATAATAAAATATCTTATTAAGGACTTTAAGGTTTAAATATATTCTTTTTTAAATATATTTTCTAACTATTTCTTTAATATTATAAATTTTATTTAAACTAGGTTATAGATTAGAAGAATTTTAGGTTTTTACTATCTTTTAAAATTATTTTAATATTTTATTATAAATATTATAGGAATTTTATTTTAAGTTCTTTAGTAAAGAGTTTCTTATAAATATAATATTAAATAGGTATATTTTTAAGTTAGTTATTAAATTCCTTTTTAGTAATTTATTTTATCTTTTAGAGATTATAATCTAGTTATTTAAACTATTTTTTAAAAGTTATTATTATTTATTTAATATATTTTATTCTGCCTTTATAATACTTATATTAAGTTCTTTTTAAAATAGGTAATATTTTATTACTTTTAACTTTATTACTTTTTTTAATTAAAGTTTAAAATCTTATTTTATTATTAATTTTTAAATTATTTTTATTATTTAAAAGGTAATCTTTATAGATTACCTAGCTAGATCTTTAATTAACTTATAGGTTATAATATTATAACTATAGGTATTTTAAAATTAAGTTATATTTTTTTATTAATATAATATTAAAATTAATACCTTAATTTTTTCTATTTATAAAAGTCTTAAGGTAATTAATCTTATAAGTTATTTATTTATTTTTATATATAAAAGCTTATTTTTCTTTACTTTTTATTATATAGACTTTTTATAGAGATTTTTCTTTTTATAAAAGGTAAAGTTTATTAACTATACTAAGGTTAATAAAATTTATATTTACTTTATTATCTATAAATATATTTAATTACTTACCTTTAATTTATATTTTTAGTTATAAATAGATTTATTAACTGTTTTATTTTATAGCTATTTTTAGAGCTTTTATAAGTAATTTTATTTTCCTTACTTTTTTACTTATTTAATACTTTATTATAGATAGTATGCCCTATTTCCTATTTATAGGTATTTATAGCTATATTTACTATTATAGTAGTTAATATTATCTAGGTATTTATATTAAATAGCTAGTTTATATTAAAAGGCTGCCTTTATTTCTATAATAAGTTCTTCTATCTTTTTATTTTTATTTATAAAAATAGGTAGTTTATTAATTATATAACTTATTTTAGGTATATTAATTTATTCTAGCCTATTTTTTTTAAAAATAGCTTTATAAAGTTCTTAATTTAAAGTCTTTTTTTCTAAATCTTATTAGCTTTAAATATTTTATTTTTATTTTATAATATAATAAAAGTTTTAAATATAATTTAAGGCTTTTTCTTATATTTTAGTATTAACTATAAATGTTATTATATAAGTTTTTTTATATCTTTTAGTAATTTTATATCCTAAGGTATTAATAATTAAGTAAAGTTTTTATTTCCTATATTTCTTAATTTATATAAAGAAGTAATTATTTACTTCCTTTTCTTATAGGTATTATAGGCAATAGTATTATATATATAATATTTATAATATCTATTAGTAATTTAGGTATTTTAGGTATTTTTATAAATCTTTTTTTACTTATATTTCTTTTTTTAGTATTATAAGGTCTTTTACTTTATTTTTAATATATAATTAAATATAAATATTATTATTTTATTTTATAATAGCCTTTTCTTTAGTAAATTCTATATATTTAAGTACTTTATTATATTAAGTATAGTTTCCTTTTTTATTATATTATAATTTAATCCTAGTATTTTAAATTATTTAATTTACTTTTTTTTAATCTTTTTTACTTTAAGGTCTTAAGTAATTCTAGATACTAAGGTATAATTTAGGTCTTTATAGTATTAGTTTAGTTATTTTATAGTAATTTTAATAGGGATATTATTTATTATTAGATTAATATTAGGTTTATTATCTAGGTTAGGGTTAACTTCTTTTCCTTTTTTAACTATAATAATAGTTTTTCCCTTTATATTTTATATTCCTAGTTTAAATATTAGTATTTATTTTAATTAGATTTTTTTTTCTTTCTTTTCTTAATAGTATTTTTTTTTCTTATTTTTATTTACTTTTTTTTTAGTATATTTTAATATAGGTTTTTTACTATTAATATAATATATCTTAAGGCTAGTTATTATTCTTTAAAGGTATTTAGGTAATATTAGTTAAGTATTTTTTTTATTTAAAAATAGGTTATATATTATTATTCCTAGGTCTATATTTTAAATATATAAAGTTTTATTACTATTATATCCTTCCTTTTTAGTTATATTAACAGTTTAAATAGCTATTTATAGTTTATTATTATTTTAATTTTTACTAATAATATTTACTTATTTATTTTCTAGAATTTAAAGCACTAGTTTATATTATTAGTTAGTTTTAATAGGGTTTTTATATTTTAAATTATAATATCCTTTTTATTATAGTTCTAGTAAATAATTTTAAATTTATCCTTTTTAGTTATTTTAATAGTTATTAGTCTTAGTTTAATCTTATAAAAAGTATTATAATTTTATTTTCTTTTTTAATTAGTATTTTATTATTTATTAATATTTTATTAGAGGTTATATAATTTACCTTATTTTTCTACTTATTTTTCTTATTATTATTTATATTACTAATTATTAATTTTTACTATAATATTAACTAGCTTATTTAAGTTTTTAGGTTTTAGTCTAATATTAATTATAATATCTTTAACTTCTAGCTTTAGTTTTAGGTATATTTAAGCTATATATATTTCTTTATCTTAATTAAATTTAATTACTTAATAGTAGTATTTAATTAGGTAATTAGCTATAGATTTTTATTATTTAAGTTATTTAATTTTTATTTTTATAATTTATTTTTTATTTATAATATTAAAACCATTTTTAAGCTTATTTTTAAAGTTTTTATATTTATTATAAATATAATTAGTTATTATTTATTATTTTTTTTTTAAATTATTAATATAATTATAAATAATAGGTTTTATAAGTTAAAGTGCCTTATTTTTAAGAAATCTTATTTTATATTTAACTTTAAGTTCTTTAATTATAAACTAAATAAGGTAATATATCTAGTAACTTTAAAGGCTAATAAGAAACCTTTAAAGTTTATTTATATTACTATTAAATAGATCTAGTTAATAAGGTTATAGGATTTTTTTAAGGTCTTTATTAATAATAGTAAGTATTATAGTATATTTAATATACTTTCTATAAAGTTTTTAGCTTTTAAAGCTTTAATAAAATTAGTAAGTTTAATTACCTTTTTTTTTAATCTTTTAATTTTATTTTAAAAGATTTTAGTATTTTTTTTAGTATTATTTAGTAATTTATTATATTACTAGTTAAGATACTTAAGTTTTTTTTTAAGCTTTATAACTTCTTTTTTATAAGTATTAAGATAAGCTAAAATAAGATCTTTTTTTTTCTTATTATTAGTTTTTATAAAAATACTTTTTATATTAAAGGGAGTTTTATACTATAGATTATATTATATATATCTTATATTAAAAGGCAAGGTTAAAGTTATAAATATTATTATATTTATATTATTTAGTATTATATAATATAGTTTAAATAAAAGCTATTAATATATAATAGTTAAGTTTAATTATATTAAATTAAGCTATATTAGGTTTATTATTAATAGATTATATAAGGTATAATACTAAGTAATTATTAAAGTATTATATTTCTTAATAGTAGATTTAATATATATTAAGCTTAATTAATATAAAGAAGTTCTATTAATAGCTAGTAAGTTATCTTTATCTAGGTAATAACTATAGTTTATATAATACTATTTTATTAATACTTAGTAATACTTATTTTTAGATTAAGTATATATTTAATTAATCTTAAATTATTATTATAATATTTTAGTCTTAAGGTTATTAGTTAAATCTAGAGAATTAAAAAAGAATTATTTAGTTTTATTATAATTAATAGTTAAAGTAGGGAATTTTATAGGGTATATATAATATAACTGCTAGGGTTATAATAATATTATTAAATATCTTAATAATATATTATTATTTAGTTATTTAATATAGTATATTTTAAATAAAAGCTATTAATATATAATAATTAAGGTTTTAAATAAAAAAACTAATTTATATTAGGTTTATATTTATAAGATATATAAGATATTAAATTAAGTATATTAATAAATATTATATCTTTTAATAGTTAATAGTATAGGTAAAGCTTATTAAAATAAAAAAATATTATTAATAATTAATAAGTTAAGTTTTATTTAATATTAAATAAATATATATATATATTATAGAGGCTTATAGTTAAGTAAGTTAGGCTTATAATAAGTTTATAAGTTAGATTATAAGTTTATTATAAGCTAATAAGGCAGCTTATAATAAGTCTTTTTTAATATAGTATAAGTTAATCTATAACTAGTAAAAATTAATAAGGTATATATAATATAAGTGCTATATTATATTTAGTTATAATATTTTAATTAGCTTACTAGCCTTTTTTATATTTATTATTAAAGTAATTATTATATTTTAGCTAGATTAAGCTTTTAGTTATAGGTCTTAATAGTAAATAATAATTTTAGCTTATAATTTAAATATTATATTAAAATATTTAATTAATTATTATAATATAAAGTTAAAAAAAACTTAAATAATAACTTTTTAATTAACTTTAAAAATATATAAAAGTTTATTTTTTATTTATTAATTAAAAAAAATTAATTTAATATTATTGATATTTTTTTTAATTTTTAAAATAATAGCTTTTATATTAATAAAATTATTATAATATTTTAAATAATAATAATTTATAATATAATTTTCTTTAAAGCTTTTAATTTATATTTTAATAAAATTTTTATAAATTTAATAATAAATTTCTTATTAAATTTATTTTATATAATTATATAATTATTATTTATATAATAATTAATAATAAATTTCTTAAAAAAGTTATTAAAATTATTTAATAAAAAAAATAAAAAAAAATTAAAATAATAAAAAAGATTTAATATAAATTATATAATAAATTTATTAAAATAAAAAAATTATATTATATTTATATTTAAAATATTAAAAGTAATTTATTAAAATAGGCTTTTAAATATATTATATAGCTATTAAATTCATTAAAAAATATTAATATATAAAAAAAATTTAATTAAAAAAAGATTTTATAATAATATATATATATATTAATATTATTAGGCTAAAAATAAAATTAAAGTAAAGGTTTAAGGAAATTAAAAGGTTATAGCAGTATTAAGTTTATAAGTTAGTTATAAGGTTAGAAAATACACTTTAGGTTTAATATAATGGCCACTAGAGCGATAAAGGATACTACGGCTACTACAACGGCGATTCGCCATGTCCACCAATCTCAAGACTAGCGCTCGAGCTCTTGCGCCACCCTGAATACCGTCTACAAGTCAGGACTCTATCGTTTTCATACTTCCAAAGAAGTGGTGACCGCGATGCGGCTCGGATTCCCATGAAACCTGAAAACCTCCAGATGCTCGCTTGGGCAGCTGAAAAAGTGGTTCCTACACTCGCCGAGTCAACATATATATGTGCCCGTATTCTCGAAGACAATGACGACGCCATCTCTGTTCTCGTCCTGGTATGGGCGACGAACTTGAGAAGTCTCAGTGTCACCATTCCGTTCTTTGATCCGACACCAGGATATGATGAGGGTCCTCTAATTCTGCGCTTTGCAAAACAACTGGCTCTTCGTTTTGACAGCAAAGACCTCAAACCAAGTATACCGCTACCACTGGCAAAGCTTCGCGAACTCGAGTTTCGACACGACAACATCGAAAGCATTATTGGGCTCAAGTACCTGACCCCGTTCCTGTATCTCCCTAATCTCAAGAACCTGAAAACGTATAGGCTTGGTGATCAAGAGTACAACGATACTGAGGAGAGCGTTCAAGACTACATCAGAGACAAGTATTGCATGCCATTTCCGAAGGGTACCTCGACTATTGAGTCCATCATTATCAAAGAGTCGACCTTGTCGAGTGAGGGACTCTCGGATCTTCTTGGATCTTGTAGCAGCTTGAGATATTTCTACCTCCACTTCTCCTTCGACCTCGAGGAGAATAAGCGTAACTGGACAACACTGGCCAAAAGCCTTATTAACCATACAGAATCTCTGGAGGAGTTGGATCTATGTGTTGACAACTGTGATGTTGAGTGGGTAGGAGATACTGTTGACGATGGGGCAGGCGATCCGAAGCCCGTCGATTTCACAGATTGCTACCACCATCTCACTGGTCTCAAAGCCCTTAGGGTTCCTATGCCTCAACTATCTGGTTACGATCTATGGAAGCATTCAGGACCTCCAGAAGCTAGTCCTGTGCGCTTACCGGAATCTATCCAGCATCTCAGATTTTTGGACATCAACTTATGGTCTAACGCCCGCCGCCTTTCCGAACATGAAATCTCACCCTTCTTGGACTTTGTTCTTAATTTCATCAAGGTGACAGGACCAGAGGGGCGTTTAAGAAATCTCCAGACACTGGATTGTTCCAAAGCACTTTGGGATGACCCGATGAGAAAAAAGATACAAGAAATCAAGGATCTGGCGGAAGAACGCGGGGTTAATATTCTCCTTCACTCATAACTGATATGTATGGGCAGACTATTTGTGCATGAATGTAAGTAAATTCATGATCAGGTTCTTATCTAGTTTTCTTTAGATCTTAGAAGCTGAGGACCAAGTCCTTGAGCTTTTGGAAGTTGGGAGTTCCGTAACCAGTGGTAGGATCCCATCCAGCTGTGGCGTTCCATCGAGCACCAGGAACAAGACCAGATCCAGCAGGCTCAGGCTGTCCAGACTGGGTGTTGTTGCCATCACATCCGATAGCATAGCCACCAGTGATGTCAGTCAAAACCTCAGGTCCGTGCTTGTAGATAAGAGGGTTCAACCAGCCCAAGCTCTTCTTACCAGCCTTGAAGCGAGCATCGTTCAACAGACCGACGATAGCAGCCCAAACGGGAGCAGCAGCACTGGTGCCTCCACTTCGAGCTTGTTTACCATTGTAGATAACCTCGTAGTCAGGAGCAACACTGTGTCCAGCGACATCAGGGAAGCCTCGACCCTCCCAGTTGGTGTAAGGACCGTAGTACTTCTTGGTCTCCTTGGAGACAGTCTTCATGTACTTCTTGATGGCCTTGTCCTGGTAGCTGGGGCGGGGGAAGTACTTGCTGAAACCACCAGAAGATCCCTCCCAGGCGATCTCGGGGGTGACATCGACGGTGCCGCCAACGGAGGTGAGGTAGGGGCATGTGGCAGGGAAGATGGCGTTGAACTCGACGGTCTTGTAGTCAGGAGCCAGGCAGCCAGAACCGACACCGATGTCACCGGAGGAGAAGATGACGCTGATACCTCGGAGACCAAGAAGGCCGATCATGTTACAGGTGAGTGTAGCATACTCACGAGGGACGCTCTGTTGCAGAGTTAGATAGCACTCGTAACTGGAACGATATGATCGAACTTACATCTTCCTCATCACCGTAGGAGGTGGAGATGACAGCAGGGAGATCCCTCTGACCTAAGAGATAGCGGAAGAAAGGCACGTAGGGCTCGTTCTGGTTATCCTTCTCGGTAGGCTGATCGATGTTGGGAACGAAGGGTCTGTGCACGTTAGTAACTCTGACCTTGACATAGAATCAATAACACTCACGGTGAACCTCCAGTGATGTACTGCTTGAAAGGAAGAGGATGAGCAATTCCAACAATGTTCTCGGCATCGAGGTTGGCCTCTCCATAGTTCTTATGCGCAGTGTTCTGATCATCAGTGCCGTTGTTGATCAGAATAGTGGTGTAGTTCTGCTTAGGAATGCCAAACAGCTCCTCAAACTTGAAGACATCAGAGTAAATAGCAGCCTGGCCGAGGAAACTGCTGAAACCGATCTCGCTTCCGGAGTTGGCATCGGGAGTGTAGTCGCCAACGTTGTACATCTGCTTGAGACAAGAAGGGGTGATGCTAGTCTGGCAAGACGCATCGACAGTGCTCTTGGAGGGAGAGACCTTGCGCTCTTGGAGAGTGCGCGATGGGTGAGGCACGGGGTTGAAGGCAACGGTGCCACCAAAGTTTGTGCTAGGATCAACGAATTGGACGTGATCAGCTACATCATCAGGAATGGAGTAAGACAGCGTTCTCAGCTTGGTCTGGCCATCCTTGGTGTAGTACTGGTAATCACCTCCAAGAAGCGTGTTGGCCTTCTCAACATCAGCTGCAAAGTCAATGAAAGCACCGTTGACCTTGTAGTGCTTGATGCCCTTTGACTTGAGCCACTTGGTCACACTAGCAACAGCCTCCTTGGAAGGGGAGAAAGTGCTGGTGAGCTCATCGTGGGACAGCCAGTTGCCGTAGTTGACGCTGTCGGGGTTGGAGAGGTCAAGAAGCTTTGATTCGAGCTGGTCAACGTTTTGCATGGTCAGTGCAAGACTGAAGACGTGCTGCGTGTTGGAAGCGACTTTGGCGGTCTTCTGGACCTGCCAGCCTTGAGGAGCTTCGGCATGGTGAGAGAAGGACTTGCCAAAGGCTGAAGGGAGCGCCGATAAGGCGAGGACCAGGTTTTGGGAGGAGATATACATAGTGACGTGGGGCACCTAGCGGAACAAAAGAATGACTTGACAAGACCAGAAGCTGGATGGCAGACAGAGAAAACTTCTGGTCTGCGTGAATTTGGCTCATTTATCTATGTTATCACTTCTTATCACTTATCACGAATTATCAAGCCCAGGCACCTCTGGATAACACGGCAAAGAAATGGAGAGGACGATTCACAAAAGGACTCAGAGTTGGACAAAAGGCCTCCGGTGTTCTTGGCGCCGAGCTTCTCGATTGGGGGCATTTTCCGTATCCCGTATGCAGATCATGATGCGATTAGTCCGATATGGGAAGTTACTCAGGGGTGCTCTGTGGGGTCACGCACGGCTAACGGCATTCGCTATCTTATCTGTGAGGGAGGTTCTGGTACCTTTTGTTGATGGGCTTTTTGTTGGATGGATCACGCGATCTGGAGGACAAAAGTGCGTTGTGGAAAGGAAATGGCACGGGGACGCAAGGTTACATGTAGATACGAAAATGGTGAGATTGAGTTCGAGATTGTTAGGTATCGATTGAGTTTGCGGAATTAGTCATGCATTACCCGTGACACAGGCCAAGCGAGTCGGCGGGAAGGATTGCTTCTGGAATAATGCCGTTGATAGGCCCTACGGGATTAACCGGGTTTTGGCTGACCTAGAAAGCATGAACCGTTCATGCTGAATCCTTGGCACTTGTCACGAATGATTTTGATGGCTACATCACAACTGATCCATACTAGCTTTGCCCATCACAACAACATAATAATCAGCGCTTATGCTTTTATATGTAACCTAGACCTGTAAAAATGAATTCAATTACATAGTGCTCTCGGACTGAAATGTCAAGTCATTTTCTATTGAGATGTAGACATCAAATCTTTTATAAACAATCTGCTCTAGGTTATCCAACTTTGCATACTCCCGTCGTCCCCGTCATCAGACACGCTAACCCTTCACATTAAGGTTTACACCAAATCTCCCACTTCACCAATCACATCCCTCGCTCTCGATAGCGCTCAGAACGGCAATCAACATGTCAGCATCCAATCTCAACCGCTCAACGCCTTTCGCCGTGGCACAATGAACACCACCGAGACTGCCGCAGCCAACCCAGGCTCAGCGACAGAGACAACAACCTACTTCAAAGCTCTCAGCCTCATCATTATCCCCTTCATCGTGACATACGTCTTGACTTCCTTCGGCAACAAGGGCTATCAGCATGGCCAGAGCGCACGAGAGCCCCCGAGGGTTCCGTACTGGATCCCGTACGTAGGAAACACGATTGGCTTCGCTTTTGACACTGAGCGCTTCTTATCGTCCATCCTGTGAGTTCTCCCGGGCCGATAAGTCCCTTTTCCTCCGCTGATCTCCGGGTCCAGATCCAAATTCGGCAAAGTCCCGCTTCGTATGTTTGTGGGCGCTGAGCCTATGTACTTTATTCCTCATGGCCAGCATATCATTGAGCTCTTCAAGGTGTCACGACACTTGACCACCAAGTCTCTTGGTGTCATGACGGTTCGAGATGCGTTTGGCATGCCAGAGTGTGATATGCCGATCTATGTCGATGATGATTCTGAATATGGACATGTTGATCCATCGAAGAGATTTGACTTTGTTCAGCATCGTGATTTGCATGCTCTTTTGACTGGAGGGCCACTGAACTCCATGATTGCCAAATTTGTCGAGGTCTACTCTGACATTATAGAGAAAGATACTAGTTTCAGTGAGGGCGAGTGGACCGAGGTCGATGATCTTTACGAGTGGCTTAAGAACAACCTTTTCCGCGCTGCAATAACTGCTCTATGCGGTGATAAGTTTCTCGAACTCTCGCCAGACTTCATTGAAGACTTTTGGTTCTTTGACTATCACCTTCCCAATCTCTTTAGGCGGATGCCCCGATGGCTTGTTCCGAGGAGTTATGCGGCCAGAGACAAGTGCCTCGAGAGCATGCTGCGGTACCATGAGTATGGAAACCAGCTATTTGACTTTACTGATGAAGACGGTGTCATCAAGGAGGAATGGACGTCGGAGTTTGGTACAAAGTTGATCAGTGCTAGACAGAAGATGTTCCAGAGCGTTGGGATGACCCCTCGAGGTGGCGCTGCTCTTGATCTAGGGCTCATGTGGGCGTAAGTCGAGTAACTACTAACTTAGACTATGGGCTTGGCTAATGGATCGCAGGGTAAATGCTAACGCCATTCCCGCGGGCATGTGGATCCTCCTCGATATCTTACTCGACAAGGACTTGAAAGACAGAGTAATGGCCGAGATGCAGCCTTCATTTATCGACAGGTCCATCTCCTTCGATATCGAAAAGCTCTGCTCTGGTCCCCTGATAAATTCCATCTACCTCGAGACGCTGCGTCTTCGCGTTGCTTCACCCGTTGGACGAACACCCATCATCCCCAATCTCAAACTCGGAAAGTGGCAGTTCAGGCAGGGCGTCGGCATGCTATCCTCATCCTGGGTTGGTGGCCACGATCCCGACTTCTGGAACATTGGACACGTTCAGCCTGGCGGAATTGAAGATCATCCCGTTGAATCATTCTGGGCAGAGAGATTTCTGATCTACGAGAACGACCCAACCAGCGGCCCAGTTCGACCAACCGCTTCTGCCGAAAAGCCTACAAAACGTTCCTCAGGGGACGATCGTAAAGCACGGTCTACTCTTGATGGAACGCAGGGATATTGGTATCCTTACGGAGGCGGGACAAAAATGTGCCCTGGCCGATTCTTCGCCAGACAGGAACTTATAGCTGCAGCGGCAGTTGCTCTGCGTGCATTTGACATTGAACTTGTTGATCCCGAAGCGGCGAGTAAAGTTAGGCCGAACATGGATTACTTTCCGTTTGGAACTATTCCGCCCAAGGGCAAGGTCGCTGTTCGGATGAGGAGGCGAAAGCTCTGATACAGTTGAGCTTGGTTTTCGATGCATGTAACATTTCTTTGACATTAGTCATAGGCCTGAGATAACAGTCAGCACATGAGCGGTATTTGTGATGTGGGTTGTGATCCGCAATGATTGAATAATGATGGTCTTGTGCAAGTATACCCGAATTATGATGTATTCAACTCCACCGTAGATTGTGTCACGGAGGGTCATGAAAACCAATATATATCACCTCTCTGGCGGTCACAGTCTATGGATACTGGAATAACAGTTCATTCATCTAGACTCGCAAACTCTCAGCAACCAACATTTCTCGTCTTTTTTGAACCGCAACATGGCTACTATGAAAGCTGTTGGTGTCTCGAAGTACGGCCCGGTGGATAATCTCGAATCGCGAGATGTCCCAAAGCCTGGCGATCCTACTGGTCGACAGGTCCTCGTCAAGTTTGTTCTCCGAATATCCTCCACTCAAAGACACGAGTACTGATGCTCTCCAGAGTCAAGGCTTGTTCCGTCAACCCAATTGATCACAAGGTTCGATCAGGAACCTATGACGATGCACCAGGTAATTCCCCCACCTCCGACCATTGGAGCAAGACTGACGAATTGATAGACTACTATGAGCACGTCCCAAAAGACTTTCACATCATCGGCTTTGACGGCGCCGGTATAATCGAGAAAACCGGGCCTGACTGCCAGCTCTTCAAAGTCGGCGATGAAGTCTCTTGGGTAGGCCCAACGACTGAACAGGGAACTTATGCAGAGTATCAGCTCGTCAGCGAGCTGTCCTGCGCCAAAAAGCCAAAGAATCTCGATTTTGTTGATGCGGCGAGCTACGGGTTGACTTTCATGACAGCATATCAGTCGCTGTACCGAAGGATGGAAGTCAAGCCTGAAGAACAGACGGGTATCTTGATCGTAAGTTCGAAGCAGCCTTTGATATTGCAAGGTGAACTGACATTAGTGATTAAGATAAACGGAGGAGGTGGCGTTGGAAGTGCCGCTATTCAGCTTGCGAGGAGAGTTCTTAAGCTTCCGGTCGTTGTAGCCACGGCATCGCGACCTGAGACGATCGAGTCGTGCAAGCGAATGGGCGCTACTCATGTCATAAACCATCGAGAGGACCTTTTCAAACAGATTGAGGATTTAAAGCTCAATATCCCGATCAAGTAAGCACCGATCGTCGGCTCAACCACATCATCTCACTGACAGACACAGATATATCTACATCGTTGCCCGAACCGAGCAATACACCCATTCCATCGCTAAGATCTGTGCGCCATTTGGGAAGGTCTGTACTATAGTCCAAGCGGATGTGAGCCTGTACAGAACAGAGTTTATGTCTAAGTCACTGACGTTCTCGTGGGATTGGGTGGGTTCTGCTGCATATCATGGCACAGGCGTTGAAGACTACCATGAGATGCTAGGAACGATCTCCCGTCTGATGGAGGACGGGACTTTGTTCCCTACAGCTGGAACTCGTCTAAGGTTGACACTTGAGGGGTTAAAGGAAGCGCATAGGAGGGTGGAGAGTAGTACTACTGTTGGGAAGATTGCGCTCGGTGTTGAGGAGCCTGGGGAGGGTGAGCCATTTGTTTAACTAGCATATCTCTGATGCTTGGTCAACTATCTATATTAGTTTAGCAACTTATTCTAAGCCTGATCTATTACATGATTACTTTTAAAACACTCAATACATGCTTTAAGGCGGTTGGAAAACAGCTGGAGATCTGCCCAGGCTGCATGCTGCTGATTCAGGGGACTCCCAAGCCATGCGAGCATTACATTAGTTATGCGGTCTGCCTCTCCGAATTCGTGGTTGAGAATCAACTTCTCAGCAAACCTACCAAGATAAGACATTGCAGCTGCATCCATAGTATCCACATCTATCTCTGGGACCAACTCTTTAGTCATTTTCTCCATGGTACCCATATGTTCTGACAACAGGATGTAGTGACAGTTGAGTCTTTCGACCATACGATCACTAATACTGAGGCTCTTCAAGTTATCCAACGCTGCCCTCAGGATGATTGCCATGACCTCGTATCTATCCTTTTCTGATAGATAAACAAGGCGATGTAGGAGTAAGCATAAGGGATGAGCCTCTCCAAAGACGACAAACAGTGTATCGTGTATATGCCGGAGTAATTCGAGTCTCAAGGCCTCATGTCGCTGATCAAAAGCGACGATGATGTCGCACAGATAGAAAAGAAGAGTAGCTTCTTGATCCTCTATGATAGATCTCAGGTAATTGAGGGACTTGTTGAGAGCCTGAAAGCCAGGTCTCATGTTGTTTGCCATGATCAAGGTGCGGGCTTGAGCTAGGCTTGTGTAGCATTGAATAGTGGTAGAATAGTCGCCAGCATAACCAGGGTGGGATTTCCTCGCGATTTCATGGTGATCTGAGTGATAGTAGCCGCGGAGAAGTCGAAGTAGCTCGTCTGTGGATTGCTCAACACCAGAAGCATGGAGAATGGGATCTGGTGACGGCGAGCGACAGACTATATCTGAGTTTGAGGTACTACTTGTGAGCGTTCCGAGTTTAATCTTCATCTCGAGATCCGGCCTGCGGTGTAGATATCTTTCGATGTCTCCCCATTCGACTCGTCTACCTTGTAGGAAGAAGACAGATTGCTTTCCGGCAATATCTCGTTGTTGTTTGAGTAGAGACATCTGAACGACTTCTTTCTCTTTATATTTCTTCCATAACCTCCACTTTTGAAGGCGATACTTGTACATCCTCGGTCTATCTATTGCTTAGTATCTACCAGTATGCAGTAGGATTATCTCGAAGTAACCACTTACGTTGCGTGGAAATTATGTCTTAGCCGCATTATCTCCACTATTTCTTTAAGTGGCCTCGCCTCATCTGAGTAGAGCCTCGTGATTTGGTGCCGCAGACGATCCCACTCGTCGGCGTTGCTCAGATTGGGAACCATGATCTCCGGGCTCCGGCGTTGTACATGGTTGGGTGACGATTGCATAATGCTTAACAACGATGTGAAAAGCCGTGCTGAGTCTAAACCGGTGAGTCTGGTGAGTCTGGTCTACATACAGTAGAACAGGTCCAATAGTTGTGAGGAAGAAGGAAGAAGTTCAAGGCCTGGGCACAGAAAGCGGTCTTTGGGATTGGCTGGGAACAAAAGAACAAGCCTGTGCGGACCTCGTTACATGCCAGTACGCGCTTAGCAGCTTAGCATGCTTATTGTGATTGGTCGAGAACAAAAGGACAATCCGGTGGATCCACTTCAGGGGCTCGACCGCGGTCTACTAGGATCAGAACGAGCCGAAACTACAATATACCCCCTGAATGTTTGTCAGGGTGTGACCGGCGCCACACTTTGCCACAGATCTTTAGATAAAGATATATATTTAATTAAAATAGGTATTTTACTTAAAAACTTAAATATATAAAGATTTATATAGTAATTTTATATATAAATTAAATATATTTTTATAAGTATTTTAATAAAATAGTAAAAATCTGCTTTATAAGGCAGGGGTCCCCTGCTATTTCGTCACACCCTGACAAACATTCAGGGGGTGTATTATACTGTACTTCTCGTTAACAAGCCAAGCCATGACGGATGTCAATTTTAGGTCAAACACAACTTTTCAACATGACATGTGCTGTAACAACCCCATGCTGGGGTTTAAAATCGACTCTGTCCGCTCCATGGCCTGCACTTGTAAGAGAAGGTCTGATATCCTCTATTATAACCTAAACAGAAAAAGCGCTTATATAATATGTACCTTATATTTTTCTTCTAATTATTTATAATTACAGTATACTAAGGGATTTTACTAGTAATTATTAAGTCTTAATTATTAAAATCTAAGATAGATTACTAGTAATTCTAGATAATTATTAGTAACTTTTAAGAATTACTATTAACTTTATAGTAATCCTTTTAATTACTATTAATATTATATAATATATAAATATATTTCTTTAATATTAAATAAAACTTAATTTATTAACTATTAATAAGATTTCTTTATTTTAATAAGCTTAATATATATTATTAATTATTAAAAAATATAATAATTTAATATACTTAATATAATATTTTATATATTTTATAAATATAAACTTAATATAAATTAATTTATTTATTTAAAAAACCTTAATTATTATATATTAATAGCTTTTATTTAAAATATATTATATTAAATAATTAAATAATATTATATTATTAAGATATTTAATAATACTAGCTTAATATTATTTTATATTAAAGAACTACCTAATACTATAAAAATAATAGCTAAAATCTATTAGCTATATAATATAATTTATAACTTATAAAATTAAATTAATAATTAAAAAATAGCCTTTATAATAAATAATAATACTTATTTTTAAAAAGAAAAAGATATTAAAAAAGCTTTTAAGTTATTTAAATTAAAACTATTTAAAAAATAAGCTATAAATATAATTTTATTTTTTATTTAAATAAAAAGATATTTTTATATATTTCTAATTAAGCTAGATATTATTATTAAAAAAGTATTTTTTATTATATTATTAATTTAAAGAAATATTAAAAATTAATTTAAATTTATTTTTAAAGATTACCTAAAAAATAAAGAAATTATATAAAATTAAGATATTATTAATATCTTTATTAACTAGAATAACTTTAAAACTATATTTAAAGATAATTTTAAAGTAATTAATAATAAAAAATAAGTAATTATAGAAATTATAATATTTAAGTAAATCTATTTATATATTATTTACTTTATAAAATTTAAATAACTTATATTTAAAATATAATAAAATAATAAAGCCTTTATAAAGATTTACTATAAAAAACTTAAAGAAAAAGTTAAAAATAAACTTTATAAGGCTAATAAATTAAATAATATTATTAAGTATATTATAATAATAATTAAAATTAATAAAAAATAATATAAATATAAAAAAGAAAAAGTAATTAAAATAAGATAATTAAATAATTTTAATTTATATTACTTTAATTAATAATAAAATAATAATTAAAGTAACTTTTAAAACTAAAAATAATAATAAAAATATTAATAAAATAATACTTTATATAAAATATAACTAAAATCTATATCTTTAGGTATTATATAGCTAGAAAAAGATAGTAATTATAAGCTATAAAATATATTTAAATATAAATACTATAATTATAATTAAATAGAATATATAATATAATAATACTTAAAACTATAAAAACTATAAAACTTAAATTAAGGTAAATAAGCCTTAAAATTTACCTAATAGTAAGATTTATAAATAATTATATATACCTAAATACTAAAAATAATATATAATAGCTATAATATATACTTTAATAAAGACCTAAAAATTATTTAAATTAAACCTAAAGATAATAAAAGGCTAAAAAAGAAAAGTAAATTATATATTTTAAAAAAAACTTAAATAAAAAAAAACTAATAAAATAAACTATAAAATAAGAATTATTATAAATATATAAAGGATTTTAAGAAATAAGAATATTTTAAGGTAAAATAAAAAAAATAAAAAGAAAAAGTAAAATAATAAAAAATTAAGAAATTTAAAAAATAACTTAAATAAAAAAAACTTAAATATTAGAAATAATAAAATAAAATAGCCTAAATATTTTTAAAATAAATAAATAGAAATAAATTTTATAAGTTATTAATAATATCCTTATTAAAATAATACTTTAAAATAAAAGAAAATACTAAAAATAAGAAATTAAAGTAAAAAGCTAATTTTAATAAAAGAAATAATAAAGCTTTTATAATATAAGATATAAAAATAAGGCTATTAAAGTTATTATATAAAATCTTTAATACTATAATAAATAGATCTTATAAAAATAAAAATAGCCTTATAAAGCTAAATATAATAAAAATAGTATAAGAATTTATAAGATATAAAAAGAGATTTATATATAAGGTATTAGAAAATATAGAAATATTAAAATAAAAAGTAAACTTTATATTAAAGTATATTATATTAATAATATATTAAACCCCTTATACTTAAAACCTATATTTAATAATTAAAATAATATATAAATAATACTAATATACCTTAAATATAATAAAATATCTTAAATATTATATAAAAACTATTAATATAATTAATATAAATTAAATAAACTAAATAATAACTATTTCCTTATAATTATATTTAAAATACCTAATAATAAACCTTATTTAATAAAAAAAATAAAAAAATACTTAATATACCTTTAATATAATTACCTTAAAGTAATAGAATTATAATTTAATATAATACTATATAAAAAAATATATTAAATTAATAAACTAACTTAAGAGATTAAAGAAAATATATAAATTATTAAAAAAATAAAAAGAAAATTTAAAGTAATAATTTAAAAAAGGTATTTATAAAAAAAGAATAAACTATTTATTAATAATACTAATTTAAAAAATATAAAAAAACTATAAAAATAATAAAAAATAAATAGATTATATTTACTTAATAAGAAATATTTTAAATAAGGAATTATAAAAATAAATATAAAATTAAAAAAATACTTTTAATAAATAATATTTAATAATAAATTTAATAATAATTACCTTGATAAAAAAAAATATAATAATAATAATTATAAATAAATATACTAAAATATATTAAAAAAAGTTATATATTATCTATAACTAAACTATAAATATATTAAAATTATAAATAAAAATAACTTAAATTAATAAATATATTAAAAGTATTATATATAATAAACTTAATAAATTACCTAGTATTATAAATTTAAATTAAAGGGAAATAGCTAGATACTTAAATTAATTATAAAATAAAAAAAAACTTTATTAACTTAAAAATAATTATAAAGCTATAATTACTATAAAAATAGAAATTATTATTTTATCTATTAATTAATATAAAAAGATAACTTTTTAATTATAATAATAATATTATAAATTAGGAAATTAATTATCTTAAGATCTTTATTAAAAGAAAAAATTAAAAAATAAATTTTAATATTATATTTTTAGAAAAAAATATAAATATTTTATTAAATATATAATAATTTAAATAATAAAACCTATTTATTAACTAAAAAAATAGCTAGATTATATTCTTTAATAACCCTAATAATAATAAGGAAATAATTATAATAAATAATAAGAAATTTTAAATCCTAACTAAAAAGAATAATATAGATAAGTATAAAATAAAGTATTTATTACCTTTAAAAAGAGTATAATATAAGTATAAAAAAGATATAAAAAATAAAATAGAAATCCTAGGTATTTTTAAAATATAAGACCTATATAAAGATAAAATATCTATAAAACTAAGCTAGGATTAACTTAAAAATATTTTAAAATAATACTAAATATATAATAAATTATTTAAAGAAAAACTAAAAATAGAAATATTTAAATATAATAAATAAAACTATAAAATTAACCTTATAAATAATAACTTACTATTTTTAAAGTTTTACTTATTTAATTAAAAAGAAACTATAAGTTTAAAAGAAATATATTAATAAAATACTTAAAAAAAGCTATATTAAGAAATTTAACTTAATATTAATATTATTAATATTCTTTATATTAAAAAAAAATAAAAAAAATAGACTAATTATTAATTACTAACTAGTTAATATATATACTATTAAGGACTAAACCTTATTTCTATTTATTATAAAACTTAAGAATTAATTATAAAATAAAAAGATCTTTATAGCTTTAAACTTAAAAAAAGTATATAACCTTATTTATATTAAAGAAAAAGATAAATAGAAAATAATATTTAAAATTAAATTTAAACTATTTAAATATATAGTAATACCTTTTAATCTTATTAATATACTTATAATATTTTAATAGATAATTAATAGTATATTTTAATAATACCTTAATATCTTTATAATATATTACTTAAATAATATTTTAATTTTCTTAAATAATAAAGAAAAATATATAAAATATATTTATAAGGTTTTAGAAATATTATAAAATATTAAATTATTAATAAAACTAAAAAAAAGTTTCTTTTATATTATAAAAGTAGATTTTTTAAGATATATTATTATAACTAATAAAATTAGAATAAAACTAAAAAAAATTATAATAATAATAAATTAAAAAGAACCTAGTAATATAAAGGAAATATAGGCCTTTTTAAGACTTACTAACTATTATTAATAGTTTATTAAAAACTTTAATAAGATTATTAACTTAATAATAAAACTTATAAAAAAAGAAAAAATATTTAAATAAAATAATAAGATATAAAAAGCTTTTATATAGCTTAAGGAAGCTATCTTTAATAAACTTATTTTAATAGTATTTAACTTAAAAAGAGAAATTAAATTAAAAATAAATATATTAAACTTTATATTAAAAAGATAAATTAGTTAATAAAATAATATAAAAAAACTATATCTTATTATATTTTATTTTTATAAACTATATAAAGTAAAACTTAATTATTTAATTCATAATAAGGAATTTTTAATAATTATTAATTATTTTAAGAAGTTTAGATATTATCTAATAAAAAGTAAGTATTAAATTAAGATATATATAAATTATTAAAATATCTTTTATTTTATTATAATATATAAACTTAATTAATAATAACTATATTATATTAAATATTTATATAAATTTAACTTTATAATTATTTATAAAAAAAGATTAGAAAATAAAGAAGTTAATATAATAAGTTAAGAACTAGATTATAATATTAATATTATAAAAATAATAAAGTAAGTCTTAGAGATAAATAATAAAAAAAATATAAATTTACTTAATAAATATAAACTTTAAAATAAATATAAGTAATAATAACTAAAAAAATACTAAGGAAATTAAAAGAATTTATATAGGAATTTTATAAATACCTTATATATAAATATTAAAAAGTAATAAAAACTCTTAAATAACTTTTATAATATAAATATAAGATATAATAAATAATAGTAAAAAAGGTTATTAAATAATATAACTTTTATATTAAGATAAAAGTATAATAATATAAACCTTATAAAGAACTTTAATTATTATTTATAATATAATAGTTATAAGGCTTAATTATAATAGATTTTTTATTATAAAGCTATTACTATTTAAAGAACTTTTAATAAGAATTTTTTATAATAATATTATAATTATTATAAATTAATTTACTAAGTTTTTATATTACTTACCTTATAAAAAGATATAAATATAAAAGAACTTATATATATTATTTATAAATATATTATTAATATATATAAATTACTATTTAAGATTATTTTAAATAAAAGACTAATACTTATATTATAATTTTAAAATATACTTTTAATATTACTAGGCCTAAATTATAAGCTTATAATAGTATTTAAAGCCTAAGTAAATAAATAAATAGAATAAATGAATTAAATATTAAAATAATACTTATAGTATTATATAAACTATAAATAAAATAATTAGGTTAAAAAGCTATTATATATTTAATTAGTATATAATACTGCCTATAATAAAAGTATAAAACTTATATTAATATATACTAATTTTAGATTTATATTAAAAGTCTATAGAGATTTATAAAAACTTAAAATAACTAATCTAATAGTAATAATTAAAAGTAATAATTTAAGGAATTTATATAATAAACTATAAATAAAACTTAAATTTATTAGAAAATAGATATAATAATATTATAATCCTAAGAAGATAAAGGGACTTATTTTTTTAAAAAAAGATATAATTTACCTATTTATAAAAAATATTTTTATTAAATAACTAAATTATAAGCTTAACTTTAAGTATATTAAACTATATAAAATTATTAAAAAAATCTTAAAAAATAATTATAAATTAGACTTATTATTAAAAGTTAAGATTTATTTAGTTTTTTATATTTTATTATTTAAATTAGCAGTAAATATAATTTATATTAAAATAACTAATAAACCTATAAAAATAAAAAAACTAAAGACTTATAAAGTAAAAGTAAATTAGGAAATAAGGATAATTAATAAAAAAATAAAATACTTAATTAAATAGAAAAATTACCTAGAAAGTAAAAATATATAAAAACTGCCTAAATACCTTATTAATACCTAATAACTTCTAAAGAACTTTTATTAAAGACTAAAAAAAGGTCTAAAATAGCAGATTAGTTAATAAGGTTTATTATACTTATCTTAATTAATTTTACTATAGTAGAAAAATTAAAAGATATAATTAAATTCTTTGCCTTTTTACTATTATTTATTACCTTAAAATCCTACTTAAGGGCCTTTAGCTTTTTAAATTAAATTAAATACTTTTAATAATAAAGATATATTAACTTTAAAAGATATTTATTTAGTTAATATTATAATTAAATAAGCTTTTTTTTAATAGCTTTTTTATTAGCCTTAATTTAATTTTTTTTTTAAATTAAATAATTTATTATAAGATTAATATAAAATACCTTATAAAATAATAATAAAAAAAATAAACCTTTTAATAATATTATATCTTTCTTATTATAAAAATAACTATAATAAGTATACTTAAAATAATTCTTTTACCTATCCTTTATTATATATTTAATATAATTTTTAATATATAAAAAATAAGATATAATTTTATAATTAAGAAAAGTAATAAGTTTAATATAAGTAAAATAATATTAAGTTATTATAGAAAATATTTTATTAGTAATAAAAAAATATAGGTTTAAGTTAAATTTACTAAAAATAAATATAAAAAAAAAAAATTATATAGGTTTTAAAAATAAAATTAATCAAAAAAGGGAAATTATATTATAACCTAAATAAAAAAAGCACTTATATTATATATATTTTATATTTTTCTTTTAATTATTTATAATTATAATATATTAAGGGATTTTATTAATAATTATTAAGCCTTAATTATTAAAATCTAAAATAAATTATTAATAATTTTAAATAATTATTAATAACTCTTAAGAATTATTATTAACTTTATAGTAATTTTTTTAATTATTATTAATATTATATAGTATATAAATATATTCCTTTAATATTAAATAAAACTTAGCTTATTAGCTATTAATAAGACTTCTTTATCTTAATAAGTCTAATATATATTATTAATTATTAAGAGATATAATAACCTAATATACTTAGTATAATACCTTATATATTCTGTAAATATAAACCTAATATAGACTAGTTTACTTGTTTAGAAACCCTAACTATTATATCCTCTTACTGCGCAAGATGCTTAGAGTCTAAACCCAATTCAAGCCATCACTCGCTACTATTAATACCCTGATACTATTCGTTCCTTCTCTTGATATAGTAATATTACTTTAGTATAGAACCTAGGTAGTTATATTCCTAACCTTAGGTAAACGCTGGCTGATCTGCATGCTTCTGTACTAACTCTGACTTAAACATCAAGGTTAATCTTTAAGCTTCAGGGTATAAAACTCTCAACTTGCCTCCCCTGACTTCTAATTCAACTTTTTGATCTTATGTCCCGAGGCCCATCAGGACCGGCGCCCCATCTCGCTGCCAGGGTATGCCACAAGTCCTGCTCTGCTAGTGCCTTCAACCTGAAACTCCAACGTCACGCCACCGCGAACCGTCTTAATTTTATCTCTACCCAACTTTATGGGTATTTACCTTGCGGTCCAGGACAATTCTAGATGTATTAGACCTATTCTCAACGCCTAAACATACACATAACCTCCGGGAAACACGCACATAATCATACCTACACCTAATTACACTAACTAACAGCAACAGGATATATTCTATATCTAACCTAAAGCCCTAGCCCTAACCCTAACCCTAACCTAAGCCTGTCCTGCGGCCTCTGGCCTATAACTAACCCTAGCTAACTAACCTAATCTGGCTTAAAATAGGCTATTTTATAAGGTAAATAGCTGATTTTACTGTTAAAGAGTGACTTTAAGAAGCTAAAATACAGTGTTATGTATACTGTATAGACACTGTGCCCCATATTTCTAACCAATCAGATCAATCTTCTTACATAAAAATTATGTGCGTGTTTCCCGGAGATTATGTGTATGTTTAGGCGTTGACCCATTCTGTAGTATGGACTGAGCCTTGCGGCATACCATGATTGGTGGGTTAATTCAAGTTTGAAACATTCCAAGACAACCCACGCTATCAACCTGGAGGAAAGCGGCAGACAGGCCATGAATGTTTACACAGATACATGGGGTGAATTTTATATGTCAGTGGTTCGAGTCAGCCGCCTTCTTATACTCACTGATCACCTTGTGATTGATTTTGTGTGCCATTCGCTTACCGGTGTCATTCTCTCATTTCAACCTGACTTTTGGTCTCTTCCTCTCGTTAACTTCTTTCCTGCAACCCTGATCAGTTGATCTTATCATGGTTCACACTACGTTCTTCACTGGAGCAGTGCTCCTTTTCTTCACCTCTCTTGCTACCGCCAAGCCCGTTAGTATCGCAAATCCCATTGCATCTGGAACTGTCATTCCTGGCTTCCCTCATCGTGAGTTTGCATCCCAACCTATCACAAAGCAGCATACCTTAGAACTCTTTTCTAACAGAGTCGAAAGATGGTGGCAAAGTCTGGGATCGCGCGACGCCAGTGACCGTTCTCTCCACCACCGTGGCTGTCGAGGCTGCCGAATCTACCGAAGATGAAGCATGCGACGAGTCTGAAGAGACCGTCGCTGAGACTACCGAGGATAGTTGTGATCTTGCCGAGGAAACTGACACCACGCTTTCCCCGGCGGTCTCCACGATTATACCTGTCGAACAAAACCTCGAGCCAACGTCCACCACGCTTGTGTTTGCATCTGCTACGCCCACTGATGCTGTGTCATCCCCGGGGAGCGGAAGCTCTGATGGTTGCGGCAAGCAGTCCTCTCTCACTAGCGGCACCTACAGCGTCACTATCAGTGGCCGCACTCGCTCATACATCCTTGATGTCCCCGAAAGTTACAATAGCAGCAAGGGATACAAGCTCATCTTTGGTCTTCATTGGCGTGGAGGCACCATGGAGGATGTGGCGACGGGTCAGACTGTCGAGGCCGGTGTCTGGAACTACTACGGTCTGAAGCGCCTAGCTGAAGACAGCGCCATCTTTGTTGCACCGCAGGGAATCGATAACGGTTGGGGCAACAGCAATGGAGACGACGTCAAATTCATCGATGCCATAATGGAGCGCGTTGAAGCAGATCTCTGTGTTGACCAGTCCCAGCGCTTCGCGACGGGCTTCAGTTTCGGGGGTGCCATGACATACTCGCTGGCATGCTCCCGAGCCGACAAGTTTCGCGCAGTTGCCGTCCTCTCAGGTGCCCAGCTCAGTGGTTGCGATGGTGGCAACGATCCTGTCCCGTACCTTGGAATTCATGGTATTGACGACGGTATCTTGGGTATCTCTATGGGGCATTCCCTGCGGGACAAGTTCTTGTTGAACAATGGCTGCCAGGCCCAATCTGCGCCGGAGCCAAGCTCTGGCAGCTTGACTCACACCAAGACCACTTACACCTGTAATTCGGGATATCCGGTAACATGGATTGCGTTTGATGGCGGGCACATTGCATCCCCCCAGGATGGGGCAACTACTGATAGTGGATCGAGCACATGGGCTCCCGGGGAGACATGGGAGTTCTTCTCTCAGTTTTCGTAAACTCAGTGGCTCATGTTTGGGTCAGGAGAGATTGACCAATTTCCATAGCCGCTCGTAGATGTACTTCTAGGCTCACCCCTTCTCCCCCTGTCTGATAGACATTCACAAAGAGAGGAAACATGTGTGGAGAAACAGGCAACTGTAGCGGCGGCGCCGCCATGGTGTTTCGAATATTCTATAACTTTCTTCTGTATCAATTTACCCACAACTTCCGGTTATTAGCAATACATTAACAAGCAAATATGATTCTTTAAACTAGTAAATATCAGCATCAACTTCATTCGGTGTGCCAGAATTACCTGCCAAATCTTGTAGACATGGATTCTTCCAGTGGCGCTCATCCAACCAGAATAAGCCCTGATAAGTTTAGCTCATCTCTATTTACAGTTGAAACAATCAGACAACTTTAGTTCTTGGCGGTTTCAGGTGCTTTCGGGGTAATCTTCCAAGGGTACTTTGTGGTCGGTTCGTTCCCCTCGAGTTACCCCCTGAGATCGCACTAAGCCGAAATGGAATTCGGCCAGAGCTCATCCTGTAACATGTCTCCGTTGTCCTTTTGTTTAATTCTTCCAGCAATTACATGACAGGAATCTTTCCTGGAGAGGGATAGTCTACCTGACTTCGGAAGTGTTGTCTTTTGTAATATTTTTACTCCGCTGCACTCCAGCAGTGATTGTTACTCAAGAGGAATATAAAAGGGCCATATTACCTCGTCCTTGATGTCTCTCAGTTGCATTCCTTCCAACTCAGCAGTAAAACGGCTTCGGTGTGTTGCTTCATTCTCTCTTTAGTCTCTCTTTTCTTTTCATTCACTTCATTCAAGCTAGTCTTGACACTTTTACTCTCGTTACCTCCAACAAAATGAAGATCTCACTCGCTTCTCTCGCGGCCCTGGTGCCCTTCGTCTCCGCTCACTACTTCTTCGATGTTCTCGTCATCGACGGCAAGGAGACCAACAGCATGCAATACGTCCGCTCCAACACCCGTGAAGCAAAGTACAACCCGACGAAATGGGAAAACATCCGTGACGATATGACTCCCGACATGCTCGACTTCCGCTGCAACAAAGGCGCGTTCACCTTCGCCGGCCAGACTGGAACCGCCGAGGTCAAGGCTGGGTCTAAGCTCGCCATGAAACTCGCCGTTGGTGCCACCATGCAGCATCCAGGCCCTGCCCTCGTCTACATGTCCAAGGCTCCGACCACTGCGGACGCCTACGAGGGTGATGGAGAGTGGTTCAAGATCTTTGAGGAAAGCGTCTGCAACAAGGATGGAGATTTCACGCGTGACGCTTGGTGCACCTGGGACAAGGATCGCATCGAGTTTACCATTCCCGCTGACCTTCCTGATGGAGAGTATCTCATTCGTCCCGAGCATATCGGTATGTTCTATTGCGTCCCATCTGCGGCCGTCTAGGCTATGTATATTGACTTTTCTCTTAGGTGTCCACGGTGCCCATGTCGGCCAGGCTGAGTTCTACTACACGTAAGTCTAATTCTCTTCATTTAATTCCATCCCCACCAGTTCATCGAAGAACACACGTAGTCTAACATCTTCTAGTTGCGCTCAAGTCAAAGTCACTGGCGGTGGCAGCGGTGTTCCTGGCCCAACGGTCAAGTTCCCCGGTGCCTACAAGAAGGATGACCCGTCCTTCAACTTCAGCATCTATGGCGGCTTCAAGGAGTACCCAATGCCCGGCCCGGCCGTATGGACCAGCGGTGGCAGTGGAAGTGGCAGCGACAACACCACCACTCCTGTTACGAACAACACCACTGTCCCCGATGAGGCCGTGCCCACTGAGAATGTGCCCGCTGAGACCGTGCCCGCTGAGGCCGAGCCCACTGAGGCCGGCTGCAGTAGCCGTAGGCGTGCGCGTCGTGGCTTGAAGAACCGTCGCCACATGCATTGAGCACGTTTTCCAATGTACCGCCGGCCATCAATCTCCGCGGCTTGAAAGTTCAGTTATTGATGCCCAGGTGATACTATTGATCGGAGGAAGTGCAATGTTCTTGGCTGGTTACTGCTTATTTCCCTTCTCATTGTTCTTTATTTATGCAACTTACCTGGAGTAATCTTGCATTTATAGTATATACAAAAATACTTAAATTACATATTATCTGAGGCCCCTGGGAGGGTCAGTGGTTTCCTTAGCTAGCATATCTCGGATGACTTGGCCGTTGGTCTGTGATTATGTGGCGCGCAAAAGACTGAAGTCCCTTGCATATAGCTATGGTACCTTAAATGCAGCAACAGATCAGGACAGATAATGCAGGTACTAAATAAGTAACAGGTATACTAAATACAGTGTTTCGCTACAGTGGTATCCTCGATAATCAACACAACCTTCTCCCAAAACATTCGCCAGCCCCTTCACCTCAGCTCGACACCCCAACTGGTCCAAAGCTGATGCTCCCAGTTCTCCCCAATTCATTCAGCCAGCCCTCCAAATCAGAGCTCACACCAAGAGCCAAATCCTCCTCAACAACCCCAACTTGCCACGTATTCGTCATCACCAAGTCCCCGCCCTGAGCAGAGATGACACTGAATGTCAACGCTGAGCCAAACGTCGGCGCAGTCTGCGTGAATGTTGCGCTCTCAATAGCCCACTTGTCGCCATCGCCCTCCGTTTTCCCTTGTATAACGCCAAGATTGCTTATCTCCCATGAGTAAGATCGTGTTTTGCCGTGGTCCTTGACGAAAGACTGCCAGTCCTTGACAAACTTGGCTAGTCCGATATGATCATTCTTAGTGCCCAAGTCCAGCTTGGCAGAGAGACCATCGCGTATCGCTTTGGCGGAGGACCAGACCGTCTCTTCCAGAATTGCGCTCATGCCTGGCTTCGTTTGGGCATCGTTGATTTGTTCCCGGACCTTGGCAACGAACTCTTCGTCAAAAGTAAACGGCCAATATGCTACGCTGTTGATAGCCGTCTTGCTCATGTCGATGCTCGGATGTCCTGGCTTCTGAAACTGTCTCAGACAAACAGGTGTACCGCATAGGAACGCAGAAGCCTTGATCTCAGCCAGTCTCGTCGCCATCGATACCGCAATGAGTGCGTGCATAAGCCCCGTCAAAGTCGTCTCGTGCTGACGACACGAGTTGAGGACAGGCTTTAGTGCACTCTTCGCAACTTTTGTCGCCACCATTCTCGTCGTCGACGGTTCTGTTGGTATTGGTGCCCATGTCGCCATGTGAGGTAGTTCTTTCGCTTTTATCGAAGCGATAATATCCCGTCCGAATTCACCGACGATGTAATGCAGGGAGACGGGTAATTTGATCAAGTGGTGCAGTGGAGGCGTGAGTTCCCTGTTTGGAACCTCGAAGATGCGATCTCTGAGAATCACGTTATCATCGTCTTGTGTGTTGAAACAAGTGAAAAGACTGTCCTGGAAGACTTTTCCGCTCTTCCCGTCTGCCGCGGTATGGTCCCAGGCAAAGACAATATCGATGAAGTTGGATTCGGCTGGTTTAAGTACAGTCGCCCTCCAACCAGGCTGGGCTTCGAGATTCGTATAAGGCTCATTGACTTGCCATTCCAAGGTAGCATGAAGGA
The DNA here is from genome assembly GCA_017165645.1 of Fusarium sacchari. Classification (NCBI taxonomy): domain Eukaryota; kingdom Fungi; phylum Ascomycota; class Sordariomycetes; order Hypocreales; family Nectriaceae; genus Fusarium; species Fusarium sacchari. The sequence goes on from JADANP010000016.1 coordinate 258,990, forward strand.
TCGATTCGTACGCTTCTTGATCAGAGACGGTCCGCCATTCCATGTGCTTACTCAGGTCAATCTGATCGAGTCGTACCCAGTATTGCTTCTTAGACTCCACGTTGACTCGTCCAACCGTGAACAGCGGATGCTGGAGAATAGCGCGGGCGAAGGCATTCTCAACAATGACCTGGACTGATGCGGCGTCCGAGGTGAGTAGTGCTCCGGGGATGCGATAACGACACGATATGGCACAGCCAATAATTGCTCCCAACGAATAATGAGCAGCTTGGAGATGTTCACTACGAGAGGTTAGCTCAACCTTTGAGGCTGCGGGTCAGGGTAGCACTCACACAGGGCTAAGCTTCCTCAAGACCTTGTCCTTGTTCTTGTCGTTTAGACTTCTGGAGCTCTTCTTGCTACGAAGGCGGTCGATCATGTTTGACGACATGGTGCAGCTGTGGCATTCGGCAGATGGGAGAAGGTTAAAGTGTGTACTCTGTACGATTCAGCGAATTAAGCTCTTTATTAACTATCAAGCTTCAGAAGCATGGACATGACAATTTTATAGTAAAGCTTATTAAAATAGAATCGCTTACCACTGTCGGATGGTGACACGCTCGGCTGGCTTCAAGGTGAATTAGCAGGGTTGTTTAGCCAATCAGCTAGTCCTGTTCCGTTGGTCGTCGTGGCCCTTGTTCGTGACGGTGACGCTAGCGCGGTCATGATTGGGCTGATTTATTCCGTCGGGCGTCCGCGGGCACCAAGTTGAGTCGCGTTCTGGGGCAATCTGGCACCTTTGATTGAGGCTCAGGGCGTCGCTTTACCCTACAAGGCTACCTTACGTACATTGTTCGCACTCGGATATAGTTGCCTAGAGGGTTTTAGGGATTTGCTCAACCAGTTCGTCTCGGCACGAGAGTCAATTGGTGGACTCTGGCTTCATCGTTGGGCTTGTTGGTAAGATATCTACAGTAAACAGTCCGGTCAGATCATGAGAAAGCTCAGGTATGAACATCCCACGCGTCCGATTACAAGTCGTGTTTTCGTCCGTGAAAGTAAGAAAGCGTCAATTTTCAGGCTGAGGGTAGGTTTGACCGTTTGACTTAGGTAGGGGTAAGGCATTTGCTTGACATTCCGGCGGCCGCGGGCCTGCTCCCATCACTAGCGTCAGTCTTGCAGGGGTTAAATAGAACTGATAAGCTGACAAGTAGCCGCACATCCGTTTCCGCTTTGTTCTCTCGAGTTCAAAGATTCATGTTCATCATTTCGTTGCCCAGTCGGAGCCTCTACCGTGACAGCACATCCTGCCAGTGATCATGCTCATGTACACTGCCACGTTCAGACTGACGCTTAAGAAAGTGACATCAGGACTTTGAGGAGCTTGCATGGCATAGAAGTGTTTTCAGTCAAGGACTATGCAAAATGCTAAACGTTTCGATTCACGATGAAGCTAATCATACAAAGAATGCTCCCAGCTTCACTTGGCTTTATGACACTCTGCGCTGATTTAAGATGCAGGGCTGAATCGCACGCAGGGTCAGAGTGATGTACATTTCTGCACACGCTGGTCCCTAAAGAAAACTCCCGTCATATCATACTCTTACCAGGAACTTTTCTACTTAATCTCACGATATCTAAACAAGTCAAGGATATAGCAAATCCCGGTTATCGCTCTGTAGTCTATTACAGTCAATGCACTTTACACAAGTTCGCCTTGTTGTAACAGCCCATTCTCGAGATGTGCTCCGCTCATCTCCCTCTCCTCATTTGGAATCGCCAGACTTCAACCATGCCACCAGATTCAGAACAATAATGTCTCACAAATAAGTCAATTCACGTTAATGTCAACAAACACAAACTTGATGCCACCAATTTCTAATCTATTCAGAAGCTTCTTTATCTATGCGGTCACTTGAGTACCCCTCGACATAACGAGGCCTCTTTCGATCATCCCATACGCACTGCTCGCTTGAGTAACCTGGCTACGAAAGATCGTCATGGACTGAACACTCGTTCCCTTGCTCACTGAGCAGCTCCGTACAGTCAACCTGCACAGATATGATAATCTCATATCAACCTACTCACTTGAGTATTGCTGCAAAAATGACCAGCGCACTCCAACACATCTCCCCAGCCCCAACGAGCCCATACACTTGTACAAACTCCTCATCCAGACATCCAAAGTAACAAATGGAAGGCCTCTTCCTACCCGCTCACTTGAGTAAGCCTGTTTGATCTGTCTAGCATATCCCAGATCATCTCAGAGAAAGGGGTCTTGCGGAATAAGGTGACCATAGCGGTCCATCCACGCTACCCTTCCGACAAATCTCCAAGCAATGACAATGCCATATTCCCCAGGAATCTCCTTGTCAAAATCCACGTCCAGGTTACTGAGCGCAGGGTGAGTCTCGGGAACGGTCTTCTTATATTCTGCTCCCTGATAGTGATCGCGCAGCTGTTTTCGAGTCATCGTGATGACCTCTATAGTTGTCCCGCGGGGGTATGAGCTTATTTCTGATGACATCTCAACCTCTTTAACATGCCATCCTTTCCCAGTACCCGAAGGGCGTAAGGCATGTAAGGCTAGCTCTAGTGGACATGGAAACTCGAAATCCAACCAGTCTTTATACATCCGTAGAGCCACAATAGCCACGTCGTCGTTGACTGGTAATCGGAGGTATTGTTCATGGTCAGCAACTTGATTTTTGATCCACTTCTCATAGTTCGAATTAATAGGCTGAGCCAGCAATGGTACGGTGGCAGAAAATACGTTATCGTTCCCGGAAGATAATTCGGGGGGACTCCGATAATGGTGCTTCAGCTCCTCGATAAAGGCAGCTCTTATGTATTTTGCCTGCTCGATAAATGTTTCCGAATAGTCATAGGGCGGAAGACAAAGCTCGACAGTCATCGCGTGTCCTGTTAGGATAGTCAGTAGCGTACCCACCTTGACGTCAGGGGGATCATCGCGAAGTTCGTCTTTCAGGTGAGGTTCGTCAAATATCACAAGATCATTTCTGCCGTCTTCGTCATCCTCTTCAAAAGAACAAGTCAATGTCTGAATTTCCTCACATACCTGCTGAAGCTCAGTTTCATCATATCGGTCAGTGTTTTCCATCACACAGCCGTAAGCAAGGCTGCTCATACTTTTCATGATGGCCAAACAAGACCTGGCGATGATATCTGCAGGAACATGACCTATGCTCTTGGCGAGATTCTCGATAGAAATGTGGAGGCTATCCAGCTGGTTCTGGATGAGCTGCTTCTTGAGTTGCTCCATAGTCTCTTCAACAGTTTGTGGCATCGTGAATGGAGAGATATTGAAGGTTTTTGTATGGTAAAGAGTTTGCAGGATGGTGATGAGAAGGTGTAGTGGTAGATGTTGGTGGTTAACACTGCTGGATGAGAATTGATCTTCATAAGCGGTCAGGTCTCGTATTTAACGACTTGGAATCAGCAACTGACTTGGGACTTGTTCAAACTTGAACTGCACACATTGTATTGTCCTTCATTTCAGAAATTCTTAGTTTGTTTTTACTGTAGGACTGATATCAATTTCGGTATATCTATAACTGAACTGTTAAGTGATACTTAATAATCTCACAGTGACTGCGCCACTGTCTGTGTACCGTGATAGCTACGGGTTGACTAAGTTACCTAGTCTACCTATTAGTACTTTACTGTCTGAACAAGAGATGAATGAAGGAAAGGCTCTGATAAATTTGAAAGGACATAAATGAACATGGAAAGAGACTCGAAGTTCTTGTCAAGAACAACAACACGTACTAAAACAGCGCTTGGAATAAAGCATGAACAGCATAAAGAATAAAAGAAAGTACGCATGTTCATAAGCCAATCTACTGATAGTTCGAACAGTAGAAACTCTCCTTCCTTATCATGCCTTGCAGGTTTACGGGCTATAGCCACATATGATAGGCACGTTCAGAATGTGGGGAGTACCTGGGTCCCCTATAAGGAGGAGGTATCACGAAACGTTGTTCCCAAGAGGAACGTAAGTACGAGAATAAATCTTTTTCAGGAGCTGGGCTCCAAGGAAGTTGTGTCCCACTGATCTCATGGGATTTACGAATGCAGCCAACCGACCAGTGAGGTTGTGAGCCATTGCGAAGATAAGAGGAACCATGAGAGATAACTTTGCCCCCTATTAGACCAAGCTCAGATAAAGGAGAACACGAAGAACGCTTCGACTTGTGAATCAAAACATGTTTTTTTCACCCGCGATTGCAGGATGAAAGCATGAGCATTACTGACGGTCAGCACCTAAGTTCACGTCGTCAATGATTCAATCTAAGTGCAGTGAAACCGCCGTTTATATCCTCTCGCCATCGCGCTCACTTATACAAATGTCGTTGCGATGAGCTGACAAGGAGTCGGACTTGTCACTGGCTTATCTGCACAAGTCAAGATTGATGATCTGTAGGGGTCACGGAATTAGTTGTCTACGATGAAGCAAGCCATGGAGAGAAACTGGCTCAATAGAACAGAAACTATTTCAGCTGGTATAGTCTCTGAGATACTGGCAAATTTTGAAATGATCTACGCTTTCACAAATAATGTTCTGGGAGATATTGTTCCAAGGACTTCGGGACAGATAATTTAATTCCTTTTTGATCTTCTCAGCCGTTCAACTAAGGCGTTCCAATAATGCAGGAAGCGAACCGTGACAATTCATGAGTGCTCAACCTACGGTTTCCTACCAGTATCGTCCAACTTCATACAGCCCATACATCGTGTGCTCCCCGCAAACCTTGCAGGTAGCGTCCCTCTCTTCTTTAATCTTCTGTGAACACTGCCTTCCCTTTCTCTTGGCTCTTTCACATTCCTCCCTTCCCATATCCTCGAACATGACTACATCTCGAACGTTGGGATCTTTCTCGCAGGCGCCGCACAGGGTTCGACGATACACGTCCTTGCACATGATTGAAGCTGATATTTAGTGTTCTTGAAAACTTGGAGGTTGGATGAAAAGCTTAGGAGTGAGTTGAGATGCTTGGGGACCGAGAGCGGAAGCGGGACTATATATAATAATTTTGGTCGGGCTTCCGATGTGGCCGATGTGAACAGGTGCAGATATCAATGGTGGATCGGTCAGACAAGATAATGATTCAGACGGCACATTTTACGGCGATGAAAGCAAAGACAAATTCAGTGTTCATGGATGCTTGAATCAAGAGAACCTGTTGTCATGTTGAACAGTAGTCTCTCCATCACCAGCACTCTGAGTAACGGTTCAGTTAACCGCACGAATTATCAGTGAAGCAGGGCTTCAGTGCAATCTGATGGACCAACGTTCATTTGATAGACGTGACAGAAGGTGTTGCATCCCAGGCCAACGTTCACGGCAGTCTCACTTCATATCTTCACTACTTCACACCAAGTAAGCTTATTGGTCTCTGGCCTACCAAATACATCAGAAACTTCACAATGGCTTTGATTCGAAGGCACATGAAGTGACAATGGAGACCTTGCAGACTTGATGCTCACTGTATAAGAAAATCAATGTACTTGCTGTTTTTATGATTGACAGAATAGATACTATGAACCACTATGTTTCCCTTCCTGAGCATCTCAAAACTAGGTCTTGCTACGATCCCAGACATTCATCGTCTTATGGTGCAGATGCGCACGGAAATGTTACTCAGGGTTTTGTGTACATTAGCGGCTTCACAGCGTAGTCAGTGCTGGCAGAGAAGTATTTTACCCTACTTCTTGCCAAACACCTTCTTGACCTTATCCGCGAAGGAAACAGTCTCTTTCTTGGCGACTTCTTGTCGGATCTTTGGTTGATAGTCATATGGCTCCACGTAGCACGTGCCACGAGCTGTATTGGCATGGCATGCTGGACACAGCCATGACTTGTTGAGCACAATCGGCGTCTTTCCCGTACAGTCCTTGCCCTCCTTGACGGCTTGGCATTGGTCTATGTCAGTAAGCGCGCGGTCCTCGGCTTCGCAGTTGCTGCAGGTTCTGGGGATAGATTTGACGATACACATGGTGGATATTGTTGCAATAGTAAATCTTGGTGTTATCAATTGGTAATTGGAAGAATCGAGAGTCGAAGTTGTGGCAGCAGGTTTAAGTAATGCCCTCTTTGTCGTTCTCCTCTGTGATGGGACGTAGCTTGAACAGCGTAGCTCCTGAACAAGGAACAAAGAGACAAAGCGGCTTAGTGAGTCAATGTTGCCACCTGGCTGAGAGTGAAAAGGAAACACTCAGTCAAAGCCAACAAAGAACTTCAGGTGCTGGGCAACAAGGCACGACCAGTGAACAATGCCAAGCAGTGACAGGGCGAAATTAACCAGCCTACAAGCAGCGAACATACACAAAATGCTCCTCCATGCGCCAATCGTTGACGTGATACAAGGCTTGAGTCGAAGTCATGTTCAATTCATGAGACTGAAGGCAATATGGTCTACGAATGTAACTTCAGAATACGTTACGGGATGTGGCCATGATGATGGACCGCTATATCCACAGGAGCTTTACAGCTAGTATATCGCGGTGAGTATTGGGCTACATTTAATCTTCCTTGAACAAAAATAGAAATAAGCCACGGAGTAAGATGGCAGATCTCAGAGTGAGACAAGGGACACAATTACATCACGATGCCGAGACTGCGATACGAGTTATCGCGTCTCAGACCATCTTCCTCACCCCCGAGGACAAGCCCCAGAAAGCAATGAAAAGAATAAAAGAAAACACGCCTGTCAGACGTCCATCAACACCCACCCCAGCCACGCGCCCGAAGGCAAGACCACAGCTGGGGTCGAGATCATCAAGCAAACCATCTCTATACAGTAGCTGCACGAGACAACCACCGCCATCCTTGCGGACAGGGCGAGAGGACCAAAAGGTATTCACTCTAGGGTGTCGAGGATATACATTCATCAACCAGGGTGGGATCTGTGGCTCTTTTAGGGAACCAAGAGAAGGTCGAATACTATAGAAATGATTCTCCTGGGGGCGTTGTTAGCGATCGTTCGGTGGGAGAGTGAGTGATAGTAGGCAGGGGGGACGTACTGAAGTATTGTCGACATGAAGAAGAAAAGAAAAAAAAATCCCAAAGGTCTGAGCAGGATCGGTTTTTTATAGAGAGGTACAGTGGGGCTTGGTGGACTTGCGCCTGAGGCAGAGTGAAAACTCTGATTTTGGCCCAGCCACTTTTTTTTTGTCAGCCTCATTTCGCTACTGGAGAAGAGTGGCCGGGTTCAGTGGGTATCGCGACGACTTGAGCAAATGGCACCACGATTGAAGGAGAATTCTGCAAAGACATGAGCCTGCCAAGTAGTGCGCAATTCTATTGCTACAGAAACACTGCAACGGGCCGATCAGAACAGAGATTTTTATCAGCGGTGACTGTCTGCGAAAGACGATTGCTGAATACCCGTCAGAGGACCTGGGCCGCTAGTGCGGTTTGAGACAGCGGTCGTGGACAATATCGCTGAGCATCACGCCCATCTGGTATACTGTAGGGTAGAACATCCATTTACTGGGAGATGCGTATTGCGTTAATAAAGGGTCGACGCGAGGAGAAGATAAGCAAAAGCCTACCAGCTAAAATATCGATGCGATTGAGGCATTTCTCTAGATGGTAGAACGTGATTTAATATGGATTTCTGCTTGAGTTACGGTGTTGAGTTACAGTCTGCATCAAGTTGCCCATGGATTTATGTGCACTGAGCTACGCTTAACATTGTAACCAAGACAAAGACAACTCTAAACAGTGACCAGAGTTGACAAAGAATTATAGTGACTTTCGCCAGAATGGCTAGATAATATAACATAAAAGATGCATTTCCTCTTGTAATAAAAATCCAGACCGTAAAAGTCCAAGTCAATCTTCAAACTGCCAATATGCCTGAGACCGAATGTTGGCACCCAGACCCACTAAATCGCGCTTAAGAGCCCACTAAATCTGTGTGGTTATACGGCGTAAACCCACTACAGTTTAGCACATACGACCAAAGGTAGTGGAAAATACGGGATCCCGTCCGCTCTCCCATAGTCAAGCCACTAACCGGCGGATTAGTAGTTGGGTCGGTGACGACCAGCGAATCCCCGCTGTTGTATGTATCTTTTGCCGTTTTTGCCCTCTGCAATGGCTTGACTTCTTGCGTTCTATCTTCGTTTTTTGGTGGTTGTGAAGTTGGTTGTTGGTTGCTGACAGTGATCCCTGTCGATGTGCGCTCGCCCTGGGCCAGTCATGTCGCGGGGTTCACCGTGTTAGAGCATCATCAAATGTCTCATCTAATTGACAACAGCGCTTTTTCTTGGTGCGCAAAATACCGACTGGGCTGGTAAATTGATTCTGCTGCAGTGAAGGTCTCGCTCTTAGTCTGTCATGCCAATTCGCGAGAGCAAGCACTGTTTTGTTTTGTACCTTTCCTTAGATGCCAGTTCTCTCCGTGATGTTCTAGAGCACTGTCTGGTGAAGGCCTACTCCGTACAGCCTAGGTATATTCGTCACTGATATCAGTATCACTTCAGAGTAGAGCACTAAATCCCATTAAATAAATACCCAAATTGTACCCCCATGTTACATACTGACCAGCAGATATCACCAAGACTACGCGATCAAACACCCAAAGCATATCGACCATTCCCCCATTTCATTGACTACCACCAACGGAACTCTCATCAAGCCGCACCGATAAACCAGGTAGTCCTATCATCCCGATCTCTCGGAATACCCCCAGGATGCATAAACGTCATCTCAACTCTATGTTTCGTAACCGGCTTCTTCTGCGCAATCCTCATCTTCTCAAAATAAACATACGCCCCATAGAACACACTACTCTTCGCCCCAGCATTACTCCCCTTTGCCTTTCGAAAGTCCGAAAGCTGCTTTGACTGAATCCCCTTGCACGTAGGCGCCCTGAATTGCGCGTAGATATCTCTGCAGAACTGCGCTTGCGTCACGCTGGGGATTTTCATGTGCGCGTTTATCTTGCGGCGGATCTCATCGCAGTCGTCGAAGATGGGCACGTCGTCTGTTTCTTCGCCTTCGAGGTGAACATCACTGATATCAGGGAGGGCTGCGGCTTTGGAGGGAGTTCCGTCGGGAGTGTCTTTCTTGCTCTCTTGGAGCTGGCGTTTCTTGGCATCTGGCATTTTGAGACCCATGACTTCACGTTGCTGGAACCATACATATGCGTTACGCCAAACAGCACTGTTACTTCCGCCAAAGGGACCTTTCTGCTTGAGGAATTTGTTGAGGGAGTTTGAGTTTGTACCCGTAGCTCTGCAGAATTCAGCCTTGGTCATGACGCCCGAGTCAAACAGCTTGTTTAGTTTGGTGCGGATGACATTGCAGCTGGGCAGTCTATCGTTCTCAAACGAGGCGTGCTCGACTGTATCGTTTAAGTCTGCCTTGTATGCAGCGATTTCTTCATCGAGGGACAGTTCAGACTTGCGCTTCTTGCCAGCTGCCGGGGTAGCCTTTTTCGCAGGTGAAGACTTTGGAGGAGAATTTTCATTGATTGCAGCCGCTTTGGCTTGCCTGTCCTTGATGTTACTCTCTGTGAGCTGGGGATGGTCAGTGAAGACTTGAGTCAGTGCGTCGTTTCGGATCTGACCGCTTTCATAGCGTTCAAGGCCTCCGATTGGAGGGGCGCGAGGGGATTCGGCATTGCGTAGGGTCTTGCTTGGAAGTTGATTTCAATTGAAGGCATTATTCATCCGTACCTTATCGCAAAGTTAAATGGCTGATTGTACAGGATGGAGAGGAACGCGGTTCAGTGGGCCTACGTCACTTCGTGTTCATCTCGCGCCCCCAGGACTCTTGCTTATCGATAAGAGCTCGCGGGTGGGGACCATTGCAGATAGCATCTACATCAATCTGTGGTTAGATCATATATGGTCATGGAAGTATACACTAGCAATTGTAAACTTAACAGGTGGAGAAATTTTCTAGACATGTTTCGACCCCGCACCCACAATTTCTCTGAACCATTCCCATTTTACCTCCGCTAGCATCAAACGAGCCCAACCTAAGTCCACAGATCCGCTTTAGACTGAGCCTATCTAGGGATAGGTACTGTACCATTGAGCAACCATAATAGACCTGGACGAAGAAATGTCTTTAACCTGGAATGACGGCGATGAGAATAATAACGGAGCGATGCAGAGCGTGGGCTTCTATCAACACGCACAAGCGCCAAGTGTATTTCCATCCTTTGAAATATACATGACTCGAGAAGTAGATGCACGCTGCTTGATTTGCGGCGTCAGCTTTCACATCGGCCGTCACAGAACAAATGGAGAACATCCCTCCGCAGCATGGAGCAGCCATGCAGGAGATGACATTAGAGAATATCCCGGAAGCCAGAACTGCGTCCAACCAGACTGCACTTCGATCCCAAGAAGCGGCCCAGGACCTGGGACATGTTTGCTCTCCCCTAGAAATCTCAGCTCTAGCCTCTCTGAACACATTTCTGGACCGAATTGCAGATCGACCAGTGCATACCAGGGAAGCCGCATCTCAGTCGAGGCGATGAGAGAATGCAACACATTTCAATGCCTCCTACTCCGCGACAAGTCATGGAGGCCGGAGGATGGCGAGCTGGAAGATTTTGAGAGCCAAGGCAGCCATGTACTCAGCGGCCTGGCGGATGTTGTGAGGTCTAATCGCAGGGGATACTATGCACCGCAATTCTTCCCAGAGCGAAACAAGGTCCGTTACCCAGGGACGGGGATTCTCAGTGATGGGTTTCCGGCGCTGCCATTCCATCCGACATGCTTTGAGGTTTTCAAGCGGGCGTCGATATATCGATATGGTTTTGTCAACGTCAAGGCTCTAGTGAGCTGGGGAGAGAAAAGAGCCGTGCTATCGATGCGGCTACAAGAACATGATGCTGTGAAGAGGGCACGGCATATGCAATGGATACATCTCGCCGGGGACGAGTTTCTGGCCGCGAATCCTTGCTTCGTCCCTGGATTGCAGGATATTCTTAATTCAGTACAGGATATCTGCAGTCCTGATGATATTTGTCCAGATGCAGCATTGCAAGCCCTTAATTCTACAGACCTATTCTCCAAGTTGCCGCAGGAGATCAAGCTCGAGATCCTAGTGCAGCTAGACTCCTGGGACATCGCCAACCTGCGCCTATCATCACGAGCATTCCGGCACCTCCCTCAATCGCTCTTCTACCATCTAACCCTCCGCGAACTCCCCTGGCTCTACGAAGCATGGACGCCCTTGCCGCTCTCATTCTACGTCACAACAACGGCAGTTGAACAGCGAAGAATCGGACAGAGGCTGGCTGAAATAAATCAGAAAATTTCAGCTCGTCGCAGAGGCGATGATGGATCGGAAGAGAATGCAGCAGAGATTAAGAGATTGGTCACTCGGGCGGCTAAGCTTGAAGAGAGGCGGAAGCAGAGTTACAAGACTACGCCTGTGAGGATGTTGGATCGCAGGAGTACTAATTGGACGCAATTGCGGGGGGAGTTGGTCCGACGGTGGGGAGAATTGCCGGGGCTGAGGAACAGAAGGAGGATTTGGAACAATTGCCAGGAAATCATGGACCGTACAGAAAGAATTCCTACTGAGGAGCGAGACGAAGACCGGGGTCTTGGGCAATGGATTGCTTAGTCTATTGAACAGCTTATCGCGGTAATTACCAAAGCGTCACTCAATAAACAAGTTTGCTCCCCTCCAAGCCTCACAGCACGGTCCATACTGCATGCCATTCCTTTGTTCTCTTTATCAGAAAAAAGCAAACAATTTTGTATTGAAGTGAGTCATCTGCAGCCTGCCTCACGAGGCTGCTGTGCTGTGCTGTGCTGTGCTGTGCTTTTCGTTCACACCACTCCGTCGTCTTTTCAATTTGCGATAAGCAAACGCAGGAAACAAAGAAAGCCTCATTTTAACGGGCGGCACATTTCAACGGCCAACGCTGGCCCCAACTCCAAGTGGGACTGGACTCGCTCCAAAGTCTGGGGTAGAATATCCACTGCACTCTACCCCCGGCTCGCTATGACGTGTACCCAAAAAAAAAACCCCAATTCCTCCCAAATTCCAATTTCTTCCTTTTGAGCAAAACACCCGAAAAACAACCAAAAGGAACAAAAAGAAGGCTCGTGGAACAAATCTCACCGGCATGAGACTAAACTCCATCGAGAAGGTGTCCAAATCCTAAAAAGAAAGCCTAATCTTTACGCTGGCAGGCCTGAGAGATAACGACGACTGCGTTCTTTTCAGCTTGGGCCAATTGAGCCCTTATCTCGGTGGTCACTTGATCTGCGTTGCAGTGTCCTCGTCTTGATTCGCCCAGCAGAGCCCAGTCTTGGTGTGTGTGGGCGTGATGACTGCACTGCGCGACTTTTCCCCCCCATTGAGCCAATGCTTGGGTGATGCGGACAAGGGTTGAAAATAAGGCAGCCATTTTATCGACAGCCAAGCTGACGGGGCGTATTTTCTCGCTGTGGGTTTATCAGTGGCTGTCGCCCTTTTTCAGCTTTTGGTGCTGGGGGATTTGGGGGAGGGTTGCACAGAAAGGTCGGCTTGGCCTGTCAACGTCGTGGCAATGCTAATTGCTTGGCCCCTACCAGCAGCGACACACCCTATCACCCAGCCCAGCGGCAGCACCAGCTCCAGCGCAGTCTAATCTAATCTAACGTTGAGTGCAAATCCTACCGCTCGTATCTTCGGCATAAAGAGCTCCCTACGTCGCCCCTCTTTTTTTCCCTCCCGCTCTCTCGTCTTCCCCCCCCGCCAGAAGCATCTCTCTCACCACTCTTCGTTTCTCGCTTTGCGCAATTCAATGACTCCCAGCAGCGTGTCTTCGCTGCCCTCGCTTCAATCATGACGGGCCGCGTTCCCAATGTTTGGGCCGCCATCATCATCCCCGTGCCCGCGAGTGCGCTCGCGCTGGTGCTGAGGATCAAGGCGCGGCGCATGACTAAGATGGGCGTTGGTTATGACGATGCCTTGTCAATCGCAGCTTGGGTACGCTTTCACCCTTAAAGTCAAGACGTGATTAATAAATGCTTATTTCGTGTAGTTTGTGGCTCTTGGTTATGCAATTCTTCTCATCGTGTGTGAGTGATACTATTTTATTCCCATCTCGTCAATTTACTTAACGTACCAAGGGACTACATGCTACTACATGGGCCGCAAGATCGACCACTTCCCCGAAGACAAGATCGATCACATCCTCGAGAAATCTCACGAGATCCTCTTCGCAAGCGAGATCCTGTACTCGTGGTCAATCTTCCTCAGCAAAATGTCCGTGCTCACCTTTTACCGTCGCATCTTCCAGTTCTCGTCCATAGGCGTGCCCATCATTATCTTGATGGTATGCTGTGGATGCTGGATCACCATCCGGACCTTCATGACCATCTTTCACTGCATGCCCGTGCAGGCGTACTGGGACAAGTCGATTGATGGGAAGTGCATGAATAATATCGGACAGTATTATCTCGGGACTGATTTGACGCATTGTTTGATGGATTTTATCATCCTGGCTTTGCCGTTGTTTGAGGTTGTGAGGATGAAGTTGATACTGGGGCAAAAGATTGCTGTCATCGGTATTTTCAGTCTGGGTTCATTGTAGGTTCCCTCCTTCATGAGTCTACCTATCGCTTACACTCTCAGGGTCGGTATTGCTTCCATCTTTCAGATCGTCGAGGCCCAAAAATACACCTCCAACTCACGAGAATTCCCTTACGACTTTTCCCTCGCCATGGTCTGGGCCAACGTCGAAGTCCACCTCGCCGTCTTCACCAGTAAGCATTCCCCCAGCCTCCTTCTGACCATCATTGACCCTCCCAGGCTGCCTCGCTCTTCTCCGCCCCATATTCCGCAAATTCATCCCAGGCTTGTCCTCCGGCAACACCACCTATCCCGCCAATGGCCTCAGCCACGCCTCAAACACCTACAACAACTCCATCGCCCTCCGCCGCTCCCGTAGCCCTCGGGACGTCGAGGAGGTCATTGAGGGACAGCGTGCGTACGCCTATCTGGACTACGACGCAATCAGCTTACCAGGCGCCAAAGAAGTCAATTCCATCTCGCGACTGCAGGAGCGTGAACACCATACACCCAGCATGACTGAGTCTGGCGGTAGAGGTTCCCTGTCGTCGCAGAATAGTGTCCGATAATGAAACTTTTCCTTGTGATCTGTGATACTGATACCTTGATCTTTTCGTTGTATATATACCTCTGTGTATGTTTTGACTCATCTTGAGGTGAGTTTTGTAATCATTGAGAAGAGATGAATTGCGTGTCTAACTATGGTACAGCTTTGTTGATTGATACCCCAATTTCATTTCTCAGCGTTCAGTATAGGATACTCTGGAAGTTGCCAGTTGGCAATCTTGGAATCAAGGCCCATTCCTTGATCTAGCTTGAACCACGATGCCATTCTTCCCAGCGTGTGAAGCACCTGAATCCCAAACTGTGTCTTTGGCGCAAAGACCGCTCTAGCGAAGGCGCTTTGCTCGCCCTGCAGAGATGTCGCTATTGGTCGATATACCTCCTCATATCTCTTGAGGCCCTGCACGACTCCCTTGCTGGGATCTTGCTTATGCAGAGTCGCTACCTCGCCAGCGAGGATGTACGATCCGGTGATGGCCCATGTTGTTCCGAAGCCATTTGCAGTCTGAGCATGCGCCGCGTCGCCGAGGGCTACGACACGGCCTTTGGACCATGATCCAGGGGGGAGCCGAACTTCTTGACAGGGCGTGGAGTAGAGATCGTCTGCCTCTGGTGAATTCTTCAAGGCGTCCATGAACCGAGCACTCTCCCACTTTCCGTCCGAGAAGACATCCGCCCAAGCAGCCTTGAGATCATCCAGCTTTCCCGACTTATGCGCCGCTGCAAGACCCTCGTTCTGACTTTGTATGTTCATGTACACGCGCGTCATTTCTTGGTTGTCCTTTCTTGTACCGAGCCAGCGTGAGCCAGGCATATGGCAGAATGTGAAGCGGTTTGTGTCGTGTGGTTTCGACAAGACGCTGAAGAAGCCGATGTAACCACCGAGGAAACGTCGTGGATCTGGAGCTTCAGGTCCAAGCATGAGCTGTCGCGTCCTGCAACCCGTGCCATCAGCAGCGACGACGAGATCAAAGTCGTCTTTCTGACCATCATCAAACCCGACATGAACCTTTCCATTTGGATCACTCTCATCATCCTGCGTCAGGCTCGCAACACTGGTTCCAAAACGATGCTTCACATTCTTCTTCCCCTGTGTAAGCCCCAGCAGAATATTTACAAGATCACCACGCATAATCTCATACTCGGTCGTGACACTCTGATGCCCAGTGCCGCTCTCAACCGTCGGAAAAAACGCCTTTGTCCGACCATTCGTGTCAATCATCTGGGTCCCGACTTCGTGAACATGCTTAGCGCGAATCGCAGGCTCAATACCCATCTTCTTCATGACCGCTACACCTTGATGACGAAGGTCAAGCTGCTGGCCGTTTGTTCTGGGTTTGGGGGAGCGCTCGATGAGGGTGATTTCTGCGCCTGTGCGGGAGAGCCAGTGGGCTACTGAGGGGCCGGCGATGCCTCCGCCTACGACGAGAACTTTGAGGGTGGACATTTTAGGCAAGGATGGAAATAGTCGGTTATGAATGATGAAGAATTGATCTGATAACTTTATTTGCGAGATGAGTCTAAATACACAGTGATATCGGTGATTTGGCCCGGCATATTTGAGGTGAATGGCCCGTCTTACGCCAAAACACCGAGATGACGATGCAGCCAACACGCAATGTTTCGTAAGAAGCCACTCAATCCAGCCACAAACAATAAGATTGGGAACTTTGGCCCGTAAATTTCGTTGTCGGATCTAAGGCTTGATTTCCCCGGCAGATCAGATCATTTTCTCGTTGCGCAGGTATCGCGGGCCGTCATGTAATTTTCGCATTCCCAATTGAGGAGGAGATGCATCGCGCACGCAGACTCACCTGCAGCCAACAGCCACTTCAATCGTCAGGCCTGATACGTAATTGTCATTGCCAAATGCCAATGGCCTGATTTCTTATCGCTGACGTGTTGTGTTGGCCCTCGTCCAAAAACAGCCCCCAATCCACGACGGTCCAGAATCAGACGTGATAGGCATGCACCGCGACATGGCACATCACAGCCCCCAAAACTAAAACGTGCAAGGCATAGCCCAAGGCCTTCTAGAAGGACGGCAAGAATCCTTCCATTGTCGCATTCAATCAGATGCCCCATCTTGGCGTTGATCATTACGCCCAGCCTTGCAGCCATTGCATGAAAATCGCCGCCCAAGTAGATCCCCCCAGGCTTAGCTCTCAGAATTCTGTTGCCTGTTGTGTAGGTGTAGCCGGGCGGTGGCTGTAACCACCCTACCACCGTTATTGGCCTAACAGCAACTACTCCAACAATGTGCATGACCCCGCGTCGACCCCCGCAGGCCTGTTAGTGCACCAGCAAATGGCTTCACTGTCAAACGGATCATCGGCATGATTTTACTTTACCCTTGTGATCAAATTCCGCTGGCTTGCTTATCCAACCAGTCACACACGCGCATGCACTGCCTCGCTTGTCCACAAATGATGTAAACGCGGAGAACATGGCAAGATCGAGGGGTCCAGCACCGCGGCACAGTTCCGTGATATAAACTGCCAAGTTTCCATCTCGACTTTATAGTCAGACAACAAGACATTATCAAGATTATTACCCTCATTCATCCAAACAACAACACTTCTAGTCGTACATTACTTACACTTTCTTAAAATGGCAGCCCCTCCGGCTTATCAGGCCGTGGACGATACACCCGCCCCCGGCCCAGATGACCTCACAGCTCCATTCACAGATCTCCAAATCGACTCCATCCCCCACGAACCAGACTCCAGCACCTGTCTCGCCCATCTCCGTCTGCTCTTCGCATTTGAAGCGCTCAAAGAAGACATTGGCTACACAGACGGTCTCTGGGGACTATGGGATAATCGCGCCGATGGAAACATGGTGGTCCATGAGAACGGCGACGTTGATGAACATCCCGCCGCAGGGGAGTTTAACCATGACCTAGAAGATAAGAAGAAGTCGCTGAGCAAAGTGCGCGAGAAGAGGTGGGCGCTGTTCGTCGCGAGGGCTGTTGATCGGTATGAGGCGTGGTGGGATTCACTCCCCAGCGAACTGAGTCGGTTGACGGAGGGTATCATGACTGATAAGAACTCCCCGTCTTTTGCGCAGTTTCCGATTGGGGATGCACCTCGTTGGTGGGAGAAGAAGACCCTTCCGCCTTTAGGTGAGTCAATTCAACTAAGGAAGAAAGGAAAGTACTAACAAACTGTAGACGTGTTGATGGTATATCACTCTCACATGTTGAATCCCTACAACTTCCTCGAGGACTGCATCCGTCAAGGCCACCGTCAATTCTGGCAGTCCGGCATGCCATGGGGTCTCGTCAACGCTGCCATCGACGGCTCATTCAGCTACAACGTCTCCGACGACGACAAGGCACGCTGGGTCGCCCAAACAGGCCGCCAGTGGAACAACGTCGACGATCCACTGGTCAAGACCATCTCCTGCCCTAACAAGAACTGCGCGCAGCCCTTCGACGTGCCGTGGACTACCTGCGGCCTTGAAGAAACACCCAAGTCCCCAGATCGCCCTGGTCTCATGGGTGCAGGCTACGGCGACATCAGGTTCGAGGCGCGCTGTCCAAAGTGCAATACCCGCGTGACCAAAGAGACCCTCAGCGTTGTCAAGTTCTGCAAAGATGCTGAGAATGTCGTCTTCAAGAGCTATCCTATGCCAGGCACGATTCTCTGGCCTAACAGCGGAACACCTGTTCCCATTACAACTCGCAAGGGAAACGCATTTGATCAACGCATGTTTCCCAATCGCATGATTCAGCATGTCTTGCGCGTTCAGATCCAGAATCTCCTTGATTCACCTGATCCCGAGGACCCGCCTACCATGGAGACTGTGCGCAAGCTGATTGAGTCTGAGGCGCTTCTCAAACCAAGTGCTCTCGCTATCATCAACGGCAGCGTCGCAAGTGGACGATCGGGCCTCGTGCCAGCTTTCTCAAAAGTCTGTATTCGAAAGATGATGTCCCGATACTGGGAGAACTTCAGCCCTTTTGCCCTTGATCTCTGCGGCGCCGTGATGCGACAGGGTATCTTTGCTGAAAAGATGTGCAAGCTTGATTGGCTGCACTCCCCCACAGCTCGAGAGACTATGGATAGATGTTGCTTGAAGTATAATCGCTTCATGAGGATCATCGCCAAGAACCCAAAGAAGACTGCTGTTCCTACCCTTGATGTCGATCTTGGCTGGCATACCCACCAACTCATGCCTTTGTCGTACTTTATGTACACCACCAAGAGAGTGTTCAAGTACGTGCGACACGATGACAAGATCGAGGATGAGAAGTTGAACGATGGGTTTGAGTGGACGAGCAAGATTTATCAAGAGATGTTTGACGAGGTCTACTCAGAGTGTACGTGCTGGTACTGCGAGAGCGTACGAGCCGCACACGTCACCTCAATCGGCCGCGTTCTCAAGCTCTCTCACAGCGAGAAGAGTAAGTAGCCCCCCCTTTGAAGAAGAAAAGAAACTGACAAATCCAGTTGCCGACAAGTTTTACGAGTCCGGAGCAGCTGATTTGTGTCCTCCCGACAACTCAGCCCATATCTCCTCCCACAACGCCGTCCGCACATCAAACGAAGGCCTCGTCGCAGCAAGCCACGTTGAAAAAGTGCAAAACAGACTTCGAGAAGTCCAGAACAAGCGGCTGGAAGAGAACTACCAAAAGGCGTGCAAGCGCGCTGAGAAGAAGGGTCGCAAGCTTCCTCCCAAGGATCAGTACTACGATCACTGGGGTTATTCCTACTGGAGTGAGTCTAGTTCTCCGTGAGCTCAAGATTGAATGTTTACTGACAATAATAGTGTATGGACCTTTTATGGCGCCGGTTGTGTTTGTCCCGATGGCGTATGGGTATGGAGCTGCGCCTGGTTGTGCGGCGGGAAGTTGTGGAGGTAATGCAGCGGGTGGAGGATGTGCCGGTGGTGGAGATGGTGGTGGTGGATGTGCTGGGGCTGCTTGCTCTGGAGGAGGTTGTGGAGGAGGGGGAGGATGCGGCGGCGGCGGTGGTTGCGGAGGAGGAGGAGGTGGCGGTTGTGGTGGTGGAGGGGGAGGTTGTTAAGCAGTTTGCCAGTATATTAGTGGACGAGACTTGATGCAGAGAAAAATGTCTTGAGAGATGCCCCTATAGATAGCTAATTTGACCTATGTTCACGATATTGAACCGTCCTTGGAATAACTATCTGCGTTTATCTAGATCTATCCCTTATGCAAACGGGCCTTCGAACAACCACTTCCCAATCACCTTCTGAGCCTCTACCAATTTTAACTCAGCATCCTTACATACCTCTTTATCACCGTGAAGCAAAACCAGATTCTCATACTTATCATACGCATGAATCTGATCCGGAATCAACAACCATCCATAACTTCCCTCTTTAGTCTTTGTCTCAAACCAATACCTCTCATCATCCAGTATCAACTCCCCTTTAGGCCCAACTGCTTCTCTCCCCACAGTCTCATCTCCAATCTCTCTCCCCGTCAACTCACAAATCATCCTCCAGGCCTCTCCCGCCAGCATATCAAGCTCACACGCTAGGAAGAAGATATTCGGCGGTAGCTGCTCTTTCTCAGCGAAAATAGGATTCAACAATGGATCATGATGATCTTGCCCGGGTAGAGTGTACGCAGCTTCGAAAACAGGCGAAAGCGGAAACAGCATATCCGTCGTCTTTGCTCGAAATCCTCCAAACGAAGGTTTCCACTGCCGAGTCTGCATCTTGTACTCTCGCCTCACTGACATGTCGACGACCGGATACATCGGCACAGCGGTCTTGATGCGTCGCACGCCATCGCCACTGCCGCTCATGCTTGGGAGGAGAGATACAGAGAGCGCTAGGTTTCCGCCGGCTGGGGAACCCATGATTGCAACGCGGTCTTGATCAATTGGGAGAGATGGGTCGGAGAGAGCAGCCAAGATGAGCGCTTCGAGGTCGTATGTTGGGGTTGGGAAGTGAACGCGTGGTGATTTGGAGTAGTCCAGCGCGACGACGAGAACAGAGTGCATGTTGGCGAAGGTATAGTTGAAGTGGTCATCGTCACGAGGATCGCCCATTACAAAACCGCCGCCATGGATAGTAAACACTGTAGGGATTTTCTCGTCGGTGGTTTCATCAAAGATTTTGGGAAAGAATATTCTACGACAGTTAGATTTTGTCAGAAGTATGAGTTGAAGACGTACCGTAGGGATAACTTGGGTCGGCACGCGTATGTCTTGGTAAGAGTCGGCGCGTTAGCAGACGTCACCATCTTTTCTTTCAGCGAGAGACCATAATTCGCAACGACGATGAATGCTCGTAGCGCATAGGCTATGACGGAGCATTTGATGGCGGCTAGTTTGGGAAGCGGCTCTTTGAAGCGCCGATGGGCTTCTTCGAGGGTGATTTTGTCGTCTGGCATTGTTGAGTGCGACAACAGGCTCAATTGAGTGGAAAATCTGACAACAGAACAGAGTATGTGAGCGTGAAGATGAGCGCCTTGGGATAATAAGTAGTCTCGTGTGCCCCGCTAGATTGTTCGTATCCGAGCGTGCCTCGGGATGCGACAAAGTCAATCTTGGTTCGTTGGAGGAACTAGCGCCATCGAGGCTGAGAAGGAATACGCAATTGATCATCATGTATCTCCCTGCATGTGATTCGACGGGAAAGATCCCTACGTTACTTCCCACGCAACGCTTGGGATTTGCCGTTACAAATACGTAAAGAAGAGTAAAAATAACCTGTATTTACACTATCACGCCTCCTGTCTGCCCTCTTTCAGTGTGCTCCATCGTCAGACAGACAAAACGAACGAGCTGACCCTCGGACTTCTCAAACCCCGACGCTAAACTCTTCTCAGCCCCGACATCTCCGAGTCCTCCACGCCCCCGAAGTCACCGAAACCAGCGACGCTCTCTCTTCTACACCCCTTTACTCCCCATCATCATCAATATCATGACCGAGCTACAAAAACACGCATGTTCAATGTGCGCCCGACGCAAAGTTAAGTGTGATCGCCAACATCCCTGCTCAAATTGTCAGAAGGGTAGAGCAGAGTGTGCATACGAAGCGCCTCTTCCACCAAAACCTCGAAAAAGAGCGGCTGATGAGGATTTATTAGCGAGGTTGGCTCAGTATGAGAAGTTGATGCAGAAGAGTGGTGTGGATTATAGCCAGCATGCTAATGTTTGGGTGTCGTCGGGTTTGGAGGCCAAGAAGGAGGATGATATAACGGTGTCGAATGCTGCGACGGAGTTGTAAGTCATCCTGTCCGTCAATAGAATGCAGTGGCTGATTTATGTAGATGTCTTTGGTCAAAACTGAGTCATGAGGTAAGTCATGCAGATAATGATACGGCGCCGCGACTGACATGGTTACAGCTCAAGTATCCTCCTACACTTACACTCCGCAACAAAGACGACCCGTTCCTCCATTCATCCCCATCATTCCACTCCATGATTTTCGACCCTGAATCAAAAGCCTACGAGAATCACCCAGAGCCAAAAACAAATCTTCTTCTTCTGGCAGACATTTGTCGAATGCGTCAATCCCCTCATCAAGATCGTTCACGTCCCAAGTCTCCAGAAGCGCATTCTAGAAGCAAGCTGGGATCTACCAAACATACCCAAGCCCCTCTCCGCACTCATGTTCTCTATTTATCTCCTTTCAGTTACTTCACTGTCATCAGAAGCTTGTCAGTCGTCATTGGGAGAGGACAGAGGGGCATTGCTCACGCGCTATCGCACCGCCACGGTACGGGCCCTTGCAGCAGCTGATTTTGTGACGACAAAGGATCTTGAGACTCTTCAGGCTATGGTCCTGTTTACATTTTCGAATCCAGAAACCGACTTGGCTAGTACCATGACGGCCGTTGCCATAAGAGCTGGACAGATGATGGGTCTGCACAAATCAGATGCCGACGCGAAACTAACCTTTTTCGAGAAAGAAATGCGCATCAGACTCTGGTGGCAGATAAAAGGCCTCGACTCTCGGGTGCGCGCTAGTTCTACCCCAGGAATTAAATTGGCAAGATCAGAGTTCGGCGATGTTCGACTCCCCTTCAACATCAACGACGCAGACCTTCATCCAGACATGCTCGAACCTCCGGTCCAGCACACGGGTCCTACAGAAATGGTCTGCGTTCTGATGAAGTTTGAAGTAACACAGTGGCTCCGCTCATCTCCCAAAGCAGCCAAAGTGTTTGACTGCATAGCGCCTGGTTTCGGAAGACCTGGAGGATCCACGAAAGCCGAGGACGAAGCGATTAACGAGCTTGAAGCTATTTACACGGAGAAATATCTTGTCAAGCTTGATAGAGCTGTCCCGTTCCATGACCTGACGTATGCCATGGCAAAATTGGCTATTGCGAGAATGCGCTTTAGGTTACATCACCCGAGGGCTAGAGCAGCACCTGGCGATGCGGATGTTTACATGACGAAAGAGGATAGCGATATTCTCTTCAACGCAGCACTGTCATTTTTGGAACTCGTCAACGCTGGTTATGAGAGTAAATTCTCATCTCAGATGTTTACTCATCTAACATCACTCTACCAAATTGACGCTTGGATTTATGTCATTAGTGAACTCCGCCGACGACAATCCGGGCCAAGAATCAATCTGGCGTGGAAACTTGTTAACAGTTTGTACACTGACCATCCTGAACTTGTGGATAGTGTCGATAATTCCTTATACACTGCTTTTGGGAACTTGACGTTGGAAGCCTGGGAGGCGAGGCGGAAGGCATTAACTGATGGTGAGAGTGCACCGGCTTGTATTGAGTCGCTTTGGAGTAAGAGGCGTGCTGGGCAGGGTGATGGTGAGATGGCTGGTAGTGCACTTGATGCATGGGATTTCAATGTGGGTGATGATTTGCTGGATTGGAATTATTGGAGTGAAATCGTGCGTTTCTAGGGGTTGACTGTCTTGAGACGGTGGTACAAATGAAAAGGCCATTTACCAATGACGTATAAAATGTCGTACATGTGCAACCATCTCCAACGTTTCATGGTGTACATGCATCTGGTGCGATGTCAAGCGCCTCCAATCGCATCACGACAGTATGAGTGGCCACCAAGTGAACACGTTATAGCGGCCCTCCCAGCCTCAAAAGGTTAAAGATTTCTCATGACCAATAACCAAGCATGCCACAGTTAAAAAAGCTTGTTGTGAAGACGCCCGGAACAAGGGTCTTTTCAAGCCGTGGTCGCATTAGCGTAGTTGGCCCCGCAAGGTAGACAAGAGACAAGAGATGACAGTTTCTTGGATGAAACACTTCTTTATCGTCTTTTGAAATAGAAGAATGTCTCGAGATGTTCCAGAGCAAGGTTATAGGTGTTACAAGTGTAGGTAGCACTCGCCAATTCATGATTGCTTGCATAATACCCCTTCCAAGAGATAGAACAGAGACAAACATCCCATGGGCCCCCATCTGCAATGCAACCAGCCCCGCCTGTCACATTCCCATCACTGGATAGCGTCCTCCGTTCATGCATTTTAGTGCCTGCGGCACAGAAGTAATTTGACATGTCATGTAACCTCCCACAAAGACATAAGGATATCACCGACCCCGCACGGGTGAGTTGATTTTATCTCTCTAGGTTGAGAACAAAGAAATCACGAAAAGATGGCGGCTCCAATTGAAGCTGTATGTTATTTACTATCTATAATGAGGCCGAAGAGTGTTAATATTGGTAGGAACCTGTGTTGGACGTTGGCAACGACACTGAGAGTAACTTCAGCGCTGATGGGTGAGTTGATGCATATGTTTGTCGGGATCGAGCTGACGAGGTAGTGAAACCGAGTCAACTGCCTCGATTACGTCGAGAATCTTCGAGAATAAGTACTTCCAAGGGAGGACTTATGCTAATCCCAAATATGGAAAGCACTGGTAAGACATTTCGTGATGAGAGTGAGCATTGCTGATGAAATAGGGCTCCCAATGACGAGCAGCAACTCGAAGCACTTGATCTCATGTAATTCCATCACCAAGCGCCTCGAGTATACGTGTGGCTAACTGCTCAGCCATCATTGGTTGACATTGATGCTCGATGATAAACTCTTCCTTCCCCCCATCGGCGACAACCCTCAGGTGCGTCTCTTCATCGCCTTGGATACCCATACCCACGCGGCCTAGAAAATCCTGGGCATCGGTACAGGAACTGGAATCTGGGCCATAAATATAGCAGACGAATACCCGTCGGCTAGCGTTATTGCCACAGACATCACTCCAACTCAACCAAGCTTTGTCCCTCCGTATATCGAGTTTCAGATCGATGACGCTCAACTCGAATGGACCTTTGAACCCGAGTCATTTGACTTTATCCATATTCGATATCTTCAGGGCACTATTGCTGATTGGGATAGATTGTATGGCCAGATGTACAAGGCCCTTAAGCCAGGTGGCTGGTTCCAGCACATCGAGCCTGATCTGCAAATGCTTTCCCAAAACCCAGAGATCAAAGTCGACGACGAGCAGTACGCATTCCTCCCCATATTCTTTTCACCACAACTAACAAACATTAGTATCTTCACACGCTGGGCAAAGATCTTCACCCAAGTCGGCGAAACAATCGGCTGCACATTCGACTTCTCCAACGGCAAACTCGCAACTCTCGCCAAAGACGCCGGCTTCGTATCCGTAACTCCTCAAACGCACAAAATCCCCATTGGACGCTGGCCAAGAGACAAAAAGAAGAAGGAACTCGGAACTTTCGTGGGACTCTCGTTTAGCCAGGCCCTCGACGGTTTCGTCAAGTTGCCGCTCTGTGAGATTTTGAAGTGGTCGCCTGAGGAGATGCAGCTTTTCGCGGCGGACATGAGAAAGGTTCTTATGAATCCTAAGACGCAGGCTTATGGTCATGTGTAAGTTTGATACTGTTTGTTGAGTGGCTTGGGATGCTAATAAAGTGTAGGTTTAGCGTTTATGGACAGAAGCCTGAGAGGCCGAAAGAGAGTAACCTAGCGGCGGAATCGTTTCTGTTTTTATACGGGGATGTTGGGAGGAAGAGATAATTGAATGATTTATGAAGTCTATGTTTAACTGAGAGGCTGATATTAAAGCGGTGGACTCTTCTCCTCTGAACGGGAACTCATTCCGTCCTATCTTTGTACCAAGGACAGCAACTCTTTTGACCTTGATTAACCATTCAGATTCGAGAATTCTGGATGAGATGGGAATTGTAGAACCGCCGGACCCTTGAACTATCAGCCGTTCAATGATCGGCTGAGTTAGTGGCTCAGGACTAAAATGCATCAAACATTGAGACGTTCTCCCTCTCCATGCTTTCTTCCGACTCGAAAGCCATTGAAGCATCGACTCTGCCCACCATCAAGGTAAGGAGAAGGGCGATTATAAAGGACGATTGGTCTTCTCCATACTGCTTTGAATCCTGATTCTATTGTGTTATTTTTTCCATTTCAATGCTACCAACCCAAATACAAATATTCCACAAGATCAAAAACCCTCCATCAACCCAACACCTATCCAAACACCTTCTAAGCAGTGTTGTAGTACATCTCAATCTTCTTGATCTTAAACACAGCATTCTGCTTGGGAGGTCCAGCACTCCAGCCCTTATCACCATTGGACCAGTTATTCCAGATCCATGGTCCGGGCACGTTGGGAACATCCTTCTTGGTAGACCACTGCTTCACACCATCAACATAAAACTGAACAAGGCCCTTTGTCCAGTCAATTCGGTACTCGTGCTCAGTGGTGGTAGGGTTTGCAGGAGGAAGCACATCCTTGTTTGTGGGCTTGCCGTCGCCGTTGTTGTCCTGGTTGGTGAACCATAGTCGTCGAATACCGTCGTAGTTGGACTCGGACTTGGGGTCGGAGAGCCACTCGATGTCGGTCTCTTGGCTATCAGATTGGTAGAAGAACATTCCTAAAAGAATTAGTACATCGATAAGTTAAGATGAAAGGTTGAAAGTACCGTTGCAAACACCTGCAGGTTCGCTGAGAATAGCCGTTGTTCGGACAGAAGCGTACTTGATGTTCTCAATCTCAGTCGCAACCTCAGCAGCCTTGTAGGGCTTGGACTTTTGGCCGCCAGGTACCGTCAACTCAAGGTACCCATTTCGGACTTTAACGCCTGATGGTGTGAAGACATGGGTATTTCCCACTTGATAATCGCTCGAGTAAAGACCCTCAGGAAGACTCTTTCCGTTGAAGGTCCAAACTTTCTTGTTGGCGAACTTTGTCGCGCGGTCGACGATGTAATGACCGTTCTCCAACTCTGGCTCAGGGGATCGCTTGGTAGTGCATCCCTTGGGCGACGCAGCCGCGAGGCCAAGCACTGTGAATGCGACGGAGACGTAGGAAGCGATATGCATGGTGAGAAGCTAGGGAATATCGTGACCTGAGTCCATCACGACTTGGCACGCTTATTATATGCGGAACCCATGATTTGGAAGGATCGTAGGATTCCCGTCTAGACCGTACTGAGAGGAATGTCTTATGTCGGTCCTGGTCTAGCGGTGGGTATCAAGGCTGAGCATTCCAGGGGTCCCCTGTAGACTTAGCTTTCTCAGCATACCAGACGGCATTGCGAGTGTCTGAGCTTGGGTCCTGTTTATTTCTAGCGGGCCGAGCCTCTGTGGCTGAGTGATTTGTATTTACTCTCTTGGGATTTTGGTCTGTTTGAGACTTATTTGAAGGAATAGAGATTGTTCTGCTTCATTTCAGGTATCCATTGTATATAAGCACTAACGGCCTCGAAACAAGGCGGTGGCGGAGGCAAATAGCGGGCCCTTGATTTTCGGGTCAGCGCTGGATTTGGAAGTTTCTTCCTGGTGATTTTAGACTGATGTACTCCGTACTCCGTAGTGGGTTCCCGGAATTCCGTGCTGGGGGCGATTCCTGGCCCTGGAATGTGGCCGCAAATGGCTTGATCTAAGATTGCAGATCTGTTCCAGCCTTTACACATTCTCTTCAAGCTTGAGCTGAGCTTGTAATAACGTGATTCTTGCCTATTCACGTATGGGGCGGGTGGGAACAGCCGTTTGATTCCATTGACTCAATGCCTTCTGGGTGTGCGGATCAAGATATAGCCTGGCTCTATCACCGGTTCTGAGATTCCGTTCTTGGAAGGAAGTCTCTCCCAGGTCGAGCGTAGCTCATTTGAAGCCTTGTCATTATCCCGGGATATGTAGACCAAGTACTCCAACCTCGATCGTGCAACAAATAAACTGTCCCTGGAGATCGAGTACAAATGAGCATCATGTTGGGTCATGACTTTGAAATCAGCGAGTGGTGTCATAGGGTGATTCCCCCGGGGTCGTAACTGGCCTCTAAGTTCCGCTGACTTCCCAATGTAGATGACTTTTATCTGTTGACCCCCCGCAGCCACCCTCTTGTGCAGAGCTAGATGCAGCTTTTTCACTTCTCCTGTAGCGGTAGGCGATACAACAGCAATACGGTCGATATTACCTGTTAGGGAAGCCAAGATCTCCAGTGATGGCTTATCCAGAGTCGTCAGGAGAACTGTGTAAAAATGTTGATCAATAGAAGCACATTCTCCATCTTTCGCAGTCTCATATGCGATGACACGAGCAAGGACTCTTTGGCTCTCATGGCAGACTTTACAGAGGTAGAATCCCTCAGAGATCGAGAAAGACCCAATCCTGGTTGGCTTTCCGAAGCGGCCTTCTATCCTCAGGTGGCGTTGCACTGGGATCAGACACTCCCATACCATTTCACGGATCTCGAGAGGAAGACGCGGAAAGCATGTGAATGTTGACAAGCCTTCGTTTGCGGGTGGTATGTCGGAAGGTTTCATGATGAGAATGTGATGGTCGCTCGAGCATGTGACGGTAGGTGGTGAGTTCTTGTGAGGATTATTTGCAGGACTGAAAATCATGGAACGGAGCCAGGTAGATGCAGCTCGCTTTTATGTCATTCACGGAAGGCTAAATCTTTCGTCACCTGAGAAGCCCTTAAGGCGAGAGCTTGTTTATTACTTGCACTCTTTCTTATTGGTATACGTGACAATACACATGAACTCAAATCTCTATTCTCCAACCATATGAAGGCCGTGGGATCAGATAACCTCCAAGCCTTACCGCAAAAGCAGACATTCCAGCACCACGCGACTTGCTATTGGCCTTCAGAGCCAGGCAGCGAGCTTGCGCTTTGGAAGCTTCTGATTTCGATCAAGCTTACGCTACGCTCATGACCTGAAGTAACTCCTGGCAGTTTGACTCCATGAACCAAGATTCAGAAGCATCTCCAGCTTATGTAATGAGACGTTTTGCAACAAGATATGACGCAAAACTCGTCTAATGTTTATGGACACTATGTCCTTCAATGCACCGCCCGCATTAGTGACTATCAGGATATCTTGCCCTTGACAAGAAGGGAACCATGGGAGTGGCTACCGCCTGTAAGGTTAAGCTTTAGGCTACGAACACCGGTGATGAATAAGAACTGGATGAATCATGATCCCCCCCAATATAAGCTTTGACCCAGAATGTTTCACGATGACCAATAAGACAACAAGGGAACAGGTTGTTCCAATATATTGTCTATTTGCCCAAAAGTTTCATCCTGAGAAGTCACAAGCTCGTTTCCGTCTTTGAGTTTCAAGGTTAACATTTCACCGTAAAGCCACCTATCCAGATTGGGGGGCATTAAGGAACGGCGTATATCAGTCAATATCACCATATTTTTAGGATACTTATACGTCTTTGCTAGCCCCATCAGACGAGCGTCTCAAGTCTGCCTTACCTTAGAGGCTTCAGATCCTGGTAAACAGCCTTCTAAAGATATTGGCCTAAAGGGACACCCTGCTGACATCTTAGAAGCACTCTCTGAGTCGCAATCGATAGGAATAAGATAGTGTCGCAGGCTACGCGAAAATAACCATGCTTTGCAATTAGTCTGTTGCAATTTACTGTTCCGCATTGGTTCCTATAACCATCGAACAAGCCAACATCATGATGGCAGCCAGCAACAGGCAGACAATGTAGAAACTGCGATTAGAAGATGCTACCCTTCAACGCATAGAACAGTCGGCCTGTTTGAGTCCGTGTATTACGATTCCAATCTTAAAACCGTGTCTCTTTGCCTGATTCTCAGCCCAGGACAGAGAAAGTCCACGTAATCCCGCGATCCTCACGCGTTCAACCAGCCAATGGGAAAGGTGCCAGCCTGCTTACATCTCCAAAACCCCCTGGACTAAGATTCTTATTTCCTATTTAATCGTTCTTAAGGTAACGCTAGTATGGGCCGACCTCGTGTTTCGACCTTGTGAGGGGTACCGCCAAGAATCCAACCAGTACTGGCGAACGTGGCGCAGTGTAGGAAGGACTGAAAAGGATTCGAAAGTCCCAGTTGCAAGCTGGCAATACGAAAATCCCATATGTATATAAAATAGTCGAACATGTCACACTTGGCACCTCCCGTCCTTAAGCATTCACTTCACTGTCTATCTCTCATCACTCAGTATGCATCTTCAACCTGCTCTTGCTCTCGGCCTCCTGGCCAACTCCGTGTCAGCCGGTGGTTTTGACTGCGGTATCTCGGGATCCAGCAGTGGTTTGAAAGCTGTTTCAAAGGATATTGCAAATGAGCATCTTGAAATCCGAGGACAACGCAAGAACGTCGAGGTCAAGACCTTCGTCCACATCCTTGCAGCAAGCAAGAAGGAAGAGGATAACTACCTCAGCGTAAGTCTCAAAAATAGCCTTGCGACCACTGCACTAACCCCTCACAGCAAGCTACAGTTAAAGAGCAGATGAACCTGCTCAACGAGAAGTTCAAGCCCTGGAATTTCTCCTTCAGGTTGATGAACACCACCAGAACCGTCAATTACGACTGGGCTTATCCCATCAGTCCAGTCGGTGAGTTTGAAGAGGAGCTCCGAACTGCATTGAGGCAAGGAACTTACAAGGACCTCAATCTGTTCTTCATTGCAAGTATGCCCCCAGGCGGAAAGTGTGAGCTCCCTGTTCCCAATCCTACTAAAGAGCAAGTGATGTACGATGGCTGCTTTATGAGACCTACTACGCCGGGCGAGGTACCTCCCAAGTTTGACTTTGTGACGGTCCACGAGGTCGGTCACTGGCTTGGCCTAGAACATACCTTTGAGAATGGCTGTGAGGAGCCTGGTGACTACGTCGATGATACCCCTTATGAGGACTACCCGAATGGCCCTGATACTTGCCCTGAGCCTGGTCGCAACACTTGCCCTGATAAGCCTGGCCTGGACCCCGTTGACAATTTCATGAGTTATGTTCCTGCGTAAGTGCAGCCTCTACTAGTGCTAACGAATCTGGATAAATTACTCACAAGCTATAGTGATTGCGGTCCAAAGAGGTTCACCCCAGGACAGGCTGAGCGTATGCATAAGCTTTGGAAGAAACTGCGTGCCAATAACTAAAGCCGCGAACTTCTGTGAAATATTAGAAACGCTTATAACAGAGTTAAGGCCGAGGGGCCGGGGATCAGAGATAGGAGCTAATGGCAGGACTCTAATATATGCATATTTACTCCAACATGGCGAGCGCATATTACATATTATAGTACGAAGTTCTATAGGGATTTTCTTGCATTTTCTTAGTCCAAGGAACTCTCAGAGCCTGATTCCTATACCATATACACTTATAGGATTTATAATACCTTATAGATACTTTTTTTAATATTCTGCAGCTTTAATTAGCCTAATTAGAAATAAAGATCTAATATTATACTAATTTAAGCCTCTGATTAAATCAGAGTAATAGCTTAGATTTATAAGGCATTATAAATCTTATAAGTTAATATAATAAACCAGTAATAGCAATATAAAAAGAGGCAAGCAGGTAACTTTAGAAAGAAACGGTAACCTAAAAAAACAAAAGAGTAGCATAAAAGCGGTTGGCGCTTAACTTGATAAGTAGGAAAAAGAAGGTAGTAGTAACATAGTAAGACAGATCGGTGGCAAAAAGATCAGATTGCGGTTTATGTGGATCGAACACATGACCTTCAGATATCAATTGATTGAAGTTTGACTTCAGTCTGACGCTCTCCCAACTGAGCTAAACCCGCCAGTGGATATAAATTGAGTTCGGTAAGGCATTCATGACTTGGGCCCACACAGATACCTGCAAACACTACCCTGGACTAGCATCAATATCACAAGACAGAGCGTTATGCCATGACTTTAGCCTCTGCCTCTGCCTTATACTATCTCTTATATCCACTGCTGGTCTTCAGGCGCGGACGCAGAGGTTATGCTAATAACTTTATCGTAGCAAGCAAATGAATACAAGAATTATTCCTCTAGGCTGCAATTAGAGAAAAGCTTGGCTCGTTTAAACGCACATTGCGCGAGGCACAAACTATGGGGATGAGTGCGACCTGTAAGGTTAACCTTTAGGCTGCAAATATAGGTAATAAATAAGAATTTTGCCTTAATATAAACTTTTACCTAGAAGCTTTCACGATAACCATTATATACGAGGCACATACATAGATTCCAGAGACGACGACAGTCAGTGACTGCAACCCCCCGTGACCGAGGGCTATTAAATCAAGTCTTGCCCTAACATTAACTTGAGACGTGTGATATAAGCCGACTACGTTCTGACCTCCTCCATGTACAAATCATACAACCCGTCACCAACGTGTCTATTCCTGTAAATCCATAAACGCTTTCCCTTCACTGCCGTACTGTCTCTCATCTCCCCATCCAACATATCTTCATCGACCATACCTCTCAAGACCCTAGCCTCCGAAAGGGAATCGCCCTCTGGCACAACAACGCGTTCCGACACCTTGGTCGCCACAACAGCCACCAACAACTGAAGAAATGCCGTGATCCATAGGATCAAGGTGATGATTCCCCAGTGCGAAACATTGAGCTTCTGTCCAATCGTAGGCATTTGGCCGGCGAGTACAATGTCTGTGTTTGATTCGATTACAGCTGCCAGTACACCCGTTGCGAAGCGCGATAAAAGGTATTCTACTTGTTCCGTTGAGCCGTTGAGTGGTATACCGAATACCGACGCAGCGGGGTAGCTGTTTGATCGGGCATCGTTTGGGCCGTCGGGGCCTCCTAAGGCTATCGCCGATGTTGCTAGGCGCATCAGTCTCTCACTCACTTCGTGCTCTGGCCTCTTGGAGTTTTCAACAGGGCCCATTTTGACGGTGCAGTTGTAAAACCATGGATCTGTCGTTGACGGTTCAAACACCGAAACAATGCTGCAACCTCTGCCGCAGCTGCGAGAGGCAGATGTCATGTAGACCTTCTCACCAAGAACCTCCTTACTAGGTAATGTGATGTTGCTCCCGTTGTCAACGGTAATCAGTTCCCCTGTTCCATTGCCCCCTTGACGGACCTTTGACGCATCGCACTGCGCCGTGATATTCACCTTCCTGTCGGTGACCGCTGAGACAGGAGCGCTCATCGGATTATCCAAAGAAAGCGAATTCGTCTCACGAAAGACATAAACACAAGACCGGTCACAAAACAGAAACTTATTGTCTGCAAAGAATAAAGTCCCAGGAGAAAGAATGTCATCAGGAGTCCCTTCGTTCAAAGCCAGCGATATGATCCCGTAGCTGTTGGCCGCGTACTCTTCGCTTTTGGTTGAGCCGGAAGCGTTGACAACACTCGAGGTTGAGATAGTGCTTAAATTGGCGATGGAGATATTCCCGGGAATCAAGAGAGCCTGATCTTCGGTCTTTTCCACCGAGTAGCACAGGCCAAGTGAAGCATAGCCGATTTGAGTTGCCTGATTGTTTTGGTGAGTTGTTGGTCTGGGTTAGAGAAACCAGATGTTTTGTGAACCCACAAGAAATAGCGCTACCCAGGTTGCGACACCAACATGAATTGTCCACCGACTCGATTTGAAGGCCAAGACCAATACTTGGCTCATGCTGTGAACATGCAAAATCGCTTTGACCTAAATATTTTTATACCAATTAGTAAACTGCCAGTTTCCAGACCTCGTTAAAAATTTACCTTTTGACGAGACCTTGGCCGCTTACTCAAAATCCACCATCTCAAATCTTGTACCGCGTGCGTCAACTGACTCATAGTTGACAGTCCCAGAGCAATAAGGAACCCCGTAATTAATGCATTAAAATATTTCTTCTGTTTCTCTGATATGACATCGTAGAGAGCATATGCGATCAAGATCCCGTAGATGACTATGATGAAGATAACTGTGATGCACCATTTTCCGATGAGGCCAAGCCAGAGTTTTACTTTTGATCGGCGACGAGCTGGAAGACCTTGGAAGGGTCTAGCGAGTTGCGATGGTGGGCTC
Organism: Fusarium sacchari; assembly: GCA_017165645.1. Classification (NCBI taxonomy): domain Eukaryota; kingdom Fungi; phylum Ascomycota; class Sordariomycetes; order Hypocreales; family Nectriaceae; genus Fusarium; species Fusarium sacchari. The sequence goes on from JADANP010000016.1 coordinate 292,288, forward strand.
GGTGCAGTTGGTGGGTTCTGGAATTCAAGGTGGATGTCGTGCTGGCCGTTTGACGGCACAGCATAGTATTGTCTTGCCATTATGTGAAATCAAAAGTGAAGTGAATGCGAATATTCAACCGCACGGGACTTCAATCATATAAAAATCATGCCAGACGCAACGCCATGGCGCAAGCATCCACAGTAAATCCACCGCTCAGCCTCGTTTAGCCATTGAGTTTTCGCCTAGCTATACCATCAGGGTCTAGCATGCTTGGCGATCCCCTCAGCCTGGCAGAAGCTTGCTTTGATTGGCTTGTCCGTATCGAAGAGCATCAGTGAGCATCATAGCGTCACGGAAAACTGGGAGCCGTTGCATGTGAAACCATTCCAGGGTAGTCTGGATGTTTTTGGACAGTCTGGACTTCTTGGCAGGCCATGTGAATTGAGTTTTGGAGAACAGTACTTAAATGGAGGAAAAAGAAAGGATCTTCAGTCCACTTCTCTGTAAGATCAAACAAGGCATGATTAATAAATGAATTTACATATATACTCCACTGTCTACCTTTTAGGTCAACCACTAACAAACGCTTCGAATTGGTTGGAGATACGTATCCGGAGTCGCCAGATGTCAAGCGTTGAACGACCTTACGCTTCGTCCGTGTCAGCACTTGTACCAAATTTCGATCCTATTCTAACACATACGACCATACCTACAGGAAAATACGGGATCCCGTCCGCTCTCCCATAGTCAAGCCTGTAAGGGGCGGATTAGTAGTTGGGTCGGTGACGACCAGCGAATCCCCGCTGTTGTATGTTTTTGGCCCTTTGTATACCATCTCACGCTGCAGTCTCCTTTTGTTAGACGCGTCAATCACTTTCTGAATCCTTTAAGAAGTGCGGTACCTTTTTTGCTGGAGAGATCATTTGCAGTCTCAAATACCGTCTCGCTTTCGAGTGATAATTGTTCTCAAGGCTACATGAAACCCCATGAAGCTGCGTAGCTGTCAATCCCGTTAAGAAAAGTTTCTCTCGGTTCGTCCAAGAACATGGGGATGTACGTCTGCACCCACTCGGACTTCGAGTGATTAGTATACTCAGCCTTGTAAAACTCCCAGTAATCAGGATACCAGCCGGACTGGTGCCAGTCTATCACGGCGTTCACACGGCACGGTAAGCCTTCAGAGACGATTATGTTGCTTTGGTGGAGGTCACCATGAGTGAACACAACTCCAGGATTGTCAGGTAGAAGTTGACGGTAAGGGTCAGGTATATCCTCGAGCTTGTAGCCCTGCCAGTGGGGACCACTTGCGGCTTGTCGTCTTAACAGGAAAGAGAGCCAGTCATGGAACTCTTTCACAGATAAAAACGGCCCTGCTTTAGGTCGGATTCCATCAGCAAACACCACGTCCCGTAGCGGTCCACGGTTGATTTGTCCTGTTCGCTGATCAACTTGATGACTGCCATGGCAGTCGGGTTCTCACGTACCAAGAAACTCGTCATTTGGATCGCGCTTTACCCGACGTAACTCATCGACCATATCTCGCAGTTGCTCACAAACCTCAGATTTATCCTCTCTACTCAAGGAATCCCATATTTCCTCCAAGGTCGCACCTTCAACTAGCTGCATGTACAAGAAGGCTTCTCCTCCATCGTCTGTCCAGCCATATATCTCGGGAACACGGACGCTTGGCAGGTAACGATGTAACCACCAAAGGCACTGGCCTTCCGCAACAGTGACACGAGGCTCTTTTCCATATTTGACGACCAAGCCAAGTGACTCAAAAATGACAGTATTCTTTCTATGAAGGACGTGATCGCCCGCTTCACTCTTGGCTCGCACTTGATCAGTAGATGGAAAGGTTGCTCCAGGCCCATTACGTGTAAAGAACGTGGAGTCACTAAATGTAACTCTAGAGGCTTTGGGGAGAGATTCAATGCAGATCGTAGGCGGCGAGGTTTGCATCTTGGAAGCACTACATCTGATGATGAGGGGAGAACATGTTGGTTCTGCAGCACTCGTAGAATTTTGTTGTTGGTTCAACATTTCAGCGGATGAAAGCCGGGCCGCTGCACATCCAATCAGAAGTCAATTCAGTCACCCCGTAGCGAACGTGATGCTGAGCATAATCTGGGGTATGGCTGATGACGGCTATAACTAATGTCAATCTCTATGAGATACTGTACTCCAAGACGCAGAGTAGCCGAGGCATATCAACAAATTATAGAAAGAGCAATTCACATACAAACCCCTAGTCTCGATCTATAAGCAACCTGAGAATCTTAGGCAAGCTTGTAAGTCGAGCGATCAATTTGTAACAATATCTATATGCAAAATTTCGAGATATCTAAAAAGCCTGCATTTCGCAAAGTCTTACGGTACAATTTATTTTTTAATTTCCCAATCATTTCAAGTGAACGTTTATAGATATCGCTTGAATGAAATGCAGCAGAGATGCGGGCTGGTTCGGGATACGGCAATTATTCATGCATCTAGCACCAAAGGATACCACAAAGCCTGCCTGAATAAATCCTTCAGAAACCGAATCCCAAGAGGAAAGATGCGATTGGCTAATGAGCTCGCCTTGATATGTCCGTGGAGGTATCTCCGAGCGTTCCGATACAAGACGCCCATGGGCGGATTTTAAGCTAGAGCTTGCCTTAAGTCCGCCAGTAGCGACATGAACAGACGGCACAGGAGCACTGCTACCTACATATATTCCTCGAAAATCCCCTCTACCATTCCAGTTTGCTACCAAAATTCATGTCGTATGCTATGCAACATGTCCAAATACAAGCAGCTGGTCCTTATTACCGGTGAGTCGCCGCACACAAAGATACACAGACTCTCCGTTGAGATACCCAACTAGGCGCCAATCAAGGCGTCGGTTTTGAAACCGCCAAGAACCTGGTCCTCTCTTCAGTCAAGTATCATGTCGTCATTGGAAGTCGAGACGAAGCCAAAGGGGAGATAGCAGCTCGGTCACTCCAGTCACTCGACGACATCAAAGGAACAGTCTCCAGCATCCAGATTGACGTCACAGATGACAACTCTGTCGATGCCGCTGCTCAAACACTGGCCTCTGAATGGGGTAGATTGGATATTCTGGTCAACAACGCTGGCATCGTCTCAATGGCTAGCCCTCCCACTCGCGAAGCTTTTCGCAGGGTCCTTGAAACAAACCTCGTCGGTGCACTCAGCGTCACCGAAGCATTTCTCCCTCTTCTTCGCAAGTCAGAGCATAACCCTCCTCGTCTCATCTTTGTTACTTCAAGCACTGGGTCCATCACTCTTACGTCTGACCCTGAATCGCCGCTTCATAGTGCTGGTGCGACGGAATACCGGACTAGTAAAGCTGGGCTGAACATGCTCATGACGATGTATAACATTCGGCTTAAACCAGAGGGTTTCTTGGTATTTGGGGCAGATCCGGGGTTGTGTGCGACGAACTTTACCAGTGATCCCGAGTCTCTGAAGCAGCGAGGAGCAGCTGAGCCCGCCGAAGGAGGGGCGCGAATTGCGCGTGTTATTAAGGGTGAGAAGGATGAAGATGTTGGGAAGGCTATTGGAGTTCAAGGTGTAAACCCGTGGTAATGCGACCAATTTGGTTTATGGAGAGCAAGTAGCAAAGGACGTACAAGAATGGCGGGTAACAGTTATTTGGCTCTTGTATGGCAGTGTCACTTCAGCATGGTGGGATCAGTTTATGCGTCAACAAATCGGATCGAATCGAATCATAGTCAGTAGTCAGATTGCCATTGAGCTGCAGGTCCCTTACAAAAAGATGTAGCTAGGATTGTCTAACGTTAGCTGTCAGACTGGTCCCACTGATGCTGACTCAATCCACAGACGAGGATGCCGAACATGGTCCTCACCGCAAGTACAAAACGCGATCCCTATCCTTCTAATCGTTAGATTGCTCGGTAGTCCTTTGCAAGCCCAAAGATATAACTTCTTCCATCATGAGGCTGACTTGGTTCGTTACTGGCTGCTCCAGCGGCTTCGGCGAAGCCTTGGTTCGTCAACTTCGATCTGCAGGCGATAACGTCATAGCCACTGGCCGCAACGCCGATACAAAGCTCTTGCACCTCAAAGAAACTGGCGCAACTATTCTAGATCTAGATGTTTCATCTTCTTCCGAAATCATCAAGTCCAAGATCGACGAGGCTTGGGGTATCTACGATGGAATTGATGTTGTCGTCAACAACGCGGGGTATATCCTCAGTGGGGCAGTGGAAGAGCTGACGTGAGTAACATGGGCTGTGAAAACAAGGAGCGCAGCTGATGGTGGAATAGTCAAGAAGACATGGAAAAATCGTTCAGGGTCAACTTCCATGGACCTATGAACATCACCCGCGCCGTCTTGCCGTACTTGAGGAAGAAGGGATCTGGAACCTTGCTTTTCGTCGGATCTCAGGCTGGTTGGCACGCTGATCCCAGTGCATCTGGATACTGCGCCAGCAAGTTCGCTCTACAAGGTAAGCTACCCAGTCTTCATCTCGTGTGCTCAAACTTACGAACAGCTCCAGGCGCCGTCGAGTGTCTATCCAAAGAACTGGCCATCTTCGCTCCAGGCTTGAGAGTCCTCATTGTCGAGCCAGGATACTGCCGTACTCCAGTCTTCAACAAAATCCAGCACGTCGACGCTCGCATTCCAGAGTATGCTCAGTTCAATGAAGCGGTTCGACAGGTTGAGGCAACCTTGACGGAGAATTCGCCGGGAGATCCTGAGAAGGCTGTCGCTAGAATGATTGAGCTGGTCAAGGGAACCGGATTTGCTGAGAGCAAGGCACTGCCTTTGAGGGTACCTTTGGGGTCGGATAGTTGGTCGAGGGTGAAGAGCAAGTGTGAAGAAACGCTGGAGATTTGCCGCGAATGGGAGGAATTGGCGAAGAGCGTCGATGTATAACACACCCTGATACAACCCGATATAAGACAAGCAAATCGACAGAAGAAATCAGATTGTCAATGTGAGATGCAGGCTTGTTTCCATGCATAACTGCAAAACATCACGTACCATAAACCAGCTTCGCCATTTCATCCCTATCATAGTTCCCACTACACAAGATAACAGTACTGCTCTGATGCTTCACCTTATCAGCAACCTTATGATACCCCGCGAGCGCCAGCGCCGAAAACCCATCTACATACTGCCTCTCCTGCAAATGAAGCTGTCTCAACGCCACCAGAATCTCCGCCTCCGTACACGTAACAACATGATTAACCGTCGCTCTCGCCGTCCGAAAGTCAATCCCATGCCGTACAGCATCGTTCTCAAATTCAGACGCGGCAATCGTTGGCGAAGTCTCCGTCTCGATCGGAAAGCCAGCAGATAGTGAAGCCGCGAGTGTCATTGAGTTAAGCGCCGCAACACCCCAGACTTTGACTTTGGGCCTTAGGTCGCCAGCTTGCCTTTTTGCATCTGTGGCGAAGCAGCCTATGGCGCTTATGAGTGCGATGTCACTCATGGGGGCGAAGATATTGTGGATGTCCTTCTCGTAGAATTCAAATTGCTGCAGGACTTCGACGCAGACGGTGCCTAGACCTGCGAGGATCCTCATGTCATCGCAGGGCGAGAAATATATATGCCCTGACTTTTCAGCAAGGTCCTTTGCATATGCTCTCGCTTCATTGAGACTATGCCCATATTGTATAATCCCAGGACCGTACTGTATCACCTTGTCAAGCAAGTATCTCTCAACACCCATTGGCATGACAATAGTGACTTTGGTTCCCAACGCATGCGCCGCAAGAGCAGCGGCCATGGCATGATTTCCCATCGACGCTGTCACAAATGGCTTTTCGGTAGGATTGTCCTTCATCCGTGCTATGGCGCCTCGGAAGTGGTAAGAGCCGGTGAACTGAGTGTGCTCGAGTTTGAGCCAGAGTTTGAAGCCGTACTTTCTATTTCTGACTTTGGATGGGATGAGAGGTGTGCGGCGGACGTAGAGTCTGTTGAGACGCCATTGTCTGAGGGCTTCTTGGCCGATGTCAAATATCTCTGGATCGGTTGGCATTGTCACGCATTTAACATGGTGCTTATGGACTGTGGAATCATAAGGAGCTTTGCGCTACTGCGGATCGTCAATTGACGAGATCAGTCTTGCTTTTGACGGGTTTAGTCGCGTGTTTGATGCCGACGCCAAAGATTGATCGCGTCCCCACGATCAGGCTCGGATAGACTGTGATTGGCCGCTGAGCTTCTGCCGATTTTTCAACCCTGTCTGCTTGTTGAAATGCGGGGTCCATTCATATTCACTCGTCTCATTTTGTGTCACATCCATTCTCATTGCCCTCATGAGAGGACGTCAAGAATCTCATTATATCACCCAGAACATAGATCTGAATCAAATTTCAAACATAATTCTCATTCCTCTTAGTCGCCCTCTCACATACTAAGCGTACGACGCTATGGAGCCGTCCCAAAGACGACGTGCAGGATGCACCGAGTGCAAGAGGAAGAAGGCAAAGGTATGCTCACTATCCTCCAGTATGGTTCATATGTGTTAACATTGAGCAAGTGTGATGAAAAGAGGCCGTCATGCTCACGATGCTACAAGTACCCTCACCTCTGCTCCTATGAGCTGAGCGTCAAGAGCTTCAGAGTGACGAAACGGAAGCCATCTAATAATGCCCAGGTATGGCTCATTTACCTCCTGCTGAGATGGTTCAATTGAACACAGACTCACTCAAGCACACTTTCACAGGTCACGACACAGCCACCTTCAGCAGTTGAGAGGTGCAGTGATTTGGCACCAATTTCAATCGACACTTCCAACCAACTCAATTCTTATACCGATATGTCCGACACATTTGAGAGCAACTTTCTTTCATCATCAGTGCTAGATGATTCTTCTGAATTCCTGTTTTCCTTTCCGCAAATGAGCCCACCAAGGCTCAGTATCTCCATGTCTCTTCCGTCCAGCCCTCCACTCCGGTCTGATCCTCGGCGTATCTACTTCCAGCACTTTGTAGCACACACGGCCATAGTATACTGGCCGCTACAACCGGACATGGCTCTAAGCTTGATTCTACCAGCCGCTGATCTCAGCCCCTGTATCATGGGGGCAATGATCGCCGCCAGCAGCAGCCAACTCTTCAGAATGGCGCGGAACCCAGAATCCAAGAGTGCAGCAGTATCGGCGACTGTGGAGTGTCTGGGAAACCTCCGAGAAGCAATTACTTCACCGGGATTCAGCGACCTTGGGGTGGCAATACTGCCGACGACGTTGATGCTGGCTACGACATGTGTTTGCGCAGGGGATACCACGACCTTTCGGAAGCACCTGAACGGGGCTCTTCATATCGTTCAACGCGATAAGTCGAAGTATAGTCTGGATCCCTTATGGTGGATGAGTCTCAAGTGGCTCGTCCACCTCCTGTTGATGAACAGACTCTCAGGCCTGCCCTTGCCTTCACGGCAGACGAAAGGGGTCATCGATTGGGACTATCTTCTGACGTGCATGCCTGACTTGGGTCGCATTGATTTCACTTCCGGCTTTTCTCATGAGCTGGTGACTGCTCTCAATATGGTATGCGAGCTATCTGAGCCACGCTTCATGGATGCCGATGCAAGTGGCCACTTATATGGGAATGATCTGGAACGCAGTGCATATTCTCACAAACTTGAACTTCGATTAATGGAGCTTCGGAAAAAGACAGCTTCAACAGTAACAGACGCGGTGCTTCGGACAGAACTAGAAATCACTCACAGACTATTCACTGATGCAACACTACTATGTCTCTACAGACGGGTTGATGAACTACCGAAGGACAACCCCAAAGTTCAAACAACAGTGAACTCAATCATCACCTCCTTACAAGATATTGATAAGCACTCTCCTGTTCACGCTCAACTTCTGTGGCCACTTCTCGCAGCAGGCTGCGACTCAACAACCTATGCCGAACGCACCACCGTTGTAGAAACGATGGAGAGCATGACTGCACGTGGAATGGGCAGCTACGAAAATGTCCTCGAGTTCATGAGGGATTATTGGAAGAATGGCGGCGACATGAGATGGGACTTATTCGCCAAGCAAACAGGAAAAGACCTCGTGCTATTCTGACGTCGATGATGTGAATAACACCGAACTCATAATTGCGCCTTTATATCTTGATCGGGCCAGCGGATATTCACGGATGGCCTCAAAGCCGATCGTAGACTGTATCTTGGGTCTAGTCAGTCAGAATCCGCCGCTCTTCATGGTCTGCAGTAGATGTGAGCCAGTTCGTTTACAGCAAGAATGAGCTGCATTGCTACGTCGCACGGCCGTGGTGCTGGGTTTGGGAGGTAACCTCGGCAATCGAGTACGGAGATCGACAGCATAAACACCATAAATGGACCCATCACCCCCAGAGCAAAGTTTTCACGATATTCATGCAATGACTAAAATCAACATCTGATATCAGTTCATCCAAGACTCGGCTCTTTACCGGCGGTGATGAAGCAATCACCAGCTGGAATATCCAATGATCAATTACCCGCAACGCCCATTACAACGATAGGGTACGGTACGAAAGAAGACGTCGAGACTATTTCCACCACGGAGAAACATTCTTGGCTTAGTGAGATCAAGAGAGTAGGACCGAAAACTGCCGGTAGGGCATTATTAGTCAAGGAAATCATAGGCTCAAAGAGGCATACCACACATGCAGAAATCCGGGGTTGAGAGCCGAGGATGTATGCTAGACATCTGCAAGTCCACTCACACTTGCGGGGGCGGCCCGAATAAACGGGTAATAATGCTAAAACGGTAAAAGTGCTGAAGTCTAGCAAGATGTTGTTCCAGACGAACAACGCGAACTCTTACTTAGTTGGTGCTAGCCCGTGCGACGCTGTAAAAAGCTCCGTGATCGAATAGGGAGGTGAGCCAGTAAATCGATGATGAAATGGATCTATACCCATGTGAACGGGGTTATGCAGACATCGTGGTGCATGATAAACGCAGGGAACACGCGGAAACTCCGCCTGTCAACGTGACACCCACCAAGAGAAGATCGAGTTTCGGGCCGATACCAAGTTAAAGAGGTCATCTGGTGTACCCCTGTCACGATGATCACCATTGGAGCTCTCGTCTCAACCTCAAACGCTCGTGCGCTACAACGTTTAATGACATGACCCCGCAAGCGCACCCAATCAGACGCGAGAAGTCAGCTCCGGAGGTTTTCTGCTTCTGGTCGGCTGTTAACCCACTGTTAACGAATCCTTCAGTTCTTGGTGCTATACCTGAACAAAGCGCTAACACTGTAATTAAATCCTTCATCATCCGAAACATACTATTCGTCTTGTCTTGAACACTTTCAATTCTACGATAAAAGGGCTGTTTCCCGCCATGTCTTGAGATTCAACAGCACTCCCATCCTTATTCCTCGCCTCAGTCTCAGTATGAAGTTCTCTCTTCTTGCGACCATCGTCGCTAGCATCAGCCCGCTTGCACGCGCAGCGGATGCAAACGCTTGGAAGTCGCGAAACATCTACTTCGCACTTACTGATCGTGTTGCGCGGAGTGCTGATGATAATGGCGGTAGTGCGTGCGGAAACCTCGGAAATTACTGTGGTGGAACTTTTAAGGGTTTGGAGTCGAAACTTGATTATATCAAAGGAATGGGATTTGATGCTATTTGGATTACGCCTGTTGTTGACAGTAAGTACTACGAAAACGCGTGGAAGAAGGTGACTGACCAGCGCGGTAGATACTGATGGAGGATACCATGGATACTGGGCCAAGGATCTGTACGCGGTCAACTCCAACTATGGTACTGCAGATGACTTGAAGAGTCTTGTCCAATCTGCTCATGACAAGGTAAGTCAAATTCTCTTTCTAGACTGTTCTGCTGTGACCGCCTTACTCGTGACCCCGTGCTGACTGTTCCAGAACATGTATGTCATGTGCGACGTCGTTGCAAACCACATGGGCAAAGGCATCTCAGACCACAAACCCTCACCCCTCAACCAACAAAGCTCATACCACACTCCCTGCGACATCGACTACAACAACCAGACCAGCATCGAGCAGTGTGAAATCGCTGGTCTTCCCGATCTCAACACCGGCAGCGACACCGTCAAGCAGATCCTGTACGACTGGATCAAGTGGCTTGTTGCTGAGTACAGCTTCGACGGTATCCGCATAGACACCGTTAAGCATGTCGAAAAGCCGTTCTGGCCTGGTTTCCAGGATGCTGCTGGTGTTTACGCCATCGGTGAGGTTTGGGATGGAGGTCCTGACTACCTCGCTGGCTATGCCCAGGTCATGCCCGGTCTTTTGAACTACGCTATGTATTATCCCATGAACCGGTTCTACCAGCAAAAGGGCGATCCTTCAGATGTCGTCGCTATGCACGATGAGATCAGCAACAAATTCCCCGATCCCACTATCCTCGGCACCTTTATCGACAACCATGATAACCCCCGTTGGCTAAGCCAGAAGAACGACAAAGCTCTCCTCAAGAACGCCCTCGCGTACGTCATCCTCGCCCGGGGAATTCCAATCGTCTACTACGGAACAGAGCAAGGCTACGCTGGTGGCAATGATCCCGCTAACCGTGAGGATCTCTGGCGAAGCAGCTTCAGCACCAACGCGGATCTCTACCAACACATCTCACGTCTCTCCAAGGCTCGCTCGGCGGTCGGTGGTCTTGGAGGAAACGATCACAAGCATCTTTACTCGCAGAACAGTGCGTATGCGTGGAGTCGTGCTGACGGTGATCTCATTGTTCTTACTTTGAACCGTGGTCAAGGATACTCAGGACAGACATGCTTCAACACTGGAAAGAGCAACAAGACTTGGGACAAGGTCTTTGGAAGTGGAACTGTTACCTCTGACGGCAACGGACAGGTCTGCGTTAGCTACACTAACGGTGAGCCTGAGGTCTTGGTTGCGTCTAGCTAAATGGCTTAAAAATGGGGTTGGCTTAGTACTGGATACGGTCTTTTTCCTCAATTTTACTTCACGACTTTCTTATATACTGAGCTCAGTTTCAATTCACCGTTCTTTTCTCTTCCAATTTTACGTTGTTGGTGTGCACACTATGTAAGCGCCAAAAGGCGATACATCAAATATTGGTTACATGGCGACTGTAATTGTAATTGTAATTGTACTGATTTGCTATGCAGTCCAAGGGCATGGCAGTGCTTATTGTCATCGCGATTGGCTCCAAATCGGTAAGAAGTGAAACGTTGTGTCAGCCATCCTGAATTCCGGGCGCTTAATATTCTCAGACTACAATCTATGCAGCTGCTGCGGCTGACCGCCACGCCTTTTTATGAGATTGGTCCCATTGTGCATAATAAATCTGCATTCTTTCACCTTCTCACTCAGTCCACACTGGAAGAAAATGCCACCATTCCAATATCCTCCATTACTGCCCTTGGAGCTGCGGCTTCTGGTACTGCAACCCGGTTCGCCGGAAGATCCCCTCGCCGGGTTCCTCGTACAAAGGAAATTGTCGCCTGCAGACGGTGATATCCCGGATTTCGAGGCTCTATCTTACTGCTGGGGCGATCAGTCTCATCCCCAATCCATCAAACTCAAAACGAAATGGCGAAAGGATAAAGAACAGCTAGATCCGACTCCAGATCTTGACAGCTCCAGCTACCGAAAGTTCATCCTTTCAGCCTTTGGCATTCACTCTGGATACCTTGACATAGGAGCGAACCTAGCCTCTGCCTTGCGGGCTCTAAGATACCGTGTCCGTAAACGAATACTGTGGTGCGACTCTATCTGCATCAACCAAAAAGACGTTGCAGAGCGCTCAGCTCAGGTCCAGCGCATGGCAGATTTGTATCAATCTGCCCGAAGGGTCATTGTATGGCTGGGTCCTGCAGCGCCCTGGAGTGCTACAGCCATGGAAACTTTGCTTTGGGTGAGAAACCAACTCTCATCTCCAGCAATAGAAATTTCCCTGTATGAGGGGATAACTCCTAAATTCGCCCTAAAGAAGGACGGAAGTCGGCAGGAGATCGACTGCACAGGACCCCTCCCACTTTCCCGAGAATCAGTGGCTTGCTTTTGAGCAGTTGATAGCCGCAGACTGGTTCCGGCGTCTCTGGACATACCAGGAAATAGTCTTGGCAAATCAAGAAACATCAATTGTGAGGTTAGGCGGCGACGAAATGCCGTGGACCAAGTTTATTGAAGCGGCCTTACTCATATGTTTCAATAAATGGTCGGGGTTGCAACCGTTCTTTGTCGATCTGCCAAGGCACAACACAAATATGAAGGTAGTTTGTACCAAGGCCGTGAGTTGTCGCTTCATGAAGGAGCTGGGCAGGGATATCAATGACTGGGTTACTCTATTGTAGTCGACGAATCTCTACGACTGCTCTGACACCCGGGACAAGCTCTATGCGCTTCGGGGGTTTCTCGAAGCTGAGACTGCCCAATCGATACCTGTAGACTACACCAAGTCTGCCAGGCGAATCGTGGCTTCAGCTTCCGTCGCTCACCTCAAGAAGAGACGGAATCTCCAATTTCTAGAGCTCTGCAACTCGACCGTATCTCCCAGCTGGGTTGTGGAATTACAAAGGCCCCTGGGCCTACTACAACTCTTCAGCAACGCCGGGGCAAGATCGGCCGCTTCAGCGAGGTTAATAAAGCCCGGAGTGTTAGAGGTAGCGGGAGTTTCTTGTGATGAAATCTGCAACAGTGTAGTAGACCTGCCCCCGAGAGAAGATTATGAACTGTTGGAGGACTACATCGCCAATGTTCTCACGGTGTTTCGAAATCTCACAGGCAGTGAGAACTTTCATCGAGATTATAAATGCCTCGACGCTTTGATAACCATGATGACTTTTGGTAACCTATGGGATCACTGTACAAAAAGAATTGAAAGTGCTCCTTCTTGGTCAATAATCTCTTTAGAAATTGGACGGAGAATGATACGTCAGTGGACTACAGGCAACACCATCCCAGACGATTACTACAACATACCATATGGTCATAGGAGTGCTCCAGCAACCGCTTGTACAAGAACGCGCAGTGGGGCATTCGTGTGCATCCCTTCAGACAGCTGCGATGGGGATATAATAGTAACTCTTCTTGGCTTGTCGAGCAATTTAGTCCTCCGCCCACAGTCAGATGGAGCCCACAAGGTTGTTGGACCGTGCTACCATCAAAGATATTCCAACGGCCAGGCCTTACTAGGCGATGACTTCCGCGGCTGGGAGAAACTATGGTGTATCGAAACACAGAGTCTTGCGTTTTGGAAAGAAGGTAAGCCTCTAAGTTTCTCAGATCCACGCCTTGACGGGGTGCCGTTGCCTGTCGGATATAGCGAGTATGCAGTTGCACTGGACGGGAAGTATGTTCCTTATTGGATACATGAGTGCGAATATGAGGAGTACATGGAACACGAAAGAATTTACGACCCACGAATGGCAGAGCATAGGTTGAAGGAGAGAGGAGTGCCGATGGAGAGATTTCGGTTGATATAAGATTTATTTGACGACTTTGAAGAGTCTCGAGGCGATTGTTGTTATTACGAGTACTGCTTTCATGACTTTTATTGTGCTCTGATTAGCCGTCTTGCTGATGGTAATGGATGAGGACATGGAAACAGACGATGAACTCGTACGTCGAGAGATGGATCGATCCACGTGCTCAAGTGGTGCCTAACCATTGGCTGACCACTGCCAAGAAAGATTACTTCTTCGATACTGGTTCAATAATACAAGGTCAATTATTGTCACGGTGAGAGAACACCTAGGTATCTGGCACACCCGCACGATAATTGGCCAATCGCGGCCAAGAGTTGAAAGAGGTTTAGATCCAATGACGTGACCGCCAGGACTCAAAATGAAGCTTGAATCGCCATTACGTGAGTCACTTATCTCCTTGCATCCTCCAAACACATCAGTTGAGGTTCTGGCGTTACCCCAGAAGGCTTAAAATGGTTGTCGGCGGTTGGGAAAACTCGCTGCGTAGAGCCGCAGATCGCGGGCTGCAGACGCTCAAGGTCAATTGGCATCTCGGCTTTACCGCATTCGGCGGACCTCCCGTCCACTTCAAAATCGTGAGCATGACCTCTCAACTGTTTTGTAAGCATGGCTAATGGACGTAGTTTCATGACAAGTTTGTCACAAAATTGCAATGGATAGATGAGCAGATCGTACGTTTACACCACCTCCCAAGCCGTCACAGCCGATTAACAGCAATGTTTAGTTCCAGGAGCTTTTCAGCGTCTCTCAGGCACTCTCTGGCCCTGCCAGCACGAAAATGCTATATTGTATCAATTTGATTCATGGCGGACTGTTCGAGGCTATTCTGGCCTTTTTCATTTGGAGGTATGACGTCTGTGATATGTTTCTGCTCGGACGCGACTGATCAAAACAGTTTGCCTGGTTTTCTAGGCATGTTTGGACTCTCCTTTGGTGTATCCAACATCGGAGATACACTGCCTCGCGCAGTATACGCCCTTCTCTCGGGTCTAAATGCAGCTACAGTCGGGATCATTGCGTTAGCGGCCGTTGAACTCTCCGACAAGGCTATCACAGATCAAGCTACGAGAATTGTTCTCTCTGTCACTGCAATGGCCGGGATACTGTACAATGCCCTCTGGTATTTTCCAGTCCTCATTGTTGCCGGTGGATGCGGTACCATCGTGTATGACTTTCGCTGGCTGCATCGTCCGGTCCGAGCTGTGAAAAACGCTCTTCTTAGGATGAGGAGGGGACGAGTCACGGAGAGTGAGAATATTCAAGGTGCTGAGAATGGAACGGACGGCAATGCCAATGATTCGAGAGTCGCACTTGCTGAGGCATCGGAGTCTGGTCCCCGAGAGGATGAACCACGTGTCGTGCCCCAAGAGTACCGCCTAAACTTCTCATGGAAGTCCGGAACAGCCGTCATCGCCATCTTCCTGCTCTCATTCATCGTCGTTCTCGTCCTGCGCGGAACCTTGCCCGCACCTCCTCTGCTTTACAAGCTTTTCGCCAACCTTTACCTGGCTGGAACAATCATCTTTGGCGGCGGTCCCGTTGTAATTCCTCTTCTTCGAGAGTACGTCGTTGCAGAGGGATGGGTCACACCGCGTGATTTCCTTATCGGCCTCGCTATTGTGCAGGCATTCCCGGGACCAAACTTCAACTTCGCCGTGTTTTTAGGCGGCCTTGCAGCTGCGAACAGTGGATATCCGGCTATTGCTGGAGCGCTGATTGCTTACCTCGGTATCTTCGTTCCAGGCATGGTTCTCGTTCACGGAACAATGGGCGTTTGGGGAGTTCTGAGGAGTCGTCGCTGGGTCAAGTCTGCTGTGCGAGGCATCAATGCCGGTGCCGTTGGATTGATCTACACGGCTGTCTACAGAATTTGGCAGGTTGGATACATAGATCAGGGCTTCCAGTCTGGAAAGAGTCTTGCCGATGATCCTTGGTGGGTTGTTGTTACTGCAACAGCTTTTGTGGGAGGACGGTATTTTGGTCTCGCACCGCCTTTGGCAATCTTACTTGGTGCTTCGTTGGGGTTGCTGAGGTATGGCATTGTTACTGCGTGAGTTGGGAGCAAACAGTTGCATCGGTGAGTTCCGAGATGAAGGGCTCGGTTTGGACATTTATCGAAAGATGAAACTTGAGGTTTTGAGTCCTCGTGTGAATAAGTGGAATAAAGTTCGCAGGCTGGCGATCAACATGGTACGACTGAGATATGTAGGCATCATGTCTTGGTGGGGCCGAGCGGCGACTGCTCGGGATGGCTTCCGTGATGCTGGGCCTGGGTCCAAACATGCGCCCTGGCCGGTTCTCGGCAGCGAAACCGCAGCGACCGACTGCAGGTCACAAAGAACTTCCGAATGCGTAAGCTCTGTCTGTCAAACCTGCTTTGCATGCGGTGAGACGAACAGTTAACACGAGGCAATTAGTGAAAGATAACGTCTGACTCTCGACCTTGGGATTGGGCTGTTCCCGGCCCTTTGCAGCATATATTTGAGGCCACCAATAAGCCCAAATGTTACAGCGTTCCCTCTACCGGTGTAGCAGCACCTCAATGCCGTGCTACCAGACCCAAAGACCACATGATGTCCTTAATCCGGGGTAGACACCGACGAAGCGGGGAAGAAGTGGAGGTTGAGTTATCTTTTGGTGGCGGCTGGTTTGTCTTTGCGGCGGCTACGCTAACGAATTCTGTGGTCCTCGTGAGGAGCTCGTCTCCAAAATCCGTTATCTTATCCAACCGGATGATGCGTGATGTTTTTTGTGGTGATATCGGATGACAACCCGATGCGGGAGAGGCTGCCATTTTCCCAGACAATCGATGGCTTTTTAAATGCAGTCTTACCCATTCTTACTCTTCTTCTTGCTTATATTACATCTCATGACTTTAATCAGCTCTATATCCTTGTTGACGTTTTGGAATCTAGCTGACGCTTGGCTCGCCAACAGTCCGCCTCATCCCCGCCAGCGAACCTTCGTAATCTCGGAATAATGTCAACAGAAAACACAAGCCAGTCAATCCTCATTCTAGGAGGCGGCTGCTTCGGTCTGGCAACTGCCTTCGAACTCGCTCAAAAGGGCTACAAGAACATCACTATTCTCGAGAAAGATGTCGATGTACCCAGCCGCTTTTCCGCTGCTTACGATCTGAACAAGGTCATTCGTGCCGAGTACGCAGATGACTTTTACACCCAATTGGCCCTCGTAAGTCACAGCCACTTTCTTCCAGAATGGCTTACTGATTCTTGATTGTAGGATGCAATTCGAAAATGGCAGTCTGATCCGCTTTACTCGCCTCATTACCATCAAACCGGCTTTCTCAATGTCACATCCGGCAAAGCAGCTCAAAATACCAAGGGTGCAGTAGAGAGCTACTTCCAATCACTTCAGAAGAATCCAGCTTTCAATGGCCAAACCACCCGTGTGAATAGCAGCAAGGAGATCAAGAAGCTCGTTCCCAAGTTCAATGGCCCTCTTACCGGCTTCACCGGATATCACAACAAGCTCGCGGGTTACGGCCACTCTGCTAATGCTTTGAGAGCCGTGTACGAGCAGTGCGTCAAAATTGGAGTGAAGTTCCATCTTGGAACAAAAGATGGCGAGGTCGAGTCATTGCTGTATGCCTCAAGTCGCGAGGGGACAAAGTGTATAGGTGCCAGGACACGCGGAGGCACCATCCACTCAGCAGACAAGACCATCGTCGCTCTAGGCGCCGACGCCGCCAATATTCTTCCACGTATTGGAAAGCAGATGACGGGTCGAGCATGGGGCGTCGCGCATATTCAACTCACAGACAAAGAAGCAGCGGAACTCAAGGGCATCCCAGTCACCAACGTCCGCGACCTCGCCTTCTTCTTCGAGCCCGACCTGAAAACCAAGAAACTCAAATTCTGCCACATGGGCGGCGCCTTCACAAACTACGCCTTCTCCAAAGACGGTCTCTCCATCCCCTTCCCCGAACTGGCAGATTCACAATTCATGCCTCTCGAAGACGAAACGCACATCCGTCTTCTTCTCAAAGAGGTCTTTCCCCAATTGGCAGACAGACCTCTGATTGATCAGCATCTATGCTGGTTCGCTGACACGGATGATTCGGACTTTATCATTGACTACGTCCCTGGCACTAATGCGACTTTGGCGGTGTTGAGTGGTGATAGTGGGCACGGGTTTAAGATGTTGCCGATCTTTGGACAGTTTGTGCATAAGTTGCTCGTGGAGGAGAAGCAGAGTCAGGCGAAGTGGCAGTGGAAAGATAGTAAGCCTAAGGCAGCGGCGGTTTGGAGGAGTAGTGAGAGTCAAGAGCTTGCTGCTGTTCCTCGGGCAAAGTTGTAGGAGCTGAGTGTATGAATAATCTAATAAATGTCTATTTTTCTTCTCAACGGCGTCTCCGTCTTCTGTATGCATGTCACTTTGAAATTCAGCTCAGTCACTTGATCAGAGAGACACTAGTCCAACCAACAGAAGGCCAAGCAGCAACTACGAATCCAACATATCTCCTTTTGGCTATAAACAGCGGAAATACGGCGACTGTGGTCGTTATTCGTCAGCACCATAACGGAGTGAGGGGTCGATATCTCGTCCGAGTCTTACAAATCCTCAATTACACGACACCATCAATTCACAAACGGGATGTTGTTATTTCCGATTTGAGCCAAGATCATTCGATCGCGCAATATCTTGAGAAATGGATTGGACGACTATTTATGTTGCAATCAGTTCGCATATCGCATGTCGAACGTGGGCCAATGAGGTTTGTCGCAGTAAATCTTGGTCATTGTCTGCCATCATGGCGTGACTGGCCGAGTTGGGGTCACTGTAACAGTAGTGAGGGGATGATGATTGTATATCAAGATGCCTTAATCTGCTGCAATTCCAAAACATCAATTCATAGTTTCATAATTAAAGCATTATATAAGATCCTCAAGCCCAACTAGTTCAAGATGGTTCCAGCCCCGATCGACCCCAGCATCAAAGATGTCGCCGAACCCATCAAAGACACCCTCAAGATCCCCGACCCAGCCAAGCAGCGTCTTGAAAAATCGGGTGTAGACCTCTCCAAAGGCTATCCCTACCGTCCTTCTCGCCCTTTGTATCTCGATGATGTCTACAAGATTAGAGACAAGCCCCGCGATCATATTGACGCTGGTGCTCGAGCTGACAAGTCAAAGAAGAGCCTTCTGTCCGCTGCGACAAAGGTCACTGACCTGACTGCTTACATTGGAACTGAGATTGAAGGTCTGCAGTTGAAGGATCTCACTAATCAGCAGCGAGATGAACTTGCGCTGCTTATCGCGGAGAGAAGTGTAGTGTTCTTTAGAGATCAGGATCTTTCGCCGCAGCAGCAGAAGGAGCTTGGAGAGTGGTACGGTGAGGTTGAAATTCACGTAAGTAATGCACTTGTTCATCCTCAAGGCAGATACTCACACGACATAGCCTCAAGTCCCTCATGTTCCTGGCGTCCCAGGTGTAAGCGTCCTCTGGCCCGATCTCATGGCTCAAGAGCGCCCAGCCAGTTTCCGTCAACCTGGCGGTGCATCGCGCTGGCATACAGATCTCGTCCATGAGAAGCAACCAGCAGGTATCACCCATCTCCACAACGATACTATCCCCTCTGTTGGTGGAGATACCCTCTGGGCATCTGGCTACGCTGCATATGAGAAGCTCTCCCCAGAGTTTCGCAAGATCATTGATGGCCGGGAGGCTGTTTACCGCTCTGCTCATCCCTACCTGGACCGTGATCATCCCGAACAGGGCCCAAAGTACATTGAACGCATTCACCCTATTGTTCGTGTTCACCCTGCTACAGGCTGGAAAGCCCTCTGGGTGAACCGTGCGATGACAGATAGAATTGTTGGTCTTGATCGGGCAGAGAGTGATGTCATTCTCAATTACCTTTACGATGTTTATGAGCAGAATGTTGACATCCAAGTCCGATTCAAGTGGACGCCTAGGACCTCGGCGCTTTGGGACAACCGGTAAGCCCCAGACGGTTCACAGAGATACGAAGTGCTAACAGGCTTTAGTATTACTATCCATAATGCAAGCTGGGACTATAGTGGAAGAGAACCGCGACATGGCACGCGAGTGACTTCTTTGGCTGAGAAGCCGTACTTTGATGCATCGGCTCCTACGCGTCGTGAGGCACTGGGCCTTTTGGGAGACAGTGAGAAGAAGGAACTTGAGGAGTCAAAGTAAAGACCATAGCTTGTATTCATTGCCCACGAGGTCATGCTTCGTACTTCTGGATGAAATGATGGATCAATTGATAAAGATTGAAACTTTATTTCCCCCCTCATATTTCTCAACTATACACTCTGTGATTTCCACTTCGAACCTGCCATAATCTCAATCCCATTTAAGCAAAGCCAGTGGCAACAACAAAGCTAACATCATTGACAAAGCTACTGGCAGAATCAAAGTCATGAACACCACCATTTGAAGCAGCATACCCAACATTGTTGTAGTGTCGAATGTACCTGGTTGGATAGCTCCATGATCGAAACGAACTTCCTGTTCCACTCATACCCTTCTGAGGGCAGAACGTAGCATCCTCACCGAAGATCTTGCTCCCGTCATTGCTTTTAACGTACAGCTGGAAGCCAGAGTGTCGAATATAACTGCCAGGAGTATCGTTAGACTCGAAAGATACACAGCCGCTGTTGGCGAGACCGGTGCGGACGGTCCAGCTTGCTGACTTCTTGAGGGCGCTGGAGCTGGAGCTGGAGATCACCTGGGTGTTGACGTTGGAGGAGCTGTGTGCGAGGACGCGGTCTGTGTAGCCAGAGGTAGTGACTTTGAGGGTGACGGATGATCCGACCGTGAGGGCGGTTCCGCTGGTCAAAGATGTGGTGGCGTACTTGGCCGCGACGATGTTGGCCTGCACCGAGTTCTCAGTCGCATCAGAAGGGTATCCGCTAGTCATTACTCCTTCGTAGAAAGTTCCCTGGGCTCCATTGCTGTTATCACCGCCAATGCCGAGAATAATTGCGCCTTCTTTGCTCATGGGGTTGTATCCACCATCAGGGCGCGCACCACTGTAGAAAGTCGATAGTGAACCCGAGGCGGCATTTCCACCACGAATGGCCCACGTGCCGGGCTTGCCCTTGACGACAGCACTGGTGAAGCGGTTGGAGATGCTTGGGTTGGCAGTGTTTTGCTTGGCACCCTGTCCAGAGAAGAGGCCGTTCTCAAGATCAGCCATTATCCAAGGGCCGCTGCCGGAACCAGAGCCCCAGACGGTGTTGTCGCCGAAGTAGATAGCTTCCATGTGTCCATTGCCAGTATCCTTGCTGTTGGTCTCAGCATTGCCGTAGTCGAAGCAGCAACCACCGTTATAATGCGTTCCGTCGAGGACAGCATACATACCCTCGGGTTCATCGCCAGTGGCGGAACCGTCAACCTGGTTGTTACGATAGCCTGTACCAGGGGAGATAAACACTCCGTAGGCCTTCTTGCCGTTGAGCGTAACAGGTGCACCATCAGCAGCGGCAAGGTTATCATAGCCGTTCACATCAGGGCCATTGAAGCCACCAGGAGGAGCCTGGGTCAAATGGTTGCTTCGGCCAGACTGATCATAGATGATAGTGATGAGACACGTTGTGCCGCTGCAGAAGGAGTCTTGGGCAGAGGAGGCTGCGACACCACCTGCGGAGACAGGCTTGATGTCGGTGAGGGCACCGTCTGAGGCGCGCTTGATCTGGTAGAGACCGCCGGTATAGCTGTCAAAGAGGGCGCGGGTAGTGCTGTGGGCGGCGATACAAGGTGTTCCACCGGACTTGTAGATGTCGCATGGTCCTGCCGAGACAAGACGAGCGGTGGTGGCGAGACCAAGAGCGAAGACGCTTTGGAGAAGCATTGTGATGTAGAGTCTCAGAAGATGCGTAGAACCAGAGCCAAGTATCTTGGATAGAAGATTAAAGAAGAGCTGCTGAGTTACAAGAAATGGAACTTACGGCACAGAATAAGAGCTCTTTATATACGTCTATCCGTCCTGAGGGTCTCTACTCCGATCCTTTCCCCGAACTCCATCGCAACAAAATCAGACGAAGTGGCTAACCACCTTCCTATTCCGCTCACACTCTCCAAAAGAGCAACTATTCACAAGTTTCTCCGTGGACAAATCGGTCATGCAATGGTGAGCCAAGCCTTATTCGCCCGCTTCTCCAATCTGCGGGGTATGCAGATCGGCGCCATCGTCATCTGGGGTATTTACCCCAGGGGGCATCGCGTGGCTCGGGCCTCGATGTAACCATAAACCGGCACGCAAGTGCCGAATTCGATGCGGACAAATTAGATGTTGGAATAGGTTCATCCGTGGTAAGAGAGCCAATGGAGGAAGAATGCGGGGATGTATTTAGGGCCGAGTCGTGATGTGGGCGGTATTGAGATCGTCGTGACCCTAACCTGATGGGCTGTTGGTGCTAGGGGAAGGGATGAATTATCCTCGTATATTTGGTATCTAGTACCTTAAGACCGCGGATGACATGTGACCTGATCGTAAGAGATTTGAATAACTAGTCCGATACAGTACTAAACTTACCCAAATTTGACACAATCTCTACTCGGCATTTGCCTCTACCCGATCTCATTCCAAGCGCCACATCGTGACTGGAATCGCTTCACTTCTCCCAAAACGCCCCAATGAAATCCTCCACATCCCTCCAAAGAGCATCTGGCTCCTCAAGCGCAGTAAAGTGTCCACCCTTGTCATGCATCCTATACCACTTCACCTGCTCCGTCTGCTGAATCCATCTCTCCGGCGCCGTGACAAGCTCCTTCTTGAACGCCGAGTGCCCAAGCGGTACGTTGAGACTCTTCCAGGCATTCATCATGAGCTCATGATCCTCAAGGACTGTGAGGTGAAGATAGATAGATGTTGGGTAACAGCCCGTGAACCAGTAGAGTGCTATGTTTGTCAGGATGAGGTCTTTGGAGGGTGTTTTGTCGGACCAGCGGTGCATCTTGTCGCCGATCCAGGCGAGGAGGGCGATGGGGTTGCTGCTGAAGATGTAGCCTGCTGTAGCTGGCTTGGTGCCGTCGAGTTGGATAAAGGCTGTTTCTTTCTTTTGAAAGTCTGCCATTCTGCCAAACGCTGCCATTTCGTCGGGAGTATACTTGCCGGCCTTGATGCCTTCCTCGACATCTTCACCTGGAGGGGGTGATATGTTGAGCATGCTCATATGAACGAGCTTGCATGCGGGATCATAATTTGCGATGACAGGTGCGGTCCAGCCGCCGAGATCGCCTCCCTGGGTCATGTACCCTGTCTTGCCAAAGCCCAAAGAGTGCATCATCTTTGACATGAGCCGGGCATTGTCGATATGGGTAAATGTCTTGTCAAGAGGCGGCGCATCAGAGAAACCGAACCCGACATGGTGAGGAACGATGAAGTGATAGGGTAGAGATTCAGGATCGTACTCAGATTTGAGTTTCTGAAGAATGGGGAGATATTCAACAACAGAGCCGGGCCAGCTATGAAGGAACAGAATGGGGACAGCAGCAGGGCTCTTAGAGAACAAAGCCAGAAAGTTGATCTTGTAATCTTTCGACTCATTATCAGTAACAGTGATATCGAACTGCGGGATCGAATTGAGAGTAGCCTCCCATTTCTTCCAGTCGTAACCAGTCGCCCAATACTCAGCCAATTCCACCAAGGTCTTTCTCGGGAGTCCAAAAGCGCCATCATCACGTGAATTCCAAATATTCGCTGGTGGAATAGGGGATAGCTTGAGGAGTGTCTTGAGCCGCTCGATCTCACCGTCGGGAATAGAAATAGTGGATGATGTAAGATTTGCTGACGCGGGGACGGGCCAGGGCGGAGCGCTAAAGGGAAGGGAAGACATTGTAAAAATGGACTGATGGTGCTGAGAGTGATTGATTGGGATGAATTGATTTGGAATACAATTCCTAATGGTCTTGTCAATTGTTCTTATGCGTTTTTACTCAACTTGCGGTTGGACTTCTGCCTTGAGATGATGATCCTTAGGCTCAGATGCGCGAGGTTGATTGGCAGGATGTCAGATTTCTAGAAACTTCGCGAAATTACGACTCGTTAGCTCCGTTTCAAAAAATTAGAATCTTTTAGAGACTGCTGGAAGGCTCTGATGTTGATTAATTGATGTTGTTGGGCCGTCGGCATTTCAGTGAAGTCTAGCAGACACGCGAAGTTGGATTCATTGGCGCACGTTTGACTTGGGGCGAAACGAAACTTGAAGATGCAAGTCAGGTGTATGAAGCAGCCAGACTATGGAGATCAAGAGCATACTGTTTCTAACTATGAATATATGGTCAATATAGCTTACTGACGTGGTAGGATTTGCCTCTAGAAGTTTAACATCCAACCCCTGACCATTGCTCTCCATGGCTATGCTTTTTTAGCTGCCACCCTATTTTAATATCTAAAAGGCCTAATTGTCTTTTAACTTCAGCTTACACCTGAGTTTCTACCTCCCAGAATGGCTAACACAGCTGTGTATGTTGTATGTTTTGCTTGATATAGATCTGTTCTCATCTCACATCTCAGGTTGCCGATTGGAGTTGTTAGCTATCTCTCTTTCTTGATCTTTCCCTATTTGAGTCCAGCTAGCTCTGTATCAACTTCTCCGTTTTCATAGATGGAAGCTCCATCTGGAAATACCGCCGGGGAATGTCATATGAGATGTCCATATCCTGCACACTTTGGCGAAGGAGCGTCAACATTCATGACTGCAAGACATGAACGCTTATCCTGATTTGTGACCAGGCTGATTCAGTCGGATATCCTCATCTTGGGTGTAGTTTTGTGCGTAGAATAAAAGCTATATCCTGGAACACGGAGGGACTGCCGGGGAACCAAATCCATGAGATCAACACTTGGTCCGTGGTTCTATATGTCAAAGACCAATCTGGGTACCATAATAACAGTTAATCCTTGGGACTCCATAAAAGCTTAAGCCTTATCTATTAAGAGTTGAGCCTTGCTTAAGCTGGTATTGTTCCAGTGACCAGATAAATGCGCAGTGCTTGCTAGCCATCGAATTGAGCGATAAGCTCCCAGCATAGGTTATACTCATCACCTAGTGAGAGGCGATGGCCTAACTTAAATTAGGGTGGAAGAATTAAGACGGAGCATTGTGCAAATTTATTGCTACGGCCAGTAACAGATAATGCATAGCAGGGCCTGGCGAAAAATAAACACTGTGGATTTCATTTGGGCTTATCTGAAACTGTTGCTAGTGGCTATTTGCTGCGGTGTCTGTGAGCAGGCCATGTGCCATGTTATGCGGGGTGAGCATGACAATCTCTCTGCTCACGAGGACGTCGATCAGCGGAATTCCTGAACTGAGCGTCACACAGAATAAATACTTATATACTTCTCCGCGGAGCCCGAGTTCTGAAATATCGGCCTTTAGGTTGTTTTTTCTAGTCGATTGTGAAACATCTGTCAAGGATTGTGGTATCTTGAACCATTTCTGGGTTCTTATCTCTGTTGCATGTGAGAATTGGAGATAGTGGCGGTTTTGGTGTGACTGCTTATCTCTGCTCAATGTTCTAGACTGCTACCATCCAGATTCGACATCCTGCATCGAATCAGCTATGGCCCTGCCATCGAAAGCTGAATCTGTGCAGGTAATGTAATATGAGCCCTCGCCTATTCCGCCTGAGAAGACTATCTGGCAGTCCATCTGGACATCTCCCCGCGCCTAGGTTCACCAATCGAACACCGGCCTCCATGTCTGGCACAGAAGCGATAGGTCAGTTAGTGCTGCAACCTTATCACAGGCCCCTGAAGGGCGGTGCTGAGCCCGGAGATGCAATGCATTGACGTCACAGGTCCAGAATCTGTGTCTTCCTTCTCCGGTAAATCTAGAGAATCTGATGCATAGTTTTCCTTTGTATTTCCGTGCAAAATGATTTCAAGACTCATATAGAACATCATTCCCAATTTTCCAATGGCGTATGTCGTATTTTTCTAACCATCCTCTCGTAATGGCTTCTTACTCGATGCCTGTCGAAGCGACGGAGACTACTCCCTTGATACTCTCTCATAAGCGTCGCATTAACGCTGCCGCATCAAGAATTACTGTACAGCAAGATATTCTACCGTATAGTGACTACCATACCATCGACTGGCTTCAAGGCCTCGGGCAAGATAGCCATCGACGCGACAACTCAAGTTTATATTCGCGCCGCGGTATACGCTACCGCATCACCAAACTATGGGACGCTTCTCAGGGATGGGTCGCAGCTTTCCTCATCGGTCTTCTCACTGCCTCGATCGCGGCATTCGTAGACGTCAGCGTTGAGGTTTTGGCAGATTTCAAAGATGGCTACTGCACCAACAACATATTTCTAAGTCGCCGAGCATGCTGTGCATCAGAGACGAACTGTCAGAACTGGAAGTCGTGGACAGAAAACTACATGCATGCATATGCCATCTATGTCGGCCTTGCTCTGGCCTTTGGTATCATCGCTGGGAGCGTCACCGCAACTACGAAGACGAATCTCGCAGCCGTTGCTCCGGAGAAAGAGCAGTCAACTGCTTCAATGGGAAGCCCTTGGGGAAAGGTTATGTACATGGCAGCAGGAAGCGGCATCCCCGAGATAAAGACTGTATTGTCCGGCTTCTGCATCCCTCATCTCTTCGATCTCAAAGTCCTCGTCGTCAAGGCAATCGGATCAATCTTTGCGGTCGCAACGGGTATGTGCTTGGGAAAGGAAGGCCCTTTTGTTCATATATCAGCTTGTGTTGGATACCTTGTCACCATCTGCATCCCCAAATACGCGAGTAATCAGCGAAAGCTGCGCGAAATGCTCAGCATCGCATGTTCAGCAGGTTTATCGGTGGCTTTCGGTGCTCCAATTGGAGGCGTTCTCTTCAGCTATGAGGAGATCAGCACATACTTCCCCCGAAGAGTACTCTGGAAGAGCTGTCTTTGTTCGGTTGTAGCGGCGGCTGTTCTCAAAGGACTCAACCCTACAGGAACAGGCAAGCTTGTTCTGTTTGAGACAAACTATGGCGTCAACTATGATGCTCTTCACTATCTTGTCTTTGTCCTTCTCGGTATCTGCGGAGGCATCTTCGGTGGAGTATTCTGCAGAGCCAACTTCCTCTGGTCCAAGTCATTCCGAAAGATCCCGCTCATCAAGAACAGCCCTGTGTTTGAGTTGGCCCTCGTAACATTGATCACAGCGGTTCTTCAGTTTCCGAATATGCTGATCAGGGAAACTGGGGATATTGTCATGCAGCGATTACTTGTTGATTGCAATCATGCTGAGGAAGACTGGATTTGCCAACAAGAGGCCCAAACTGCTGGCATGGGCACGTACTACGCATGGCTAGTCTCCGGGACATTCGTCAAGCTATTCCTTACGACCATCACATTCGGCTGCAAGGTCCCATCTGGAATCATCATTCCCGCGATGGATGCAGGCGCGCTCTTCGGTCGATTGGTCGGGCAACTCATACCCAATATCTCGCCCGGCATATTCGCCATGGTCGGATCGGCAGCCTTCCTAGCTGGAGTCAGCAGAATGACTGTCAGTCTGGCTGTCATCATGTTTGAGCTTACCGGGGAGGTCAACTTCATCCCGCCTTTCATGATCGCCATTCTGACGGCGAAGTGGGTGGCTGATGCAATCAGTGCCGATGGTGTTTATGATCTTGCTCAGCATCTTCAAGGGCATCCCTTCTTAGAGGCTGAGGGCGCCATCAGCAAGGTCAGAGAGTTCAGAGATAATGAGGGCAGTGCGACGGTAGACGCTCTTCTTCCTTCAAGAGAGGCCGTGGACAACGCTATTGTGTCTGTCGGCTCGGACTATCGTATTCTCGCATCAGTTCTCCAACACAAGCTCTCTCATCTTCAAAGAAGTGGTTTGAGCGACTCTGGACTCGTGTTCGTCAACGACAAGGGACTTTGCCACGGTTATATCTCACAATATCAACTGGAGAAAGTCTTGCAGGTAATTGAGAAAACCGATGGTGTTGAAGAGTCTTGTGAAATAAGCGTTCTTGAGGGTCCTCTGGAGGAGGCGATTGATAGAAGTCCCCTCACCCTCTCGTCCAAAGCACCTCTTGAGTATGCTGTGGAGCTGTTTGGGAAGTTGGGTATTAGTTATCTGATCGTCACTGAGGAGGATACGGCGAAGGTACTGGGAGTCGTATCAACGAAGCAATTGATCGCTTTCTTGGATAGGTTAAAGTAGACTACTAGGTATCACACGACATGGAGAAATGCATTGCTAGAAATACCAGGTTTTATCCCGCTATCGAAGCGCTGGGGCCCGGATTTGCGCGGTCTAACCTACGAACAGATTATTGTGCGATGCAAAGATAATAGAATTCCCTTGAGCTCTATACGTCATTACAGAGGCAAACACCTAAATTATTTATATAGCACAGGCCAGGTCTACAAAAATATGCGACAGAACGAAGCCATTGTCTGCGAAGAGACCCAGAAATTGATGACTTGTCCGCATACCGGGTAGCTTCAGGGGCTTCAAGGGGATAAGACGGGATTTAGCACGCAAGCGAACCCGCGGAATCGCGATGAGAATCGAGAAAGCCGATTGAGTCTTGGCCCAGGCACTTTCGGCTATTAGCGTTTAATTAACCACC
Organism: Fusarium sacchari; assembly: GCA_017165645.1. Taxonomy (NCBI): domain Eukaryota; kingdom Fungi; phylum Ascomycota; class Sordariomycetes; order Hypocreales; family Nectriaceae; genus Fusarium; species Fusarium sacchari. The sequence goes on from JADANP010000016.1 coordinate 320,286, forward strand.
CTCAATTCAGTAAGGTTTCTCTCAACGTTGAGCCGTGGAAGCTCTACGCGAAGCTACTGGTGCATAAAGTGCTGTCATGAATTTCCGGCTATGCAGTGGCTGAAACTATTTGGGTGACAGCTGCCGGGGGTTCTGACTCTGCAAATTGAGACATTCTACTCCGTAGACAGAGAGATTCCGCGATATCTTGATACCTTTTAAGAGATTGTAGCATTTCACAGTGAGGAAGAGATGTAATCACGGGCCGGAAGTCGTTCACAAGTCCGCAGCGTCGCATCGCCAAGTCATCCCGACTTTGAGCATCGTCATTATCTCCCAGCATCCAGCGCCGTGGCAGGGATCGGCCTTCTTTCCGCACCCGCTAAAGCCATTAGTCAGATAAACCAGGAGCCAAGAACCAGGAATGCAGCTCAATAAACTTTAGGTGGCTTGGGGACACGACTCATGCCCCTACGCGTTATCACCATGGATGATACGAGTCCTGTTCTCCCCATCACAAAACCGCTCAATCCCCTGATTGCGAACCCATCCGCGGCCCGTCAAACGGAGACACCGTCTGCATCGTGCGGAGCGGAACGTCAGCGATTCGCTAGCAGTATCGATATCCCGCCCCTGTCCTGCCTTGGAGTGCCGATCTAGTCCGGCACAGGAATAGCACGCCCTGTGGCGACGAGGCACGTGCATGCCGCTCAAACCCCCTGGGGAAAATCTTCAATTCCCGTGCTGTGATCAGCAAGTTCGAGCTTGCTTGTCTTGTATCTCTCAGCTCGCAGCTTCATCTCGAACATGGCATACCAACGCGAGCTCGAGATGCAAGCTCTCCCGCCATCACAAAAATCACGGAGCCCCGAACTAACCGTAGATGACCCTTCAGCATGGGACCGTCTCGTCACGAGCTTCACCCGCGCCCCATCGCGACATGATAGTCTCAGTAGCTACAGCAGCTATGCCTTCAACGGGCGGCTGTTTAACATGAGCAAAGCAAACTACAACTCTGCCAACACAGCGCTAGCACGGGAATTGAAGAATCGGCACTTGCAGATGATTGCGTTTGGCGGATCTATCGGAACGGGTCTTTTTGTCGCGTCGGGTGTTGCGCTTTATCGCGGGGGGCCTGTCTCGCTGCTGCTGGCGTTTATCACCATGGGTGCTATGCAGTTCTTTACGATGCAGGCTTTGGGGGAGTTGAGTGTTGCGTTTCCGGTGGGAGGATCGTTTGCGAATTATTCGACGAGGTTTTTAGATCCGAGTTGGGGTTTTGCAATGGGTTGGAAGTAAGTGAGAGTGAGATGAGATGAGATGAGATGAGATGAAACTGACTTTGGACAGTTATACGCTGCAGTATCTCATTGTGTTGCCGCTTGAGATCATTGCAGGAGCGTTTACGACGAATTACTGGAATCCCAACGCCAGCAAGAGCATCTTCATCGTGCTCTTCTTCATTCTCATCCTCGGTATCAACTTACTCGGGGTGAAAGCCTACGGCGAAGCTGAGTTCATCTTCTCAGCTGTCAAGATCACAGCCATTATAGGCTTCATGTAATAAACCCCAACTACCCCCCTCCTACAATCTCGTCTAACAAGGTTAGTCTTCTCGGTATAATTATCAACATTGCAGGCTCTCCAGAAGGCGACTATATTGGCTTCACGCGATGGCAAAACCCCGGCCCCTTCCATAACGGCTTCAAAGGCTTCGCAAGCGTTTTAGTGACAGCAACTTTCTCCTTCGGCGGCACAGAAATGGTCGGTCTCGCAGCAGCCGAAACAAGCAATCCGAAAAAGTCAATCCCTGTAGCAGTGAAGCAAGTCTTTTGGAGGATTTCCCTGTTCTATATCCTCTCGATTCTACTCATTGGGTTGCTGGTGCCGTATAATGAGCCGAGACTGCTGGGGGCCAAGTACGGTTCTGATGCGGCGGCTAGTCCGTTTGTCATAGCGATCGAGATGAGCGGCTCGGATGTTTTGCCGGATATTATGAATGCCGTTATTCTGATATCGCTGATCAGTGTTGGGAATACAGCTGTGTACGCGGCGTCACGGACGTTGGCGGCGTTGGCGGAACAGTCACTCGCGCCGAGGCTATTCGCGTACATCGATCGAACTGGACGACCGCTTGTTGCGATTATTTGCTGCGGCTTGCTAGGCTTACTAGCATTCACCGCGAACTCGAAGATCCATAACGAGATCTTCAACTGGTTGCTTGCGATCAGTGGGCTAAGTACCCTCTTCACCTGGAGTTCCATCTGCGTCTGCCACATTCGCTTTCGAAGAGCATGGCAGCTATCAGGATACAATGTATCTCAACTGGCCTTCCGGTCACAGGTTGGAGTTTGGGGGTCTTGGGTTGCACTCGCAGCGTACGGCACCGTTCTGGTTCTCCAGATCTGGGTTGCCATATCGCCGATCCAAGCCGAGGGTGAAGATCCTCTCACAACGCCTGAACGGTTGAAGAACTTCTTTCTGCAGGTTTTGACGATCCCCATCATCTTTCTGTTCTATTTTACGCATAAAGCATGGGTGGGGACAAAGGTGGTGAGAGATAAGGACATAGATATTAATACGGGGAGAAGATATCTCCATGTTTGGAATGAAGAGGAGGAACAGGCAAGGCGGAAATGGCCTTTATGGAAGAGGGTGTATAATCATTTATGTTGATGTCTATAGATACCAGACTACGACAATTGTTTAGTTCAAAGATGCCTACCATGCAAATTGCAGTTGTGAAATGGTCGTATTGGCGTATCAGGTATTGGTACTAAGAATGGCTCGCCAGATGACTCACGGCCGGTCAGCAGTAGTGGAGTTGTCGGCGAGCCAATCACTAACCTCTATTCTGTTACTCCACGGGCTCATCGGCAACCAAGGCTTATCATAAAAGGGCCATCTCAGCCAACGTCATTGAGGGAACGCAGAGCCTCATGAATCCTCCAATTCATATCACTTGCAGCAACAATGGCAGATCATGCATTCTGGCAGTATATTCGCCTCAAAGCAATCGTCACTTTTATCCGTCTCATAAACTACATCTTCACGCGTCCTCACTTCAAGCCCTCACCAACATGCAATCGCAAACTCATCCGCATTCCCTCCCGTGATCTCAATCGCTTCATCAACGCCTGGATCTACTACCCAAATAATTACAACGACACTAAGAAATATGGTCTCGTGATCAATTGGCACGGCGGTGCTTATTGTCTTCCCAATCTTGGCATGGACCACCAATTCTGCGAGAAAATAGCCACAGAGAACAATGTCCTTGTTCTTGATGCTGACTACCGAAAAGCGCCCGAGCACCCCCTTCCCGGAGCCGTTGAAGACGCTGAAGATACCTTCAGATGGGTTGAGAGTCAGGAACAAATTTTTGATCTTGATAGAGTTGCCTTGTCGGGGTTTAGTTCTGGAGGAAACCTAGCGCTTGTTGCATCCTCTGAACTGAGACATGTGTTCAAGATGAACATCAGAGCGGTATACGCTTTCTACCCAGGCGTTGACTTCTCCATTCCGCCCGAAGAGAAGACGGTCCCGGAGCCCATCCGACCTCTTCCTGTATCTTTCCAGCATCTTCTCGCTGAGGGGTACGTACCGCGCATTGAAGACCGCAAGTCGCCCAAAGCATCGCCTATGTATGCCGAGGGAACTTCCTTTCCAGAGCATGTTATTCTTGTTGCTTCTTCTGGGGATATCTTCACTCCCGAGATTGAAGTCTTCGGAAAGAAGTTGGAGCGGGCTGGTCGTGATGTTGAGATCGTCAGGATCGAGGGGGCTCATGGATGCGATAAGACTACGAACCCCAAGACATTTAGGCCCGAAGCGAGAGATTTCGCGTACAACAGGGTAGTCCAGAGCTTACAGAGTACTATGCAACAAGATTGGTGAAAGCACCGGGCAGACAGGTCGCATGCCATTGAATTACATTGAGTAGGAACAGATGAACATTTAAAGCTATTGTTGTAGCGTACGTTGTTCAATATGGGATAATTGCATTTTTTAGTGTATGTTTATGAGTTTGAACAACAGCGAGTTGGTTTCTAACGGTTCTGGTGAACATGCAAGACAGTCACAGGAACAAGACACATCGACCTTGCCTAAGCGACCCGGCCATGAAAAGTTCAGGAGCTGAGATTCGCGCTTCTTTGTACCAATATAGTCTAGTTTTAAGTTCTTACTGAACATAAACACGCATCGAATCCTCGAGTAGTGCAATATCATTGTACTTTTGACAACAAGTCCTTTTCCAATCCAACAGCACACCAACCCGACCATGGATACCAAGGGAAAGTTCGCAGAGATGGAGGAACACAGAGCTTTTACCGTCGAAGTTAGACAACTACAAGACTTGATGAATGAAGAGAGGTCCGAGTCCCGTCGTGGCGAATAATGAACTCGAGAGCAAGATGGGGAGTCTCCGGCGCGAGAGGAGGCAGACCAGCGAGAAGAATCGAGAGGCATTGCCCACGCCGCAATGGTATTGGTGAGCTAAATGTATCATAGTCAAAGGTAGTGAGGCGGAGGGTGTGAGGTTGTTGTTGGCATGTTCACATCCATTTCCACTGTCTAGGGGATGAATGCGACCTACAAGGTTAACCTTTAGGCTGCAAACACAGGTAACGAATAAGAACACGGTACTTTTTGCCTCAATACAAGCTTTCATTTCCACTGTCAAGTCCCAGGCTAGTCGGTTATGATGGGTTGGCAGTGTCAACATTCATATAAGACTCCCAGTGGCAGTATGCCACTCAGGTTGTCTCATTACTAACCTGTCCACCGCTGCTGTTTCGACCCGACAAACTCTTTACCTTTCGACAACCAACGTCACAACTTTCGACAACCAGCACCCCAACTTTCTGCAGCCAACATCTTACCTTTCTACAAGGAACAAAGCACCTTTCGACAACCGACAGCCCGCCTTTCGATAACACCCAACTCCATCACCGCTCCCTTGAATCAAGGTTAACGATTCTTGCCCAATATGGCATCCGAAAACAAGACCGAGTATTATGAAACGCTCGGCAAATCCCTCTCTGAGTAAGTTGATGCTTATGATTTAAAGCTAAAGGCTAATTCTTATGTCAGGCTCTACAGTACCGGATTGTATTCGGATCTGACCATCACTTGTCAAGGAGACACTTACCGGGTTCACAAGGCTATTGTTTGTCCCCGGTCCTCCTTCTTTACCACAGCTTGCAATGGAAACTTCATGGTTAGTCAATATCTCTCTCAGGCCTCGAAGGAAGACTAACGATGGACACAGGAGGCCTTGGAGGGTGTGATTAACCTGCCCGAAGACGATCCCACTGCAGTGCGCGACATGGTTCATTACTTTTACAACCTTGGCCTCGACGGTTACCCCTTCATCCCAGAGGATGGAAAGTATTTTGAGGATATTCTGTCAGAAACCGAATACAGCGACGAAATTCAACAGCTCAGGGACCGGCGGAGGGGCCACAGATTCCTAGGCCGTCGGAGAATCAAGAAACCAGTTCTAGTTCTTAAGCTTGGGGCTCAGATCGGCCCTTCTTCGAACCTCCGTCACTTCGCCAAGGTCTATGCCCTCGGGGAGAAATATGGGATCCCAGGCCTGAAGGTGATCGCGATCAGCAAGTTCCAGACGCTGGCGAAAGCATACGCTCAGACTGAGGACTTCAAATTCGCAGCGCAGGAGGTGTATACCTCCACGATCGACCAGGACCGTGGACTCCGAGACGTCGTTGTCAATACTGTGTTTGAGAATCTGGGACTACTCCATCACAATGCTTTTGAAGCTTTCGCGAAAAGTAGTGGACTAGGACATGATGTTCTCATGAAGATCGCCTCTCTTCATTAAGCCGCATAGAGAAGTGTCTGCTAGATGTTCATCGCAGACTCTGGCGACTTGGGTCCGGCCATCCTAACCCACATCTTGTTCCCGAAACGTGGGATGATAAGGTGCTCAATATTCACTGACCCCCACGGAAGCACGACAGAACTGCCAGTATCAGCGGTAACCTCTACGGTGTCACGTTTATTGGAGACGATGCAGTTACCAGACTCCCCAAACCCAACACCGATCTTCCTTGCAGACACAATCCCCCCTTGCCCCAACACACACGCAAACAGATTTTGACAGAAAAAGATGAATATTTCAGTTAGGCTTAGTTTAGCTTAGGGCTATAGATTAGTTATTTCGGCAATAAACTTCTGAGATTCATCACCAATTAGCTTGACCCATCTTCATGGACACGAAACCTTTGACCGATTAAACTCCAGTCCCAGCGTCTAACATCAAAAAATTAAGTTTCTTGAGTTGATTCTACACTTTTCTAACTCATTAAACCTAATTATCATACGAATATATATTTCAAGGCCTATGGTACAAGCAACTCTTCTGTGTATGCATCTTAACTTATCCATCATGGGGGAACTTATGGACTACAGAGAAGAGAGCAGCCCACCACCACTTTTTAACATAAACGAGAGGACGCAAGAGTATGTGAAAGATCTTCCTGGGTAAGGTTCCGTCGCTCTTTGAGACTCTTTCTCTTGTTGACTTGTAAAACAGGATGCTTGAGACCGGAGAACTTTCCGACCTCACCATCATTTGCGGCGACAATCGGCATCGAGTGCACAAATTCGTCCTTGGCATGAGGTCTGAATTCTTCAAAGTTGCCTGCGCTGGCAATTACAAAGTAATACAAATGAAATCACTAATTTCAGGTCATGATACAGAGGGCTTACATCTTATTGCAGGAATCCGATGGAGAAATTAGCCTCCCAGACGATGATCCCGCTGCCGTACGAAAGATGATCGGCTATCTATACAATATCGACTACAATCCTACAAGAACGCAGATGCCGGACTATACAGACGACGTGGAGGCAGAGCTATCTGATACTGAATACGATGGTGAGGCACGTTACCGAATGAAGCTCTTTGGAGCGGAATTCATCGAACAAAAAAGAATAAAGCGGCTCAAAGAGCATGAGTGGAGAGGCTGGAAGTACGAAGAGTCTCCCTTCTCATCCCAGCTCTGCCTGCAAGCGAAGGTGTATGCGCTGGGGGAGAAGTACGGGATACAAGGTCTCAAGAAGGCAGCCAAGGGCGAGTTTGAGAGCCAAGTTCGGCGTGGCAATGTTGGGGTTGACGACTTTGCGGAGGCGGCAGAGGAGGTGTACACTTCGACGATCAGCAGTGATAGGGGGCTGAGGGATGTGGCTGTGAAGACGATTGAGCAGGATATCCTGTTGTTGGATGAGGTGGTGGTGCAGGAAGTCATGCGGACTACCGACCTCGCGTTGGATGTTCTGTTATATATGTCACAGGGAATGAGGTTCCAGGCAAGGTTTAGGGCTCACTAGAGACTTTAAGCCTCAGAGTTTTGGGGTGAGTTTCGGGGTCTTGACTACCACAGGGATTTATGAAACCTGGGTCCTCTCTCTCCTCTTACCAAAGTATCCTGCACATAGCTCATTACCATATCATAGGCCAATCCAGATTCCTTCAGGAACTTCTTCATATCCTCCCTCTCAAAAAGCTTCGGCTTCGATTTCAGAATTCTCACAATAGCGTCACAAAGGGGACGACCTCCTTCGGCGGCACAGGCGTATACCGTCTTGATCATATATATCAAGTCCCCAACCTGATCAACACTGCTGCTCTTGAAATGCTCATAAACTTCACCTTCAAAGTTATGGACAGCTAGATCTTGGAGCCCTTTGATGCCGTATTTTTGACCCAATGCATAGAGCTTGTAGTGAACGTGTAGATTCACATAAGGGGCCAAAGACTCATGCGACCATGGTTTTTCTGGGCCAGGGACGGGAAAAGCGGTACCCTGCAGCAGATTCAGACGAGATTCGTTGACGGAGGAGTCACCACTGAAAGAATGACTCCTTCTTTTGAACGGCGCTGTTGCAGGTCCGGAAGTAACTTCAAGGGAGCATTGATCTTCCGGAACCAGTTCCACGTCCCAGGGGATAGTGTACTTTTGGTGATAGAGATACTCGATCATCATGCCCACAGCAAACGGGTCATCATCAGGCAGTTTGATCTCGCCTGTCTGAGCTTCCTGTACCAAGTCAGCATGAGTTTCGAAGGGGGATGCACCGCAAAGTTACTTTGATTCCACTGTCGCACGCCGCTTTGAAGAAGTCCGATCGAGGACAGATGATTGCCTTGTGGACCTTGTGGCGTGCCTGACCACAGACGATGACGAGGTCAGAATAATCACCGGTTTTGAAGAGACTAGGCTATCCGTCAGCACAGAGTTTTGACCAAGTGTGATTAGAGATACTAACTTTCCAAGGGCTCTTCTCTGATCGGCGGCGTGGTCAAAGACGTCGAAATTGATATTCGGAGGAATCATGGTAGGCTAAGAGCCTGTTCTTCTTGTGATGTAGGGAAGTTCTCCAGATCTTGACACAGGGTGCTGTCGCAGGGGTCTTGACGACAGATGGAGAGAATCGCAGAAGCATCTACTGACGATGGTGAAAGATGAAGCGTGAGAAGGAGGAGGCGACCCTTTTATAGTAGGCATGTTTGTTCATATTCAGGCAGCGACGGTGACAACGAATAGTTGTTGTTACAGCCTAGTCAAATCTCGATACTTTGTTGTTTGGCTTGGTTGCCATGTTTGCAGCAGACATCATGGACAAAGTCCTGGTTGGTATCAATAAAGTGTCAGTGAGTTTGGACTATGAATGATGAACTGGCCAAACTGCGTAGATCCCTCTTTAAGGGAACTTAATGTAATTTTAACTGTATTTATTTATGCCACATATAACTTTATTAGTAGCTATATCTAGGAGATTAAGCTTTTATATTAAAGTCTATCTGCTTATTTTAAAAGCTAAATATAATAAATAATCTATCTTTTTTACTTATTTCTTTATATAATTATATACTTAATAAGTAAGCTTTAAAGCTAATACTTATTACTTTTTAAGCTTATTAAAAAGGTTTTATTAAAGAGATTTTCTTTTAATTTTTTAACCTTTTAAACTAGCTTTTTTAATTACTTTCTTTAGTCTATAAGGAATATTTATTTTAAAAAGCCTTTTTTAAATCTATAAATAAAATAGTAATAATTAAAGATTACTAGTTTAATCTTTATAAAGTTATTTCTTTTATTATTTGCTAGTTAAAAAAAAATATTTATTAAATCTCTTAAAAAGATCTTTAATAAGGTTTTAAAGAAACCTATAATTTCTAATTAATAAGTTAAAAAAAGGCTAGTTATTCTTATATTAATATTATAATTAATAGCTATTAATTAATAGCTAAAAAGTAATTTTATTACTATTATAACTAAACAGGATATAGCGCTTATATTATATATACCTTACTAATTTCTACTAATTATAGACTAACTTATACTATACTAAGAAAGACTTACTGCAAGCTACTTTATTAACTTATAATAGACTTATAATCTAACTTATAATTTATTATAAGCCTAATTTACTTAACTATAAGCCTTTATAATATATATATATATATTTATTTAATATTAAATAAAACTTAATTTATTAACTATTAATAATATTTCTTTACCTTAATAAGCCTTACCTATATTATTAACTATTAAAAGATATAACTTTATTAATATATTTAGTTTAATATTTTATATAACCTATAAATATAAACCTAATATAGACTAGTTTTTTTATTTAAAACCCTAACTATTATATATTAATAGCTTTTATTTAAAATATATTATATTAAATAATTAAGTAATATTATATTATTAAGATATTTAATAATACTAGCTTAATATCTCTTTATATTAAAAAACTACCTAATACTATAGAAATAATAGCTAAAATCTATTAGCTATATAATATAATTTATAACCTATAGAACTAAGTTAATAATTAGAAAGTAGCCTTTATAATAAGTAATAATACTTATTTTTAAAAAAAAAGATATTAAAAAAGCCTTTAAATTATTTAAATTAAAATTATTTAAAAAATAAGCTATAAATATAGTTTTATTTTTAATTTAAATAAAAAAATACTTTTATATATTTTTAATTAAGCTAGATATTATTATTAAAAAAGTACTTTTTATTATATTATTAATTTAAGGAAATATTAAAGATTAGTTTAAGCCTATCTTTAAATATTATAACTAAACAGGATATAGCGCTTATATTATATATACCTTATTAATTTTTACTAATTATAAATTAACTTATACTATATTAAGAAGGACTTACTATAAGCTGCCTTATTAGCTTATAATAGACTTATAATCTAACTTATAGACTTACTATAAGCCCTAACTTACTTAACTATAAGCCCTTATAATATATATATATATATTTATTTAATAGTAAATAGAACTTAGCTTACTAGCTATTAATAAAACTTCTTTACCTTAATAAGCCTAACCTATACTATTAACTATTAAGAGATATAATAACCTAATATACTTAATATAATACCTTATATATTTTATAAATATAAACTTAATATAAATTAATTTATTTATTTAAAAACCCTAACTATTATATATTAATAGCTCTTATTTAAAATATATTATATTAAATAATTAAGTAATATTATATTATTAAGATATTTAGTAATACTAACCTAGTATTATCTTATATTAAAGAACTACCTAGTATTATAGAAATAATAGCTAAAATTTATTAATTATATAATATAATCTATAATCTATAAAACTAGGTTAATAATTAAAAGGCAGCCTTTGCAGTAAATAATAATACTTATCTTTAAGGAGAAAAAGATATTAAAAAAGCCTTTAAATTACCTAAACTAGAACTACTTAAGAAATAAGCTATAAATATAATTTTATTTTTTACTTAAATAAAAAGATATTTTTATATATTTTTAATTAAGCTAAATATTATTATTAAAAAAGTGCTTTTTATTATATTATTAATTTAAGGAAATACTAAGGACTAGTTTAAATTTATCTTTAAAGATTACCTAGAGAATAAAGAAATTATATAAAATTAAAATACTATTAATATCTTTACTAATTAAAATAACTTTAAAATTATACTTAAAGATAACTTTAAAGTAATTAATAAAAAAAGATAAGTAGCTATAAAAATTATAGTATTTAAATAAACCTATTTATATATTATTTACTTTATAAAGTTTAAATAACTTATATCTAAGATATAATAAAATAATAAAGCCTTTATAAAAGTCTATTATAAAAGCCTTAAGAAAAAAGTTAAAAATAAACTTTATAAGGCTAATAAACTAAATAATATTACTAAGTATATTATAATAGTAATTAAAATTAATAAAAAATAATATAAATATAAAAAAAAAAATTAATTAAAATAAAATAATTAAATAATTTTAACTTATATTACCTTAACTAATAATAAAATAATAATTAAAGTAACTTTTAAAATTAAAGATAGTAATAAGGATATTAATAAAGTAATACTTTATATAAAATACAGTTAAGACCTATATTATTAAGTATTATATAACCTAGAAGAAATAATAACTATAAGCTATAAGATATATTTAAATATAAATACTATAACTATAACTAGATAAGATATATAATATAATAATACCTAAAACTATAAAAGCTATAAAACTTAAATTAAAGTAAGTAAGCCCTAAGACTTACCTAATAGTAAGATCTATAAATAATTATATATACTTAAATACTAAGAATAATATATAATAACTATAATATATACTTTTATAAAGACCTAGGAATTACCTAGATTAAACCTAAAAATAATAAAAAACTAAAAAAAAAAAAAAATTATATACTTTAAAAAAACTTAAGTAAAAAAAAAACTAATAAAATAAACTATAAAATAAGAATTACTATAAATATATAAAAGATCTTAAGAAATAAAAATATTTTAAAATAAAGTAAAAAAAATAAAAAGAAAAAATAAAATAATAAAAGTTTAAGGAATTTAAGGGATAACTTAAATAAAAAAAAACTTAAATATTAAAAATAATAAAATAAAATAGCCTAAATATCTTTAATATAAATAAATATAAATAAGCCTTATAAACTATTAATAATATCTTTATTAAAATAATACTTTAAAATAAAGAAAAATAATAAAAGTAAGAAATTAAAGCTAAAAGCTAATTTTAATAAAAAAAGTAATAAAACTCTTATAATATAGGATATAAAAGTAAGGCTATTAAAGCCACTATATAAGACCTTTAATACTATAATAAATAAATCTTATAAAAATAGAAATAACCCTATAAAGCTAAATATAATAAAAATAGCATAAAAATCTATAAGATATAAAAAGAAGTTTATATATAAGGTATTAGGAAATATAAAAATACTAAAATAAGAAATAAACTTTATATTAAAATATACTATATTAATAATATATTAAACCCCTTATATTTAAAACCTATATTTAATAATTAAAATAATATATAAATAATACTAATATACCCTAGATATAATAAAATATTTTAGGTATTATATAAAAACTATTAATATAATTAATATAAATTAAATAAGCTAAATAATAACTATTTCTTTATAATTATACTTAAAATACTTAATAATAAACCTTACCTAATAAAGAAAATAGAAAAATACTTAATATATCTTTAATATAATTACCTTAAAGTAATAAAACTATAATTTAATATAATACTATATAGAAAAATATATTAAATTAATAAACTAACTTAAAAAATTAAAGAAAATATATAAATTATTAAAAAAGTAAAAAGAGAATTTAAAGTAATAACTTAAAAAAGATATTTATAAAAAAAGAATAAACTATCTATTAATAATACTAATTTAGAGGATATAAAAAAACTATAAAGATAATAAAAAGTAAATAAATTATATCTATTTAATAAAAAATATTTTAAATAAAAAACTATAGAAATAAATATAAAATTAAAAAAATACTTTTAATAGATAATATTTAATAATAAATTTAATAATAATTGCCTTAATAGAAAAGAATATAATAATAATAACTATAAATAAATATATTAAAATATATTAAAAAAAGTTATATATTATCTATAATTAAGCTATAGATATACTAGAATTATAAATAAAAATAACTTAAATTAATAAATATATTAAAAATATTATATATAATAAACTTAATAAATTACCTAGTATTATAAGTTTAAATTAAAGGAAAATAGCTAAATACTTAAATTAATTATAAAGTAAAAAAGAACTTTATTAATCTAAAAATAATTATAAAGCTATAATTATTATAAAAATAGAAATTATTATCCTATTTACTAGTTAATATAAAAAAATAGCTTTTTAATTATAATAATAGTATTATAAATTAGGAAATTAATTACCTTAAAGTTTTTATTAAAAAAAGGAATTAAAAAGTAGATTTTAATATTATATTTCTAGGAAAGGATATAAATATCCTATTAGGTATATAATAGCTTAAATAATAAAACCTATTTATTAATTAGAAAAATAGCCAGGTTATATTCCCTAATAACCTTAATAGTAATAAAGAAATAATTATAATAAATAATAAAAGATCTTAAACCCTAATTAAAGAGAATAATATAGGTAAGTATAAAATAAAGTATCTATTACCTTTAAAAAGAATATAATATAAATATAAAAGAAATATAAAAAATAAAATAAAAATCCTAGGTATTTTTAAGGTATAAGATCTATATAAAAATAAGATACTTATAAAACTAAGCCAGAATTAATTTAAAAATATTTTAAAATAATACTAAATATATAATAAATTATTTAAAAAAAAACTAAAAATAAAAATACCTAAATATAATAAATAAAACTATAAAATTAACCTTATAAATAATAACTTACTATTTTAAAAGCTTTACTTACTTAACTAAAAAAAGCTATAAGTTTAAAAGAAATATATTAATAAAATATTTAAAAAAGGCTATATTAAGAAATCTAGTTTAATATTAATATTATTAATATTCTTTATATTAAAAAAAAAATAAACTAATTATTAATTACTAACTAGTTAATATATATACTATTAAGGACTAAACCTTGCTTTTATTTATTATAAAACTTAAAAATTAATTATAAGGTAAAAAGATTTTTATAACTTTAAATCTAAAAGAAGTATATAACCTTATCTATATTAAGAAAAAAGATAAATAGAAAATGGCATTTAGAATTAAATTTAGACTATTTAAATATATAATAATGCCTTTTAGTTTTATTAATATACCTATAATATTTTAATAAATAATTAATAGTATACTTTAATAATACCTTAATATCTTTATAATATATTATTTAGATAATATTTTAATTTTCTTAAATAATAAAGAAAAATATATAAAATATATTTATAAGGTTTTAAAAATATTATAAAATACTAAACTATTAATAAAATTAAAGAAAAGTTTCTTTTATATTATAAAAGTAAACTTTTTAAGATATATTATTATATTTAATAAAATTAAAATAAAATTAAAGAAAATTATAGTAATAATAAATTAAAAGGAACCTAGTAATATAAAGAAAATATAGGCCTTTTTAAGACTTATTAACTATTACTAATAATTTATTAAAGACTTTAATAAGATTATTAACCTAATAATAAAACTTATAAAGAAAAAAAAGATATTTAAATAAAATAATAAAATATTTTTTTTTTTTTTTTTTTTTACTATTAGCCTAATAAGGCTATTAAGCTTTTAACTTTTTATATAAATACTTAAATAATAAGGCCTCTATAGTAGGCCTGTATCTTAAAAGTTAGAATTATATAAGGTTTATTTGCCTTAGTGGCGTAATTGCTGCCTTAACTAAGCAGTATTAATACTGCCTGTAGGTTCCTTGGTAGCTGTGTTAGCCTTTTTCTTTTACCCTAGCTAAAAGATTAAGATACTGTAGGTTAGCTTCTAGCGTAATAGGGAAAGGGCAGGAAAGTTTGCATACTCTCTGATTAACCTGTTTAACCGGGCCAAGTTTATTATAAAGTATGTTCCCTGACCTGACTTTTCCTGTTAGTTATAGCTGCTAATATTAATCATAGCTACTAATATAATACTATAAAATAGCCTGCAGCTATATAATCAGGCCTACTGCATAACTGGCTATAACCTTAATATAGCTATTAGGCCTGCCTTATAGAGAGCTAATAGGAAAGATTTAAAAGAGATTTATATAATAGCAGTTACTATTAAAAAGAACTTCTTATTAAGGTATTAATTTAACCTAATTAAGATAGCTATTTTTAATTATAACCTAATTAGGTTAATCTGTTATATAGGCTATCTTAGCTTAATTAATTTAAATTAGGTTAATAATAAGCTATTAGGTCTAAAAGACCTAGAGAGGGTCTTAAGGGAAGGTTATTCCCTTAAATTAGACTAGGCTATATTCCTTACTGCCTTTATAGGCCTAAACTTAAATATATATAAAAAGTGGCTTTTTAATATAGCTAAAAGGGTTATTATAGTAGAGGGGGTGCTGCTCTTAATGCGAAGTATATCTGCAGATAGAGTTAGATAAAGGCGGGGTAATAGCAGGGTTTAAAGGTTTAAAGGAATTAGGTTAACTTTTATATAAGTTAGTTAGTAAAAGCTAAATTAATATCTATTAATTAATTATATGTGCCGGGGCATGTGACTAATTGACCTTGCATATAAGGGCAGATAAAGTGATATTAGTAAAGAAGTAGTGTATTAAACTGGGGAAAATAATAAAATATAAGAAGCCTTTATATAGCTTAAGAAAGCTATCTTTAGTAAACCTATTTTAATAATATTTAACTTAAAAAGAGAAATTAAATTAAAAATAAATATATTAGACTTTATACTAGGAAAATAAATTAATTAATAAAATAATATAAGGAAATTATATCTTATTATATTTTACTTTTATAAACTATATAAAGTAGAATTTAATTATTTAATTTATAATAAGGAATTCTTAGTAATTATTAACTATTTTAAGGAATTTAAATACTACTTAATAAAAAGTAAGTATTAAATTAAGGTATATATAAATTATTAAAATATCTTTTATTTTACTATAATATATAAACTTAACTAATAATAACTATATTATATTAAATATCTATATAAATTTAACTTTATAATTATTTATAAAAAAAGATTAAAAAATAAAAAAGTAAATATAATAAGTTAATAACTAGATTATAATACTAATACTATAAAAATAATAAAATAAATATTAGAAATAAATAATAAAGAAAAATATAGATTTACTTAATAAATATAAACTTTAAGATAAATATAAGTAATAGTAATTAAGGAAATTCTAAGGAAATTAAAAGAATTTATATAGAAATTCTATAAATATCTTATATATAAATATTAAAAAGTAATAAAGACTTTTAAATAACTTTTATAATATAAATATAAGGTATAGTAAATAACAGTAAAAAAAGCTATTAAATAATATAACCTTTATATTAAAATAAAAATATAATAATATAAACCTTATAAAGAACTTTAATTATTACCTATAATATAATAATTATAAGACTTAATTATAATAGACTTTATTATAAAGCTATTACTATTTAAAGAACTTTTAATAAAAATCTTTTATAATAGTATTATAATTATTATAAACTAACTTATTAAGTTTTTATATTACCTATTTTATAAAGAAAATATAAATATAAAAAAACTTATATATATTATTTATAGATATATTATTAATATATATAAATTACTATTTAAGATTATTTTAAATAAAAGACTAATATTTATATTATAATTTTAAAATATACTTTTAGTATTATTAGGCCTAAACTATAAGCTTATAATAGTATTTAAAGCCTAAGTAAATAAATAAATAAAATAAATAAATTAAGTATTAAAATAATACTTATAATATTATATAAACTATAAATAAGATAATTAGGTTAAAAAATTATTATATACCTAATTAATATATAATATTACCTATAATAAAAGTATAAAACTTATACTAATATATACTAATTTTAAATTTATATTAGAAGTTTATAAAAATTTATAAAAACTTTAAATAATTAACCTAATAATAATAATTAAAAGTAATAACTTAAAGAACCTATATAATAAACTTTAAATAAAACTTAAATTTATTAAAAAATAGATATAGTAATATTATAATCCTAAGAAAGTAAAGAGACTTACCTTTTTAAAGAAAGATATAGTTTACTTATTTACTAAAAATATTATAATAAAATAATTAAGCTATAAACTTAATTTTAAATATATTAAACTATATAAGATTATTAAAAAGGTTTTAAAGAATAATTATAAGTTAAATTTACTATTAAAGGTTAGGATTTACCTTATTTTTTATATCTTATTATTTAAGTTAGTAGTAAATATAATTTATATTAAAATATATAATAAACCTATAAAAGTAAAAAGACTAAAAGCCTATAAAATAAAGGTAATTTAAAAAATAAAAATAATTAATAAAAAAATAAAATATTTAATTAAGTAAAAAAACTACCTAGAAAGTAAAAATATATAAGAATTATTAAAATATCTTATTAATACCTAATAATTATTAAGGAATTTTTACTAATAATATTAAAAGTAAAAATATCTCTTTAATTAATAATATTAGCTATATTAATTAGCTAAGCCTTTACTATAATAAAAGATTTAATATTTTTAACTAACTTTAACTTATTTAAAGTCTTTATATTTTAATAAATTATCTTAGAACTATACTTATTTAACTAATAATACTAATAATAAAAATATATTAAATAATTTAAATACTTATTAACCTATTACTATAATTATAATAATTTAGTTTTAGCTAATTTCTTTTCTTTATTAAAATAATACTTCTTAGTAGTAAAATAATTTATTATTAAAATTAGTTCTAAATATATATAAATAAACTTATAGTAATAAACCTTTAATTTTAGTAATTCCTTTATTATTATACTTATAACTATAATAAGTATATTAAAAGTAATTCTTATAATTAAATAAGGCCTAATACTTTAGGTTATAAGAAGTATAATAACTATATAGTATAATAAAAAAACTAGTATTTTTAATTAAAATAGCTTATATATAATAATTATAAGTAGCTTTAGACTTTAATATATTATTAAAAAGGAGGATAGAATATTATAGGATTAAAATAGGATATATTAAGATTATATAAAAGAAAGTATAAATAAATAGGTCTTAAAAATAAGATTAAAGAAAAAAAAGAGATTATATTATAACTAAATAGGATATAGCGCTTATATTATATATACCTTATTAATTTTTATTAATTATAGATTAACTTATACTATATTAAGAAGGACTTACTATAAGCTACCTTACTGGCTTATAATAAACTTATAATCTAACTTATAGACTTACTATAAGCCTTAACTTACTTAACTATAAGCCCCTATAATATATATATATATATTTATTTAGTAATAAATAAAACTTAGTTTACTAGCTATTAATAAGATTTCTTTACTTTAATAAGCCTAACCTATACTATTAAATATTAAGAGATATAATAACCTAATATACTTAGTATAATGCCTTATATATTTTATAAATATAAACCTAGTATAGACTAGTTTACTTGTTTAGAAACCCTAATTGTTATATTAAAGATTACCTAAAGAATAAAAAAATTATATAAAATTAAAATATTATTAATATCTTTATTAATTAAAATAACTTTAAAATTATATTTAAAAATAACTTTAAAGTAATTAATAAGGAAAGATAAGTAATAATTAAAATTATAGTATTAAAGTAAATATACTTATATATTAAATATTCTATTAAGTTTAAATAACTTACCTTTAAGACTTAATAAGATAATAAAGCCTTTATAAAAATATATTATTAAAGATTAAAAAAAAAAAAAAAAAACTATATAAGGTAAATTGCCTTAAAAATATTACTAAATATATTATAATAGTAATTAAAATTAATAAATAATAATATAAATATAAAAAAAAAAACTATTAAATAAAGAAAAAAAAGAAAAAGTAACTTTAATTCTTATTACCTTAACTAATAATATTATAATAATAATTTCTATAATTAATAATTAATATAAAAAGGTTATAAAAATAATACCTTATATAGTATTTAATTAAGACTAATAACCCTAAAAGCTACCTAAAATAAATAAAACTAAGAACTATATAATATATCTAAATATAAATACTATAACTATAATTAAATAAGATATATAGTATAGTAATACCTAAAGCTATAAAAACCATAAGACCCTAACTATAGTAGGCAGATATTAAAAATAATAAAAAAAGGAAAACTAAGTAACCCTAACCTAGAATAGCAAAATAACCTCTTATAAATTATTAATAATATCCCTACCTAAATAATACTTTAAGATAAGGAAGAATACTAAAAGCAGGAAATTAAAGCTAAAAGCTAACTTTAATAAGAAAAATAATAATACTTCTATAATATAAGATATAAAAATAAGGCTACTAAGGCTATAATATAATATCTTTAATACTAAGATAAATAGATTTTATAAAAATAAAAATAGCTTTATAAGATTAAATATAATAAAAATAGCCTAAAAATCTATAAAATATAAAAAAAAATCTATATATAAGGTACTAGAAAATATAGAAATATAAAAATAGAAAATAAACTTTATATTAAGGTATATTATATTAATAATATATTAAATCCCCTATATCTAAAACCTATATTTAATAATAAAAATAATATATAAATAATATTAATATACTTTAAATATAATAGAATATCCTAAATATTATATTAAAACTATTAATATAATTAATATAAGCTAGATAAACTAGATAATAATTATTTCCTTATAACTATACCTAAAATATCTAATAATAACCCTTACTTTATTAAATAAATAAAAAGATATTTAATATATCTTTAATATAATTACCTTAAAGTAATAGAACTATAATTTAATATAATATTATATAGAAAAATATATTAAATTAATAAACTAACTTAAGAAATTAAGAAAAATATATAAATTATTAAAGATATAAAAAAAGAATTTAAAAAAATAACTTAAAAAAAGTATATTTATATAAAAGAACTATTAGTTAATAATACCAGTTTAAAAGATATAAAGAAATTATAAAGATAATAAGAAGTAAATAAACTATATTTACTTAATAATAAATATCTTAAATAAGGGATTATAAAAAAAATATAAAATTAAAAAAATACTTTTAATAAATAATATTTAATAATAAATTTAATTATAATTACCTTAATAGAGAAAGATATAATAATAGTAATTATAAATAAATATATTAAGATATATAAGGAAAAGTTATATATTATTTATAACTAAGTTATAAATAAGCTAGAATAATAAATAAGAATAACTTAAACCTATAAATATATTAAAAGTATTATATATAGTAAATTTAATAAATTACCTAATACTATAAATTTAAATTAAAGAAAAATAGCTAAATACTTAAATTAACTATAAGATAGAAATAAATTTTATTAATCTAAAAATAGTTATAAAGTTATAACTACTATAAAAAAAAAACCTTATATATTATTTAATATAAAAAGATAACTTTTTAACTATAATAATAGTATTATAAATTAAAAGACTAATTATCTTGAAATAAATATTTAAAAAAGAAATTAAAAGATAAATTATAATATTATTTTATTAAAAAAGGAAATAAATATATTTCTTAATATATTATAATCTAAATAAGAAAATCTATATATTAACTAAAGAAATAGCTAGGTTATATTCCCTAATAACCTTAAAAGTAATATAATAATAATTATAATAAATAATAAAAGATCTTATACCTTAACTAAAGAAAATAATATAGGTAAGTATAAAATAAAGTATTTATTACCTTTAAAAGAAATATAATATAAGTATAAAATAGGTATAAGATAAAAATTAAAAATCCTAGGTATTTTTAAAAAATAAAATCCTTAAAAAGATAAATTAGAAATAAAAATAAGCCAGGATTAATTAAGAAATATATTTAAATAATATTAAATATATATAAAACTATTTAATAAGAAATTAAAAATAAAAATCCTTAAATATAGTAAATAAAACTATAAGATTAACTTTATAAATAATAACTTATTATTTTAAAAACTTTACTTATTTAATTAAAAAAAGCTATAAGTTTAATAGAAATATATTAAAAAAATACTAAAAAAAGGCTATATTAAGAAGTCTAGCTTAATATTAATAGTATTTATATTCTTTATATTAAAAAAAAATAATAAAGATAGATTAATTATTAACTATTAACTAGTTAATATATATATTATTAAGGACTAAACCTTACTTTTACTTATTATAAAACTTAAAGATTAGTTATAAGGAAAATAGATATTTATAGCACTAAACCTTAAAGAAATATATAATCTTATTTATATTAAAAAAAAAGATAAATAAAAAATAGTATTTAGAACTAGATTTAGATTATTTAAATATATAATAATGCCTTTTAGTCTTATAAATATATTTATAATATTTTAATAAATAATTAATAATATATTATAAAAGTATTTTAATATCTTTATAATATATTACTTAAATAATATTTTAATCTTTTTAAATAATAAAGAAAAATATATAAAATATATCTATAAGGTTTTAAAAAATATTATAAGATATTAAACTACTAGTAAAACTAGAAAAGAGTTTTTTTTATATTAAATAAGTTAATTACTTAAGATATATTATTATATTAAAAGAAATTAAAATAAAATAAAAAAAAATTATAATAATATTAAAATAAAAGACTTTTAATAATATTAAAGAAATATAAGCCTTTTTAGGATTTATTAATTACTATTAATAATTTATTAAAGACTTTAATAAAATTATTAATTTACTAATAAAACTTACTAAGAAAAATAAACTATTTAAATAAAATAATAAGGTATAGATAGCCTTTATATAGCTTAAAGAAGTAATTCTTAATAAACCTATTTTAGGGATATTTAACCTTAAATAAGAAATTAAATTAAAAATAAATATATTAGACTTTATACTAAGAAAATAAATAAGTTAATAAAATAACTAGAAATAACTATACCTTATTATATTTTACTTATATAAGCTATATAAAATAAAGCTATATTACCTTATTTATAATAAAGAATTCCTAGTAATTATTAACTGCTTTAAGGAATTTTAATATTACCTTATAGGAAATAAAAAATAAATTAAGATATATATAAACTATTAAAATATTTTATACTTTATTATAATATATAAGCTTAATTAATAATAGCTATACTATATAAAATACTTATATAAATTTAACTTTATAATTATTTATAAGAAAAATATTAAAAATAAAAAAGTAAATATAATTAATTAATAATTAAATTATAATATTAATACTAAAAAAATAAAAAAATAAGTATTAAAAAAAAATAAAAAATAAAAATATATCTTTACTTAATAAATATAGACTTTAAAATAAATATAGGTAAAAGCTATAAAAAAAATTCTAGGAAATATAAAAGAATTTATATAAAAATTCTATAAATACCTAATATATAGATATTAAGAAGTTATAAAAACCTTTAAATAATTCCTATAATATAGATATAAAGTATAATAAATAATAATAAAAAAGGTTATTAAATAATATAACCTTTATATAAAAATAGAAATATAATAATATAAACCTTATAAAGAACTTTAACTATTATTTATAATATAATAACTATAAGACTTAATTATAATAGATTTTATTATAAAGCTATTACTATTAAAAGAACCTTTAATTAAAATCTTTTATAATAATATTATAGTTATTATAAACTAATTTACTAAGTTTTTATATTACTTACTATATAAAAAGGATATAAATATAAAAGAACTTATATATATTATTTATAAATATATTATTAATATATATAAATTACCTTCTAAAATTATTTTAAATAGAAAACTAATACTTATATTATAATTCTAAAATATACTCTTAGTATTACTAGGCCTAAACTATAAGCTTATAATAGTATTTAAAGCCTAAATAAATAAATAAATAAATTAAATAAATTAAATATTAAAATAATACTTAAGGTATTATATTAACTATAAATAGAATAATTAGGTTAAAAAATTATTATATACCTAATTAGCTTATAATACTGCCTATAATAAAAATATAAAACTTATATTAGCCTATACTAACTTTAAATTTACCCTAAAAGCCTATAAAGACTTATAAAAACCTAGAATAACTAACCTAACTATAATAATTAAAAGTAATAATTTAAAAAACCTATATAATAAACTTTAAATAGAATTTAAATTTATTAAAAAATAGATATAATAATACTATAATCTTAAGAAAGTAAAGAGACCTATTTTCTTAAAGGGAAATATAATTTATTTATTTATAAAAAATATTATAATTAAATAACTAAGCTATAAACTTAATTTTAAATATATTAAATTATATAAAATTATTAAGAAAATCTTTAAAAATAATTATAAACTAGACTTACTATTAAATATTAGGATTTATTTTATTTTTTATATTTTATTACTTAAATTAATAGTAAATATAATCTATATTAAGATATATAATAAACCTATAAAAATAAAAAGACTAAAGACTTATAAAGTAAAAGTAATTTAAAAAATAAGAATAATTAATAAGAAAATAAAATACTTAATTAAGTAGAAAAATTACT
The DNA here is from genome assembly GCA_017165645.1 of Fusarium sacchari. Lineage (NCBI taxonomy): Eukaryota > Fungi > Ascomycota > Sordariomycetes > Hypocreales > Nectriaceae > Fusarium > Fusarium sacchari. The sequence continues at coordinate 343,911 of JADANP010000016.1, forward strand.
TAAAAAGTAAAAATATATAGGAATTATTAAAATACCTTATTAATACCTAATAATTATTAAAGAATTTTTATTAATAATATTAAAAGTAAAAATATCTTTTTAATTAATAATATTAGCTATATTAATTAATTAAGCCTTTACTGCAGTAAAGGACTTAGTATTTTTAATTAACTCTAGCTTATTTAAAGTCTTAATATTTTAATAAAGTATTTTAAAACTATATTTATTTAACTATCTCTTTTAATAATAAAGATATATTAAATAATTTAAATATTTATTAACTTATTATTATAATTATAATAATTTACTTTTAATAACCTCTTTTTTATACTTTAAATAATACTTTTTAATAATAAAATAATTAATTATTAAAATTAATCTTAAAAATAAATATAAATAGGCTATAATAAACCTTTAATTTTAATAACTTTTTTATTATTATACTTATAATTATAATAAGTATATTAAAAGTAATACTTATAACTAGATAAGGCCTAATACTTTAAGTTATAAAAAGTATAATAACTATATAATATAATAAGGAAACTAGTATTTTTAATTAAAATAGCTTATATATAATAATTATAGGTAGCCTTAGATTTTAATATATTATTAAAAAAAGAAATAAAATATTATAAAACTAAGTTAAGATATATTAGGATTATATAAAAGGAAGTATAGATAAGTAAGTCTTAAAAATAAAACTAAAAGAAAAAAAGAAATTATATTATAACTAAATAGGATATAATACTTATATTATATATACCTTATTAATTTCTATTAATTATAAATTAATTTATATTATATTAAGGAAAACTTATTATAAGTTACTTTACTAACTTATAATAGACTTATAATTTAACTTATAACTTATTATAAGCTTAACTTACTTAACTATAAGCCTTTATAGTATATATATATATTTATTTAGTATTAAATAGAATTTAGCTTATTAACTATTAATAATACTTTTTAACCTTAATAAGCCTTACCTGTATTATTAACTATTAAAAGATATAATTTTATTAATATACTTAGTTTAATGCCTTATATAACCTGTAAATATAAACCTAATATAGACTAGTTTCTCTATTTAAAACCCTAACTATTATAATTACTTAAAATAAAAGATATTTTTATATTTTATATTTTATATTTTATATAAGAATTTCTTTTACTTTTAATAATAAAAAATTAAATTTAAGCTAGCTTTTTATATTTTAATAGCTATTAATAAAATTATTAATTAAGTTAATATAATTAATAAGCTAGTAATTTAAATAAGTAAGTAACTTAAAAATCCCTTATCTTATAATATTTCTATTTAATTAAATAATTATTAATAACTTAATATATTATAGCCTTTAAATAAAGCTAGAATATTTCTTACCTTTTAGGCTTTTTAAAATAACCTAAAATTAAATATATAATAAATAGTAATTAAATATAAGGTTTATTACTATACCTTATAATACTATTAAAATAGTATTTAATTATAATATAATTTTATTTTAAACTTATAAAAACTATTTAATTTAAAAAAATAAATAATAATTTAATTTATTTTTAACTTAAATTTATAAGGATTTTCTTTATAATTATATTTTATAGAAAAAATAATTAATTCTTTATTAGCTAATTATAATATATTACTTATTAATAAATATTAGGCTTATAACTTTATAAAGTAATAATTAAAGCTAAAAATATATTTATTTTAAAAATATAATTATTAAAAAGCTAAATATAAAGATTTAATTATTATTTATAGCTAATTTAGGCTTATATAAAATATAATTATAAAATATAATATTTAATTAAATAATATCTAGAACTTTAATAAAATTAGCTTTATAATAGGTCTTATTATAGCTAGAATAGCTATTATAGGTTTAAAAATATAGAAAAAACTAAAATTAATATAACTTAAAAATTGAAAATAAATTATTATAATCTAAGTAATTAATATAAAAGGTTAAGTAATTATATTATTTATTATTAATATAGGCTAATATTACCTTATTAATTAATATTAAAAATATAACCTTTTATTAAATTAAGTTATTATAATAAGCTAAAATAAATAAATAAATAATAAGTTAAGTTTTAAGTAATTAAAATACTTTAATTAATTTATAATTAATTAATTAATTAATTTTTATTATCTTTTAATTTTTAATAATTATAAAAGCTATTATTTAATTAATTTTAAAAAATATTATAAGAAAAATAAAATTATTATATTTTATATATTTATTTATATATTTTACTTACTTTAACTTTTTAATATTAAGTATTTTAGGCTATTAAAAAAAGCTTATAATTAAAAAATAAAGTATTTAATTAAATATTTTATAATTTATATTTTTAAAATTAAACTTTTTTTTACTTTTTATATTATATTTAAAATTATTTTATAAAAAGTAATATTTAAAGAGATTTTAAAAAAATTAAATTTACTTTTTTTAATTTAAAAACTATAATCTTAAAGCTTAATATATAGTTATAAACCTTAATATTTCCTAAAAAAGCTACTTAATTATTAATATTATAGGCTTTAAAGACCTTAAAGATAATAATAAAGGCTTAATTTTAATTTAAATATCTTAAAAGGTAAATTAAAAAGTATTATAATAACTTCTTAAAGTCTATTATTAAAGCTTTAAAGTTAATTATTAAGGTAATAAAGGTAATTATATATAAAATTACCTTATTAAAAGATAAGCTTTATAATCTTTAAAATATAAATAAAATATTAAGTTAATACTATAAAATAAAAAGAATTAAATTATAAAAAAAAAACTATAATTATATAAAAAGTATTATAAGTAATTAATTAAATAAATATTAATATATAAATAGTAGCTAAATTATTAAAAAATAGTAATTAAAAAAAGTTAAAATAACTAGGTAATTAATATTATAATATATATAATAAAGGCAGTTATAATATAAAGACTTATTAAATAGCTTTTAAGTTATTTAAGGAGGAATTTAATAAATAAAAGCTAGGATTTTTAAACTATAGTTTAAGCTTTTAAGCTATAGGTTAAAAAGGTTAAGGAAAGTAAGTTACTTACTTATTTAGGTTACTTACTTATTAATTATATTATTATAAAAGTATATTATTATAATTTTAATTAAAAGACTTATTTTTATTAAGGCTATATATATATTGCCTTTAAAAGCTTAAAGTTTTTTAGTATTTTTTAGTATATTAGCTTAATATATCTTAGTAAGATATTATATAAGCTTTAACTATTAATTAAACTGCGTAGATTGCGTAATCTTGATTAGCCTTATGATAACACACATTGAAGGACTGCGCTGGGATTTGCTAGTCTAGTAGGCGTCTCTGATGAAGTGAAGATTGTAATACTTCTTGATTCGAGAGATCTTTTTGCTAGATGCCAAGATGTGAAACCTGGTTCAAAAAGACTGCGTTGCTTATTTTGCTAGGAAGTTCAGGAGAAAACATATGTCCGATGGCTATGGGTTTAAACTCCATCCGACCCAAGTTATGACATTACTTTGGTAAATTCAATGTGTCTCAGCATACATTTAGAGTAATACGCTTGCCATATGTATGTCTTCACTCTGTTGCCATTGCCATCAACAGATCAAATCCCAACCCCAAGCCAGTGTCCTTAAGAACTTCCTTCATAGAATCCTTCTTCAGTAGATGCTTATTGCTCCTCAGGATCGTAACGACGGCATCACGAAGGGGACGGTCCGTTTCAATAGTCGAAGTGTATGCTTCTCGGATTGCCTGCAGAAAGTCGTTGGAATGAAGATGAAACTGAGCTTCGGAGATGAACTCTCGAAGAGCTAGTGCCTTGAGGGGTCGTATGCCATACTTTTCGCCAAGGGCATAGACTTTGGTGTGGAGATGCAGGTTTGAGTCAAGAATCGGTCCCGGAGGAGCAGACGGCTGCGGAGGGGCAGGCGGGTTTGGTGCTGGCGCAGGTGATCCGAACATAAATGAGGGGGTGGTGGGAGATGATTGATTGGGCGAAGCTTGGGCAAAAGTTTGGCCTGAGGGGGAGTTGACACCTCCGAAGGAACCACGTCCTCGTCGGCTCCGGCCAGATCCTCTCGCTGCTCCCTGGGAAGTGATAGGTGGCGGAGGAGGAGGAGCAGCAGCTTGAACGAAGGCAGGGGGCTCAGGTTGAGAAACGGAAGCAACGGCAGCCTCTGGCGGTGCAGTGAGCATCTTGATCCTCTTGTTACCGACAAAAGCTGCCCCATAGAGTTCCATCTTCCTCTTTTCTTTCTCGTCGTTATATTCGGTATCGGAGAGATGAGCATCCACATTGCTATCACGGTTATTCGGCGTATACGTATCGTGATACAAGTATTCGATCATCATGCGCACAGCAATGGGATCGTCGTCGGGAAGGTTGATGGTGCTTGTTTGTGCCTCCTACAGAAGTTAGCCTTGGTCTCAGCACAAGCCATCGCAAAGCACAAACCTTGAATTTACCATCGCAAGCGGCTTTGAAGAAGCGGGATCGTGGGCAAATGATTGCCTTGTGGACGCGGTATTGATCTTTGCCACATGTTATCGTGAGATCAGAGTAGTCGCCAGTCTTGAGAAGGCTGAGGAGCGGTTAGTAGCTTGATCATATTTGAACACAGCGGTACTCACTTAACGAGCGCTCTGCTCTGCGCGCCCTGGGCGGCCATGTTGGCTGAGCTTTGTTGCGATGCGCAATGAAGATGTGTTGTTGTGAGATGAGAGGTTGTGATTGTGGAGGTGGAGATAACCTAAAGAAGATTTAGTATCTCTTCTAAGAGACAAAAGATTTAGGTCAATTTAGCACGTTTTCGTTTAGATTCAGTGGGCTTTAGATTAGAGGTCGTGGCACCTTATTAACGTGCAAGTCTTGCTCCCTGGAGCGACGACAGCTGCCAGCAGCTGGTCAGATTTCACAGTAACAACAAGCCCCACAGCCTGACCAAACGAATAAGTAGTGGGAAGGGCTGTTTTCATGGGCAAGTGGCATTACTGTTTCTTGTAAGTTAAGTGTCCTTTGCTTTGGGGTTGTGCCTGTTTATCCAAACAACCTCGCCCATGAACATCTTCGGAATGTTACCATTGCTCTTTGGTTTGGTCACTGTATGAAACAAGAGATATGTAGAAGGAACTATTATCGACTTCGCTCCTCTATTCATCAACTGCCTCCCCCAGCCGCATCAAAATCGGAGGCAAATATCATCCCAAAAGCGACATGTTCATACATCCTACCGCGGTAGGAATCCTTGACCAGAAACTCAACGGGGATAGGCTTTCTCCATCCTGCTTTTCTCCATCCTACACCTGTAACCTTTCCAATCAGCTTCCCAGGCAGTATCCTCTCGTGTGCACCGTCATGTGTGTGGCCATGTTCACTGGGGTCAAGCTCCTGAATATCAAGGCCGAGTTGAGTCGCTGTTTTCACTGAAATGTAATTGAAGGAACCAAGGTAATCAATCATGGCGCTTTTTACTGGAATAGCTTTCCCGTGGTGGATTATATGCCCTTGAATGGCCCGGACAACTCCCTCGCGTGAACCAACCGTACGTGCCGATGTGTCTATTCTCAGTGGCTCGGGTGCCTCCCTAATATCAGGGCTTTGGGGAGTCAGAGGCGTGTCTGGAATTTGTGACGAGGGTGAGGGGGGAGCTGAGTTTTGCCTAGAAGACTCTCCACTACTGGAGCTATGTCTTGACACTTCTGATGGTGCTTCTCGCGGCACTGACAGGCCATGAGACTTGGATGGCGTTGCGCCCGAGGATGGCCGTGGATCTTGAGATGGAGGAGCTGAGCTGAAACTCCGATCTATGGCCGACTGCAGCGACGTCTTTCTTCTTGTCTTTTTTGGCAACTCTCTCGTGCCTTCGCCGTTGAGAACAGGCGGCATTTCTCTTTGTATGCTCAAAGAAATCTCCTCGGAAGTAGATGTTCTGCGACTTGGTGACTCTGTCCTCGTTTCGGGTTCCGTGCCCGTTCGTCGCACTCTTTTCGCCAAGTGAAGAAGAGGTTTGGCCATGGCATTAAACTCGGCTTTAAACTCCGGATTAACACTGAAATGCTGCTCTCTTATTATGACATGGTATTGCTTCTCAACCATCTTCAGCTGGTCACGCAAAGATGCCCTTTTTCGTGTCAGCTGCCTCCCTGCTCACCATCAGAGCATACTTACATCTCTCGTCTTAAACACTGCGCAACGTCGCCTGAAGATTTCTTCAGCATGAACTGATTGACCTCTAATCTTATAATTGGACAGACAAGAGATAAACAAGCTGCTACGAGCTGCATCTCCGGGAACAAGGACTCGACTTCCATCTTATCCCATATACACCACTTGAGTTTCTTGTACAAGTTCGGTTGCTCCTTCAATTTCTTCAGCTCCTTTGCTTTATCTCTCATCTGATTGCTGATAGACTGGGTACCTGAGACGATGGTTTGCATTGAGTTGTTGTCGATCATGTGCTGTAGGATCATCGATGGCGTGGTACTCATTCGCCTTAGTGTCGCGGAATGGCTTTTGAGATCTTCAAGGGCAATGTCGATGCTGGTGGCAGACGTCTGGATGCGACTCGCCATCCTATGGATCTCACTGGCGACGATGCCATTTTCTGAGGCGATTCCTCTGAGGGCTTTAACGAATTGAGCAGTTGGTCTGATCAAACCTACGATGGTGATGACACTGGCCAAAGCACCGACAGGTTCCATTTTGAACTATCTCGATGAGAAGTCGACTGCGACCGTACAAGAGGGGACTCGTTAAAAACAATAGAGGGAGTGAAGAGATTGGATGCACTCACCATACCCATAGCACATTTAAAACAAACATTCCACGTATTGCCATACGATTCGGCTTGTTATTTGAGCGTACATCACAGCCTGCTTCATAGGTGACATTCCCGATGTACTCTCACCAGTGGGTGTGCTCGGATTTCTACTTTTGGCAGACAAGTCAGCCTACGGGTCAATCAACGATTGACACGTCGGGCTGCACAATTGTCGCAATCTGGAACCGACAGCATAGCCTGGTTTCCATCACCCCGCCTCAAGCAGTTGCCTTACTTGCAGTTTGCCCAAGCAAGTCAAGTTTTGAGGCGACCAGTGCAACTGCACATAATACAACACCTTACCATAATCTAGAATCATCACTGGCTGATCCGTGACTCCAGAAACGGTATGCATAGCGGGAGGCGTTCTTCATGGCTCTTGAACGAGGACATGAGATGGCAGTCGTTCAGTACACCCAGGCAGTCATGAGCCGCAACAACTCCCCTTTCAAGACTACCAACAAACAAACCAATCATCAAAATACACAAACGACAAATCTCACACCAAAGAATGATGCAGTGAAACAAACAACAATCTCGCCATCGCTGATAAATCCGCTGACTAATCCCCTTCTCACTCGCGGAACATCAAAACCCCGATCCCTTGACATCATCCTCAACTCACTCCCCCAGGCTCAAGCTCACGCTCACCCAATTCTCCCTCTCAGCCATGGCAAAGGCAGAGCTCGGATTGAAGATCGGCTTCTACGCCTATCCCATCGCCCTCTTCGTCACGCTCCTCGGCGTCCAGTCCGCTCAGTTCTACATAAGCCGCCATGGCAGCACGACGCGTAAAGTCGCGTTGGACAGTGATCTAAAACAGCACATCGACAAGATTCGAAGATTTTACCCGCGGTGTATTTGGGTTCTGCAGGTTGTTCTTTCGGGATTGTTGATTGCGAGTGTGGTGCTTGCTACGAGGGAGGTTTTTGCGGATCAGGATGGTGTGAAGGGCAGCGTTGCCTTTGCGTTTAGCGCATATCTCGTACGTTCCCCTACTTCTCTCGTATGTTAGATAACTGACCAGTTTCAGGCATCTTTTGTTGGAGTGTTATTGTACTACGTCGCTGGTCTTCTTCCTGATCCTGAGGGACCTTGGAATCCGAACTCTGCTCACCTTTCAGCATGGTGCGTCGGTGCCCTTGCAGAGATTGTCATTGCAGCTGCTCTGTCAGCCGTTGAGCCGAAACTTCGAGTATCACCTGGTTTTGTCGACACTCTCAACATTCTCGGCGCTGCAAGAGTTCTTGTGCTGGCGCTCATGATCGGAGCGCTGGGGCTGAGGGAGTACAAGACTAAGGCGCTGGAACCAAAGTCTTTGCCAGAGGAGAGACGGGGACTTCTTGAGAATGGGAATGGGGCAGCGGAGGGATACGGAAGCATTCAGTCTACGGCTGCTGAGTCGAGAAGGACGCAGGTTTCTGGGACAGGATGGCTGGATTACTTTGCTGGGTTCCGAGTCTTGTTTCCCTACCTCTGGTAAGTCACTTCCCTCAAACTCTGCTCATCCACTAACACTCACAGGCCAAAGGGCTCTCCCGTCTATCAAGCCATCGTACTGATCTGCATCATCCTCCTCATCTGCCAACGCACCGTCAACGTCCTAGGACCTCTCCAGCTCGGCACCCTCGTCGACAGCCTCGGCGAAGGCAAACTCCCCTACAAAGAAATCGTCCTCTACGTCGTATACCGCGCTCTCCAGGGCAACCAGGGCGTTCTCGGCGCCGCGCGATCCCTCCTCTGGCTCCCCGTATCTCAGTCGCTCTTCCGGCGTCTCTCCTCCGCTGCGTTCGAACACGTCCTCGGCTTATCACTTGAGTTTCACCTCAACAAGAAAGTCGGCGAAGTCACCAGCGCCCTGAGCCGTGGCGCTTCCATCAACACTTTTCTTGAAAGTTTCTGCTTCCAGGTCTTTCCCATGGTGTTTGACATTTTCGTCGCTGGTGTGATTTTCTTTGTGAAATACGATGCTTTCTACACCATCATTGTGTTCTTCATCATGTGGTCGTACATCTTCCTCACGATCTACGTCGCCAAATACCGAGGAAAGCAACGAAGGGACATGACCATCAAGACCCGCGAGATGGAAGCTGTCAAGACGGATGCTATCGTGGCGTACGAAACAGTTCAGCACAATTGTGCTGTTGCGCGCGAGACGGCGCGGTTCAGAGAGCATGTTACTGTTTTCCAGCGTGCGGAGAGATTGGTGCAGTGGTCATTGAATGGGTTGAACCTCACACAGAGTTCTATTTTCACGCTAGGAACGGCGTTACTTGTTTCGGTGTCGGCATACAAGATTTCAATTGGAGAGCAGACCGTTGGTGAGTTTGTGAGTCTGATCAATTACTTTGTTCAGCTTCAGGGTCCTTTGAACTTCTTTGGGACATACTATACCATGCTTCAGAACAATCTCATTGAAGCTGAGCGGCTGCTTGATATCGTGAGTACTCTCTCCTCTTCGGAAACGGGGTATGCTAACGGAAACAGTTCAAAGAAACACCTGGCGTGGTTGAGAAGCCCGACGCTATCCCGCTGCCTTCACCTAAGGGCGAAGTCTCCTTCAACGATGTCAAGTTCGCGTATCACGTCAAGAAAGGCGATCCCGTTCTCGACGGCATCAACTTCACGGTTGAGCCAGGCACAAAGACCGCTATTGTCGGAGAATCAGGTAGTGGAAAGTCCACGTCTCTCAAGCTCCTCTTCCGCTTCTACGACGTCACAGATGGCTCCATCACCATTGACGGCCATGACCTTCGAGATCTCAAGCTCGAGAGTCTTCGCAGCAACATCGGTGTTGTTCCCCAGGATACAGTTCTGTTCAACGCGACCATCATGTACAATCTTCTGTACGCGAGACCAGATGCGACAGAGGAAGATGTCTACAAGGCATGCGAGGCGGCGAATATTCATGAGCGCATTCTCAACTTTCCCGATGGGTATGAGACCAAGGTTGGAGAGCGGGGATTGAAGTTGTCGGGAGGTGAACGCCAAAGAGTGAGTTACGGCCAGTGATAAGCATTGTGGACTAGTTACTGACATTTGTAGATCGCCATCGCACGCGCCATTCTCAAAGACGCTCGTATTCTTCTTCTTGACGAAGCAACCGCCTCTCTCGACTCACACACAGAGCGTCAGATCCAAGATGCTCTCGAGCGCGTCACCGAAGGTCGCACAACCATCACAATCGCGTAAGTCTAACCCAACCTTTCTCAAACAAGGACTAACAATCTACAGCCACCGCTTGTCTACCATCACAACATCGGACCAGATCATCGTTCTTCACAAGGGCAAGATCGTCGAGCGCGGAACACATAATGAGCTTTTGGCCCAGGGAGGACGATACCATGCCATGTGGGAGAAGCAAACGACTATTGAGAAGAAAGAGAAGGAGAAGAAGGAATTGGAGGGTGAGGCATCGGAGACTGGGTCTCAGTAGATGATGCAGTGTAGGATATGTATTGTAAAATGTTGGAAAGGCATCTCAGCGATTGGCTGTTGGAATTGCTGGTTAGAAGCATGGCGGGTAATAAAAGTCATTATTTGTTGGACGTCGTATTATACTCCAAGTGTCAGTCCATGTTGAGTTGAGTGAGGCTGGCGTCGCACCGCATCTCACAACACCAAACATTGGTCATCTTGACGTTCTTCTCGGCGCAAGCAATTGAAGCCGGCTCAACATCAACTTAGCCAGTCTAGACAACCATCATTCGCCATGACCGCACCAATCGAGAGCACTGCATACAAAGCTCCCTAAAAACACCAATTACATGCAAGAAACCTGTCACAACCTCCAATGCAGCCTAGCCCAACCTCCTTTGCGGGGTTATTCTCCCCCCAAGAACATGCCCGACGTCATCTCACTGAGTTGCTCCGCGGCACGGAACGGTCTGGACCAAGATTAACTGGGACGCGCGTATGTCGGCTGATGAACTCATGAAGTGTTGCATTGAGCTTGGGGGCTGTCAGATTTAAATCTGAGGGACCGAGTAACGCACTGACGTGTTGAGATGAGCCCCGAGGCTGGCGTGTCTTGAATGGGGCGGTCAGAATGGGCCTGAATGTCGACATTGATCATTGTTGAGGCCCAGACATAGAGATACGCGATGTTGGAAGTATCGCAGTCTGTGAAGAAACATCGCTGCCATTAAAATTATTATAGTCATATGTAATTAAGCGTAACCCCTTCTACGTGAGTTTGATAGCATCCTTGGCCTCGTCGTTAGAAGCCTTCTCAAAGAACCGCGCCCAGCACTTCATCAGGAGCATGTTGATCAAATACAACCCTCCGACCACGCCAATCACAGTGAGCACGTACCAGACCCACGAGTGATCACCCAACCACATTATCGCCTTCGTATCGCCGTGATGCCACGACGCGCCCTCGTAATCAGTCAAATAAGGTTCAAGCTCGGTCGCATTGATCACCTGTATCGTAGTCTCAGGCAGCGACGGCTGCTCAAGCAGATAATTCTTCAGCGCCATGGTGAGGAAGAGCGGTCCGGCTGAGACCATTACTGCGACGTGCGGGAGGATGTGCGCCCAGGGACGGGTTATGTCGTTGTAGAGTTGGATTCGGGAGAGGGCTTTTGTGAAGGCGGGATGGTGCGCAGAGGTTATCATCATGTCGTTGGAGACGCCGGTGGGTGTTGTGCTCTTGAAGACGGCGTGGTGCTTGGTGCCGTCGGCCTCGATTTGGTGCAGGGGGATGGTCGCGTTGCAGAGCGTGTCCATGTCGAGGTAGATACCGCCATAGTGATGGAGGACAAAGTATCGAATAGCGTCGGCGCGCTGAATGTTGAAGGGGAATGTATCCCAAGTGTCGAGGAACCAAGGGTACTCTTCCGAGATAAAATCACGAGCCTTGGCATCGGTCCAGTGCTGCGACAATTAGCATCCAATTCCTCAATTAACCACCACGAACAAGAACAAACCTTGTACTCGAACTCAGAGTAAGTCTCCCGACAGCTCTTGACCAAATCCTTCCACGCCTCAGGGATGGTCTCATTCGCGCTGGTCTGGTGGAAAATCCTCGGTATCGTCCTCTGCGCGGGGACATCCTCGCCAAACGAGGTATCATTCAGGGGCAACGTTAATCTCGCACCGAACAGCTCCTCATTCCGACGCAGCAGCGTGATGAGAGGGTAGAAAGCATGGACGAGCACAGCGACGATGAGGAAGTCGATGAGGAGGAGTATCACGGTCGAGCGGCGCAGCCTCGGCAGGCGGAGGTATTTCTTTGGCACCGAGGGCGTCGCCCACTCGAGACGTTCTTCATCGTAGGAGTTTTTTCGTTCGGGACCGAGGATCGGTGAGGATGACATGTTGAGGGGAGGATGGTTTTATTAAAGTAGGTAAGTATCGAAGAAGAAGAAGAAAAGAGGGAGGGAGGGAATAGGACCGGCGAAGCGGCTTGGCGTTGAGTGCGCTTTTGAAGGAGTGGAAGGATTGAATTGTTTTTGGGGCTGAGATTAAATCTGACGCTCGCGAAAAGATGGTGGATTGCGCCGCAGGGACAGTGGCAGTACCTAGGCAAGGGGAGGAAAGAAAACACAGGACCTCGATCCTAAATGACAATAAGACTTAGGTAAAATAGCCTAAGTTTAGGATGACTTTTGCCTAGTTTATTTTGGCACCTTACAGTAAGGTTCGCTGTTTTCTTGCCCCCTGAGGCTAGGTACAGTTGCAGTGCACCAGAGGGAGGGGGCCCGCTCCACTGATAATAAAAGGGTCACCCCCCTAACAAAAGCGAGAACGAAAAATCCGAGGGGAATTAGGGGGTCCGCGGACGACGGGATTGGCTGACCATCACCCCACTCCGATTCTCCCTCTGATAATTTCAGCGCGTGCATCTCGCCCTGAGTTTATAGTGGCCTCATGCTCTGCAGTTTCTGTCACCTGCAGCCCCCCTTCCACTAACTTTTAGCCTCTGCGGAAATGGATCGTCTACGTCACCAAAGCTGAATGGCCCAAGTGACCAATTGCCAATTGGTGCTGGCGCTTCAGGGGGGGATGGATAGGCTTGGCGGGTTGGAGCGCTGTGTTATTACGTGTCTTGGCTTAGGTTCCATTGAATCTGGGAGGCAGCCCCTAATAACGCCCAACTAACGCTCTGTCCTGCCCGTCTTTTTATCAATTCCGTACCTAGCCCAGTGCGTGCGTGCGTTTTAGCGGTCTGTACTCCGTACTCCGTAGCTGTGATGAGAAGAAATCCTGATCCCAAATCCTTGCTTCCCTTGTTTTGACCATCTTCCCTCCCCCTGTCCATTATTCTCCGCGTCTTCCGAAGCTCGTTCTTTATTTATCTTTTAACGTAAACTTATTTCTCTCTCCCTCTGTCGACTCACCCGACCCAACCTATTTGCTGCGACAACCTTTAAGCTTCTTTTATCTTGATACTCTATTTTTTCCTCCTCACCTTTCTTTCGTTTTTTTTTAATATCTTTACAGGCCGGCACGTGCCGCAGTAGAGGACATCATGGCTCAAACTCAAGAGAAGGAACCAGATTTGGGTGAGCCGCAGTTTGCCTACCACGCCGTCGTGGAGCCAATCGTACGTATCTCCCTCCCACGATAAACTCTCGCGGCGGGCAGAAGTCTAATGTTGTGGTCTTTTTTTTGGCGGCACGTGCAGTTTATCGTCGGTGTCATGATCGCTTCATGCTACTTCAACCGCCTCCGAAACTTCTCCATCATCCCTTCGTCAAAGAGCGCCGACCAAGGTCTCCTCGGCCAATCGAAGCTGGAGCCATGGGACGAGGAGGACGTCCACGACGAGACGGAGCGTCTCAACCTCGCTGACGCAGCGTCGCCTACGGATACACACCCGCCCAAGAAGCGAACATGCTGCGGCACTGTTGTCCACACGCCCAACTCGAGTCGGTACGCGAAGTACTATCACTCGCGCTTCATACAAAAGTTCCCGTTCCTCGTCGAGATGTTCTACTGGGCGGTCAATCTGCTCTTCTACGTCGGCGTCAAGTCGGCGAGTGAGCTTATCGCCGCCACGGATGGCGTCTGGCAGACGGCGGAGAACCATGGAAAGGCGGTCTTGTGGTTTGAGCATGAGGGTCCGTTCAGCTGGTTGTTTCCCCTGCGCGAGATCGATGTCCAGAGCTTCTTTAGGAACGATCACCAGACGATGCTCACCATCTTGAACCGCGCGTACTCCCTTATTCACATCCCCGTCACTGTCAGGTTCGTTGTCGCTGCTGCTGCCCCTCCCACGGAAACAAACATGGCTAACAAGCTTCAGCTTCCTTGCATGGTATTACTACGCCGCACCGACGCACGCCCAGTTCGCTGAGGCTCGTCGCATGATGACGCTCACAAACCTCTTCAGCTTCGTCGTCTTCACGACGTACCCATGCATGCCGCCACGTCTCCTCCCCGAGGAATACGGTTTCTTCGACACCGTCCGCCGCGAAGACGCCGAGTCAATCTACGCCACCAACAAGTTCTTCAACCAGCTCGCCGCCTTCCCCTCTCTTCACTTTGGATACTCGTTCTGCATCGGCACTGTCCTCCTGTACCACTCTGGCCTCTTCCGCCGACGCCTCGCACCCCGTGAGAAGCGCATGAGCAAGGCGTGGCAGGTCTTCTTCGTGGTGCTGAGCATCGTGTACCCGGCGTTTGTTTTGACCATCATTGTTGCTACGGCGAATCACTACTGGCTGGATGCCCTTGCTGCTACGGGGGTTGTTTTGGTTGCTTGGCTATCGAACCGTATCTTGCTTGGTCTCTTGCCCTTGGAGGATCTGTTCCTCTGGTGTGTCAAGCTGGAGAAGCCCTTCCCTACGACCGGTAACCGGGGAGGAAAATAAACAACACTCAGCATGCTTTACTCAATCATCACATAACGATATCCCATAGCAACCCATCGCAATGAACAAATTACTTAATGCTAATCTAGAATAATGTCAATCAAAATGTACACGCACGCTTCCTCTTGAACCCCCCACTTCACGATATCCCACAAGACGATATGATATGCTCACGTGCTCACCTCGAAACAAGGCTTGACCCATGCTCGCCCTCGTCTGGCGGTGCGGAGAATGTGAAATTATGGTGGAGTTTTGACCATCCCCTTTATGCGCTTGACGGAATTGAATGTGGGACCAGTTGAAGGATCGGACCCGACGAGATTACCGTGCCGAATCCCACGACGGAGGCAATGAAACGCCGTTGGAGTGATTAAAATCTGACCGATTTTGTGTGGCACCATTCAATTCTGGCTGACGAGAGACGACAGACGGGCTGAGCGAACGCGCGGACGAATTAATACGCGTAGATAAGATAAGATGCGAGCAAGACAAACACGCCCAAATACGCGTAGGTTTCACAGAATGTTGATCGGCATCGGTGAATACAAAGTATCGAGGATCGGGGTCTCGGACGTTGGAATTTAGAGTTCAATTAACTTTCAAGCTTCAAATTTTCACTCAAGGGGCACTTGATTCATTCCTCTCTGTTCTCTTTTGTCCAATCACGCTGTGCAAGAGACTCACTTGTCGAAAGGACCCTGCATCGCTCGTGTGGACGACAGCGCATCCGAGGAAGCCGGTTGCACTGCGAAGTGTGAGATGCTCATCTCGTGTTTGAGATGCCATGTGCAAAAGGTCTCTGTGGAGTGTCACGGCGACTGCGCAACGTCGCTGAATTAAAAATGAGCCATTTAGTGAGATAACTCGTAATTGAAACATGCATGTCAATCCCGTTGGTTCCGCAACTAGAGCGGACTCGCTGTTTCGAATTGTTCTAGAATTGAAGATGATCTGATGGTGTTGGAAATCTCAGGTACCCGAGCAGTCCTACCCTGAAGCTCTCCGCCAAGAATGGGTCTGTTCCCCAGACCCTGAAAATCCAGCGCAAATCTTTTGTGTGCGATGTTCAGGGTCCAGTCCTGGTGAGATGTTGTGAAACGTGAGTCGGAACACGTGTTTTGCAATGAATTTTGGCTGTGCGAGGCAGATTTCCATGGTTGCTTATCACAGTCGTGTGTACAGCGCTGGCGGTGCACCGTTGTACCCTGTAGTGATGCGACGCAGTTTGATCAACTTACAGCTCAACACAATCCGAGGCCAGTTGAGTCATGGCATTTGCAAGAATGGCATAAATAATGAAGATCTCTATAAAGACTTGGCGTAATGTTATCATAAACTTGCTTAGGCTTGAGTTTTGGATGAAGTTGGGGTCTCGGTTTGCAATTCCATGCAATGCACAGCTGACAATTGATGTGATTCACGACGACGGGCTACTAGTTACATCGACATGTGATAACCCTGCTCCGCCCATCCATAGGCATTGTTATGATACCCTTTGTTCCTTTTTAATCCTTGCTTCCCCCATTCCCATCATTTACTTCTTAGCAACAGCCTTGGCGAGGTCGGCCAGGGCCTCACGGCGCTTGAACTTGGCATCCTCAATGACACCGGCATCAGCATCGCTGGAGAAGTTTCCGCTCCAGGTGACAAAAGTAGCACCCTCGTGCTTGCCAGAGGTGATGGGGTAGGCGCGCACAGTGCTGACGACAGAGGTGTAGCTGAGCGCGGGCTGCGACGAGATGACGCTGTAGGTGATGTAGTGGTCGATGGACGAGTGCTCCTCCTGCTTGACCTCGAGGACGGTGCCGTCCTTGAAGGTCCACTTGACGATGTCGGTATCAGGGGATGCGCCCTTCACCCACTCGCTGGAGGAGAGGGCAGAGTAGAACTTGGAGAAGTCTTGGAGCTTGATCAGGTGCCAGACGTCGCTGAAGGGGGCTTCGATGACGGCGGACTCGAGAACCGAGGTGGAGGTTGGGATGCGGGACATGATTGCGGTGAGTGTGAGGATGAAGTTGGATTGATTGAGTTTTTGATGGATTGATTGATTGACGTGTGAAGTGGTTGTTGTTGTTGGGAAAAGGTAAATAGAGGGGTCGCAGGAATATTTGGTGGTGATTACTTTAGTGTCGTCATAGGTAGCTCAGAGCTCTCTACATTGGGCAGTAGCTACACAAGCTGTGCCGTTTTGAGGAATGAGGTGCCTGAGGCAATCAATGTCGTCACCATCACACAATTCAATGAATGCCCTTTGGCTTTGGGAATATCTTCAATTCATTAATTCTACAGTGCTTCACTCAATTGCTCGTTCAATTGCGACAAATTTTTCTTGAAACTTTTTTTTCTTCACTGGCGGGGACCTGATGGGTGGAACCTCATTCACGATCGATAGCACACCAGGGGAGGGGTAAGAAAACTGATGGCCACTCAGCCGAGATGATAAAAATACCCAGATACACATCAGACAATCTTGGTGGATCTCTGATACCTATTTTAGTCACCTCAGCTCAATGCCCGATGTTTTTCTTGTACCCTATCACCAAGCCAGGCGTTAAAGTGAAGAGGAGCCACTCAGTTACCCACTGGCTCGAATGAATGGCTTACATTGACTGGTGCACAAAAAGTTTGGCGTACGTAAAAATAACCCATGTATTGGTCCTCAACCTACTCCGTACTTCAACGTATACGCTACATATAAGGAAGAGGAGATGACCCTCATTCAGGCTGCTTGGCCTCGCGTTCTGCTTTCTGGCTCGCCTGTTTGTGCGATCTCGTAACTGCGCGAAACCAGTAAAACGTTCCCAGGGTGAGAGGGATGGCGAAGATGATGTACATCCACCATTGGCTAGACATGACAAGACGTCCATTCTTGCCGTCGTCAAAGTCAAAGTTGAATATCCCCATGCTGAAAAGTGTCTTATCTACTGTTAGCATTGTTTCCGACTCCGAGTATCGGACTGCCGGGGCTTACTGCAACAAATGTTGATGGCAGGTAGAACATAGTGAGTTTAGCAATGGTGATCATAGCCTCGCTGTCGAGCTTTGTGGCTATGGCAATCTCATTCATTCTGCCACTGTCTTCTCGATTGGCTTCTGTCAATCTTTTCATTGCTTCAGTACTTGCTTTGATGGCGCTATCTGCTCTGAGGCTCAGAAGAGATGAGAGCTGCGAAAACAGGAGTTAGAATGATGTGCAAGTCCATACAAGAGGTGGTATGGATCGGGACTCACTGTCGATAAGCAGACGTTGATTCTTCTGATGCGTGTATTCTGGTAGATCTTGAAAGAGATCGCCTCGGAGCGAAGAGTCTGCAAGTTCTTCTCAACGCGGAGAAAATGCTGATCACCATTATCGGGGATAGGTAAAATCTTTTTCCAGTCCTTATGCTCGCCAATGGTGTCTTCGATGATCTGAATAATGCAATCCGCCGTCTCCAAGATCTTCTCCATGTATGGCAACGACTTTCGAAGTTTTATCGCCGTCTCTTGTACTTTTGTCTCTTCCTTCTCGGTGATCTCGAACCTGAGCGAATTGCCATAGTCTTCCTGTAATCCTACTGTTTAGAAGCAGTGCATTTGATAGACGGGGGGGTACTCGCCATTTCGCTAACGTGAACAGAGAATGCCTGTGCATGCACACGCTGAGTCTGAAGAACTGAGCTCAAGGCACACGTCACAAAAGCAAACGGGCTATCCCTCACGCCCAGTTCCTCTGCTTTCTTGCAAACTTGTATCAGCTTTTCACTAGTACCAATTGGCTCTGAGCATAAGATGCGTGTTTGTCTCGTCTTTGTATCGAAGCTGAGATAGAACATGTCATGGCTTTCGTGCAAATGACAACGTCCGCCGGGTAACTCAAGTCGTAGCGATTTAAGCTCTTGAAAAGGAAGCATGGATGTTTTTGAATAAAGAATTACAAGCGGAAGAGTAAACCATATATCTGTTAGAGAACAAGTCAGTTGTATCACATGCCTGGAAATTGTCACTTACCATAGTGGGAACCGTATACCCTTCGGCCCAACCCTCTGAGGACGTTGCGCTCGAGATCACTTGAGATCCATGGTGCAAATCTCAGGCTGTGGAATAATTCGCGCACTTCGCTGAAGTCAAGAAGAAGTCCAGGCCCTAAAGCTATATCGCTGGGCAGATAGTTAGATCAGTAAGGTTGCACTGTGCGATCAACAGACAGAATATGTATATTTTCATCATCCAATCGAGTCATGGCTTCCTGCATCTCTTCAAATTCCTGAACGGTGAAGTCTTTCATTTGAAGTTCTGCTCCCCGTCAGCAATATTCCTTGACTCTGGTATAAATACAGATACCCACCATCTCCGACATAAGTAAAACATCGATACACCAAGAATTTTCTGTCTCTCGGCTTACTAAAGTCACGCAATCTCACGAAACTCGTGGTCTCCAGTTCGTCCATATCAGGTGCATAAGCAGGCGAGTTGGGATTAGCACTGATGTCGACCAGGAGTTGAGCATCTGCGCTAGATGGGCTGGATGACCGTGAGGACGGCATCTTGAGAAGAATACGTAGCGCGAAAGGCGAACAAGGAGGGATATCCTCGATTGAGTTTCGTAAATATGGAGGTAACACTCAGTTGATATAGCTGAAAGCCGCGGCTGAACCCCCTTGTTTGAGCGGAGAGGCTTAGACATGGATTGGCAGTGAGCCTTGGGAACTGCCTCGTGATACGCCACAAAGTGACTTCAGGCAGCAACACTGGAGATACCAATTTCCATGGTAATTGTAGACTAAACTAGATCATTGCTGAGTGTTGGCATGCGAACAGGCAGTGGGATACATTATTTGGGCGGCATTTACAAGGCAACATGCCCCAAGGAATATTTACTAAGATAATATCCATGTTAGAATTGCCGTCCCATTCGACTATCCACAGCATCCAGTCTAAACCTCTTCAGCACAAAGAAATTATTCGCTCATTCCAATCTTCCCCTCCACCGCTTCTCTTCCCTCTGCGCCGCTCTGTCGCTAGTAACCTTGAGCCTTGAGAGCTGTGCAGCGAGAATAGCTTCATTAGCCTGCACAACCTCTCGACTTCCTTGGACGGTTCGTCGATGTGCGATCTCCATACCTGGCTCTACAGGAGCCGAGGGGTCAACCCGTTTCTGATCTGGCACCTCTCGACGTGAAACGCGAGGTTCTTCGTGTTTGCGATGCGAGATGACTCTCCCAGAAGGTAGCCTGACCGCATCACTTGCATACTGCTTCCTATCCCCCAACGCATCTTCGTATTGCGGAACCTCGTAAGAATCTTCTGTCTCTGGCGATAAGTCGAAGCGACAGTGGCCTTTGGCTAGCATGTGATGCTGTATGCCCTCGACGGTACTCCGGCGGATGCCGCAGCAGATGCATTCTCTGTATGTGGTGATGACAAAATGAAGATAGGAGACTAGCGTTTCGAGACCGGCTGCTAGAAATTCTTGGAAGGGAACATTGAAGCCGTGTGCTGAAGACATATGTTTCATGCTCTCGTCTAAAATTGAAGAGTCTTTGGTGCAGAAGCGGCAGTGACCAGACACGAACTCTGTTGTGACGAGCCCCTGGTCTTCTTCAATCCCTTCTTCTTCAGTGTCACTTCGGATTCCAGGTCATCGTCCTCAAATTTATCTCTTGTTTGTCTTGTAGACAGGGGCAGTTTTGAAGAAGAAACGGTTGTTGATGACACTGTAACACCATGGATTTTCTCTTGTAGTTTCTGATCACTTCAATCGTGAATTGACGTTCAGTTCCTTCTTCTATTTCAGTAGTGGAAGAGATATCCACTGTCCGTCGCTTTTGAAATGGGCTTTCCATGTTTCCAGTCCTCGTAGCTCAATGCCACAGAGCCTGCAGAATGAAGGAGTCTGCGCGACTCTAAGCGACTGTTGTTGATCGCTGTCAACAACACTCATGCCTGCCATGGTCCATTATCTGGTCTTGCAAGTCGTCCTCTGGGGCTGAGTATTAGTTCGACCGGGCTTGGGATGTTTAATACAAATAGCAGACTTGATAAAATAGGGAGAAGCGTGATAATGGAGTTTATTTGTCAGGCCCTGTAGGGGTTGTTGGCGTGATGAGTCGAACTGATGCTGCCCTTTTCGGACACTGATGACTCGGACCCGGGCCTCCGTGGGTCCGGTTGGTCACAAACACTTCATCCATTATAATCTCTCCTCTAACCCCAAAGGACCAACTCAAGACAAGCCAAGAACCCCAAAACCCATCACAAGATACGCCTGTGCAATCGACCTCAACAACAGCTAGCCCGACTACAGCTGTGGCCTTGCCTAATCTTAGCTAACCGTAGGACCATCCAGACTGAAATCTGGCGCACCCGCGTCTGCCTCGTCCATCATGCCTTATATACCCGCAACAAGTACAATGAACCCGAGCCCCTTCACTCAGTCCTCAAACCCGATGCCAACAGCAAGCCATTCCGACCGGCCAGTCTCTCAGCGCACCCGGGCGATGCTTTCTACGAAGCTGTCTATCATACACTTGCCGATGCATTTGCAAGAGAGACCAGGATTAAAGTTGAATGGGTGGCTCAGAATCCAGTCAATGTTGACGCCGGGGATGCGGAGCGGGATTGGGTTTATACTGTCATCCAAGTTGTGGTCCTTCTCGGTGATGATGAGGTTCGGGCGCATTGTGATCACTGGTTTGTTCCGGCTTTGTCAGGACGGGTCACAGATTATTTCAAGTTCGACGGGGGAGTTAGGCAGGCGAGATTGGATGCTTTGATCAGGCTGTGCAAGTGAGGTTGTGTTCAGGTAGACTCTGACGTTTCACATTGCCAATGAACCGACATGTTTGAGTTTTAGGCATCCTTCAATTGTGGATCCCATCTTGTTCCATCACCAAGTCTTTCTCCAAACATTCACCCCCGACGTCTCACAACCGTACAAACAGGTCCCCATCTCAGTGGTACTAGGTTTTTGTATTCTGGAATTCCTTTGTTCTGCAGACGCCTACAGGAATAAATATCTCAATCTTCTTACCAAAACTAGGTGACTTATGTGGCTTGCCTGGAGTGAAACACTCGTTCTCCTTGTCTCTTCAGTTAGTTCAGTGAAAAGGCGTAGTAACTTGCTTTATTGCGAAAGAGAGTTAAGTTTCCAAACATCTGGCACCGCCTACTACTACATATACCTTAAATCCTCTGGCATTCCCCAACTTCATCTCTCCGTCACCGCCACCTACTTTGCATGCCTGTTGACTCTCATTCCTGCCCTCACCTACGAAACCACCTACCATTAAAAATTCCCTTCAAGCATCGTACATTCGCTTGATTCACAAAAAGGTCATCAAAACCACAAAAATGACACCCAAGAAACCCAAGGAATCCAAAGTGGACTATATCCGCCGGGGCCGCGAGTTCCGTCGTTTCATTGATGCCCATTGCACCAAGGATAAGACTCATGGTTTCAACGACCAAGATATGTATTGGATCCGAGAATACTGTCCTGAGTCGGGTGCGGATGTAAATGAGAGGAAATATGACAAGGAATGGGTTCGTAATGCTCGGTCTTTGTCATTAACTATTTTTCACTGGAGAAAACATATGAAGACGTTGGATGAGAACAAAGGTGCAGCTGAGGTACCTCGATATGCCCAACAAACAGCCGCCAGCTCCAGAAGGCAAGTCAAAGCGGCTTCTGATCAGATGCCAGGACAGTTTCCGGTTAATGAGCCAGAGCTCCTAGGTCTACAGGAGCAGGATAAGCCCACTGATAATCCAGCCCCACTGAATGCCGATGTCTCGGTCCTTGACGATGAGGATATCTATGAGGAGAACATGGGCCCTCGAGTGCGACGACATGATTCCCCTGCCTCGGCTGACTACCAGCGGCATCCTAGCCAGTCTTTGGGAGGTTCCGAGCCACAAGACCAACACTTGGACAGTCAACATGTCGCTCCTCTCACTCTTGGAGATCGAGGCTCAGATTATCATCAGCCCGCACCTTTAGCCCACGGCTTTGAGCCACATGACAGTGCAACTGCTCTCTTTAAAGATCAACCACGCCATATAGTTGAGTCACATAGGCCCGGTCTGTATCCTGCGACATACAGGATGGGCCAAGATACCATTACACAGGACCACCGCTCATTCCGAGCGGCTTTTGGTAGGCCCGCAACATCCTGGAGCCAAGCAAGCCTTGAGAGAAGCCAGGAAAACCTCCCAGCTCGCGAGGGAAATATCATCTCTTCGCCCCAGACAGACTCACGTATCCTGCCTCAAAGGTCAAGACTGCCTCCTGCACCGACACACCAAGAGGCGGCTCCAGATTGGGTGGAGATACCCCAGCGATCTATTCGTCTGCATGGACGATGGGGAGTGCAGAAGGCAGAACCCTGTCTTCGCCACCATTGTCTCTGGTAATACACCGGCGCATATTTAGATCTCATTTTGTTTGCTAACTCTACAATCAGATGAAGAGGCAGATCTAGCGACATTTGAGGCAGACAAGCTCCTCGTCAAGCAACTTGGGAAGATTGAGGTCATCCTCCTTGCTTTGAAATACCACGGCTTTTGTGGACCAAATGAACGCTCCGAAAGCTTGGCCATGTTTCTCACGATGAGATCTCTCACAAGGCCATGGTCGCCAGTGGCGAGCACCTATACCATAGGATTCGGTGAGTTAGTACCTCTACGTTGCAAGTCTGTTCTAAGCACATATAGCCCCGAGAACGTCAGCATGCAGGAGGAACACCGGCTGGATCGTTTGTTAGATTGTTCATCCTTGGGGGACATTGCGAAGTACCGTTTCCGATACTCATCACACCGTATGCCAATACCTTACACATCCTGATCATAGCTGACGAGAGCCATAGGGCCTGGAATTGGCGAGCAAGGCTTCGCACTGCCAGCTGCGCTGAGCGCCCCAGCTACTCCTCGACTTCTCCCGCAGCACAGCTACGCGGAAACACGAGGGCCCTGTGGCATTCCATGCATTGATCTCACCGGGGAAGAGGAATGATCTGCACGGCGTAAAGACTGAAAGCGCAACGTAGTTCTGGCCAGTACCTGGGAAATATTTCTATTCAACTTTTGAGAGGCTTTTAAAGGTCTTATTCCTTTACTTCTTTAAGCCATTTTTTTCGAACAGTATCTTTTCAAGACTTGACAATAGAATAAGGCCAGAAATCGGTCTTTTTGCCAGATGCAACGATTAAAAGTGAGATTGGCAGGCCTAGGGGGGTCACTGACACCCTGTATCTGGCCTCTGCCACTTTTATGTAGCATGCAGTGGTACGAGGATGTAATTGATATGTGAAATTAAGCTTATATTCTTCCGAATTTTGTCCCTGGATGAGTTTAACTACTTACCCGTCCCTCACAGATACATGAAACCGAACGTGGATCAACCTCTTGTTCGACCTAGTTATCAAACGGTGAGGGCTTAGTAAGCGTCATTTTTGCAACTAAGATTGACGATGAGGTGGCGGTGTGGTCTTCGGACTGCAGCTGCAGACCTTCGTTTGACATCATCCCCTACAGCAAACTCTTTGGAACGTAGGATGGAGAGATGGTTGGGATGACGATGAAAACGGCAGAGACGAGTGGAATGCCTTTTTTTGGTGTTGTTTACCTTTCTGGCCTTGAGGCTGAAGCCGCTTTTTGACCCCTCAACCCTATCAGAGTAAATAAAGCATAAGTCGATAGTCGGCTGACTTGGGCTAGTAAGTGAATAGTCTATTGTAAAACTCTATTGCTGTATCTAAACCTTTCTGCCTGGTGCGCCTAAATGTTGAAGTTATCCCTGTCTATTTTGGTAATGTACACTCGCACCAGATAACGCTGATGGGCTCGAATTCGACCACAGAGGCATCATGTTCTCGGCCAAGTAAAACGCTCCGGGTGCTGATAATGTCAGTCGCCCCACGTATGTTCTGGTATGAAGAAGACTGTTCCAGAAACTGCCATAGTGTAGTAGGACACAAAACTGGCTTTCCTGGCAGTGATGAGTGCAGATACACAGTGTTGCGCGGCAATGGCAAGATGATATCACTCTTGGATGTTGATAGGAGAGTAAATGATTAAAGGGGGCCGGATTACTAAGACTAAACTGAACTGCAATCCTACTATACAGCCAAATTCTAATACTGCTTCACCAGCGAATCACTTACTTATTATCGCTCATCTTCCATATCTATAATTCTTGCGACGAAACACATCGGCCCTCCAATTCCAGAAGTATGATTTGTCCTTCTCTAACTCAGTTAAAAACTCAAGTGAACTATATAAGAATCGGGATGTATCATCTGCGTTCCGGAGATGTAGCCTTACAAGGACATTATCTCCATCATCTCGTGGTTTGGGACAGTCCGGATAGGTGCACCACTGCCCAAAGGTCTCTCGCTCGTTCCTTGGACGCCAGATGGCCCAGGGGTTGGCGTGTGCTGTATCAACGTTGGCTTTGCTGGGCAGATGGTACATGGTGTCTCGATGTCGAGCCCAGTCCAAGAGATTTGTGAGCCAGGAGACCATTTTGTCTTCTTGGAGGAGGATGGCTTCTTGTCTCTCAATAAAAGCTTGGAACGTTGAGTTGACTTGGACCAGGGTCTCTCGAATTTGCTTGATCGGGTCCAAGAGAGTGCTGAGCTTAGGGGGAGCTCTCCTGAAGAAGAACCAGGTTTTCTGTGGCGGTGGCGGGTCGTGGGTTGCGGCGATGTGCAAGACAAGATCTATCTTGTCAAGTGCCTCCCCCAAAGCAGCGTCGAATCTATCGATTCTTTCCATGATACTCATGAAAGTCACCCTGAGACCTTCAGACTCGATCTTTTCTTTGAACTGGGCCAACCATTCAATCGGCATAGCTTCACACCATGTCGAGTTATCAGGCCAGTCATTCCTAATGGGAGTTGGGTGGCAGGGCGGGGGCATTATCACGTGGAAATACTCCCGCGCGAAGGGCGTTATAAACCTTATGAATACAAACTTAGAATTTGAGGGGAGGTCGAAAACAATAGCATTGATGACTTTTTTCAAAAGCTTAACCGCAAGGGAAACATGACCCCCAAGCTGATCGCAGAGATCAATGGTGTAAATACCGCCATCTGTAAGAGGCTTGTCCTTATTTGTGCGTCGATACTTGCGGTACTCCAAGGGATCCTGCATCGCCAGGCCATTCTTCTCGTCCCAAATCTTGCCGATTATATAAATCTTAGAGCAAGATTCAGAGATTACCCTGGAGGACTGGTGAAGAGCTTTCACATATGCCCTAAGTTCGACAGTATCGACCGTTTCTCTAGCAAGATTGGCTTCTTGGAGACATATATGGTGGTACCGTTCGAGAACTGGAAGTTTGTCACTAACGAAGGGCGGCTGTTCCGGTTGGTACGAGTACGTTTTGAGAGAGGGGAGGGCAGTGACGGTGGCGAATAAGATGAGGCCGAGAACACTCCAGAGGATGATACAGCCATTGAAACGGGGTGAGAGACGAGATGCTGAAGAATTATGCTCAGGTGGCGGTGGTGGCAGTGAAGAGGAAGAAGAAATGTCGATGTCATCTTCATCTTCAGAAGGCCAAAGGTTGATATCGTTACACTCGATAACATAATTGGGTGGCGACGGAGCAGCCGATGAAGCAGGGTGAGAGTCGCGGACATGGCAAACACGGTCTTGGTCGTAGAAATGAAAGGTGTCGTCGCCAAGACCAGGAGACGTCCAGTAGCCGTTATGGTAGCAAAGACTGACGGTCGCGACACGCTGGTGTGTCTGGGCGAGGCTGGGATGTGGATGAAGCCGTAGCCGAAGAACAGAATGACCTGTATCATCGTGATCTTGCGCTTCTTGTCGGTCTTGAGGTTGCAGTTGCTGTCGCTCAAGACTTGGACTAGTCATGTCTGAAGAGGGCCTTGGTCTCTGCGGGCTCGCAGGCACCGTTCGAGATCGGAGGTTGCGCTCGGGAAGCATCACCTCTGAATTATGACAGAAGGATGAAGCTGTAGTCAATTTCGATGTAGCAAAGAAGAGTGCTTACGTTGCGAGGAGGCGAAATGTCGAGACTTGGGGGTTTTCCTTTGTTCTCGCCAGCGCCAACAACGAGATATTGGTGCCTGAGGCATGACACAAGCCACCAACACCAATTCTAGGCACAGACCATAACCAAAGAGAAATGATTGTTATGGTGTCTAAGTTGTGAGCTAGAAGTGTTATTTGCCGCTGAGACTTTTGGTTGAGAGCTTATTCCAGCCGACAGAACCTAGGACTTTCTCCTCCTCCTGATCCTTCGCGTTCAGCCTTTCTAGCCGTAATGCTTCCACTATGTCAACCACGTTGAGGTCAAGATGTTTCTGTTAATGATGCTCACCGCTAATATTGAGCGTTAGCTTCTGAGAGAGGTAGCATCGGTTGCATTAGGGTTGGCTTATAAGTCATTCGTGGCCAAGAAGCACAGGCAGGCATGGGAGTTAACAGTCAGGAGAGACGTCCAGTGATCGCAGATGGAACAGCCTTCAGCGGCTTCAAGAACACTCTGAACTCCAACACAACTAAATGCATATTGAAGGGCAGATTAAGGTTGCTACCACGGAAGGCAGGCAATATAGTCTGCTGACTACTGTCTTGGCTCCTGTCGCATGAAATGCTACAAAAATATGTCTCCCTATAAGCTTCTAACATTATATTGTCTTCTGCTACGCCAGAATAACCCGCTCCAAAGCCGCTGTGGTGTATCGCTGCATAATGAGATGCTTTTACGCCCATAACCCAGAGCTTTCGACCTATACATAACATCCCACCATATGTTAAAGGATAAGTGTATCAGTAAGGATGGAATAACGGTAGAATGGAGCAATACAAGACGTCATCTCCTGCCTTCTGCGAATCTAATGAGCTTCTGCGTAACAAAGTGTGGAACAAGTAGGTACAGCAGTCCGGTGTGAACGATCAAAATAAGCATGAGGCAGGAAGAGTATTCTTTAGAGAGGTTATGATATACAGCAACGTCTTGAGGTGCAAAGAACTTCCACCTCGACTTCTCTAATATCGCAGATACTTAAGCTCTTGGCTGCTTTTTGTAGCTCGACATGGCAGATCCATCTCTTCTCGAGACTTAAGAAGACACATATCTGTGTCACAGGAGATGTCAAACAACGTAGCAAGTATACTTGGCGATGCTATTTCTAGTGGCCTGGTGTATCACAACCTGCGTTTTTGTGTGTGACACTGACATTAAGGTGTTGATTACAATGAAAAAAAAAAAGGTTCCAAATTACTGTACAGACTAGCTGAGCTTTACCTAATTTTGACGAGCAACAGCGAATGGATTCGCGGTAAAGGTACCATTTGGATCTGCTGCAGCCCTTACTTTGCCGATACTTTGATACTTAGCCTCATCTTCATAATACGTCTTCCAGACTTCAGGCTTAGCCATATCCCAATCACCCCAAGAGCCCCAAAGAACGCGCCTATCAGTTTTGCTAAAGCAGCTGTTGGCACCAATCATGATGCTGTCATTCTCAGCCTGCCACTGGTTTGCGAGCTTCTGCGACTCTTCGTACTTTGGATCGGTTCTGTTCAGGTACCAACAGTCCACGGTCTGGAGAACTGTTGAGTCTCTCCAGCTATAGGCGGCTCCATTGCTGCGGTTCGCGTAAAACATGGAATTCTCACCGCCGAAGCACTGGATCTGGGCCGACAGCTTACAATTATCGTAGAGTGGATTTTTCACCGGCTTCTGGTTCGCGCCATCTAGCTTTTCTTTGGGATCGCAGATCTTCTTCAGTCTCCCGACAAGGGTGTCCACCCAACCATCTTTACCGAGAGTCTTTGAGTTCGTAGCGTATGTTCGTTTGACATATGGCCGCGGGAACTCCCTTCGCTTCGGGAACAGCCAGTGTCCCACCATATCAGACATGTCGGCGGAAATTTCATTGAACTGCAGGCGAAGAAAGTTCGAATGGTTGAATTTCCGAAACTGCTGGAACCACGCATCGACGCTTGCGTCATACTTTTGCTGGTCGCCAACGGGACACCATTGAGCATAAAGAACGATAATAGGGGGCAATTTGCCATTTAACAGATCCTTGATAGGCCCAGGTAATCTCGAGACTACCTCTTGGAGGCCCTTCCACTCTTCATCGCTTTTAAGAGCTGGAAACAGCTTCGTGATGTCAAAGTCCGTGCTGAGAACATTGACACAAAGATCGAACCCGCGGGGGGCGGTGCCCTCATCGGACATCTTGGCGACAATGTTCAAGAGATTCTTAAGGACTTTCTCGCTGTAAATCCAGGCAGCTTTTATTCCATGCGGTCCTTGGAACTTCTCGGGCTTTGAATTGTTGGGAGTCGTGATTGTGTTCTCGATCCCCATGTAGCTCTTGGCCTTTAATGCCGAGATAGTGTAGTGAGTGACGACACCAAAGTTTCCAGGACTGCCACCACGAATAGCATTGAAAAGTTCAGCATCCTGGCCTTGGTTGACATGTACGACCTCGCCTTTGTGGTTGATCAAACGAATATCGACGATGTAATCTCCAAGAAGGCCGAAGCTGCGACCCAGTTGGCCATAACCACCGGTCTGGCCGTGGCCACCAAGGCATACATAAGCACATTGCCCGGTAGGAACAAATAGCTTATGGCTGGTTAAGTACGCCAGGAAGTCCTGCAGCTGATTGCTAACACCAGCAAACACAAGGACTCTATCATCAGCGACATGAATATCAGTCTTGTCTAAGATTGTCATGTCATAGATTTTCATGTCTTTGTACGTGTTGCTGAGATCAAGCTGCACGTTGTTGCCTCCACAAGAAGATGCGCCACTGTACTGGTGACCACCGCTCTTGATGGCGATGCCGACTTTGTTTTTGACCGCATATTCAATAACAGTCTTGACGTCGTCATCATCCTTTGGTCTCAAGATGTGAGCTGGATTCAGGTCGTGAATTGGTTTTCCGCTTGGATCAAATACATCGAGGTAAGATGAAGTCGCGTACTGCTCATTGAAGAATTTGTAGTCCCCTTTTTCGTAGTCACTACCTTCGCGGGAGTACTGCATCCCAATGAAGCCATTGACTTCGGCGGAGGCCATGATGTAAAGAGGGTAAAAGAATGCTGAGCTTAATATGAGATGAGAAGGATGTTGAGTGGTGATACTGATTGAGAAACTGGACAGGCGCTGTTATATGAAAAAGCGTGCGTATCGATAGTCGCCGTCGGCCATTACGAGCTGTCAATTGTATACTGTAGCAGAGCCAATTTTCTTTCGTCGCAGTGAACCCGAACTCGTAAAGTGAGACATGGAGTTATGCGGAGATGATCTCGACTGGTCCAGCTGCATGATTATTGAAGCTTGCTATGGTTCTCGACCATCCTTTGCTTCTCAGCCAGCCACTTTACAACGAATTTGTCTTTTTAGCCAGCCAAAGTCCATATACCCACCCAAGACATAGAGGGGCGAGGGGCTTGAGTATGTCGGCTGAACAGGAAAGGGAAGGCATATTGTCATGCTGCTTGTCTTTGCTCCATCTGGCGGCTCACCGCCGATATGCCATGGTCGGCTTGGGTAGGGATCATCAGTCGACTAGGTGAGGAATGCTGGATTTTCCACTGTCATAGGGTTGAGCGGTCAAAAAGAGGCTTCACGATGACTTGCCGATAAGAACGGTCCAACTGCTGAAATCGAGGCCATTGCCAGGCGCTAAGAGTGACTCCCGAGGGTCTGTACCTCCTCCAATAGCCGCTGTGTCATGGCGCGGGAGCTATCGTCCCGCTCCCGTACCCCAGGTCCAGAACCCTCGCCTCAAACACATCCTTTATTTAGGCAATGACCGCATAAACGGCATAGCTCTCGAAAGAAGGCTGGCTGATTCCCGCTAGCTTGCATGTTCATGTACTAACTGTTGGTAGACTTGGCATCTTCACCAACCTTCAAATGCCTAGGTTCTCTCGGTCGGATTGAGCTCTCAGTCATTGGTTCAACTTACGAGTTCCTCATTGTAGCCCAGTCAATTCTGGTTCCAAGGTAAATAAATCGGCAGTGGCATTTTGTGGCTCGTAGATCCTAATATCAAGCTATTCTGCATGTAAAGAATGCGGAGAACTATCGAAGTCCCTCTCAAAGAAAGTCAATTACGTTGGTGCTTCATTTTGCGCGCCTGCATATGATTAAATGCAAGTCAAACTCAAACACATATCGCTCATCTACAGCGTGAGGGCACCACTATTTCTTGCAGACCGACACCAGCATACTGGTATCTTAGTACTACACTTGCACATCATTCATGTGCGAACTACGAATCAATTTGTTCGTGGAAGGGGAAGACATACCACTGGCGTGGCTGTTCAAGCTCACGAACAGCGAGATGCCATACGCTAGCAACGCGTGTTCCTTTGTATCTCTCTTGGACAGGTTGGGTGGTACAAGATGGCCAATAAATGTCGATTTGGTCGACTGCCTTCTTAACTACTACTTCAGTCCATTTTCACAAAATCAAAGTCAAATCTTCTTATCCCTCTTACTCATCAACCTAGTACAAATAGTCGCGATGTCAGACAGTTCAACCTGTGAGGAGACCAGCCCAAGAAGCAGCTCACACGCCCAGCTCTTCGTTATTATCCATGCCTCCAACATCTGGAGCTTCGCCACTCTCAATCACTCCAATGGCCTCTGGCTAACAGCTCAAGCTCGCCAAACTGACGTCCCCAAGATAAACACAAGCTTCCGCTGTCCTGGCGAAGACGTAAAGTACTTTGAGATCACTAGTATCCCGAATACTTGGTTGCGAGATGTTCAGGTTCGGGTTGACCTCGTCGCTGCGGTTGAGATGAAAGGCGATTTGGATTGCAATCGCCAGTATGTACGAGATGTTCTGAAGAGCCTAGTTGTTGGTGGCATTCTCGGCAAGACACAGGTTAGCGATGTATTACTGGCGCTTGATATAAGCTCTCAGCTTCAACTAGAGGCAACTTGAGATGGTAGTGGGATAGTTGGACGTTGGACGTTGGGAAGAAGGTTGACAAGAGGCCCGAGAATACAACAGAGCCTATCACACGGTGTAGTTAGATTTGTATTGGTAACGAGGTTCAAATAGTTATTCGTGATAATCTATAGTCTATAGTATCATAAGCCTTGATCCTATGTCTATAGATCTTCGCTTACAACACGGATAGATTAGCCAAAACGATCAACTGGTCTGACAAACCACCCTTAATAAAGAATCTATTACTAGCGTGATTCAGTAGCTACAAGCAACAAAAAGCTTCGTACTTTGGCACTGGAACAGTCCAAAGTGTCTAAAGAAAAGACAAAAAATACAAATTGCTAGCTTGTTCAGTTTCCTGTGGCTCGCAACAACAGCGATAGTAGGGCGCGTTCACTGTGGCATGAGAAGTTCAAGATCATGTTCAGCACGGAAAAGAGAGTATAAAGACGTAGCAAAGTATCAACATTTCCAAACAACAGACTTGCCACCCAGCACTTGGGAATTCAATACTCCTACTAGGTTCTATCGGCTGGATTAAGCTCCTAGCCATAAGTCTAAGCGGCAGATAACACTTCAACTCATTCATCACAACTCACCTCAACCAACAAACAATGCACGACCGGTCCCAGCCACCTCCTCGCAGTGCTTCACACGCTCAACTTTACATCGTGGCAAACCCCTTTTCATCCCATGAGCAACCAGACCTTCCTCATGACAAGTCCTTCTTCGCCTCCCGTAACCTCTGGAGCGTAGTTGTCCAACGCCCATATCACTGGCTAATGCAACAAGGCCTTCTTGTTGATGGTGTTCCCTGTAGAAGGATAACGGGGGATCAAGCAGCGATAGAGCATCCAGATCGACAACTACTGTATTTTGAGGTGGCCAGCTTCAAGAGAACTCGGCTAGACGATGTAAATCACATCATTAGGTCTACTGACCCTGAAGATGCAGATGACATTTTGGAGTGTAACCGAAAGTGGGTTCGCGATATCATTGGAAAGCTGGTAGCTGGTCGTATATTAAGTCGGATTAAGGCTGACAAGATTCTTTTTGACCTTGAGATGAGTTGTACAGAGATCCAATTTCATCTACAGCAATTTTAGATAGGCAGAAGGATTGGGGTTCTCGAGGAACGAATTTATCTGGTAGATGTTTGTGGCTTCTCTTTGAGCAGTTTTGTGTCAGTGCTGATACAAGACACTGGCTTCGGCGTTCTAAATAGAGGATTATGGAGCACAAGGTTAAACTCTAACCGCTAACACAAAGAATGGAGACATGATGTTATTTTACAGAATATACAATTCCGCTTAATACTCTTCCACGATGACTAATAAATGTGCCTTTAATGTCTGTCCATAAATTAAGTTGTGCATGTTGAGCATAAGCTCTAAGCTACAGGTCCGAACTGCCAATCAACTACGTTCTCTCTGTTGATTTAAGCTCTCAGCCACAAGTCTCAACTGCAAATATCACATCCAACTACCAATAACACCGAATGAAAACTATTTATACATTAATCCCACGAGATCTGGCCAACAAGACAGCATAAACAATGGAAACCCTAGAAAGCGCGACGTTCATGACCCAGCACCAGCGTGTTCATAAACGGCAGTGGAATTTCGCATGGTCAGAATCGCAGACAGTGGCAGATTCAGATGCATGATGCTACTGGCAATACCGTCTGTTCGGCAGGAACATCAAATCTTTATATCAACAGACCGCCTTTAAGAACAACTTAATCGCCCACTTGCAAAACATCATCATCGTCACCATATATCTATCTGTCGGGCAGTCAAGCTTTTGCCTTTCTCACAATTCTCACCAATCGTACCAGCAAACCTCGCATCAACCATCAAATGTCGGACCGCGCAAAGATCCCTGCGAGCGACGAGACCAACCCTCCACACGCCCAACTCTTCATCGCCGCCAGCCTCCCTCTGGACTTTAACCCCAAGATCGACTTCAAGGTCCCCAGCCGCTGGATGGTCGCTGTTCTCATCCCCAGCACCGAAACCTGGCTCACCGCCCAGGGTCGTCAGAATGAAGCTCGCTACGCGCTGATCAAGGGTCAAGCCCCCCCTGAAGACTCCAAGTTCTTCGAGGTTACCAGCATTCCAGTCTCTGTGCTTGGCGATGTCGAAGCTCGAATTCGTTCCGTGCTTCCGGAGGAGAGCCCAGAGGGCGAGACGCAGTTCAATCGCCAGTATGTGCGCGATGTCCTGAAGAATCTGGTTGACGGTGGTATCATTCGCGAGAACCAGGCCCGGGATGCTTTGCTCGCGGTTGAGACTTTTGCCGAGCTTTAGTTGGAGGCTGCCTAAGTCGACGGAAGTGTTGTCGTCCTGAGGAAGTAAACGCTGCTAGTCGATGTCAGTGATTTTCTTGATGCTTACAGATCGTCTTGGCTATCTTGCCATTTCTTCTTTCTTCAGAGATACCATAGCCTTAGGGTTTTGGCAAACTCTGTGTCAATAAAAATTTGGGAAAACCATTGTCCGATTTTGCCATTTGTGATATACTAGAGCTTTATTGCATCTTTATACAGCCACCACTCGCACTAATAACAGATCCAGTGATCCATCTTCCATCATTGCCACAAAGCATCCCAACAACGTCAGCCACATCCTCGGGCTGTCCAAAGTTGGGTATACTCTGCAAGGGAAAGAATTCATCCTGAAAGGTCTTGACCACCTCCGGTCCGCAGTCCATAACAGCATCTGTTTCCGTCAAACCTGCGGTGACAGCATTCGCAGTAGTCCCTGCCATAAAGGCGTATCGCTCATCCTTTCCACCAAACGCCTGTGACCATGTTCGGCACAGTGACTCACCGGCTGATTTGCCAGCGGCGTACATTAGTTGGTCGGCCCATGGGAGGCGCGAACGCACTGATGATATGTAGATTATACGACTGTTGGGTTGGAAGAACTTTCGGCGCACAAGTTCTTCGACGATTTGCACTGGGGCTTGGACGTTGCCTAGAAGACTTCTTTGAATCTCTTCTGTAGTCATTTGGCCGATAACTCCAGGCATCGGGTCACCGGCTGAGTTCACAACAATGTCAACGCGGCCATCGAATGACTCCTGGAGGGCATTGGCAATTGTTTTGGCGCAGTCCGGGGAGAACACGTCAGCTATGATTCCCTTGATCTGTTG
This sequence comes from Fusarium sacchari, assembly GCA_017165645.1. Lineage (NCBI taxonomy): Eukaryota > Fungi > Ascomycota > Sordariomycetes > Hypocreales > Nectriaceae > Fusarium > Fusarium sacchari. Next base: position 378,664 of record JADANP010000016.1, read on the forward strand.
ACCTGATGGACGCTCTCGAGATGTAGCTTTGTAAACTCGGTCGGTGACCTCATCATTCAAGCCTGTTGATAAGGCTTCGACGCCTTTGTCACTGACGCAGGTGCCAAGGATAGAAGATCCTCGTGAAGCCAAGTTGAAGGCGATAGCGCGACCAATGCCGCGCGATGCACCGCTGATTACGGCGACTTTTCCGATGAGATCAAGTTCTCTGCGAGGCGAGACCCTTTCTGCCATTTTGGTGGTGTCTTGGTTGTTGGAGGTAGCTTGATGCTGAACTGAAATGAGCCCGGGATGCTTGCCGAGGGCCTTGTTGCTGTAGGTACGATCAGGGGCAGTTTGTCTTTCTGCTTCAAGATTTGTGAAGAACAATGCCTCTTTTATTTAGCAGCCACGATTGATATGACTCACTTCATTTGGTGGCGCGATGCGGGGTTTGGTGTTTACTGAGTTCAAGACATGACAGTCCTGTCACTTCATTGGCTCAAGCTACCCTGGAGATCGCCGTTGTTACGCAGATCGTCAGGGCGGGGCTACATAATGAGTCCTCGTGGTTCCAGGCAGAATCGTATACCATTTCAATACCATAAAAGAATGTCTTAGTCATCCTTTGATCATCCTCAGCTACGTATTATTCTTCGGGACTTGCGTGAACCTCGGTGTAGATGTTCCCCAGAGCTACCTGTTCCAAACTCGGTTAGTAATACAGGTACTGTGCTAGACCGCAATCACGCCAGCTGCATGCAGCTTTATTCAACAACATTTGCGGTTACAAGGCTCTGCCTGAACATAGAATCGTCAAATCTCAATTGATCTAGAGATTTTTATGTGTTTCATGTATAAGTAAGTATCCTTAGACAAACATAGAATTGGCCGCAGTGAGCTACAGCATCAAATACAACAAAGCTTCAATCTGAGACTCTACTCCTTCAAGAACATAGAAAAAGACCTTGTGACCTCGTTGACAAATAAGTAAAAGCCTAAAGTCTTGAAGAACGTTACATTGTTGGCTACCCACGTTCCCGGATCCGAGAGCGGAAGATCACATTCCGAATTCAAATTTAACCGGTGAATCCATCAACGGCCTTGCCAGCGAGATCCGAAACACCGTCCATAGGCTTCCAATTCCTTATCATGACAAAGTCTTAAACTCGAGGAACATACCAGAGCATCGAGTAGAATAGCAACTGTAATAGCTATCAGATGTACGGTAATGGAGGCCGATGGTGAGTGGGAACTCTCGCGCGTCTCTAGATCTTGGTATCTAGAGAAACAACCATGTTTTCTCATAAATCCATCTCTGGACCGTGGTGGGTTGTCTTCAACCAGATCCATCAGCATCATTTCCCTTTTTGGCCTGTCGGAACTTGACAGCGTTGTCAGTTGACGCTTTGACACCACTCAATCTATAACGGGGCTATAATGGAGGACCATCATATCATTCTCATTGGGTAGCACTCTAACTGCCATCAGGAACGTGATCACTCATAAGCCCGTGCCGTTCGACCCGCAGCATGCTTTTATATCTCACTCCTGAACCTGCATCACCTCATACTTCTCCTTCGGTCAGTCTCAATCAGCTGCCATAACATCATCTCGAGGCATAATTATGAAGATTGCTACTTCCCTTGCGGCTGTTGTGGCCTTGGTGCAGAGCACCTCTGCTCATTATATCTTCCAGCAACTTAGTGTTGGATCAACCAAGTATCCCGTCTTCCAGTACATTCGGCAGAACACGAACTACAACTCTCCTGTTACCGGTATGTCTCAAACTCCGACGTGGTAAGTGCTCTCATGGAGTAGCCTAATAAAAGTTATGTCTTAGACCTGGACTCAAACGATCTTCGATGCAACGTCGGTACCTCCGGAGCCAACACCCAGACTGTTGGAGTCAAGGCTGGCGACTCGATTACCTTCACTCTTGACACGGCGGTCTACCACCAAGGACCTATTTCGGTGTACATGTCCAAGGCGCCCAGCACTGCCTCGTCGTACGATGGAAGCGGTGGCTGGTTCAAGATCAAGGACTGGGGTAGGTTATCGCCGATCAGATCGAATGACTGAAGAACGACTAACGACGCACGAACAGGCCCAACCTTCAGTGGCAGTAGTTCGACCTGGCCCATGTACAGTGAGTTGAGATCCGTGAGAACTATCTATTCGTGATCTAACATTATTACTCTCTCAGTCAGCTACACCTTTAACCTTCCCACCTGCATTGCAAACGGCGAATATCTTCTTCGCATCCAGAGTCTAGGCATTCACAACCCTTGGCCTGCAGGTATTCCTCAGGTAAGACTCCGATATCCGTAGTCACACTTACAAGAAACTGACGTCTGGAATCATAGTTTTACATCAGCTGCGCCCAGATTAGTGTCACTGGTGGAGGTAGCACTGTTCCCAGCAACCAGGTCAAGATTCCTGGTGCTTTCAAGGAAACCGACCCTGGATACACCGCCAACGTAAGACTTACCCTACCAAGATGATATGGAAGTAATAACGCTTGGCCACTCAGATCTACTCCAACTTCAACAGCTACACCATTCCTGGACCTGCAGTGGTATGTAGAGCAAAGCAACTCTCCCGCACGCTGTTATGATGGCTGACTGTAACTCCAGTTCTCCTGCAACGGCGCCCCCGGCGGTGATGGTGGTGGCAGCGATCCCACTACGACTCTACAGACTTCTACCCGAGCGTCGTCTACACAGGTTCCTCCCGTGTCGACTCAGCCATCTGGCCAGGTAAGTCACAAGTCCATGACCGACCACTGCTATCCAGAGCTACTCGAAACGTGCTAACTTGAGATAGTGCGCTCTTCTCTGGGCCCAGTGCGGCGGAAGTACCTGGACTGGACCAAAGTGCTGCGCCACTGGTACTTGCAAGGCGCTCAACGACTTCTACTCTCAGTGCACCACTTAAGATCTTGTATCAAGTCAACGATGGTTATGGTGAACTTGGCTAGTCAAACTTTGTGAAGCGGCGATTGGAAGAACCATTTCATGTATACACCTTGGATAGCGATATGGAGAACCGTATAAGACATCATATCGTTGAGAACCCTTTCTTCTTAAGCAGGAATGGCCGCGCATTAACAGTTTGTGACTCCCCAGGCAAAGACAGCTTGTCCGAACTTGTGATCCCAGTTTTCCTTGGAGTGTCCAATCTCCTGTTCAGCGGCACACGGCGCAGCAGCATACAACCTCAGAACACAGTTAGACTTCTTGGTGTTACCCCATACCATCTATTCCAACAAAAGTAAGTAACGAGTATTTGGAAAGCCGTGGAAGGCAAGTCGACCTACATGATCGCCTGGAACACATGCTGGGATCGAGGTACAGCCTTTATTCTTGGATCCAGAATAGGACCCTTCGAAACCAGAGCCTCTCGGGCAGTCGAATTGCATGGTCCACGCATTGGCAGACGCGACAAGGGCCGAAACACAGAGTGTAAACTTCATTTTCGCAAAGTAGTGGATAGACTTTCTCAAGGTTGCAAGCTTAATGATATGCTTAAATTTTCGCTTTTCACGAATTACCCTCAATATTTATAGAGCCAAGCGGCGTAATTTGCACGCCGTCTTATGAGAATTTTCGCCCCCACCTTGGACTGTAAACAGCTTTTACTATAATGCTGTTTATGTGCCTCTCCTTTCTGCACGACGTCGCACATCTCTCGATATTGCTGGCGGTTCAAAGACGGCTAATCCTAGTAACTGGCAACTGACTGGTGGAGGAGCTGCTACCCCGCCTTGAATCTAGACTGCGGCTGAGGTTTTTGGTCCCAATCAGACGTGGCACTGCTCGCTCTTCCCTTTCTCACCAGGCTTCAGTTTCAGATTTGCAGGTTTAGCCGAGCTAAAGCACATTGCAGAGATCACTGAAGAAACGCGATAGCCGAGATCAAATCGTGATTCGGCCGGCTATGAGTCGATCGCTATCATGTTGGCCGACGCGCCGTAGTACCAGCACTTCATCCTGCAGTTGATCCTAAAGAACTTGATCATCCTTTCAGCTGTCCCAAGGGCCCCACGAATGGCTCAAAATACAAGATGAACCATCACGAAAGAGGAAAATACCCCGGCCACCCGGTCATGAATTGCTTGGAGCTTTTCCCTGAGGGTTACAAGGTTAAGGAGCGTTCTGTCCAACCAGCATGCGGTCTGGATAACATGTACACCGACCATTCACCCCAAGCAACTATTTCTCGCGAATTGGAGGTCAAGGTTAGCAAGCTGCAGGGCGAGACAAGTGCCGTGATTCACAAGATAGTTGATGCTCACCGACGCAGAGAAGAAACGGTGAAAATCGCCAGGACACGGCAAACAGTACTGCGCAAGTTCGTTTATCTACTGTATTAACAAGGCGCAGGCTTCTTTGAAACATACAACCGCGACAGCATAGATAAGTATAAAAAGAAAGATCGGGATCTTCTGAATTTGGATCAGAGTGCAGAAATCTACGGACATGGATTATGATCTACAAACAATGGAAGCAGCAGAGTGAAAGATCACGTACTTCTTTTCGGAGCTCTTGAGTCGTCAGTTCTTTGGGTTGTGATGTGACCCAATGACTTCACGCTGGTAGTCAGTTTTGATAAGTTCTTAAGCAACCAAACATGCCTACAATGAATGGCCTGTGAGTTGCATGCCTCGATAACCCAGGTTCATATCCTGCTTCATCATTTGATTGGTCCTCTCGGCTCCGGCATCGTTTAGTGCACCAACTTCAACTCCACCAGCTGAAAAGATGGAACAACTCACGCCAAGATGGGTCCTCCCGCCCTCCACTACACGCCGAGGTTCATCTCAGCTTTAACATATGACGTCTTGAGAGCCTCAAGAGATGGTAAAGAATAACAGGAGAACAAGAAACAGAAAGTATGGCTACCCGTAGAATGGATGTCTAAAAAGAAGGGCTTATCTGGTTGTCGTTGCTCCAACGTCTTCCAAAGACATTCAGACTAGTCTCACCAATAGAGTTTCACCATCTCCATACACACGTCATAGTCAAGTCTTACTCAGACCAAGTTCCAACCTCTAGCTCCGGCCTCATCGACTGAAATTATCTCTCATTTCTTCCAAACACCGCCACCAAAACACCTCAATTGCTTCAAAGATCTACCGATTGAGGTGGTGAGCAATGACTTCCTCTGACGAAGTGTCATCTCACCAAAATGAAGCCGCCAAGGCATCACCGAAGCGAAAACTCCCGCCATGGCTGGACCACTTCAACGCCCACGACATGAAGATCTTTCTTCGATGCTGGATCGCGATATGGGTTATGATGCTCCTCATCTTCATCCACCCCAGCCTCGTCGAGATCGGCCAGGCGACCTTCCTCGGTGCAATTCTTCTTTTTGCTGTTCCGACAGCTAGTATTCTGTTTATTTATCTGCTTGCCGCGTTATCGCTACTCCTAGGAATGTGTCTCGCGTGGTGCTGGGGTCTGTTGACGATGAAGGCTGCGCTAGCGACGCGCTCTGATGCTGAGACACAGGCTAAGCTCCAGGCGCTGCAGCAGCAGGTTGGGGAGATTGCGAACACGACGGGACAGACGCCGGCGTGGGAAGCACAGGTTTTGATTCATGAGGGGTTCATGCTGGATGCGAGAGTCACGGCTGTGTACTTCAGCATGGGTTGTTTATTCATCTACGTCTTGGCTCGACTACGATGCGCGAACCCGAAGCTTGTCCTCATGCAGATCTTTGGAACCATTGTTACCGACCTCTTCATCCTCTTTGGCCCGACACTTCCGTCATTTCAAGGCGACCTCGCAGCTATTCTCGTCAAGCCTGGAGCCATCGGCATTGGTCTGGGCTTAGCATGCTGCCTGCTTCTCTTCCCCCAGTCAACATCGTACATGGTTCTCAGCCAGATTGAGAAACTAGTCCGAATGTCCAACTCAGGCCTGTCAGCGACGAAGAGACGTTTTGTTGATGAGGCCATCCCGCTTGATGAGCTCCAAGGGAGTCGAGCTGGTATGATTGCTGTCTTCAAGGCCGGACAGCCAGCCCTCGCTTTCCTTCCGATCGACTTTTCGCGTGGGCGATGGAACGCAGATGATGTCAGAGGTCTGCACCAGCGAGCGCGCAAAGTCATGTTTTCCAGTCTGTATCTCCTCGACTTCCAGATTGCGCAGGTTCGCGGCAAGCAGAAGGAAGAGGAACATATCAAGGCTCAAGAAGATGGACGAATTTGCCCAGCAACGGACAAGGAGAAGTACGAGATTGGTCAACACCATCGACACGAAAATGCCACGATCTTGAGTGCTTTCCAAAGGCCTGAAGGATCCGAGATACGCTCTCGGACGAGGAATGCGCTCCGGGATACGACATCAGACTTGCTGGACATCGGACCGCAAGCTGTCAATCTTGCGGCAGATTACATCCATGCTGTCAATTCCTGCCGATGGATGGGAAATCCATCGCCAGAACGGTGGGAGGAGCTGAATCGAAATCTCCAAGATACTTTGGCAAGGTCACGGCAGGCGAGGGAAGCATGCGTCATCGACACAACAAAGGGTGTTCTCGAAGCTCATGCAGAATTGTTTGATGAGAGTGGCCACCTCAAGCTAGTGGAGGGAACTGATCGCCCATTCCTACCAAGCATGGTGATTGCCATGGTAATCGAGGAACGAATTTTAAACATGGCCATCGCGACTGAGAAATTGTTGGAGTACATACTCCATCTCTCCGAAAAGCGAACAAGCCACCGTATATGTGTTCCTTCACGGTTACAATATGCTTTGGCATGGATATTCCATGGACAAATCACGTTTCCAGGCTACGATATCTCAACAGAGGAGGATCCAGATCAAATGATGGATGGCGACTTCGATGAGCAAACGAAGGAGACGAAGCGAAGATTAGATATCAGCCGCGGATACAAAGGCTCTTCTGCGCAGAGAAGTAAGATTGGTCGCGTTTTCATCGCAACGTACAACTGGTTGGTCAATCCGTCTGGTATGTATGCGCTGAGAATGGTTGCTGTTACCATTGCGACGTCGATACCGGCGGTTCTTCCCAGTACAGCTGGCTTCTTCTACCGAGAGAAGGGCATCTGGGCTGTTATCAGTGCTCAGACTGTTCTGCTTGTGTATCTGGCTGACTTCACCTTTTCGCTTATCGCCCGTACGATTGGAACTATAGTCGGAGGAGTTATAGGTATGGTAGCTTGGTATATCGGTGCTGGAAGTGGTGTTGGCAATCCGTACGGTATGGCAGCTTCAACAGGCGTGATGATCATTCCCATGCTCTGGTGGCGTCTCTATCTTCCCCCATCATTCGCATTTGCTACAATAATGGGCGGAGCCACCTTTTGTCTCGTTCTCGGCTTCAGCTGGGATCATGACCATATCGTCCAGTATGGTCTTCCCGGCAAAGGCTACGAAGCATTCTGGAAGCGAGTCGTTACAGTATTGATCGGTTTCGTCGCTGCGTTTGTCGTGCAATTATTCCCGAGTCCGCCATCTGGAACAACGCACGTCTGCAAGATTCTCGCAAACTCGGTGCGAAGTCTGTCAGATCACTACGCTCTTCTGATTTCTCACTGGGGCCGAACGGATAGAAATCACGCTCTGGGTGCAGTAGCGGAGCATGTCTCTATAGAGGTTGCAGAGATATTACTCGCCGTGAGTCCTTCCATCGCGTTGCTAAAAGGCGAATTGAGCTTCGGGCCCTTCGATCAAAAGGTTCTTGCGCAGACGAAGGAGCAGCTACAGTACATGAACCAAGCACTCGGTGGTCTTCTCAACCTCGCATCTACCCTACCAAAAGAGATGCAGGACCGTCTTATTCGCGTTGCGAACATCCTCGATGAGCGATCCATTGGAGATGTCATGGCTGTTCTCGGCATCATTGAACAGGCTCTACGCACAGGCTCACCTCTCCCCGAACGACTACCTGCACCGCTTGTCCGGCGCGCCATCGATTCATTTTACGCTTCGAAAAGTGAAGTTCTTTTGACAACTACGCTAGTCGCAGATGAAGATCATCGACGATACTGCGTTGCCGTGACGCTGTATCTCAAATTTCTGGGAAGCATTGATGATTTGCTGATTGTGCTCAAGACAGCGCTGGGAGAGAGGCATATCATTTATCAGTGGGACGATGTCAAGGACATCGCATGAGTGGGTAGACCAATAGCACTGTTCTTAGACCGAGCTTTGTGTGCATGAATCAGATTGGACCACAATGAGCCGAGTACTTGACATTGATCAGTTATCGTATGAATACAATGCAGTCGTGATTTCAGCCTCAAGGTTGTCGTCCAATTGTTATTGAGGCGTGCCGAGCTCCAGCTCCTTCAGGTTTAAATCTCACAAGCCAAGTCGGTTGGTGGCGCATCGGGCTCCACTACGTAGTAAGACTATTGATGCGTTAGGCGTTGGACCAACACAAGTAGAAGCACTAAAATGCGGTGAGTAATTATGCTGTGTTTTAGGTCACTCTACCTTGGTCGTGAGAAATTGTATCGTTCCGCCAAGCTCGTGATACGATGAAATGGCAATGACCGACGACAGGCAACCATGAGTCTCATGAGGGTATTTTAATTGACTCAGGGCCTTTTCTTCTTCAAACTCAGGACTATTCTCCATCGATCTAAACATGGTCTCTCTCGATACTCTACCTGTTGAACTTGTCACAAAAATCGTGAGCCATCTGTCAACTCAAGATGTCAAAGCCTTGAGCTGCATCAGCTGGCTCATGCGGCACGCTGTCGTTGGAGTTCTCTTCCGAACTGTCATTATTCCCTGCCCGCTGGCGTCTACCCAACCTCTAGAGGAGCTCATCAACAAGTATAAAGACTTCATCTCTACAGTCCACTTACATGTCTCCTTTCAACCCAACATTGAGGAAAAGCCCCATGACGGCCCTATGCCCAGCGTATGGGGGGTAGCTCCAACAGACACACTCAAGAAAATCGTGCAAGGCGATATCCTGAGCGACGTTAGTTCTTTCGTCCTCGAGTTCAACGGGGCACAATTTAAGGACGATGGCTGGTGGGCTGAACCCTCTCCTTGGTCTGATCCAAACTTGGCTGGCAGCATTTTTGAGAGTGGGGAGAACTGGGATCAGACACTGCAACGAGAACGCGATTTTATATGGCGTGCTCAATACAACGAGTTCATGCGAGCCATCTCAACGAACCAAAATATCACGAACCTCAAGATCAAAAACCTCATTCCCAGGAATGCTTCCGCATGGGAAACGCCAGAGTGGGCGTCTTTCCTTGGAAGGCTGCAGGTTCTAGAGATTAGTGTCCTTGGCGGCGACGACGATTTGTTGCATACCAATCTCGGGTTCATAGAGTATATCCGAAGTTTGCCGCACTTCGTCATGAGGCATGCGCAAAACGTCAAGCATCTGACTCTCGAAGCCAACCCGGACGCTTTATTTGGGGGGGCATCTGCCAACTACTGCATCCCGCTCCCCTTGAAGGAAGACCACTTCCCCTCCCTCCGCTCACTCACGCTCAAGAATATCATGATCGGGCCTGATCTGGTAGAGTTTCTCACCAGTCGAGTCGATTGTTTCGAAGAGCTTCAGCTACATGACTGTATGTGCGATGGACCTGAACCGGAGTACGGACCTGATTGGGACCTAGAACCCGTGACTTGGGCAGATCTATGGAGAGGCATGAGGGAGAGCAATATGCGGCTTTTCCAGGTGTCTGTTGTGCAAAGTAAGACACCTCCGCTTCTATGGCAAGAAGGCAGTAGTGAGGAGGATGAGACCAGTGAAGAGTCTATCACGGCGGCGAGGATTCGAAAGATGATGGAAGAGGATGAAGGTTTGATGGTATGGAGATATGCTAGGGTTGATTATAAGTACGGTTGGATCGTGGACTTGTCGGATGATAATGTAAGGTATTTTGAGGAAGGTGAGGATCAGCGGGAATATGTGAAGCTTTTGGAGATGTTGGAGGAGAGGAATAAGCAGCGAGGGTGATGGAGCAACCCGTGAAGAGCCGCTTAATGGACAACTTATCAAACTGGGTATTAAATACTGGCATGTCGTAGCAAGCAGTTACATGCTTGTTCATTCAACAGTGATACTGTACTGTGTTGACTGTCTGTAGGATGACTCTTTACCAAGTTCTTGACCAATTCCAATTAGCAAGGCTGACCAGGGTTGCGCATCTGACAACTCCTCCATACTCGGGTAGTCTCTACTAAGGTATAGATAGGCAAAAGTGTTCAGCCAGAGAGCATTCATTACATACTGATACAAGGAAGATAGCCAATTCAATTAAAAAAAAATCCTATTTAAATAAGGCCAAAAGAACAGGGTCTGGCCGGGGATTGAACCCGGGACCTCTCGCAAGCTAAGCTATAGGGTTTTCCCTAAGCGAGAATCATACCACTAGACCACCAGACCGATCAAGTTTTATAAAAGGGTGATTCAAAATTCAGTCTATGTCTGTAACTTAATTTCTCTTATCGCCGAAGCTCGGATCTGCTTTCTCACCGGGGCTCCATTTTGCCTTATCTAAACGCACTCGCTTTTCCCGTCTAGATAAATAAGCTTATCGCGCCCTCTCGTTACCGAAATTTCCGCCATGCTGAGCAACCTCAGCGACCGTGGTTATTTGCTTCTACGCATCCTGCTTTATCACATATCATTTTTACATAACAACAAACTCGCTAGGATCGTTCCGCAACTCTGTGTCCTCCAAAAAAAAAAAAATGCTGCTGATGGGGTTGAAGGTTTCTCAACAGACATGTCGGTGTAAGTCCATTGGGTCCAGCGTTCAAAGACCAAACTCTGTTCCAATCCATAGTGAAACACTCACCATTTCATGCGCTGCCCTACGGGGCATCATCCCCGGCGTTGATCAAGTCTGTACCTTTTCATTGGTCGCCTTCAGTGGATGCCCTGTAATTCTCGCTACGGGGAGCCTAGCTCCATCGAGGTTAATCCACTGAAGGATTGGATTTCTGCCTGGCTAGTCCCCTATCGCTATTCCCATTCTGTTCCCTCTCCTTTCCCAATTTCCCGCGGTGATTTTCCCGTTCTTCAACATCTCACGTTCATTCATTCGCTCATTTTCAGTCACAAAATACTCTCACTTCATACACTCGCTATCAATATCCAACATGACTTCTGCTCTCGTCACCTCTCTCCCCATCTTCGCCGGGGCTGGCTCGTCACAGACTCTCGTGGCTGAAGTCCTCGGCGCAGACGCGGATCATACAACCTACGTTCTGAACTGCCCCTACGTTGACCCCGAGAGCGAGGAGTTCCATACCATGGACGACTGTGGTGTCTACAATAACACCTACATCATCGGGCCATACATGAGCAAGACTCTGCCTCCTGGTGCCGCCAGCACAGGCGACTTTGATCTCTTCATCACCATGCCCGGCGACGCAGAGGATGACTGGAGGTTCTCCGTCCACTGCGAGATGTCGCGTACCGTCGCGCAGAAGTGCACCACCATCAACATTGGCGGCAACGACGATGGCCACCCCACCGCGACTCTGACCAACACTGAGGATCTTGAGGATTACGGATTTCGAACATTCGACTACGGTACTGTTTCTGTCACTGCTGGTCAGGACCTGCTCGACGCTAAACACGCGAGTGCCACTGCAACTGCTAGCGACGCCACCAAGACCAAGGCTTCGGGAAGCGATGCTAGTGGATCTGGGACTTCTGGCACAGCTACACCCGCTAACACTTCTGGTGCCTCGTCTTCTTTCACGCGTGCGTTTGGTGTTCTGTCTCTGGCCGGTGTCGCTGCTGCCCTCATCATGTGAGGTTCCGGCTCGGAATAACTCTTTTGGCACAGTTTTTATATAACCATCAAAAATGAGGACTTGGGGTTGGACATAATGGGTCTCGTGATACGCAGGATTAAGTTTAGCATTTATACTTTAGGCAGTCGATATAAACATACTAAGTTACTGTCTGATCCTTGGTTGGACGATGTGCGTGGGCCTTCCGTCTAAGTTTTAACCTGTCCGATTAAGCGTTTCCCAGGCAACTAGAGCTCAAACCAGACTACATGCTAAGTCCTCACATCATGAGCCAACATAACTTCAAAGTGATGTCGGCTTGCGAACAAGAAAGCTTCAAAAATTCACCATACATGAATACTTGAATGTGATGACACTCTCTAGTGTGAGTCGTGTGGAGCAGCAGGGGGCGTAGATGTGCGAATCGAGATTATATCATGGCATGGAGTGTGTGAACATCAGAGACCAATAGGATCAAGCATGATAAAATGGAAAGAATCCTCAAAAGAAGTGGTTCCTATTTTTGGTTTGGTGCTAGTGAAGGCAAAATGTCGACGTAATGAAACAGGGCAGAACCCTCATCGAGCCCTCTTTCAAGGGATCACAGCAAATATATCTAGTGTTACTTCAAGAGTTCTAGTGTTACTTCAAGAGTTTATAACTAAGTGCCTATGACTAAGTGCCTACGACTAAGTGCCTATAACTAAGTACCTATAACTAAGTGCCTATAACTAAGTACCTATAACTAAGTACTTATAACTAAATACCTATAATTAAGTACTTATAACTAAATACCTATAACTAAGTGCCTATAATTAAATGCCTATAACTAAATGCCTATAACTAAATGCCTATAACTAAATACCTATAACTAAGTGCCTATAATTAAGTGCCTATAACTAAGTACCTATAATTAAATGCCTATAATTAAATACCTATAACTAAATACCTATAACTAAGTACCTATAACTAAGTATCTATAATTAAGTGCCTATAATTAAGTACCTATAATTAAGTACCTATAACTAAATACCTATAACTAAATACCTATAACTAAATACCTATAACTAAGTATCTATAACTAAGTACCTATAACTAAATGCCTATAACTAAGTACCTATAACTGAGTGCCTATGACTAAGTACCCATGACTAAGTGCCTATAACTAAGTGCCCACAAGACTGGCAATCTTCTGGCAAGAGACAAAACATGATACTAAAGTCAAGAATCGTGAGCGGGGATGAGAAAAAGCCAGGGCAGCTTCCAGAATGACCGAATGAGTAGAACGTCGGGGCTGCCTCGGAACCAATATTTCCATAGCATAGCTAAGTAGTTAGTGGCCTGTATGAGATCGTTACCATCATCAATATCCTGAGGATAGAATAGATATTGATTTAAAAGAACATGATAGTTACTGTATCACTTGATACTCTCTGTGTTGTAGAGGAACCCGCGCCCCTTGAATCCGAAGAGAGCATGGCCCATGGATCTCCAGGCACTCCTGGGACCGTCAAATCGAAACCTGTTCTTTCTGAACCTTCGTCCTCCCTCCCTGCTCCGTTTCCGGGATCTCTCTTTTGACACTGTGTCCGCCACCGTGAAAGCAAGTGAAGCCCCGATACAAGAAAGGCCGAACCGCACCAAAGCTTCACGTAGATCAAAAACTTGCATCCAATGCAAACACAAACTCACTTGTGATAGGGATGGACTGCCCGTGACCTGAGCTGAGGCATCCAACCATTGGAAGGTACAACAATCTGAGGCCACTGGCACAAAAGTTTACCATATGTTTTTCATCAGGCTGCCACTGATATCAAAGCTAGATCAACTGGTGCCAATGTTAATTCTGATATAGTTCCCCTGGTCGGGCAACGCCATCTCAGGTTCATCCTTCCGACCAGCATGGGCAAGCAAGTTCACAGATACACTAAACGAGGCTAGCCATTCCAATATCAAAGGACCACATCACTTCTGGGATCCAAAGAGTTCCTACGACAGAGGATATTTCCATTCGAGTAGACTTATCAAGTAAGGGGATGGAAGTAGAGATCCACGGGAGGATGAAGGAGTAAAATAATTGTGCCCAATTTCCTCACATGTGTTGTGAGTTAACTTTCGTGCTGTATTTGCCCCTTCAACCTTCTCATCATGATGCTTTCAGCAATGCTTCTGTCCAGAGAGAACAGCGCACTGTACATCCATCAGAGCATGCCTTCTGCGTGAACGCCGTGTGACTCTACGTGTTACTCTTCGATCAGAGTCAAAGGCCGTACGAAAGACTGTGTACATGAAAAGTATGATGGTGTTTTGATAGGAAACTTGTGTTTCCGCCTCGCAATGTCAAAGAAAGTTGCACTGATACCCATGCCTTCATTCGTCGGAGTGAAGCCATGGTTTAACAAGCTTTCATTTTGCATTCTTTAACATCTTCCCTCTGCAAAATTTGACTTCTGCTCGGCTCTATAAAATCCCATGTTTCAGTCTCTGACTTCCTTTTTTCATTACTTTCACCGACTTACATACGACAAACAAGTCCAACTCTCGACAACTCACACGTAATACAGCAATAAATACCAAAAGGTCACACCCCTTCCCCCATCTATATACTGACATCTAGTATCACACCAACCACAATGAGAACCAACGAGCAAGGACAAAAGATTGCCTGTTCCAAGTGCCAGAGGGGGCACCGAACATCACAATGTGTTGACGCCCCAGGTCACCAAGGTAAGCACATGTCATCCCTAAACCACAACCGAATCATCACTGATAAACTTTGCAGATGACGTGCGGGTGGTCCACCGGTCTGGTCGTCCACGGGGATCCAAGACTAACCCAGTCAGGGCAGCTGAGGGACGGGAAAAGAAGAGTAGACGCCTGGTGGATAAGCTGCAGAAGGAACAAGATGTAGCCTCTCGCGTCTATGACCTTCCACGCGCGGCTTCTGAGCCTATGCAACGGGGCTTTGTTGCTGGGAACCCGCAGGTTCCCGTCCAGGGGTACCAGAATCTGGGGAACCTTACAGGCCCTCAAGATCCTGCCCCTTCTGCTGGCCGGCGTTTTACTTTCCCTGCTGATCCCCATCCTGCTGGCTTATACGGATCCATCCCTCGTTCCTTTGAGCAGCCAGTCAATCCTGGGATGGGTCAACGGTCTGTCCTTCCTGCTCCCGCCGATTCTGTTCCTGTTTCTACCCCTCCTACCCTCAATTTCCCTGTCAATGCTCATGGCAATGCTATCCCTGGTGTCTCCCATGGAGTAGATAATTTCTCGGACATCGGGTTTGGGATGGGCATCCCAAACCCTCTGGATCCTTCTGCTCCCTCACCGGGCTCTGGTGCCATGAGTAATCCTCTGTACTCTGGTTTCCACGATTCCATGCCTGCCCTTGGTCACACTTCTCTCCGTCCACCCCGCCATGCCTTCTCTGCCCCAGTTTCCCAGCCTGTCTTGTTCAACCAGTTCGGTGCTATGGCACAGAACTCTTCAGTCAACAACGCAGCGACAAGGTTTCCTCAAGTTGACATGATAGCTCAGGTTGATCAAGTGGACACCAGGATGCTCCAAATCATCCCGGAAAGTGCCATGGAAGCTGCGGATGTCGCCCGTCCTGTTCTCTCTACCCCATCTCCCGACCTCTCCCCCCGTAACGAAGAGGTTCAGGAGACGGTTTCTTGGGACGGGCTTATCCCTGAGCAGGTTGAGGTTGTTCAGCCTATGCCAGCGGCCACCGGCGAGGTCCAATTTTCCGGCTCTCCGAGTTCCTTCAACTCGTGGAAGTTTCTCAATCCCATGATTTGAGATGGGAGCTTCGCCGTGGAATATCCCGCACTTGGTACTCTGGCTGATCAGGGGGCGTCGGCTTCACCTGGCCAAAATGCTTTCTTTGATGCCGCATCCCGTGTTGACGGCCTCCTTGCGGGTGGAGACCAGGATGAAGCTGGAGAAGCGTCTGGTTGTCCTGTCGAAATGGCTGGTGGCTTCCTCCCTTTGTTTGATGATTTTACTTGAGGACTGGGAGAAAGGGAACCTGGGTATTGTGGCGCGCAGACTTAGGGTTTTGGAAGTGGTGACCAGAGAATCAGCTGGAAACAGGGGTAGAATGCTGGATCAAGTCAACCTACTTATGCAAAGATGAGCCGTCAGCAAAGGAGCCGAGGGCAAGTCAAATGGAAAGTCCCAGATTCTACGGTGGACTTGGCTCGTGCCATCTCTGGCCAGCCCATAACGTGGCCCGGCGACACAGACGGGTTCTTATCTGGAGCTATTCGCACTGGATAGAGACATATACCACCCAGAGTCGCAAGTGGCTGTCGATGGGCGCTAGTGAGGAATTTTGGGTTGAAGCAGAAGACAAGGCCGCCATGTTCACGTTGACGAAAGACACACGCTGACAAGATCCACGCCAATATGTTTCCTGCAGGAGCAGATCTTACTATCTATGGAGGATTATCAATCTGAATCTGTAGGAGAGGATGGAGACAGAAGCGTCATATCTATCTACCTGGCATGGGGTCCTAAGTGGAAAGATACCCCTCGAAGAACTAGTATCTCGCCGAGTTGTTACTTTGAGAAGGAAAAGTGGATTGAGGGGTCATGATACATCAAAGTATGCATTTTGAAAGTAACACAGATCGTTTGGTTGCTATTGGTTACTACACTTCCGATATTATATAATAAAACTGTCTCTTTTGCCTTTTGAACGACACCGATTCCAACGTTAGTCCAGACGCTCAGCCCCTCATTCGTCCGTCTGCGAGAATGCTTCTGCCTGAACTCTCAATAACCAGGCATCCATCAATTTGCTCCCACCCAGGTGACACACGCCACAGCCGCTATTGCTGCCAAAGCACCTAGGATCAACATCTGAAGCCCTTCAACAATCCACGAACGCATTGATGTACCTCCTGTTTGTAAGATGTAGCTCTTTCCAGCTCCAAAGGCAAATAATACCAATAGACAGAGACAGGAGCTCCATTGAAGGCCAAGGCCCACTGTGCTGGTGAAGAAGTAGGGAAACAAGGGGATGATGCCGCCGATGGTGTAGCCTAGCGATATTGAGAGGCCAGATATGATTGGTGACTGGGGCGTTGGTTGTGGCGGCGATGCGTCGTCTTTTGACGTGTTTAAGCGTGATACCACGCGCTGGAGATCTGATGGTTCTTGTTGAATTGTGTTGAGGATTGTCGTGACTGTTGAACTCGGGAGGTCCAAAGGCTCGAGGTGTTGTCG
Source organism: Fusarium sacchari (assembly GCA_017165645.1). Lineage (NCBI taxonomy): Eukaryota > Fungi > Ascomycota > Sordariomycetes > Hypocreales > Nectriaceae > Fusarium > Fusarium sacchari. The sequence continues at coordinate 395,631 of JADANP010000016.1, forward strand.
CACCAACTCCTCTGCTTGCATCTGCATCTTCTCAGATTGTTCAACCATATAATCGCTTTCTCTATTCCTTTCGAAGCTCTCCTTTGATTCCTCCAAATCTTTTGACTTAGGTTGGCAAGGTGCGCATTCGTCTCGCGCTGCGAGATATCCTCCAATTCCCATACTGATACTGCCAGCGCATAGCTCTGCCAATCCGCCAGTGATGACGGTATCCGTCTTTCCAAGCGAGCTGAGCCCAGCCGTCAGGGCAAAAGGCACCGTAAGTCCATCTGAGAAACCGAGCGTAAAGTCGGATAGGAAGCGTTTGAAAGCTGGACTCTGTGATGACTTCATTTTGAACAATGTTGCCTTATCTCCAAACCTCGAGGTTACCTACAAGCGAAGATGTAAGAAGGAAGAAAGTCTCAAGGACCGCAGAATCAAAAGTCCTTGCTACCTCCCACGTGCCTTCCTATTCCATCCCATGATGCATCTTATCGGTGACAGGACAGGATAGCTCACGGCATGATATTGCCGACCGCAGCGCAAAACAGTCCCGCAAGCGAAGTGATCGGCATCGCACATGGTACAACGCCGCCATCTTACAGGTCGGCCACGCGCTAGCGACCGCTGACCAAAGTGCGCTATTTGATTCGCCTGCCCCTGGGCGATTGTGTCCTAGTGCAAAAGATCCCTGAAGCAAGAAAGGCTAATGGATGGATCGTTCGGCCCGTTGACTTGGCGATCTGGCATGTGCTTGGCAAATGAACCACCAACCAACTCATTGAAACATTGTGAGAGATCGGGAGCGACTTGTGGCTGATAGCTTAAATCAGCACAGAGGACTTATTTGAGGAATTAGAGGCTAAGCTCAGTGTGATTGGTTACTTATTCTATCTAGACTGATATCATAGAATTGATGCTATTTACATTGTCCTGATTACGCCGAGTATCTATACAGCAATCTAAGTAGACTTGGCAGGCTCATAACCCTTGGGAGGGTTAAGTCCATCGTTGACCTCGATAGTATCCTTGTAGTAAGTAGGATTCTTGCTCTTCTTCCACTCCTCACGAATAGGCTCAAAGATCTTGCGTCCAGAGAAACTATGCTCGAGATCCAAGTTGGGCGCAACATACTCCTTGTTGCCGCCGTTGGTGTTGAAAGGACCAGCATACGAGGCGTTCCAGAAGTAGCTGTCCAGCTTGTGAGACTTCCACTTTCGGATCTTGTCACCCGTCTTTTGCGCAACCAGCTTGAACACGTTGGCGCCCACGTCCCAGCGGCCGAGGGTGTCGAGACCCCAGTTCGCGGAGACGGTGGCGATCTCAGAGTAGTGGTTGTAGAAGCTGTTGTCGCTGGTTCCGACGAGATGCTTGGGGACTGCGTCGCCGAGAAGGATGCCAAGAATGTGGTTCTGACGAGCGTAGGTCTCGTTCTCATCCCAAGTAACAAGAACAAGGGTGTTTTGCATAAAGTGCTTGTCCTCAAGAAGGGGCTCAAGGAAAGTACGAGCCCACTGACCGGCAACAGTAACGGAAGTGTCGTGTCCGTCAGAAGTCATGTTGGGGGTGATGAACATCCACTGAGGAAGCTTGTTCTCTTTGAGATCCTTGTGGAAGACAGACTTCTCAGTATCGACGAGCGAGAGGTTCTTGATCTGGGAAAGGCGCTGCTCAGAAGTAGCAATGCTGTCCTGGAGAACAGCGGGGTTGTGCTTGCGAACGTAGTCATTCTTTCCGTTCTGGTGGTTCACCCAGGCAAAGCCCTCGAAGCCAGAGTAGGGCATGTCTTCTTGGTACAGACCCCAGGAGATACCGCGGTGCTCGAGGAGATCGATCACAGTAGAGACGTTACGCGGGTTGCGGTTGAAGTCATCGTTTTGCATGCCAAAGTAATCTCCTGCGATGGCGGCCATGTAGTTTGGCTCAGAGGGATGGGTCACTCCGAAGTAGTTCTCAAGAGTGATACCCTTCTTGCGGAGCCAAGTGAAGTTGGCTATACTAGTCAGTTCTCATCTTCTTCTCAATTGAGGGGGTGAAACATACGGTCACCGAAAGCCTTCTCGTAGTTCTCATTCTCAAAGTAAATAATGGCAATGCGATCAAACGCCTTGCCCTTCACCTTGGAAGTAGGACTGCTGGTCTTGGCGGTCGCAGCAGCAGCAGCGACCTCAGCGGTGCCAGTGGCAGTGTAGCTGGTCTCCCAGCCAGTCTCATGCTTATGCTGCTTATGCTCCTTGGGGGGCTCATAAGAGTGGCCGAGGGCCAGACCAGCGACGGCCAAGAGAGTAGCAGTTTGGAAGAGCATAACGATTGAATTCAAACACAAACTTGAACTTGAACTTGAACTTGGGCTAAAGATCGTCGCTCAATTGGCAGCAGCGTTATTGGGTTTCATATAGGCATGCAGATCAAACTGCACGGATATCGTGCCGTGCGTTTCCCCACCGTCGGTCAACGCAACGTCGTTGGTGTAAATCATGTTGAACTTTTGCAATAGCTCTCGGGGGAATGTAACGCCAATGGACTGCATAGGCAGGGCACGTGTGAGTGTCCTTGGGGCGTTGGAAGGGTCCTGCTCGCGTGCCGACTCTTCCGGTTCCTCGGGTTTAACGTCACGCTAAGATGACCCCTGCTTGGGTGGGTGGAGTAGACTAGACTATGCATTGAGGGTTCATCTTGGAGCTCGAGTTTGTTCTTTTGAACGAACGACATGACAACGTGGGCTTTTTCTTCAATTTATCGAGTGTGAAGTATGGATGAGATCAAGTCGCCCTGGGTGAAGGAGGATGAGAGAGACGGTGAGGGGACATGGTTCCTTGGTGATGAGGCTGCTTTGGAGTCAGAGCAAGCAGTTGACAAAGCTTCATCGAGGAACAAAACACCAAAAGGCAAGGGCTTGACGATATTTGTCGCTGTCGCTGGTCTTATCTCAATTGCCCTCTTGGCTGCAGTCACTCTCAACCTCCAGACCAGGTCCTCAACCCACAAAGAAACGCATCCAAAACCCCCTCACCCAAGCAACCCAGCTCCAACGCCAGAGACAATCAAACACCAAGAACCAATCCCCTCAACACCTGAACTCCGCGATACAAAAGAATACATTCTCTCGCCATCATGGGACTCCAATTCTCCTCCAACAACGAGAGAATACTTCTGGACCATCAACGATGCCGTTCTCAATCCCGATGGCGTCTTCAGACCAATGATTCTCATCAACAATCAATATCCAGGGCCTCTCGTCGAGTGCAACGAAGGCGATACCATCATCGTCCATTTTGAGAACAAGGCTGCCAATGCGACGGCGATTCATTTCCACGGCATGTTTCAGAATGGCACGAATAATATGGATGGAACAGTTGGCATTACTCAGTGCGCCATCGCGCCAAACTCAAACTTTACTTATAAATTTGATGTCAAGGGTCAGCACGGCACGTATTGGTATCATGCGCATCATAGCGCACAAGCGTCGGATGGATTGCTTGGGCCGATGGTTGTTCACTCCAAGAAGGAGAATGACTTGCAGAAGATGGATTACGAGACTGATAGAATCATTATGGTTCAGGATCACTACCATAACTTGACATCAGAGCTTTTGATGGAGTATCTTGCACCAGATCAGGAGAATAACGAGCCGGTTCCAGATAACGGTCTTATCAATGGGCGGAATGTTCGCGGTTGTGCAGATTTTCAGGGTTGGGCGTGTAATACCACGGATCTTGCAATACCGACGATTGATCTTGAAGCTGGGAAACGTCATAGACTGCGCATCATCAACGTCGGCGCTTTTGCAGAGTTTCAGATCCAATTCGATGAGCATCCATTCTACGTCACCGAAGTCGATGGCACAGACGTCCATCCTGAACCAATCCATCGAGTAAACGTCCTTCCAGCACAGCGGTATAGCGTTGTGCTTGAGACAAACGTCACAACAGCTTCGACGTTCTGGATGAGGGCTAGGATGGTGACGCACTGCTTCAAAAACAAGAATTACCGTCTTCAGTCTGAAGCGAGGGCCATTATCCGATATACAGGCAAGGACGCGAAGACAGCTTCTGAAGAGCCAACGAGCAAGGAATGGCCTGATGCGATCGAGGTCATCTGTCGCGATCTGAACACCACCGCTCTTCGACCTGTTGAAGTTGTATCACCACCTCCAGCGGACGAAGTCATCGTTCTTCGCGCAAATTTTGAGATTGGAGATTGGCGTTTGGCAAGAGGGTTCTTCAACGAATCGACTTGGCATGCGAACGCAACGCATCCATCTTTACATCGTTTTCTCGACAGTGGATTACAGAGTACGTCCGCCAAGAACCCCATCGCCATCAATGACAAGGTTTTTGAGCGCCAAAAGGAGTTTGTCTTGGAAACCACCGGTATTCGAACAATAGACATCTCAATCAACAACTTCGACGACGGAGCTCATCCCTTCCATCTGCACGGCCATAAATTCTTCGTCCTCCTACAAGGCCGAGATGGCTATCCGCCCAGTGCAGCTGATCTACCAGAGTACCTAGAATCAAACGGCCTTTTGGAAAACCCACTGAGGAGAGATACACTTACTGTCGAGGGGTATGCTTGGGCCGTTATTCGTGTTGTGCTGGATAATCCGGGTCTATGGGCATTCCATTGTCATAATACTTGGCATGCTGAGTCTGGAATGTTGATGCAGATGTTGGTGAGGCCGGAGGTTATGAAGGATTGGAAGGTTGGTGATGAGGAGAGGGGGTTGTGTAGTAGGGAGGGTGTTATGAGGGGGATGAGGCCGGATGATAGTATTTGGTTTGGACAATTCAGACGATAGATACATGCGAGCTTAGACCTTTTGTTTGATATGGCGTTTTTGGTATAGAAATTTATAATTGGATGAAGCTTTGTTACAATTGTTGAGTGGCGTTGATAACGAAGCCAAGAGACTCATAACACTGCACTTTAAGCGACAAGCGGAGAATATGGGGCAATGTGAATGTGAGGGCGTTATTATATCCCCTTTAGACAAATTTTACCCGTTTGAAAGCTTGAAGTCGGATTTTTGGAGATATGAGCTTCTCTTCGGCGCGATAAATATAGACTGCTCAACCCCAACGAACGAGCATTTAGAGTTAAACATCTGCCTACGTGTAGAAAGAGTCTCTGAGCGTGGCGTATTAGTAACTCTACCTACAGCTCACCTGGTGATACGCTTAATGATATCCAACAATCCTCTCAATTTGTGTCTTCTTCCATGGCATATTAGAAGAATGAGGACTGTTGTCCTGAGATCATCACCGACTTTAGGGATACCGAATGTCACTCAACGGCAAGAATCAAATCTCAATCTATGCAAAATAGGATAATTCCTAAGCTTCTTCGACCCCGCATTGTATACCTGGGTTTGGTTGAGATAAAGGTTGACAAGTGACGTGAATTTCACGATCTCGCACCCCAAGACGTTGCGAGTGCAACAATCGCGAACTTGTCATGAGTATCATTTACGACGGTATGTTTCTCCAATTAACCTTTTCGAAATGTGTTATTAAAATTAATCCTTCAACGACGGATCCGTGGGCCTTGTCTCCGAAGACCCGAGCATCGCTCCAATCTCAAAACAGCCTCGGAGGACCAACCTCCGATCCCCACACAATGCCACGATTCGACCCCAGAAACACGGTTCATGTCTCCCTACATTACCGCTGGTTAATACTACATACGTGCACTTTTAAATTTGATCATGTGCCCGTGATTTTACCATAGCGCGGAGTCACGTCTTCCGTGGTCAGTTACGGATCCGTTGAGCGATGATTCCCAGATGGAGAAACCTTCCGGATACTCAAGATGATTGCTTGATGGACTGTCCAAGGCTTGGCGGGTGGAAACTCCGGAGAATGCTACGGATCGCGGGCCGGTAGTTGGCTTTTTGCGGGATGATTGACGGTTTGCTCATCTTAGTGACGCCAGTTATGGTTCGACGGATGTCGAGCAACAAATTCCGACATCTTCGAAAGATATACTCCCGATCTGGCTAGGATCCAATTTCCTACCCCCAGTAAGTCACATATAAAAGATTCACGGATCCCTCAACTCATCAAACTCTTCAGTTGACAAGTGCATCCAGATCAACCAGCATCATGAAGTCTCTCTTCGCTCTCAGCCTCTTCACCGGCCTTTCGGCCGCTCAAAACGGCGCTTGGGCCCAATGCGGTGGAAACAACTGGACTGGCTCAAAGACCTGTGTCTCCGGCTACAAGTGCACCGTCGTCAATGAGTGGTACAGCCAGTGCATCCCCGGCACTGCTGAGGAGCCTACTACTACCCTCAAGACCACTACTGGTGGCGGGAGCACACCTACTGGCACACCTGGAAATGGAAAGTTCCTCTGGGTTGGTACTAATGAGGCGGGTGGTGAGTTTGGTGAGACCAATTTACCTGGAACGTGGGGAAAGGACTTCATCTTCCCTGATCCCGCTGCAGTTGATGTAAGTCAAAGACGGGAATGGCGAGAATAAAACTGACGTCGCATAGACCCTCACCTCTCAGGGTTACAACACTTTCCGCGTCCAACTCCGCATGGAACGCGCAAACCCCAGCTCCATTACCGGACCCTTTGACACGGCTTACATGAAGAACCTCACCACAATCGTGGATCACATCACAGGCAAGGGCGCCAACGTCATTCTCGACCCTCACAACTACGGCCGCTACTTCAACAAGATCATCACTTCCACCTCTGACTTCCAGACCTGGTGGAAGAACTTTGCTACCCAGTTCAAGAGCAACAGCAAGATCATCTTTGACACTAACAATGAGTACAACACCATGGATCAGACTCTTGTTCTGAACTTGAACCAGGCTGCTATCAACGGTATTCGTGATGCAGGCGCTACTCAGACTATCTTTGTTGAGGGTAACCAGTGGTCTGGTGCTTGGTCTTGGCCCGATGTCAACGACAACATGAAGGTCCGTGATTCCCCTCTTTATGCATTGGTTCCGGTAGCTAACATCACCAGGCTCTCACCGACCCTCTTGACAAGATCGTCTACGAAATGCATCAGTACCTTGACTCCGACAGCTCCGGCACCTCACCCAACTGTGTCTCCACCACCATCGGAGTTGAGCGTCTCAAGGCTGCTACTGAGTGGTTGAGGAAGAACAAGAAGATCGGCATGATCGGTGAATTCGCCGGTGGTCCCAACGACACCTGCAAGACTGCTGTCAAGAACATGCTGGACTATCTCAAGGAGAACTCCGATGTTTGGAAGGGTGTTACCTGGTGGGCTGCTGGTCCTTGGTGGGGTGACTACATGTACAGCTTCGAGCCTCCCAGTGGCACCGCTTACTCGTACTACAACTCTCTTCTCAAGACTTATATCTAAGTAGAGATGCTGAGTCGTGGAGAGACTTAGGGAGGCAACAATATTTGGGTGTTTGTTAGTTGAGCAAGGCAGATAGCTAACAAGCGCTTTGGAATTATACAAAAGGCGCCAATTAGGATTCCCATTTATGGATGTTCCTGGTAGCTCTTATGAAATTGATGATATTTAAATCTTGATCACTCTAATCCTCAATGTAGAATGATGCTCTTGTGCAGTTCATCCCTGTCTCTGCGTCTGGTAAAGCTAACCGATATACCCAACGCGATATGTGCCCCTAGTGTCACAAAAGCAACAAAGCCATCTGGTGGAAAGGAGGCATTGAAAGCGGTGAGTTGTTATGGAATGTTGTTCTCTAGGGCAGAGCTTTTTACAAAGCGCTTGGCATAAGCACAATAATATTACGGATCCTGGAAGGTTCTTATCATCTGCTTTCAAATGCTATTATAGTGCGATATCTCATGACGAGCATGGGCAACGGAAGCATCCGCTTGGCTTTGTGGAGCACAGACACGCTTGTTTAGGGTAGCGAACTTAGATGCCAAGTAAGTTTTCGGCTGTCAGCAATCAAGGTCCTACCTCTAATGGTTTCGTGGTCTAACGGTTATGACTGCGGATTCTGATTCCGCCAGCGAGGGTTCGACTCCCTCCGAGACCTTTCTTTTAGTTCTGCATATCGTCGCAAGCTCAGTTTTTTTTCTACTTCTTACATTTAATTATTCACTAAGGGGTTTTAGTTCTAGTAGCCAGTAACATAATAATTATATATTATACAGTGCCGGTATTATATGCCTCGCTGGAATAATCGCTTCTATATGTACAGGTGAATGTGACTCCAGTCTATCTCTCTTCTATGCCAGCTCATATCTCTGGTGCTGGCCAGTTGGTAGCTAAGCAGGTCTCTGCTCATGCATCATTTCAGCCGCAGAAAGAGAGAGAGCATGAGACGGAATTCGGTTGATGGGTAGGGCTGAGCTGGTAGACTTGCCAATGAAGACGGCATCTTGGCAGCTTACTGTGGGTTTCATCTCGTTATGAATGGGAATACACCGGTGATTAGGCAGCCTTCGAGACGGTCGGTAGCATTCCTGTTGATCAATGACTTTTGATGCACCAAGTGGACTGCGATTCTTGCTTATATCAGCCTTCTCCTTCGGACTCGGACTTGTTATGTGTCGGTGCCACGCCAATTCCATCACTATTAGATAGATATTTAAAGTGCGCATATAAGAATTACTATCCACTGTCAAAAACATTGTAGTTTTGACTGTTGTTCTCTTCAAATGGACCCCTCAGCAGCCCCCAGATTTGGATCAGCGATCATCCACAATGACTGTATCAAAAACCGAGCGGACCAATCAACGCGATGATCTTCAATGCATGTAAGACGCGATCACTTCCTTTATTTCCCGACGCGTCTGATAATGGAACACAGTAGTATATAATCACTGTATCAATTATCCGTATAAAACTTGCGATTCTTCCCACTCACGTGTTTGTCTGCTTTGCCGATCGTTGTAAGCTTAAATGCAAGCGGAGCCTGGCTTGTTTTCCATGTCTCAGGCTCTGACCTTGGCAAGTTTCAGCCACTGCCGCAAGATACGGGAATAAGACCGCCAATGTCTCGAATCATGCTTCATCATGATCGTGGAAATTTGGCGCTGCAATTCCGCGCTGTACCCAAGCTATCGGGCTGGCGAACGAGCCTCGGCTCGGGCTCGTGGTGGAGCCCGGATACTGTGATAGGGTTAAGGGGTTAAAAAGAGGCTTTAGCCTTAAGGCTATAAAGATAAAGAATATTAAAAAATTATATTTTTTTTTTCCTTTACTGTTAGCCTAATAAGGCTATCAAGCTTCTAACTTTTTATATAAATATTTAAATAAAGAGGCCCCTATAGTAGGCCTGTATTTTAAAAGTTAGAATTATATAAGGTTTATCTGCCTTAGTGGCATAATTACTGCCTTAACTAAGCAGTATTAATACCGCTTATTCCTCGGCAGCTATATTAGCCTTCTTCCTTTACCCTAGCTAAAAAAATACCATATAACAATTAGGGTTTCTAAATAAGTAAACTAGTTTATACTAGGTTTATATTTACAGAATATATAAGGCATTATATTAAGTATATTAGGTTATTATATCTTTTAATAGTTAATAGTATATATTAGGCTTATTAAGGTAAAAAAGTCTTATTAATAGCTAGTAAGCTAAGTTTTATTTAATATTAAATAAATATATATATATATATTATAGGGGCTTATAGTTAAGTAAATTAGGCTTATAGTAAGTCTATAAGTTAGATTATAAGTTTATTATAAGCTAGTAAGGCAACTTATAGTAAGTCTTTTTTAATATAGTATAAGTTAATTTATAATTAATAAAAATTAATAAGGTATATATAATATAAATGCTATATCCTATTTAGTTATAATATAATTTCTTTTTTTCCTTTAATTTTATCTTTAAGACCTGCTTATTTATACTTTCTTTTATATAATCTTAATATATTTTATTTTAATCCTATAATATTTTATCTTTTTTTCTAATAATATATTAAAGTCTAAAGCTACTTATAATTATTATATATAAGCTATTTTAATTAAAAATACCGGTTTTCTTATTATATTATATAGTTATTATATTCCTTATAACCTAAAGTATTAGGCCTTATTTAGTTATAAGAATTACTTTTAGTATATTTATTATAGTTATAAGTATAATAGTAAAGGAGTTACTAAAATTAAAGGTTTATTATTATAGGCTTATTTATATATATTTAGAACTAATTTTAATAGTAAATTATTTTATTATTAAGAAATATTATTTTAATAAAGAAAAGAAATTAGCTAAAATTAAATTATTATAATTATAGTAATAGGTTAATAAGTATTTAAATTATTTAATATATCTTTATTATTAGTATTATTAGTTAAATAAATATAGTTTTAAAATAGTCTATTAAAATATAGAGACTTTAGATAAGTTAGAGTTAATTAAAAATATTAAATCTTTTATTATAGTAAAAGCTTAGCTAATTAGTATAGCTAATATTATTAATTAAAGAGATATTTTTATTTTTAATATTATTAATAAAAATTCCTTAATAGTTATTAGGTATTAATAAGGTATTTTAGTAGTTTCTATATATTTTTATTTTCTAGGTAATTTTTTTACTTAATTAAATATTTTATTTTTTTATTAATTATTTTTATTTCCTAAATTGCCTTTACTTTATAGGCTTTTAGTTTTTTTACTTTTATAGGTTTATTATATATTTTAATATAAATTATATTTACTATTAATTTAAGTAATAAGATATAAAAAATAAAATAAATCCTAACTTTTAGTAATAAGTCTAGTTTATAGTTATTTTTAGAGATTTTCTTAATAATCTTATATAATTTAATATACTTAAAGTTAAGTTTATAGCTTAGTTATTTAATTATAATATTCTTTATAAATAGGTAGATTATATTTCCTTTTAAAAAGGTAGGTCTTTTTACCTTTTTAGGATTATAATATTATTATATTTATTTTCTAATAAATTTAAGTTTTATTTATAGTTTATTATATAGATTCTTTAAATTATTACTTTTAATTATTACTATTAGGTTAATTATTTTAGGTTTTTATAAATCTCTATAGATTTTTAATATAAATCTAAAATTAGTATATATTAATATAAGTTTTATACTTTTATTATAAATAATATTATATACTAATTAGATATATAATAGCTTTTTAACTTAATTATCTTATTTATAGTTTATATAATACTATAAGTATTATTTTAATATTTAATTTATTTATTTTATTTATCTATTTACTTAGGCTTTAAATACTATCATAAGCTTATAATTTAAGCCTAGTAATACTAAAAATATATTTTAAAATTATAATATAAGTATTAGTCTTTTATTTAAAATAATCTTAAATAGTAATTTATATATATTAATAATATATTTATAGATAATATATATAAGTTCCTTTATATTTATATCTTTTTTATAAGGTAAATAATATAAGAACTTAGTAAGTTAGTTTATAATAATTATAATACTATTATAGAAGATTTTTATTAAGGGTTCTTTAAATAGTAATAGCTTTATAATAAAGTCTATTATAATTAAGTCTTATAGTTATTATATTATAGGCAGTAGTTAAAGTTCTTTATAAAGTTTATATTATTATACTTTTATTTTAATATAAAGATTATATTATTTAATAACCCTTTTTACTGTTATTTACTATACCTTATATCTATATTATAAAAGTTATTTAAGAGTTTTTATTACTTTTTAATATCTATATATAAGGTATTTATAAAATTCCTATATAAATTCTTTTAGTTTCTTTAATATCTTTTTAATTATTATTACTTATATTTATTCTAGAGTTTATATTTATTAGGTAAATTTATATTTTTCCTTATTATTTATTTTTAATATTTATTTTATTATTTTTATAGTGCTAGTATTATAGTCTAGTTATTAACTTATTATATTTACTTTTTTATTTTTTAATTCTTTTTTATAAATAATTATAAAGTTAAATTTATATAGGTATTTAATATAATATAGTTATTATTAATTAAATTTATATATTATAGTAAAGTAAAAGATATTCTAATAATCTATATATACTTTAATTTAATATTTACTTTTTATTAAGTAATATTTAAATTCCTTAAAATAGTTAATAATTACTAAAAATTCCTTATTATAAATTAGGTAATTAAGTTCTATTTTATATAATTTATAAAAGTAAAATATAATAAGATATAATTTTTTTATATTATCTTATTAACTAATTTATCTTTTTAATATAAAGTTTAATATATTTATTTTTAGTTTAATTTCTTTTTTTAGGTTAAATATTATTAAAATAGGTTTATTAAAAATAGTTTCTTTAAGCTATATAAAGGCTTTTTATACCTTATTATTTTATTTAAATATCTTTCCTTTTTTTATAAGTTTTATTATTAAGTTACTAATCTTATTAAAGTCTTTAATAAATTATTAGTAATAGTTAATAAGTCTTAAAAAAGCCTATATTTTCTTTATATTATTAGGTTTTTTTTAATTTATTATTATTATAATCTTTTTTAATTTTATTTTAATTTTATAAAATATAATAATATATCTTAAAAAGTTTACTTTTATAATATAAAAGAAACTTTTTTTTAGTTTTATTAATAGTTTAGTATCTTATAATATTTTTAAAACCTTATAAATATATTTTATATATTCTTTTTTATTATTTAAGAAAATTAAGATATTATTTAGGTAATATATTATAAAGATATTAAGGTATTATTAAAGTATATTATTAATTATCTATTAAAATATTATAGATATATTTATAAAACTAAAAAGTATTATTATATATTTAAATAGTTTAAATTTAGTCTTAAATATTATTTTTTATTTATTTCTTTCTTTAATATAGATAAGGTTATATATTTCTTTTAAATTTAAAGCTATAAAAATCTTTTTACTTTATAACTAATTCTTAAGTTTTATAATAAATAAAAGTAAGGTTTAGTTTTTAATAGTATATATATTAACTAGTTAATAATTAATAATTAGTTTATCTTTTTTATTCTTTTTTAATATAAAGAATATTAATAATATTAATATTAAGTTAGATTTTCTAATATAGCCCTTTTTAAATATCTTATTAATATATTTCTTTTAAACTTATAGCTTTTTTTAGTTAAGTAAATAAAGCTTTTAAAATAGTAAGTTATTATCTATAAGGTTAATTTTATAGTCTTATTTATTATATTTAAATATTTCTATTTTTAGTTTTTTTTTAAATAGTTTATTATATACTTAATACTATTTTAAAATACTTTTAAGTTAGTTCTAGCTTAATTTTATAGGTATTTTATTTTTATATAGGTCTTATACTTTAAAAATACTTAGGATTTTTATCTTACTTTTTATACCTTTTTTATATTTATATTATACTCCTTTTAGAGATAATAAATACTTTATTTTATACTTACTTATATTATTCTCTTTAGTTAGGGTTTAAGATTTCTTATTATTTATTATAATTATTTTTTTATTACTATTAGGGTTACTAGGAAATATAACCTGGCTATTTTTTTAATTAATAAGCAGGTTTTATTATTTAAGTTATTATATATCTAGTAGAATATTTATATCTTTTCTTAAAAGTATAATATTAAAATTAACTTTTTAATTTCTTTTTTTAATAAAGACCTTAAGGTAATTAATTTCCTAATTTATAATACTATTATTATAATTAAAAAGCTATTTTTTTATATTAATTAATAAATAAAGTTATAATTTTTATTTTTATAGTAATTATAGCTTTATAATTATTTTTAAGTTAATAAAGTTCTTTTTTACTTTATAATTAATTTAAGTATTTAGTTATTTCTTTTTAATTTAAACTTATAATATTAGGTAATTTATTAAGTTTACTATATATAATACTTTTAATATATTTATTAATTTAAGTTATTTTTATTTATAATTTTAATATATTTATAGCTTAGTTATAGATAATATATAACTTTTTTTAATATATTTTAATATATTTATTTATAGTTATTATTATTATATTTTTTTTATTAATGTAATTATTACTAAATTTATTATTAAATATTATTTATTAAAAGTATTTTTTTAACTTTATATTTATTTTTATAGTTTTTTATTTAAAATATTCTTTATTAAGTAAATATAATTTATTTACTTTTTATTATCCTTATAGTTTTTCTATATCTTTTAAATTAATATTATTAATAAATAGTTTATTTTTTTTTTATAAATATTTTCCTTAAGGTATTATTTTAAATTTTCTTTTTACTTTTTTAATAATTTATATATTTTCTTTAATTCTTTAAGTTAATTTATTAACTTAATATATTTTTTTTATATAATATTATATTAAATTATAGTTTTATTATTCTAAGGTAATTATATTAAAGGTATATTAAATATCTTTTTATTTTTTTTATTAAGTAAGATTTATTATTAAATATTCTAGGTATAATTATAAGGAAATAATTATTATTTAACTTATTTAATTTATATTAATTATATTAATAGTTTTTATATAATACCTAAGATATTTTATTATATTTAGGGTATATTAGTATTATTTATATATTATTCTAATTATTAAATATAGGTTTTAAATATAAGGGATTTAATATATTATTAATATAATATATTTTAATATAAAATTTACTTCTTATTTTAGTATTTTTATATTCCTTAATGCCTTATATATAAATTTCTTTTTATATCTTATAGATTCTTATGCTATTTTTATTATATTTAGCTTTATAGGGCTATTTTTATTTTTATAAGATCTATTTATTATAATATTAAAGGTTTTATATAATAACTTTAATAGCCTTATCTTTATATTTTATACTATAAAAGCTTTATTATTTCTTTTATTAAAGTTAGCTTTTTATTTTAATTTCCTATTTTTATTATTTTTCTTTATTTTAAAGTATTATTTTAATAAGAATATTATTAATAGTTTATAAAACTTACTTATATTTATTTATATTAAGAATACTTAGGCTATTTTATTTTATTATTTTTAATATTTAAGTTTTTTTTTATTTAAATTATTTCTTAAATTTTTTAAGCTTTTATTACTTTATTTTTTCTTTTTATTTCTTTTACTTTATCTTAAAATATTTCTATTTCTTAGGATTTTTTATATACCTATAATAATTTTTATTTTATAGTTTATTTTATTAGTTTCTTTTTTATTTAAGTTCTTCTAAAGTATATAATTTACTTTTTTTTTTTAGTTTTTTATTATCTTTAGGTTTAATTTAAGTAATTCCTAGGTTTTTATTAAAATATATATTATAGCTATTATATATTATTTTTAGTATTTAAATATATATAACTATTTATAAATCTTACTATTAAGTAAGTCCTAAGACTTACTTACCTTAATTTAGGTTTTATAGTTTTTATAGTTCTAGGTATTATTATATTATATATTCTATCTAATTATAATTATAGTATTTATATTTAAATATATCTTATAGCTTATAGTTACTATCTCTTTTTAATTATATAATACCTAAGGATATAGGTCTTAATTATATTCTATATAAAATATTACTTTATTAATATCCTTACTATTATTTTTAGTTTTAAAAGTTACCTTAATTATTATTTTATTATTAGCTAAGATAATATAAATTAAAATTATTTAATTATTTTATTTTAATTACTTTTTTTTTTTATATTTATATTATTTTTTATTAATTTTAATTACTATTATAATATATTTAATAATATTATTTAATTTATTAATCTTATAAAGTTTATCTTTAATTTCTTTTTTAAATCTTTTATAATAAATCTTTATAAAGACTTTATTATTTTATTATATTTTAAATATAAGTTATTTAAACTTTATAGAATAAATAATATATAAATAAATCTATTTAAATACTATAATTTCTATAATTACTTATCTTTTCTTATTAATTACTTTAAAGTTATCTTTAAATATAGTTTTAAAGTTATTTTAATTAGTAAAGATATTAATAGTATTTTAATTTTATATAATTTTTTTATTTTTTAGGTAATTTTTAAGGATAGGTTTAAACTAGTTTTTAGTATTTTTTTAAATTAATAATATAATAAAAAGTACTTTCTTAATAATAATATTTAATTTAATTAGAAATATATAAAAATATCTTTTTATTTAAGTAAAAAATAAAATTATATTTATAGCTTATTTTTTAAATAGTTTTAATTTAAGTAATTTAAAGGCTTTTTTAATATTTTTTCTTTTTTAAAAATAAGTATTATTATTTACTATAAAGACTACTTTTTAATTATTAACCTAATTTTATAAATTATAGATTATATTATATAATTAATAGATTTTAGCTATTATTTTTATAATATTAAGTGGTTTTTTAATATAAGGTAATATTAAGCTAGTATTACTAGATATCTTAATAATATAATATTATTTAATTATTTAATATAATATATTCTAAATAAAAGCTATTAATATATAATAATTAGGGTTTTTAAATAAATAAACTAATTTATATTAGGTTTATATTTATAAAATATATAAGGTATTATATTAAGTATATTAGGTTATTATATCTCTTAATAGTTAATAGTATATATTAGGCTTATTAAAGTAAAGAAATCTTATTAATAGCTAGTAAATTAAGTTCTATTTAATATTAAATAAATATATATATATATATTATAGGGGCTTATAGTTAAGTAAGTTAGACTTATAGTAAGTCTATAAGTTAGATTATAAGTCTATTATAAGCTAATAAGGTAGCTTATAGTAAGTCCTTTTTAGTATAGTATAAGTTAATCTGTAATTAGTGAAAATTAATAAGATATATATAATATAAGTGCTATATCCTGTTTAGTTATAATATACCAGGCTAAGTCTATTACAAAGTATATTCCCTGACCTGTTAGTTACAGTTACTAATATTAATTATAGCTACTAATATAATACTATATAAGAGCCTAGAACCTGATTAAGGCTATTATATAACTAACTATAACCTTATTATAGTAATTAAATTAATACTAAGGCAGGCTAATAGTAAAGATTATTATAAAATCTATATAATAGCTATAGCTATTATAGAGAACTTTTTATTAAAAAGCCTATTTAGCCTAATTAAAATAGCTATTTTTAACTATATTTTAATTAACTTAATTAATTATATAGACTAGGCTAGCCTAGGTTATTTAGTTTATCTAGTTTAGCTAGCTTAGAAGCTATTAAGGTTAAAGAAGCTAGAAAGGGCTATTAGAAAAAGCTTATACCTTAATATAAAAAAGGTAGCTTTCCTAACTGCCTTAATAGGCTTAGTTTTATATAAAAAGTAGCTTAATAATGTAATTATTAAGGCTAAATATATATACTATATCCTCCTGGTTATATAAAATTAAAATATATTTATAGATAAAGTTAAATAAAGGTAAGGTAATAGCAGGGTTAGACTAAAGGTTTAAAGGAATTAGGTTAACTTTTATATAAGTTAGTTAGTAAAAGCTAAAATAACCTAAAGTTAATAATAACTAGATCTACTAATTAATTATATATACTAGGGCATATAACTAATTAACCTTATATATAAGGGTAGATAAAGTAATATTAGTAAAGAAGTAATATATTAAACTAGGGTTAAAAAATTATATATAAAGTAAAATATTTCTTATTTTTATTATTATTTAAAATTTTATTTTTAATTAAAAGCTAAATATTTTAATAATTAATTTTAAAAAAATAAATAAATAAATAATTATTATTTATTTATAAAAATAATTAAATTTAAAATATTTAAAATATTTAAAATAATATTTTTAAAATAATTTTTATTAAATTAATATATTAATTAATTAATTAATAATTTATAATATTTTTTTATTTTTTAATATATTTTTATATTATATAATATTATTATAATTTTTATATTATTATAATTTTTTAAAAGAATTAAAAGTTTTAAAAATTATATATAGTTTTATAAAGAAATTTTAAAAAATTATATTAAAAATATAACTTTTATAAACTTTATATTTTTTATATATAATATTTATATTTATACTTATAAGTAATTAAAATATTAAAAAGATATTTTTTAAAATTAAAAAATATTATTATTAAATAATAATAAAAATATAATAAAAAAATAAAAATAAATTTAGCTTAAATATATAATATAATAAATTTATAAAAGCTAATTAATTAATAATTAAATAATAATAACTATATTATTTAAAAAGTTATAAAAGAAAAAGTTAAATAGGCTAATAATATTAAGTAAAAAAGCTTATTAGAGATTTAATTATACTTAGGATTAAGTTTTTAGTTAAATAAAGCTTTTATATTAAATAAGTTATAAAGGTTTTAAATATAAAGTGAGCCCGGATACAGTAGTCTTAATTCGTCTAAAGGCGCCGAAGTCCGAGATCGCTATCATGGAGATACGGGGAAGACTTGATAGAGCAATAAGCTCGTGGTGTTTCGACTATAGATGTTGTGATATTATGTGATATGTGACTGATGGAAATAGAACCTCTTTTCCTATCTGCGGATATGCCATTCTGCTTTGGGTGCTTGATCCGAGATCCGTCTGGATAACGAATACTCTGTCCTAATGTTCAAGACTCCCTGTTGCGGTTAGGGTAGATGCACTGATACATCTCAAACAATAATGCGCTGAGAGGAACGTAGAATCACTGCACACCTGCTCTTATCATACATGATACAAGTCAAGGTGCTTCGACTGTTGCTTAAGATATAACCAAGACAACCGCTGAAGCTTAAAGCGAAAATACCCTAGAGTTCAGGTACAAAGTATTATTACACGCTACAACGCTCAAATTAGGATTCTGCAATGAGCTTTATCCCAAAATATAGCGAGATATACACCAGAAGTGCCATGCTCGTAAAGCTGACCCGTCAATCGGTTGATACTCGTCAAATTTCCGGGTTGATGTTGCTGAACGATTACGGATGCTACAGTGATGACCCACTATCGTCAATCTGCAAAGAGCTTAATACCAGATCTTCTTATCTTCGAGCCGAGGCATGTTTTTTTTATGTTCGAGAAAGTCAACGAGTTGACTCGCTAGAATACGCTCTCCGCATCCCAAAAAAGGTGGCGTGCTACTCGACCCTGTTGGCGTATCGCAACCCCAGCAAGTTCACCGCCTCTGCCTCACCTCAACCTCACCATTCCACAAAGCCTCACCTTGGAGTTTCACACTCTTTCCGCAGAGTTCATCCCGCGCAAAATGACCAACAATGTGACAGCAATCGCCTCAAGCTTCAGCGCCGTCCGCTTCACCACCGCTGAGCGCGACATACTCCTCAAACTGCTAATATTCTCCTCCCGCACAGCGGCCTGGCTTCTCGGCCGAAACCACGCACCGTTAGCCTCAATCCAGCGGTGGCAGCTCCTGATGAAACAGCTAGCGCTAACTGCAAAGATTCTCCGGACCGGCAGATTCATCCAGCAGTTCAATTGCGCCGCCGCTGGTGCTGGTGCACTGGCGCGGAAGCACCAGGACTATTTCCTAGCATACGTCACTGTCATCCGACAGCTGCTGATAGCGGTATACCTGACGTTTGATAACGCGACTATCGCCAATAGCATCGGCTTTATCCCCTGGAAAGGTGCAAGACGGTTGGAGATCAGGGCGTTTCGGATATGGTTTGCCGCTGGCGTCTGCGGGATCGTCACGCAGATTTACTCCCTGTACCAATTGAACCTCCCCAATCAAGTCCCAGAGAAGCAATTGATCTTGTGAGTACATATTTTATTTATTAAAATTTCACGTGTGAATTGATCTCTGTGCCGCATCTGACATAAGACCAGTAAGAAGCAAGCCAGCAAGCTCCAGTTAGTAGCTGGCATCTGCGACGTGGCCGTGTCTTCAGCAGCTGCAGGCTTGATCAAATTGGACGAAGGCGTCGTGTGCGCGTGCGGCGTGCTAAGCAGTTTAATTGCCATCCACAACCACGTGGTTCTGGGTAGATTAAATTAGTCGAGTCCAAATGAATCAGTTAGTTGTGTCTGTACGTACATAAAACACCAACGTAAATAGAGTTCTTGGCTTCTGGGCGGCGTCATTCCAGAAAAGGGATCTAGGCGACATTTCTGTTCTTGGCCTGGACCGTGATGTGATGGCGCCAAAGTTAATTGCCGACGTCGGAGCGCTATTCGATAGTGCAGGTTAGACAGGTCAGTTAGTTAGTTAGTCTCCAAGGTCTCAGATGAGTGAATGGCTAATGGGTTATGGAGTGAGTGGAGAGGGGAGACACGTAATCCCTCGGTATGTAATCTATTTTAGCTCTGTGTGTAAAATCCACTAATTTACAGGGGCCTTTAGAAGCTATAGGGCTAGCTAGTGTACCACTTTATATCTAAAGTTACCTACCCTATATATAAAAATAAAACATTATTTAAAAAATTATTAAATATAATATATATATATATAACCTATATAATTTAATTATCTTTTATTAAAATTACTATTAATACTACTGTTTATTGTCTTTTATAGTATTAATTATTATTTTATAGGAAAAATATACTTAATTAGGTAAATTCTATTTAATTAACTATAGCTTTTTCTTACCTATTAAAGGCTTTAACTTTTAAATATAAACTATTTCTTATATATAGAATTTTTTATTTTATATAATTAACTTTAATAGAATTTTCCAGGTAATTCTATTATATATAAACTCTAAATACTACCTATAATATAAAAGCCTACTTATAGATTAGAGGCAATTATGCCTGCAAGCATAATAAGGCTAGAGATCCAGAGACTGTGCTTGGTCCTTATGCCCTACGGAGTATAGTCCTTTTTAGGGCTTTGCTATATCTATTGCAGATATTTTAGGGGTAGCTATAGCTAGTTAAGATAGGCTATAGGTATAGTTAATTAATAACTACTAGTTATATATTAGGTATATTTATTATCTTAACTATAATTAAAGTTAGTATTATTAATTTAATATTAAGGTAAAGAACTTATTAATAATAAAGGCTTATTTAGTTTATTAATAATTTTATAATTATTAATATAAGTATCTTTAAATAATAAATAAAAGAAAAAAGGTTAAAGTTATAGGGAACTTATAGGCTTAGTTAGGCTTTTTAAAGCTTTTTAGCTAATTAAGTAATATATTTATTATAATAAAAGTTACTTAAGGTACTATAGCTTAAAGATAATTTTATTAATTAGGTTTATTAAGACTTTAATCTAGCTAAAGACTTTACTATTAATACTTTTATAGCTTATTAAAATATTAAAACTTTATTTATTAATTATTACTAGGTTAAAGCTATATAATAATTTAATTATATATATATTAAATAACTAGTTTACAATTTAATTAAAAGCTTATAAAATTTAATAAAACTTTAATTTATAGTTTAATTTAATTTTAATATTAAAATTAATTTAATTATATATATATATATTAAATAATTAACTTATAACCTAATTAAAAGCTTATAAAACTTAATTAAAACCTAATTTATAATTTAATTTAATTTTAATATTAAAATTTATTTAATTATATATATATATATATATATATATATTAAATAATAACCTTATAATTTAAATAATCATAATAAAAATAATAATTTAATTAAATTTATTTTTTAAGTTAATTATAGTTATATACCTTAAGGTACTTAATCTAATTTTATATTCTCAGCCTAAAGTAGGTTTTGCATTTTGACCTTTTTTAGATTACATTCCGAGGTACCACGCGGAGGGGAGAGGAGATCTTAGGTGAGAGTGATAAGGCTGATTTGCGAAATGTTACTGGGCGACAAACCTATCACGTACAGAGAATGACTGGCTCAGAGACCCCTTCTGTCTATCCGCCCGTTGATTTTATCACGCCTGTCACGGAGCATTCAAATCGTGGCCCCTCACTCGCCAGGGTCTAGACTGCACAACCCCTGACCTGACCTCCCCCCTCCCCCTCCCCCCTCAACCTCTGCCACGCGGTAGCATGACTCACCTTCCTTCTCTGGCCTCTACCTCTACCTTGCCAGCCCAAGCCATCTTGTAGCTTGTAGCGATAAACCAAACCAAAAAAAAAGCCTCTCGTATGCTGGACTCAAAGGTAGCCAATCCCGGCATGTCAAAGTCTTGGCCTGGAGGCACGCCACTTTACGTTGCCGAATGTCCAATTCTCTCAAAGCAGATTAGTCCAAGACGCCGTCAGGGGCTGGCCACCACAGTTTCAACGGGTCACTGCCCAGAAAGAGGATCCCGTCTCCTCATTGCACCCGAAGTGACCGAAGTTCCCCTTTCGCCTCCCGTGCCAGGGCCTGCGCTTTCATGCCTTCGCCCGTGCTTTTTTCTTTTTTTTCCTGTGCATTGCATGCTGCATTCTCTTTTTTTTATCTAGTGCCCGTCCCCGTCAAATCGTGTCGATCACTTGCTTTTTCCCTCCCTCTTTTTCCTTTACCCGCACGTACATACTTTTTGATGACATGCGGCTCACGGACCAGACCAGGCCATAATTCCCACGTTTTTTGTCTTGTTTTACATAATAATTGTCGCCTGCATCTGATCTGACTCCACCACCTCAATTAAGGCTTGGCGCCTTTTCTTCACGATCCGATCTCCCTTCTCTCGTTTTCATAACATAATAAGCTACCCCCTCAAAATGTCACATGATAAACCCAACAAGACCACCGACATCAAGGTCGAAGTGGCGCTCACTCGCGATGTCGAGATCATCGAGATGAGAAACATGAGCAATGCCTCGCACAAAGATGAAAACACTACGACATGGGCCATCTCAGCGCCGAAGCAGGAAGACGACAAGGAGCCGAATGATTGGCTCGATGGATTCAAGAGAGCAGACAGGAGGAAGATGAAGAAGGGATGGGATAAGGGCGGGTATCACTCTGAGCCGAAGCCTCATGTTCCGGGAGATCGATATTTCGATATTCGTGCGGCCAACGCAAAGACTGCGACGTCGGCGCTGGCGAGAGAATTGAAGGGCAGGCATTTGCAGATGATTGCTTTTGGCGGTGCTATTGGTACGTGAACGTCAGTGATTGATTGTGAGAGGCGTGCTAACATGTTCAGGTACCGGCTTATTCATCACCTCTGGCAGTGCTCTTCACCAAGGTGGTCCAGGAAGTGTTCTCCTCTCATACATCGTCATCGGCGCACTTCAATACTGCACCATGCAATCGCTCGCCGAGCTCTGTGTCATCTTCCCCATCGCCGGGTCATTCTCTGCCTTCTCGACTCGCTTTCTCGATCCTTCCTGGGGGTTTTCTATGGGATGGAAGTAAGTCTCACTCACTCATTCATGAGATAAGAGCATCACTAACGGACCTAGCTATTGTCTTCAATGGCTCTTCACTCTTCCTCTTGAGATCATCGCTGGCGCATTTACAATCACTTACTGGAACGAAGATATCTCCAAATCCGTTTTTGTTGCTATTTTCTTAGCGGCCATTTTCATCATCAACCTGTTTGGTGTGAAAGCGTACGGTGAAGCTGAATTCGTCTTCTCAATCATCAAGGTCACTGCGATTGTAGCTTTCATGTAAGCCTTCACCCACTACTCACTGAGCGTTCAAAAAGTTCAGCGACTAACAAACACAGCCTCCTTGGAATCGTCATCAACATCGGAGGCGAACCTACCTCGGGCTACATCGGAGGCCGCTACTGGATCGACCCCGGCTTGTTCAACAACGGCTTCAAAGGCTTCTGTTCGGTGCTCGTGACATCATGTTTCTCCTTCACCGGCACCGAACTCATCGGCCTCGCAGCAGCAGAAACAGCCAATCCTCGGAAATCCCTCCCCAGCGCCATCAAGCAGGTCTTTTGGCGCATCACCCTCTTTTACATTGTGGCCCTGATGCTCGTCAGCCTTCTTGTTCCTCACGACGACCCGAGAATCTTGGACGCTAGCTCCTCCAACTCTGCGGCCTCACCTTTTGTCGTCGCTATCGAGACTGCCGGAACCACTGTGCTGCCCAGTGTGATGAACGCTGTCATCCTCATCGCTGTTATCAGCGTTGGCAACTCGTCCGTCTTTGGTTCTTCGCGAACACTCGCTGCTCTTGCTGATCAGTCCATGGCACCGGCTATTTTCTCCTACGTTGATAAGCAGGGTCGACCTTTGGCTGCTATCATCTTTTCTTGCTGTATTGGACTTTTGGCTTTCATCGCTGATCTGAAGGCTCACGATGTCGTCTTTAACTGGCTGTTATCCATCAGCTCTCTTGCGACCCTCTTCACCTGGGGCAGCATCTGTCTTACTCACATCCGCTTCCGCAATGCATGGGCACATCACGCACATACCCTCGAGCAGTTGCCATTCCGCTCACGACCCGGCACATACGGCTCTTGGTTCGCTTTGGTCGGATACGCTCTTGTCTTGTTGAGCCAGGTCTGGATAGCCGTCGATCCTGTTGATCACAAGAATAACGAGACCACAAACGACATTGTGCAGAACATTTTCCTTAACCTCATGGCTGTTCCCATTGTTCTGATCATGTATCTTGGACACAAGCTTTGGTATAGAACAAATTTTGTGGCGTTGGATGATATTGATATCCAGACTGGACGACGTTATTATCGTGTACATTTGATGAGTGATCAGGAGAGGGAGGCACGTGTTACCTGGCCTTTGTGGAAGAGGGCGTACCGATATTTCTGTTAATGAAGCGTTATCTCTTTTTGTATTCCTCTGGCTTGGATATGAGTTACCAGCTCAGCTTTTTGAGAAGGCATAATTAAGGAATTTCATGACATTGAACGAACTCTGGTTCTCTCCCATTACTCGCCTTGTGTCTTTGATGTTGCAGTTGTGATTATTACAGTCCATGCCCTAATGAACGAGGATCCTTTGAAGCAAGTTGATTCCAATGCGACTCATGCTCACGCGACATCGACCAGATATATAAATCGCCACTGCGGCTCAAATAACCTAGCTCAACGGCCAAGCGTGTCAACCCGTAACGCCAACTGCCGGATATGAACTTAATCTCGGTCCGATCAAAAGTTCATTACTTTGGCCGCAACGCATGAAGACTCATGTATGCAAATCTGCGGCGTTTGCAGGAATGAAACAGCTCTGTTTCATTTCACGATACCTGCTTCAAGTGGGGAGAGCGCCGAGATGCACGACCCCAGGGGAAGTGCTGCAGTGGTTACTCAATGACATTTCAGTTTATGGGGCCTCATTGTATTTATCAGATCATGGGGAATAGACTTGACTGGGGTCGAGAATCATCGTTACATTGCGGAGCCGAGATGTCGAAATCACTAGAGTGTAAGCGAGTCGTCTGAACTTGTACGGTAATAATTGCGAGCCTGAGTCCACTTGATGATCAATGCGCAGAAGCCACAGGAAGAAGTAGTTGTGTTGTATCGACCATTTGTAAGCCTTCCGGAGCATTTCCTTCGTGTTTTTCTCGAGTTCACCCCTGCCAAGCCATACCCCAGTCGTTAAAGAAAATCCCCTGGGACCACGGCAGCACGGCTCGTGTTCCTGAACTATTAATCTATTTATCCAGATATTAAGTTGTCAAGCATGTAGCCACAATTGAGCTATCCTATCTCATCGACCAGGACTGGGCTCTCGTCAGGCTCGCTTCCTGCGCTTCTCCCGCAGTGTGAAAGCACATCCTTTCCCAAAGGAATCTTGGCTGAAACGATGTACAGGCATCACCCGAGCTGCAGGAACGGGACCACGGACTCTTACTGGTCGACCGGATCACATCACGGAGGATTCACCGGTGACCGGCTGCACATCCCAGACCAGATACATTCCTGTGCGGGCACTTTATCGTGTTCACTCGGATTGGATTTGCTTCGCTTGCGTGACAGTGCTGGGAACCCCTGGCTTTTGCCTCGGGAGGTACCTGCAACTGTGCCTCAGTGGCTGTGACTACTACTGCAAGCCTCTTCTGTACCGTCGGAGTATTCACTGTTTGGAGTGAGGCCATCACAGTTAATCCCGCGTCGATCCGTAGCTGGCTTGGCATAATGAAGAGAAGCAGCAAGTGGTAGTGATACTGCCACAGGATCTGAAATGGAAACATTCTGCAGGCAAGGCAGGTTAGAGCTACGCAGTAGAGCGCCAGACGTGCATGTGAAGAAAACTTGATGCTGTGACTTGTCTCAAGTGTTGATCCTGGTAATGAGCCTATGAGGTGCATACAAATATCTACCTGCACCGTTTCCTTGATCACTGGGCCATTGTTTGTTTTCTTACTTGATGTTCTTTAAGTTTTAGATAGCTGATTTACTATAATATTCACGTATGTCAAGTCCAAAACCTCCCAGCGATGGGAGTCCCTTCTTCCCCATCTCCGAACGAGCTGCACATCTGGCTGTTGTGCATCTGGGGATAACGTCGCCGCTTCTTGCTATTGCGTTGGCTATGTTTGTAGCGAGGATATGGCTGAGAGTGAGACCGGTTTGGAGGGTAAGTTGGGAAGATTATAGCATGACTATTGGAGTTGTAAGTTGAGCCATCACACTCATGAGGCTTATGACTGACGGTTTTGTTGACAGTGTTCTGCGGTCGTCGATTTCGGATTCCTTATACCCCAGATGTATACGTCGCCACGACTCATTACCGAATCTGAAGTGACTCGGTCACGAAAATACGCGTTTCTTGCGATCCCCATCTGGGGCATTGCCATGATGTTCATCAAAGTCAGCATCGCGATGATGATGCATCGGATACAGCCTACAGTTCTATGGTGGCGCGTCTTTTGCTTCTTCATAATGGGCATCCTAATAGCGTACGGCGTTGCAAACACATTCTTCATCCTTCTTCAGTGCCGACCTCTCGAGGCGTCATGGGATACATCGGTGTTGGAGACGGTGCAAGGAGCAAGCTGTCTCCCCCAAACTGGTATTCACATCATGTCCAACATTGGATCCGGCATCAACATTGCAACAGACATTATGCTGTCTTTGGCGCCGACGCTCTTCCTCTGGAAGCTCAAAAGACCGCTGAAGGAGAAGATCCTTGTTGGCGCACTCATGGGTCTGGGCATGTTTGCAAGCGTCGCTTCCATCGTCAAAGCAACCCTTGTCAAAGAATTCGGCATGGCGAAGGATGCATGGGCGCTCACAAACTCCATCGCCACCTGGACAGCCCTCGAGCAAATCCTCATCATGATCGCATCCTCTGCCCCATTTCTGAAGCCCCTCGTTCAAAGCGCCTTGCACAGAATGGGTTGGACACTATCAGGAACATCAGCCGGTCGCTCAGGCTACGGAAACCGGTATCACGACGTTGGTCAGAGCGCAAGACAGTCACGAATGGTGAACAAGTCAGCGGTAAACTCGAGAAGGGACATCTACGGTGGAGATGAGGATCCTTTTGCTGCAGGGGACAGCAACGATGCCATTCCTTTGGAGGGGAAGGTCTATGAAGTGGGTAAGCCAAGAGACGAACGAGATATCACGACAATGCGCACGGCGCAGGGATCTTTGACGACGGGATCGTGGACGGAGAGGGGAAGTGAGGAGAGAGAGCTTACGCCAAGCCATGCAGTGTAATTTGACTAATAACAACCCCTTCAATTTACCCAGAACCAACATGCATATTTACCTCCAGGCACTTTTGACCTCTAGAAGATCATTGACCGTTGCAGCATGGTGCGGTTGGCAAAAAGAAGAATCAGATCATCTGGAAGTCGCTCAAGCGAAGCTAGGATTACAGCCTGCAGATTATGTAGATTCTCCGGCGCGGGTCGTGGAAATCCGCCGGCCTTGGACCAAGTTTATCTCATCGGTAAGGGATGATCCCTGATGTTCCGAGGCCCCGGATCCATCGCTTAACAGGGAATTACACGGAGTCTTTTGCCGGGCGTTCTACCAACATGCATGTAGCAGCATCTGCAATGCCACGCTGCAGCTACTCTCCGGTGACGAAGTCCCGTTTCGTAAACCCTGTAGACTGAGGCGAAAAAAGCCAAAACATACAAAGGAGCGTTGCTGTTCCTTTCTCTTGTCGATCACTCGTCTCAAACGCTTCTGAGCGACCACTTGCATCTTCTGATACCGTCCCTGCATCTTGCCCTGCTGTGTTTACACCATGGTTGCTATTTCGTCTCTGTGGACTGCTGTCCTCCTTGCAGGCGTGGCTGTTTCTGAAGCAAAGAGCTGCAAGAAGCCTTTTATCAGAAGGGAATGGTACGTAACTCACTCTGTCTAGTTGATCGGTACTGATTGGTAGTAGGCGCTCTCTTACCATCAAGGAGAGAGATCTGTACATCAAAGCTCAGAAGTGCCTGATGAAGAAACCTCCCCAGTCTTCTACCGCCGATATTCCCGGTGCTCGAAGTCGATGGGATGACTTCTTGGGTACGCACATCATCAACGCCGATGACGTGCACTTCACAGTATGTACCCACGTCGTTCGATTACTGTTTCACTCCCTAACCCAAACAGGGCGTATTCTACCCCTACCACCGTCTACTCATGTACTCTTACGAACAAGAGCTTCAAACCTGTGGCTGGAAAGGGGGCGTTCCCTATTGGGACTGGACTCTCGACGTCGCAGGCCCCGATAACGACACCTCCGTGTTTGTCAACTCGCCTATCTTTGACAACAAGCATGGCTTCGGTGGAAACGGAGCTTGGATCCCTGGAAACTTCTCTAACCCCGAGCCTGGTCTGCCTGTGAATCCTCCCTGGGACGTTCCTGATCGCTCTGGTGGCGACTGTATCAAGAGCGGTCCCTTTGCAGGACTCAAGTCCAACTTGGGACCTGGAAACGGTACGGCGTATAATCCTAACTGTATTCGACGAGACTTTGCGCCGTTGAGTTTTAGGGATATGAGTGGACCTGCCGCTGTTGAGGATGGGATCCAGCAGGGTGACTTTGGACACTTTGATCGTCTTACACAGAGCACTACTCATTCTGGTGGACATTGGGGTGTTGGTGGGTTGTATGGTACCATGACTGACAAGTGGCAAAGTCGTAAGTTGTCTCTTACTCCGACTATCTGCCATGCTTGATGCACTGACTCTGATAGCTGCTGATCCTCTCTTCTGGGTGCATCATGCCAATGTTGATCGCTTCTGGTGGTCATGGCAAATTCGCGACCTCAAGAAGCGCGAGAAGGACATCTCTGGTCCTCTCGTTAACTTTGATTACAACAACGAGGCTGCTGGAAACGTTACTCTTGACCATGGCATCTTTATTGGTGAGACAGTCAAGCTCAAGGCCAAGGTCAAGGATGTCATGCATATCAAGAAGGGTCTCCTATGCTACGAGTATGAGGATACTTACTAGACGCTTGCATCATTTGTAGCACTTGTGATGACTTAGACATTCTCGACACTAGCTGTCCGGCAATTTAATATCCATTGGCACTAGCTGCCTGTGATCACCCATGTACTCTCGTATTCCGGTCACGTCTCCGAATTATTTCGGAGCTTACAGTGGCATGGCCTGATCAACGTTATGCAATCCCCTCTTTTGGTGAACCTTTTCGGGCACCTTAGGTAATTTATGCCCGCTGACATGCGTGCTGCACAGTTTGGAATCACCAGTAGATGCGCCTTATTTGATCACGTAAGTGCTTGATTCCAAACGCTGACTGCAGCCGAGATTCTGCCGCGAGAAGGGCGCTGTGATCTATGATTCAGTATAAATCTTTTGGAGTCGTCGTGTCATTATTTGTTTCATCATCAAACAATAATACAGTAGCAATTGATCGAATTTGAATCTCACGTTACTTATACCCGACCCTTTCAGCAACAATGTCCTCAGACTCAGTCGTTTACCACTACCTCGCCATTGGCAAGCTTGGCCGCGGAGAAGTTGTCAAGTGAGTATATGTCGCAGGCATCACCGCCCAAATGGACGGCTGGATTGGGCTAACCAATTGATAGGCTGTTCTTAAAGGACGCTGGGATTGACTTCGAGGAGAAGCGTTATAAATACCCTGATACCTGGCCTGAGACCAGTGAGAAGCTGAAACAACAGGGCATCACCCGCACTGGAAGCCTTCCTTCTCTTGAGTACAAAGGCCTCATCCTCACCCAGGTTTATAAACCCACTCTTCAATTCTGGAGAAATACTGACATCCTTTATAGCATATCCCAATCCTTCGTTTCCTTGCTCGCGACCTCGGCAAGTATGACGGTCAGACGAATGAGGACAAGTACTTGGTAGATGCCGTTTCCGACATCTACATCGACTGGAGAGTATGCACATCAGTTCCACTACTCATCGTGCAAGTTCTAACCGAACTACAGTCCCAATGGGTTGCCAGCCTCAAAGGAGCAACCGACGAGTACAAGAACGAATTCCTCCCCAAGTACTACGATCTCATTGCCAAGTACTACTCTGACCGCGAGGGTCCTTACCTTTTGGGCAATGAAGTCAGCTACACCGACTTTGCCATCTACCAGTCCATTGACAATGACACACGAACCAAGACCATCCCTGTAGGTTGCCTCTCCCTAGCAAGTTTGGCCATGATTGACTGGGACTAACCACCGGCTAGTCTAAAATTCCCGATGTCCTTCTCAAGTTCAAGGAAGTTTTCGAGGCTAGACCCAACATTGCTGAGTACATCAAGTCGGAGTAAGATGAGGTATGGTAAGGGGCAAGAAGAATTAGGACCTCTATTCTGAATGATACAAATATTCAGGCGACTCTAGCATAGGCTTAGAGGTCTCTTAGCTGAGTTTATTTTGGCATCCTTATCCCAAGTGTTGGGTTTTCTTGCTTCCCGCGGGAATGGCCCTTCTCTGGCAATGCGTCGTTTGGGGGACAGTTAAACCAATTTGATTGATATAAATACAAATCAATTTGTATCAGAGTTCTTGTTCGTCACCCGTGATGATGGTAGCAACATGACCCCAGCCCATTTCAGCCCTGGAATCAGCCTTTTGGAGCTATCGCTTTATCTACTGCACTAACGCCGACTGCGCCACTCAAGCCCATCTCATCTGCCTGCTGACATTTAGCTCTACATAGGTATTTCATGCAACAAATCCCCGCATAGTGAACCAGACAAAATTGAAGACCCTCTCTCTCTCGTATTGATCAATAAGTACAAGACGAGATGAACGATCAAGCGGCCAAGCGTTGCTCAGCCTGCGCTGCCATCAATTTCGACAAGCTCTTCTTTCCAGACCCTGCCCCATTCAATGCCGCCTACAGACCGCCAGATCCTTGTCTGGGTACACTACAGGAAATCTTGGATCGCTCGGAAGAATGCGACTTCTGCAACCTGATCATCGATGCTCACCGACAACGATACATACAAGCGCCCTACGGCTTCTCGGAGAATCATCCGGATTTCAGAAGCAAACTCCTGGGCCAGGAACCTATAATCCACGAGGAGGTCAAGACATACGGACTTCGACTCACAGTTAACGATGAGCCGATCAAATGTTATCTTGAATCCCGAGACTTCTCCTCAGATAAATTATGGTATACGGAGGGCGGCACTGATCATGGAACTGGAGCAGTGAAGCGCGTTCTGCTCAAGCTAGAACCGTGTCCCTGGTTAGCTATACTTGCCACCTCGATTACTTTGCAAGCTATTTGGCCGTCAAAAGAAAGCCGAACTGAAAACAACAACCTTCCGCTCGACGGCACAGGCCGAATGATCGGGCGTCTGCTAGACCTCTCACTTCCCCAGCGCTGGATCAAGCAATGCGAAGACCAGCATGCACAGAAGTGTCAGAAGCCGAAATGGCTAAGCGATAGCGATGCCGAATGGTCTGAGAGATGTCGAGCAATCGACGTCAAGGAAAAGAGAATAGTTGACCTACTTCCAACTATGCCCTACGTTGCTCTAAGCTATGTTTGGGGATCTAGCGAGGAGGCAAGACAATCGCGCTTCGAGAGACGATTGACTCGAGAGAACCTGTCGCGACTTCGGCAACCGAACAGTCTTGGGGAGATATCTATGCCTCAAACTATCCAAGACGCTATGTATGTTGCAGGACAGGTCGGCCAGAGGTATCTCTGGGTTGATGCCTTTTGTATCGTACAAGATGACCCTGCAGATCTTGGTCATCAGACGGCACGAATGGATCTGATATACTCCAGGGCGCTCTTCACGATATTAGCTGCCTGCGGTAGAGACTCAGCTTCTGGACTTGCAGGACTCCCTAGTAATCCAAGAGATATCTATCAACGGCAAGTCAAAGTCTCATCGAGCGGGCTACACATCACGCCTCTCGTTACACTAACCGAAGAAGATACGCTACAGTACTCTTCGTGGAATACCAGAGGATGGACGTTTCAAGAGCGTCTTTTGTCAAGACGCTCGCTCATCTTCACTAACAAGCAAGTTTACTGGTGCTGTGATGCCACTACATGGGAGGAGGAGTCACTTCTTGACATCCCTGGGTCAACAGTCTTTGCTAGATCTCATTCATTCGGATGTTACGACGAATGGGACGATAATCAAGCTAAATTCTCCACGGAAAGTTTCGACCAGTATATCACACAATTCTCGACGCGAAGGTTCACTTACTCTTCTGATGTCCTCCCGGCCTTTCTTGGCATCATTCGTCGCTTTGAGCATTTGAACAATGAAAAGATACACTGGGGTTTGAACACCAGCACATTTGACCAAGCCTTGGTGTGGAAATATGGGGAGGGCCGACGAGATGAGATGTATACTTACGCTTCCGGCGGATCGACGCGCAGCGTGCCGTATCCTAGTTGGTCCTGGCTTGGATGGACAGGGTTCATTGGTAGTTACAGTCTCACCGTCGGGGCGTATTACGTCGGAGAGGTGAGGTCACTTCTGGCGTTTTACTCGTTGATGAGTGATGGCAGTGTGTCCTTGATCAAGGGCACTTCACTGAGGGGAGTGAATGATTACGGAAAGGAAGACGGTGCCGTGTCTACAGCTGCTGAGAAGTCTAGCCACGATTGGATCAAGGATACGAAAGTGACCGGTCTGATCAAGATAGCTGATATCTCAGTGACCTCGCAATTGGAAGCACTCGAGCTCGAAACATCTCATCCAGATCTTACGCCTTACGACACTGGACGGATAGTGTTCCGGACAAGCCACGCCAATGTTTCCATCCAGGTCACCAACCGGGACGGCATCTACATGGAAACATCCGACGGGCACGTCAAGCTTGACTTGAAGCTATCATCGCCATTCATGCAGGAATCTTATAAGCTTTTTGAAGAAGTCTTGAAAAAGGAGAGCGATCCTGCCAAGAGCAAGGTGGTGAACTTCTTGGGAAGACGCATCGTTTCAACAAGTCATACCATTAGCCTCATTGTCATTTCGAGACTGTATAGGTATAGTGAAGCTGATGATGAGGAGATGAAGCTGAACATCATGGCTGTCAAAGAAAAGGTACCTGGGTCGGGGGTCTGGAGTCGGATTGGTCTTGGGCTTATGAAAGAGGAGGATTGGATGAATTTGGATATTGATTGGAGAATGGTGATTCTTGAATAGATTATTGAGAAGTCAAAACGTCCATGTAGCAACATGCGAGATATAGCTGACTGTGATGAACCGAGATGGCGCAAAGACCTTTCAATACACATATGACGTCCATTATCACATTCAACGAGGCGTGAATGAATGTGACTCAGGGTCCTGGCAGGTTGGCGCCGCCTTTCTTGTATTACCGCAATTCTTATTATCCCGAAAGTTTTCAAAATGCATACTTTTGCGACGCGGGCGATATTCCACCTCTTGTTCTTTATACCATTATTGTCTCGGATTATGAGTCGAAGGACTGCGAAGGCCTGGGAGTCAAAGTGGTTTCAGGCAAGAACTGTGTCAAGAACTGCACTCCTCGCTCCCTTTCCCCCACCACTAAGCACCATCTCACCTTGGCTGCCCTCGAACCGTTCATAAGGTGTGACGATGGTGTTGTCTTCGCCTTTGAACGCATCTGCTTATCACGATAACCCAATTAGGCAATTCCTTTCATCACCATCACACGACCGGCTCAACAACAAATTCCATGGTGCACCAAAGCCATGGCTCGCAACCATCTCGAATCTGTGGATTCATGCATAAAATTAGAATGATTAACCAGTATTAATGAGCTTTATATGGGTTTCCAGTCACTCAATCAGACTCAGAGATACCAGCGCCATAATGCCACTTACATCTTTGCCGTTGTTAAGGCGATTCCTCTAATTTGTTCCAGGATGGCCTCTAGTCGTTGTTCTCTCAGTCGAGACTTTACAGGTTCTAGGCCCTTTATGAACTGTTCTATCACTTAGTGGACTTGCAATATCTGACCTGGGCGGTAGTTGGCCCTGTTCCTGCAGGGCATTTGGCAGCGTGCAGGTCTGTTCGAACTTCGAACTCATTGCATTGCTCATAAGAGACATTCCGCCAGAACAGATGTAATCGAGATACTCAGTTGACGAAGTCCACTATTACGATGCACTCTCAAGCTACCACCTAGAGGGAAACAGGTTATTTAATATCGCGTTTTTGAATTTTCCTTAATATTCCGCAAATAGGTCTAATGGGAAAACTCAGCGCTGCATAGGCCTGGACCCATGCCGTCATTCTGATCAACCTAGATAAAGACTTCAAACTTAAATCAGTCTCAACAACTAATAGTTATCACCTTGGGTCAAACTCGCGAAAGCGTTGTAATTGTGGTTTGGAATTTCTTAATGCTAAACCGATAACTAACATTTCGGTATAGGCACTTCAGATAGCCAGCTAGATACCATTGGTCTCATTATCCTAGAACCACCAAATTCACAAGGGAAGATAGCGGTTGAATCCAAGCCCAATACTGGTTTGACTTGATTTTGTACTATTAAAGGCATATTAGCAGTGACTTATGGTTTTGAATATCTGTAGCCTTTTATACCTAGCTTAGCACTCAGCCCAGTACCAGTTATCACCCTGGTCCTCACAGCTCTGCTTGAACTTCTCGATATTGGCGCCAAAGGGATCGCAGTAATACTCGGCCCAGTGAGAACAGTAGCATGTATCTTCATTGAGTTCATCACAGATTTTTTTGGTGACCTGGCTTATTTCACTGGCGCTTTTGTCTGGGTTCTTGCAGCTATAAGCGTTGTCTCCACAGGCATATACAGCAGGAACTGCAAGAAAGAGAGCCTTGAGGAAATGCATAGTAAATGGCTTGTGGTCCTGAAAAGATTTCGTGATTGTGGTATTGGGTGTATCTGAGAAAATGTGGTTGACTTGATGCTGGGAATATCCCATTGACGTGGTAATTCAGCCGCTTTATATAGACAGACAGAATTACTCCCTTAGGTACCTACGCAACTAATAGCAGTTATCATATATTACAGAAACACCTCAACCCGGTTTGTTTTCTGGAAAAATGTCTCAGGGATACATATAAATGTCTTTAAGCTTTAGTACCTTGTAAACTGAGACTGTAGTTATTCCCTTATTTACACAGGGCGGTGAGGACGTAGGTACCTTGTATTGGTAATAAGTCTGTCCTTTCTATCCAATAAGAAAGGAATCAATGTATGCCCAAACAGCCTGAATGTCCCCACTAACCAGTTTTAAGTAGAAGAATAGATGCGGTAGCTATATGGCGGGTTTCAGCCTGCAGATCAGAATATACAGGCCTCTTATTGAGGATATATGTCAACTTGGACTCTTGCTCCAAAGTCTGGCGGTAGTCAAGTGGCTGGAGCGCGGCACTGGAACTAAGCACCAATTGGTCATTGAATTCATGACACTTGGTCATAAGATGCTGAGACGGGACGGCAGCATATTCAAGACATTTGCCAAAACAAAGGTTCCTTCTGGGCCGTCTCACTAAGACACGGCTCGAGTTCGCCCTTTCCGTGCCGCTTTGACAAATTGCCTGCCGATAATCGTCGCCCTGTCCATTTCTAGGACAGCCTCCAAACAGAAAGCCATTGGAATCAGCACCTGTATCTATGGCCATTTTAGTATGGAAAGCCGTGGGATCGTCGTCACTATGTCTCAGATTTCCTCCGTAAGCTACAGGCGGAAGCGTCGCTACTTCAGCCGTGTCTTACGGTAAATCAGGGTTACAACGGCCTTGCTCATTGACCGACGTAAGTAGGAAAGACTGTTGAGTTTGAAATGCCGATTCTCGTACCCCAGATGGCAATGGCATAGCAGCACGGCTCGTTTGCATCCACCGACCAGTTCTGTTATCCCAGGATCCTCACAGGAGTTCTGCAAAGCTACATTCCTATGCTATTGACATACGCTACGAATCGATTTTGATTTGTTCCTCTATCCTACATGTTCGAGTTTCCTACTCGGGGATGGTCAATGCCCAGAGCTTGCCCTCGAATCAAAGGTTGCGATCGCCCTGGGCAGGCATAATGTGCCAAGTATGTAAGATGCGATCAGTTACTTTATTTGAGAAAGTTGACAGCCACTTTCAAGGCTTGTGAATAAGTGCTTAAATACGCAGTTTAGATATCAATTCCAAGCCCTGAGTCAGTGCAGCTTTGTCATTACCCGGTTTCATGTAAATTCATACCGATCAGTAAAAATAGATACTATACTCAGACAATCATAAGATCCTCGTTGCACTCCCATAGCATCAATCTTGGCAGCTTCATTGAAGAAGGTTTTGATCCTTACACTGGTCAATTAAATGCTTCTACTATCATATATAGATCTCCCGCACAAGTTCGTAACACGATATCCCAAGTATTGGCAATCGACATATCCTCTCCTTCGTCCATTTCTTTGTATAATGATTACCGTGATTAGAATACGGTGATAGGCACAACACCAATTTTTCCAGAATTGCAAGCTTAAAGACTCACGATCTCAATCAATAATCGATTCATAAAAGAAGAAATGTCGGTCAAGCTGAAAAGCTGGGCTGAGACCTGCATACGCTGATTCGCACTGGTGGATGCAGTACACAATACACCACCAGCACGGCACCAGCACGGCATGTTTTTAACCAAGGAAAAGATCTGCATATGGAATGCCAGTTTGCAAAAAGTCTTATCAGTAAACATACGTCGCTGCAGCCCCACTATATAGACAATATATACCAATCAATCGAGGGAAGTAGCCGTAGGAGAACAGATACTGACTTGCGCTTCCAAAGCTTCATACGTGCGTCTGTGCCCTCCTGTAATGAGATAGCTGGGCTTGCCTATCACTAAGTAGTTATACACGCAGAAAGTCATTAAACCTTCAACGGGTAGAGGTAGCCTACAACGTCACTCGGAAAGCAGCTATATAGTGGATGCTTGCATGAATTAAGGGAAGCTTGGATAAATCTTTACGTGATACTCAGATAAAACTTAAGATAATATTGCCTCAAGTATAGATAAGTTTTGGAAACGGTAAAATTATATGTTTAATAGTTAATATAGCATTATAACCCCACTATGGCCTATTATAAAACATTTAACACATTAGTATTTCAGTCTGGGGCACTAAAGAAATGTCCCCCCCCAGGCGTGGCTTCTTATGCCGCTTGTTTAGTGTATTTATCTTTATTATTATAGGTTTTTTTAGGTTACAGCTTTTATTTTAACTTAAAATGCTATAGGAATCTTTTTGTAAGCTATGCTGTAAATTAGATTGGTTATTAATTTAATGGTCATTCTTAATACGCATACCCATCTATTGTCGTTAACATCCCATCCAACCATGGTCGGCAAAACCTGGGTTCCTGACCATTTACAGAAAGCCAAAGTGTTAACTCTTGCTTCACATGGGAATGGCGTATGGTTTTACTGCAGAGAAGACGAACTGACCTCCTTGCCAATATTCTCCTTGGCGATTTTAATGCGCATCAAGTCGTAGCAAAACTACCAGTATTTGCCACTCGGCTCAAGGCCGTAATACTAGTTCTGGATCTACCCAACCTTGGTAATTTGGCTCGGATTTGCTCGGACCGGATCGGGGCCTCTATCCCCAGATTTTGGCTTTAGTTGTATCAAATTTACGGGATACATATATAACAGCTATCTCAATCTTGTTTCACATGGCATTGAATCAATATACGGTCTTACACGAAATCTTAGAATATGCTTTCAATCTCATGGATGGTGGGCACACTGCTCGTCCTTGCCAATAAAGCAGTGGCAACAAGCACTCAGCGTATTATCGAAATTGCCGGCATCAACACCAGCAACGTAACAATCTGGGACTGCCCCTCGACTACAAGTCCTGATCTCAGCCAGTCAATGATTCAAACCGCCATGAACGATTTTGCATATACATTCTACACCGAAAAAGACGTCAAGCGTGCATTTGAGCGCTATGTAGCAAGCAACTACGTACAGCATAACCCCAGCATTCCGGACGGTAGAGATGCAGCTGTCGAGATCCTTTCGCCTTTATTTAACTCTAAAGATAACACTTTTGAGGCTTGTGCCTGATCTCAAGCGCATGTATGTGCAGGTGCAGCTGACATGATTAGATTGCCCGGGTTATGGTAGGGCAGAGTATACCACGATTCATATCAAAGCTGGAGGTGCCAATGAGTCTTTGACAAATGTCTTTGATGTTTATCGGACTAAAGGGTCGTGCATAGTTGAACACTGGGATTGTCTGCAGGCTATGGAAAAGAACACCACGTCCTATCATCCATAATTTTAGTCTTCCAAGAGGATCTTTCAATGCGTCCTGTAAAACCTCGCTCTAGCCTGCAAGGTCGAGAATAACGACGGAAAGATCTTTAATTAGTCTGATGCAGCTTGCCAGAAGTCAGTCTTCTAATTCAAAACAACCCCCCTTAAGATCTTAGGCTCGCGATGAATCCAAACATAAGATCGTACATCCTATCGTTCTCAACCACGTTACTAAAGCTAAATCTATACTCACAAGTTCATTTCCCAGTCCACAGCAAACATGACGGTCCATGTTCCTTCGAGGAAAGCAAAAGATAAAGGTATGTATTAAGATAATGCTATCGTATTAGGAAACAGCGAGAAAGGTATGGATCTATGTTGCCCGAATTATTTCGAGCCAATTTCAGGAATTGGTCACAAGAACATGACGCAAGGTAGTCCCAGCATGCGTGAACCCGTCAATCAGACATGGCGGTGGCGAAATTTCGCGCTGGACTTCTTCCCCTTCGCAGCCTCTGGGTTATGAGTGAATGCAGCAGCGCCCCCAAAGGGTCCAGCAGTAGCGCTGTTTCGCACCCTTGCAATACAGATACCAGAAACGCCAGCTACCTTTCCAGTGCAGATTTGACCAGTAGGCACTTTGACAACAACGGGGAAGTCAGTCGAGCTCACGGTCGAAAAGCCCAATACTCCAATGATGTTCTGAACCACTTCAGCCGATTTGAAAGCTTTCGGATCAGTCCCTCCTGAAGTGAAATCAATGTCTACCAGCAAGGGGCCAGCGCCGTCCTCATTGACCTGAATGGAAAAGAGTCAATATGAATCACAAACGAGAATTTAAACACGAACCTGATGGTAGATCAACTTGAGAGTTCCATCGGATGCTGTAGTTGGCAGCCCGGTTTTGGCACCGACTCCAGTGGAATTTTGAATGCCGTCTTCGATGTATCCACGAGGAGATGGGACACCTTTTGCGGTTTGGAAAAAGTCATCCAGGAGCCCATTAACTCCATGCTCAGCTCCTACTGTCGATCAGCATATAATTTCAGTTTTCGACTACTTCTGCTGACATACCCAAGGCCAGATCGCCAACTGGAGAGCTTTCAATTCCGTCTTGCACGCCTGAAATAGGTTAGTAATTGGAAATTCGAGACAGTAACAAAAGCCTACCATTTACAACTGCACCAGCATTGCCAGTCACAAAAGACACGGCTTCTCTCGTAGCTGTCGATTGTTAGCTGTCAAGAACTATTTGTTGCTTGCCATTTCACTATACCTTCTTCGCCTCCCCCAAGGATAGTGTCAGCAAGGGACCGGCCCTTGAGACCCTTCATAAACGCCTTGATGACGCGCGCCCCGTCAACTGGGCCTTTGCTAGTTCGGCCAAGTGCAGAGGCCTTGCTAGTGCCAAGTTCGGGATCACGGATCACGCTGGTATCAGCCTGTGCTCCAGAAGCAGCAGAGGTAGAAGATCGAGGAGTTCCATCAAAGACTGCGTCCTATTAGCACCAGGTTCAAGTTTCCAGAGATGTCCCTACTTGTAAGTCCCGGCATGACAACACCATTTGCACCAATTACTCTGGTGATAGTTCCATGGGCATTTACCATTTGGCTCCAGGCCAGGGCAGAAAGAAACAAAGCGGTAAACATGTTGAGAAAGGTAACGAGCGATAAACAAACAAGATGACAATGAGATGATTTGTGATTGATTGTTGGACATCAAGGGCGTATATATATTCTTCAAGAGTCAAAAATGTCACATGCTTGAAGAAACTGCCATTTCAAAATGCATTTGATGTTGAGCTATAGTTAGATGCATGTCCTGAAGAACCGCGTTCTGAAACGCGGTGCTTGGACATGTTTCTATGGCTAGACCTATTCAGGAAGGCTCATTCCCTCGAGAGTCAGGACTGTCAGTTCAGCTGCCGTGATCAACGGCCAGGATGTTTCAAACACATTTTCACATCACTATTCAGGACTAACACAGTGGAGCATGTCTCTAGAAAGAGAAGGTATAAAGAATTTCTTTCGTAGGATTAGTTGCTGCGTGCCCGTGCACCAGAGTTCAGGTGAAGCGGTGATGCACCCAAGCGTCAACAGCACGGACGGCCCTAGCTTCTCGGAAACAATCACGGATGTACTGTCATAGCGCTGTCGCATGCAACTTGGTGTGCCAACAACAACTAATTCTCCAGTACAATCTCTTCAACTAAGCTTCTCAGACTTTGCCGATCTAAAATAACAAAATCTGTGATGGTCTGGTTGTTTTGGCTTCACTGCAGAGCCCTAGATGGCGTATCAATTCGTCTCCCAGTAATGCCTCGATCACCGAAGTAAGACGTCTTGTCGGATTAATCGAAACAATGCAACATGACGGTGATATTTGTGGAGGATTGCTGGATCTGGAAGTAACCCCGTGCGGGGATTGTCTTGGCCTGTGAGAGGTTCAAGGTGCTGGCGAGCATTGCTGGCAACTTGGGATAGACATAGTTCACTGGTCAACATGGCAGTCACTTCAATTTCACTCTTGGTGCTCGGCATTGTGGCCGGTGCAACACTATTTTACTTTTCGTCACCAACTACGAAAGACAGGAAGAGGCACCTCAAACTGCCCATCATCGGCGACATCCACAGCTCACCGATCGAGAAGCCACTGCTGCGATGGGACGCTTGGGTGAAAGAAAATGGCGCTATCGCAACGTCGAAGCTGTTCGGGATAGTGCCCGTTGTTGTTATCAACACAGCCGAGGCAGCGACAGAGCTGCTGGGCAAGAGGGGCGCTTGGTACAGCAATCGTCCAAGGTCCGTGGGCATGGAGATGATCACAGGCGCTGGGCCAGGACAGTCACGATTCACGTTGATGCATGACATGGATGCGCATTTGAAGCTTCATAATCGCATCTTGTCTCCGTCGCTCGGTGGTGTCGCTGCTCCGCGCTATCAGCCCGTCATGGAACTCGAAGCCAAGCAGCTCGTCAAGGACCTCGTCGAACTGAGTGACCACAAGTCGGCAGTCGTTACCAGCGACGATGTGTTCCCTTTCCTCGAACGCACACAAGCGAGCATTATTCTCGCATTGCACTATGGCGTCCGGGTTCCCACCCTCGATCATCCACTTTATCAACGGGTCCGTGAGACGCAGGCTAAGGTCACTTCGTATGCGTCGAGGCCTGGTCTGCCCGATATCTTCCCCTTCCTTGCCAAGCTCCCAGTGGCAATTTCACCGTGGCGTAAAGCGGCAGATAAATTATTCAACGAGCAAAAAGACCTCAACCTGCACTTGTTAGGCCTCGGTGATGACAGTCCCGGATGGAACGCAACGAAGCAAGCACGCTCCCTTGCTGCGAAATACGCGAAGGAGCCAATTCCCGACATTGACCTCGCTTTCACACTTGCGACGAGTGTCCAGGGTGGTATAGAGACTAGCACTCGTTCAATACTCTGGTTGTTCATCGCGGCGATGACAGCCAACGGAAACTTTATGAAACGAGCGCATGACGTACTGGATGCTGTTGTGGGACGGGATCGACTCCCTTGCTTCGCGGACAGATCCTCCCTCTGTTATATTGACGCTATTATATCTGAGCTTCTGCGTTGGCGGCCTATTTCCCCGGGAGGTGTACCTCGTCGGGCAGACAAACAAGACTCTTTTAATGGTATCAACGTCGTCAAGAATGCGATGGTCTTGACAAATGCGTGGTCCATCGGACGTGATGAAGCTGTGTTTGACCAATCGCTGGGCGACCTTGACCAATTCATTCCCGAAAGATGGCTAGATGGTGAAAGCATGCGCGCAGACATTAAGAACCAAGGAGAACTGAGGACTTCCCTCCCGTTGCCAG
Source organism: Fusarium sacchari (assembly GCA_017165645.1). Classification (NCBI taxonomy): domain Eukaryota; kingdom Fungi; phylum Ascomycota; class Sordariomycetes; order Hypocreales; family Nectriaceae; genus Fusarium; species Fusarium sacchari. Next base: position 437,876 of record JADANP010000016.1, read on the forward strand.
TATTCGGTTACGGTCGGCGAAGCTGCCTTGGAAAACGTGTTGCCGTAGATGGCATCTTTGCCCAGGTCGCAACGATGATCTGGGCATTTGACTTTGAGCCTACCGAGGACGTAGATGAAATGGACATGGAGGTTGTCTGGTTTATGACGGAGCCCAAGCCGTTCAAATTCAAGCTAAAGTCGAGGGGTCCATGGGTCTCCAAGGTCATCGAGGAGGAGTGGAGGGCTGCTGACAAAGACCTGGGTAAGATTATGGGGAAAATCGGTGATATTGAGGCCTGAACGTGATTGGGCAGGGCAAGTAAAGAAAGATTTGGAAGAGAGTTGGCATAGTGGAGGGAGCCCAGGAGGTCTCAGAATACGAACGAATAGCATGAATTGAGAAAACTACTACCCGTCAAAAAATAGGATCTGGGTAACTAAGTGGCATGCTGAAACAGGAATGGCTTGATATACTCGTTGAGATGTCATAAGCTTTAACTATCAATCAGCAAGATGATCCAATTTAGTGCACTATATCGTGATGATCAATACAGATCATGGGCGCCTATCTGTCTGTCTTAAGAACATCTACTCATCGTCGTGGGCGTCAATAACAGTCTTGGACCACTTGCGAGCCTGGACGCGACGGTTGAACAAGATATCAATCTCACGGTACGAGCGACCCTTGAACTCAGGCAGCCAGATCCATGACATGAGGAAGCACACAAAACCCGTTCCAGCCCAGACATAGCCACACCTTCCGCCGAGGTTAGCTTCCTATAAAGATGATTAGTTTTTAAGTCCATGAATGCGAGGGCAGAATGGGCATACCTTGGGGTTAAGCATATAGCTCGACAAGAAGATGCAGGGAATATTAACCAGGTAGTAACTGGCACGTCCGATACCTGTCGTAAGAGGCCTGAGGCGGATAGCTGATGTCTCACCGATAATGGCGTAAGAAACAGGAGCTGGGCCAAGTGTGAAGAGAACAGACACGATAAGACCCAAGGAGGCCTGGGCCAAGGAGGCTGCATTGCTCTTCCCAACACTACCTGCAACACCCAAGGCAAGGAGGAACAAGACGTTGATAAATGAGCCCCAGACGTAGATGGTGCGTCGGCCAATGTAGGTAGTGAGAATCCAGGACAGCATAACAAAAATCATCTGCAGGGCAGAGGTGATAAGTCCGAGGGCAAAAGCAGTGTTTGTGGTCATGCCGGCCTCTGTCAAAAGCATCAGTACATGTTATTGTCGAGTGGAGTAGCGAAGCAAGCAAGGAGACTTACGCTCAAAGAAATACGTGGCCTGGTTGGCAATCAGATTGCCAGTCAAGTTCTGGGCAGCATATACACCGCACACAATGAGGGTTCGGTAACGGTCGGTTCCCTTGAAAAGCTCGAGGTAGCTAGGCTCCTTCTCGGATTTTTCGAGCTCGATAGTTCGACGCATCATGGCAACAGACTCCTCGTGATTCTTGACCACAGTGCTGCGACCAAGGCGGGCAACAGCCTTGACTGCATCCTCGTATCGGCCGCGACGGGTAAGCCACCATGGAGATTCAGGGGCGAGGAAGATCAGGATAGCAAGTGGGGTTGGGAACATCCACTGCAGAGCGATGGGGACCCTGAAAGACATGTATTGTCAGAACGAATCCTCATTTGTAAGTTCAAACGGTATGGAGGTGAAGGACATACCTGTACGCTGCCTTCTCTTCAAGTCCGTTGTAATGATACGCGACGCCGTTAACGATAATGGAACCAATAGCCCAGAACATTTGCAACATCTGGGTTGCGGGAGCACGCAGTCTCATTGGGACGATTTCACTGCAATACGCGGGGGCATTGGCGATAAAGATGCCCCATGGAATACCCTCGAGGACCTGGGCTGCTACCATGACAGAAAGCGAATTGGCAAAGAAGAAGACGAAGATGAAGGCATTGAGAAGCATCAGGCCTCCGATCGTGGCCCAGCGGTACCCAATGCGACTAGTGATCGGGCCAGCAATAGTCACGCCAATGAGAGCACCGACGGGACCGCAGCACTGGAGGGCAGACTGCCAAGGACCCGTGATGACATACTTGTTGACATTTGCGCTGTAGACACCGTAGTCCTGTGCGAACTTGGGCAGGGCGATGAAGTTTCCCATCAGGAAGACGCAGTACGACTCCATGATCTGATGTTGTCAGCTTGGGAGAGTTAGCCAGAGTCGATGGGAGAGAACTTACAATGGTGCATGACATGATGAATGCCCAAAGGGTGGCCATGGGGTAGGCACGGACGGCCTCGAGGACGCCCATGTTGAACTCGGCATTTTCAGCTTCGATGGCATCGCCTTTGAACTGGGCGATTTCAGCCTTGTGGTCAAGATCTGCCTGGTGGTTGATGGTATGCTTCTGAGTCTCAATCTCAGCAGCCGAGACTGGCTCCTCCTTTTCAGAGATACCCATGTTGGCTGTCGGTTCAAAGATGAGAGTGAGAGGTGATGAGGGGGAGGAGAGAGTTGTGTCTCAGAGAGCTAATGATGGGATGAAATGGGTCGGCCGTGGACTCATTATATGTTGATCTGCCAGGTTCTCTGCCAGCACGAGAAAAGGGCAATCCGAGAATTCCAATGATGAAGTGTGACAAGGAGATAAATCCTCGTCTTAGACGCGCCTATGAGAGCTTGGCATCGCGGATAAAACGGTGGTATCTCGGCAGTATTATCTGTGCCTTCTCCAGACTCGATTCTAGCGCCATGAGGGGGTAACTCCACGGGGTTGAGACTCCGTTTGGGGATAAGCTTCGAGAGATCAACCGCGACTAGATTTGCGCTAGTGTTAGACGCGCCTATCAGCACGTAGCTTCTCCTTCTCCAGGTTGCATTCTAGCGTCGTTGGGGTATTTTCCACGGCATCGATAGCCGGTGACCTTGTCATCGCGTGTCTATTCTCGCTCGCTGCCGTATTCCGGGACTGCAAGCTTGGCAATACTTTTTCTGGCACCCTTTTTGCATGGCTAAATAGCCATGCTCGCGATATCCCTTGCCTTCCTGCGGGGGTCCCATTGCGTGCCGAAACTTATCCCGACACGATGCGCGTGACGTAGATTTCAGTGTGCTCAGACCACCTGTCAAAGTCCAGGGTAGACTTGATGCACGCAAACATACTTATTCACAGGAACGAAACATCTTCTCATTGTCTGCAAATTGTAATACTCCAAGACCGTCATGAGAGAAAAAGACCAGGCGTGCGACGCAAGCGCTAGCTACTAGGTCTGCTACCTCAAAATAACACTACACTCAACAAGAATACCTCAGTGTCTTGGACATACCAAGACATCGTCCTACTCTGTTTTGCAAGAGGTAAATCATCGGCTAACACACAAACATTTGTAATTTAAGTCAGACACAAAAGCGCACCAATTACTGGGGTCTACGCATTTATAAAGTTCAGCCAGTCTTCTACAGGTCAACATGCCGGAACCGCACTAATAGATCCCCAGGTCAGAGCCGTAGCGTCTCTGTGTAGTTAGCCGCACATATGGGCCTCCTCGAGGCCACGAGGCCCGGGCGCAGATCATCACGGAATGAGACGAGTTCCTGCGGCCCGTGATCCTTCCCCACGGGGGATCTTCAGCCAAGGTTGTAGATACCCTGCCATAATACATGTAGCAAGCTTAATTATATTGCCAAAGAAATGAAAAAGGCCCCATTGCAGTACTGCTGCCGGAAGAATGCATGGAACCTACCGGTACATCTTGCTGAATGTACGTGACTGAACTCTTGTCCCATAAATAGCAGGCCTCAGGAGTCCTGAAATCCTCATACCAACCCTTCAGAACACCTTCTCTGGACATAACTCTTCCCGATCCTGTGGCAAATTAAGCTGTTGATCGCCTCAATGAAGTCCATCCCTTCAATCCTGGCGGTTGCCGCCATACCGTCCCTGGCCTCCGGTCAATCTTTCCAGTCTACTCCCGTTATGGGCTGGAACTCATACAATCAGGTTTCATGCAGCCCCAATAACAAGACCATCACCACAGCTATAGAGGCTCTCTCCAGCCGTGGTTTCGTCGATGCTGGCTACAAATTCTTCCAGATCGATTGTGGCTGGGCCTCGCGAGATACACAGCGTGACCCTACCACGGGCGCGTTGAAGATTGACTCCGATGCCTTCCCGGATGGACTTAAGCCTTTGAGCGACTTGGCCAGGTCCAAGGGGATGAAGTGGACTATGTATTCAGACGCCGGTGTGCGCATGTGTGATCCCCAGTACCCATCACCTGTGCTAGGATCCTTGGGTCACGAAGCCGTTGATGCCGCATTTTTCAAGTCGCTGAATACAGAATATTTGAAATGTGAGTATTTCATACCCGAAGCAAATAGAATCATCTAACCAGGGCATGCTTTAGATGACAACTGCTACACCGATAGCGCCAGCAACAATGCCCCCAAGGATCCACGAACTGACTTTGTCACTCGTTTCGGCACCATGTGGAGCGAGTTGCAGAAGGTTGGAATTCCTGGTATGCTCATTTGCCAATGGGGTGTTCCATACTCCTCATCCAGTGGCCTCGAAGGTCCCGCGGAATGGACTCAGAACGTTTCCACCTCCTTCCGCCTCTCAGACGATATAGCTGAAGGCTGGGGCAACGTATACCGCATCTCCAACCAGGCCATCCACATCGCACATAGGGGCCTCTCAGGTCCCGGCCACATCGCTGATGCCGATCTTCTCGAGGTTGGTAACTCTGGCATGACATTTGACGAACAGGCGACCCATTTCGCTCTATGGGCCATGCTCAAGTCCGCTCTTATGATTTCCACAGATATCACGGCGCTGTCGGACCAGACCGTGGCTGTTCTCCAGAACAAGGACTTGATCTCGATCAATCAGGACGCAGCAGTTAAACCCGTCAGCTTGGTGCAGCGATGGACCAGTGATCGAGATTTGTGGGCGGGACCGCTTGCCAACGGGGATCTTGCCGTTCTCTATGTCGACCAGAGCAATAGTGCTCGAACTCTCAGCCTCCAGCTCTCTACCCTAGGCTACCAGTCAGCTGACATCAAGGATCTGTGGACAGGCCAGACTACCACTGGAGCTTCATCCTTTTCCAAGCAAGTCAACGCGCATGGCTCGGTCGCGTTACGTCTCTCAAACATCAAGAAGCTCAGCAGCACCGCCAATTACAAGTACATTTCTGTATCTACGGGGTCACTGTCTTCAGGGGCAAAGACTGCCTCTTGTTCTGGTTGCACCTCCTCAACCAAGGTCGGAGATGTCGGTGGCAGCACCAACGGCCAGGTTGTCCTCTCGAACATCAGTACGTCAAAGGCCACTCAAAATGTTCTGTTTGATTACATCAATGGCGATGTGGGTTTCAGCTTCACCGGTAGTACCAACGACCGCTTGGCTTCTATCAAGGTCAATGGCGGTACTGCGCAGACTGTGAGCTTTCCACTGACGGGTTACAACTGGGACAAGGATGTTTACAAGGGCTACCCCGTGGAACTCTCTGGCTTCAATACGAGTGGGCCGAACACCATTACCATTTCGGGTGTCAATGGTGGTTGGGCACCTGATTTCGACAGACTGGCCGTCATTGTGTAGCCTCTTTTTGACCCCTCAACTCTATCACACAGCAGGTTTGGTAGACCATCAAAGGAGCGATCTACCCTAAGTAGAAAGAACACTGAATGAAGATCGAGTATCTAACTGCATGGGAATTCTGAGAAGCCATTGTGATACATACTCCAGTCTCGTTGAGAGAAATGTATCTAACTTAGCTTCCAATCCTATCCTACAAACTTATTGGTAAATCGTATTCCCAAAACCCAAGTAGCTGCTCAACATGTTTGATAGTTGACCTCATTGTCAAACTTATCATTGTCTTCTTTCCGGTCAAGGTATCAAGTGTAACAATGGATACCTCCACAGCATTGTTAAATTGAAGTTTGAGATGATGGCTGTCAAGAGGAAGACGCAGGGAGATGTTCTTCTCAAGACCACCATAAAGAGAATCGACAGTTTGATGAATATTGTTGGTGTCTCGATCCTTTACCGTGTGGTGGCGTTGCGTGTATAGCATAGGATTCCCATGACTAATAGAGAGACAGGGATGAAGTGCCTGGTAGCGCAACATCTGATCCTCGATATCTCGCAAATGTTGGATCCCTTGGTGGTATTTGGTACATAGACCTTCCCATTCTCGTTGTGTCGTTAATAGGCTAAGATTTGAGGGCGTGCTTGGTTGACGATGTAAAGCGGAAGCCTCCAATGACGCTTCAGTGTCCGAACTGTTCAAAGATACTATATCATCTACGTCCAGCCCTTCATCACTTTTTATTAGCTCTGACAGCACAGCGGCTCAGGGTTTTCTTACCCACGAAGTCCAAAGTGAGTGGGGTATCAATGCCTCCATCAGAAATGCTTGATATATCGCTGTCGTAGCCACAAGTAAGATAAGTCATGGTCCGGTACTTGGCAGGAAGGACAGGCCGATTGACAAAACGTATGTGAGCTTATCAGCTGAGCCAAGTGTTAACAGATCATGAACTGTCGGCCTCTCCAAAAAGGAGGAATTGCCTTCTTATACAACTCTTCCCAGAGCCCAGAGCGGGGTAACGAAACGGCAAATCCACTAGCTTTTCCAGAATGGCAGTGCAACGGCCGTAAGTTAACGGCGTTAATGGCCAATAGTGGAACAAACTCTGTAGCCACGAACTCAACGTCCGCCGGAACGGGCTAGCTTGCGCCAATTAGGATAACGTGCACTTGACGATCTTTGCCGGTCATTTGTCAAGTTTGTGGCCACTGGCGGATGCGTTTGGAGTAGACCTTCAGGCGGTGAAGGGAGAAGAAGTTGCATAATTAAGCAATGCGTAGCTCGAGGATACCAGAGGAGCTACATTTGGTGGGAAATAAAGAGAAATTGCATATCTAAGTGGAATCTAATATGTATATAATGCAACGCAACCTCGATATACACTCGTATGAGAACAGCTTATAAGACCTCTGGCTCTAGAAATAATGTGTATAGTACTATACCCTACAATTGTAATACCTGTGTCTCGAAAAGAGCATCTAAATGATCCGGATACTATAGTCACCTACAGGGCAAAATGTATTAATCCTTAAGACTATCTATATACTGAGAGCGGCTTCTGTTCCCAATTATGGGCTTAAGCTCAATCTTTAAAGTATCAATCAGAATTAGAATTGCCATTGACAGTAGTCAAGAGTGCTAGCAATAAGACCACAGCTGCCTGCCGCTATATGGTAAGGCTTTCAATTTTTTATTTTATTTTCTTTTTTGCTTTGGCAGCCCGAGGGCATGCACTCTTACCCGAGTTTGTATTGGTCCTCACATACCAGCCGTTGAAACATAAAGCGTATTATTAACAAGTTACTCACGTTTATGGCTTCCTTCTATGGCTTGACTGGAGCCAAGAAGGTTAACCTTAGGCTGCAAAATGAAGTCCCTATAGTTGTAGAATTTTTATATAGGTAATTGTGAAACTACTAAAACTTGATTTCATTTTTAAGCAAAGTGACAATAGCGTCACTTGACATTAATGTGCAATTACTGATACGACTTGGGCTAGATAAACTTCATAATTTAACCTTATATATAAGGCAAGAATATTAAATCTGGCATCCCACTTATGTACTCTATAATTCGCCATGCATTTGGCTTCCCCGCATTTCTCTTCTGTCACCTGCATTAACTTAACTGTACTGCATTTAGTAGGTATTTGAGCCCTGCAATAAAATCTAAATGGCTACCCAAAGCATAACCAACCCCAACTCTGCTAAAAGGACTCGCATCGGGGAACGCACTCTCCTAGCGTGCAGCGGGTGCAAACAGAAAAAGCTCAAAGTATGACCCTTACGTCACCCACAGACAGTCAGTTCTAACACTCAACAGTGTGATGGATCTATTCCAAAATGCCAAAATTGTGAGAAGAGCGGTAGAGGTCAGCCCTGGTCCTTTGGCGTTGGTATGTCGCGTCGCTCACATTCTTCTGTAGAATGCCTCGTGGAAGATCCTGCGACAGGGCTCTTTCGACCAAGGGATTATATGCAGTCACTCGAGACGAGGGTCGCTTATCTAGAGGGCTTGTTACAGCAAGCGAGGCCTGATGTGGCTCTAGATCATCTCATGGGACTCGAAAAGGATTCTTCGAGCTTCTCCCCATCGGCAGCCACTCCGTTCGTTGGCCCGGCTGAGTCTGAGCGTTTGGGTAACGGCCAACGGGATGCGTCGACCGAGGCAGAAGACGCAAGAGATCAGCTATCGACCGACGTGGCTTTATTATGCCTGACAACTGCTAGCAAGGAGCCTCATTACTTCGGTCCATCGTCGGCCGTATCCTTCTCACGTATAATCAGTACAGCTATAGATCTTCCAAAGCGATCACAGGCGAGTACTATTCGGTTCGAGCATGGTGGCTTCATAGACTGGGATTGTCCCCAGGCGTTTCCGGTTAGTTTTCCGTCGCCGCCTCTTGGTACTGCTCTGTCACAAGCGTATTTCGGAAACATTCATGCACAGTATCCCTTCCTTCATGAGCCCACCTTTCGTTTCTGTGAAGAGCAGTGTTTCAAGGCGGACCTCTCGGGCAATCTTGCTGCCGCTGGAGATATGGCGCAGTTCTTTGTGTGGATGGTAAGCGCGTTATCCACCATAACGTCGATTTCTGACAGAGTTCTAGGTCTACGCAACAGCGTCTCTGGCTCTGGGCCCAGCTCATTACGATACAGCCGAGTCCTACTACAAGATGGCACTAAAGCATCAGCCCTTCATTCTTGAACTCGACAGCATTGAGTCCATACAAAGCCTCCTGTCGTGCGCAGTGTACTCCATAAGGTCTCCGGCGGGAGGAAGTCTATGGTTAGCTTGCAACTGACTTCGAGTAAGAGCTATGGTTTGACTGTGCTTCTAGGAAGTCTTCCGGTCTTGCCATAAGATATTGCATACAACTTGGCTATCATCGAAGCGCCTCCAGGTTTCGGCGAAACGCTAACCCTCTGATCGCTGAAATGTCCAAGAGATGTTTTTGGGTCGCCTATGATATCGATCGTGTGGCTTCCTTCATCTTAGGACGTCCCGTGGGTATACCGGATGACTGTATTGATGCTGAGGTGAGCATATCGCGTCGTTGCTCAAGGGTGGCCTTACTAACCCGCCAAACAACAGCTGCCCTTAGATATCGATGATGACAAGATCAATGCGCTAGGTTTATTACAGAGTCCGCGTGCCTCACACGATGAGCCGCCCACGAACATGACGGGAGCTATACATGTGATAAAACTACGTCGGTTGTGGTCCAAAATAGGAAACACTATATACCCAGCCGTTACACAGTCACCTGTGAGCCAGGAAGTAGCCAAGAAGCCGCTGATGGACCAGCTGAGAGCAGAGCTAGAGGCATGGCACTCCGAGATCCCTTATACACCAGACACGACGGGCATGGATCCTCTGTCAGTCTTTGCATCGCGCGAATGGTTCAGACTGGCTTACGATCATTCAATACTCTTATTGTACAGGTATTGGATCACGCACAAGGCTCTACCTGAAGAAGCAGACTCTGTTGAGGAAGCGCTGGAATGCTGCATGCAGAAAGCAAAAGAGCTATGTCTTCTCTATCGCAGATTATTCCAATATCAGTCCCTGCAGTTTACGTGGGGGTCTCTTCATATACTCTTCCTTGGAGGACTCACGTATCTGTATTGCATCTGGAAGTCCGCCAGGGTACGACAAGCGACCAAGAGAATGGATATCATCAATACATGCATGGCTTGCAATACTGCATTGGTTATCATCGCAGAGCGGTGGAGCAAGGCTGTGCCGTATCGAGACATCTTTGAGGTTTTGTCAGAGAGAACCATTAGCCTCATTTGTGGAGATGGCAGTCTATCACAAGGAGCGAATGAAGCGGCACAAGCGCCGGATCGCAGTCAGTCACCTGACCCGCGAGCTGTTGAAGATTGGGCCTTGGATATTGTTGCCGATGACATGCCAGTTGACTCGGAATGGTTCGTTCAAGAGTTACTTCAGGGGATGAGTAACAACGAAGCATAGGTAGTTATTACAGTATTCTATAGTAGTGAACTTCTCGCTGAGGTTCTGCCAGTCATTGAATCAGTGAGAACCACATTCTTCAGCGCCCTGGGGCTTTTGGAGCCTTCCATAAGCACGTTCACATGGTCTACAGATGAAGGGCTTCGGAACCGCCATGCTCGAATAGCCGGCCTATCTAAACCTACCCCTTCAATGACATCCACTACCCAATTCCCGATGTTGGGCAGAAATTTGAAAGCATGACCGCTTCCGCCAGTGACGACCATCATTCCCTGTCGTCCCGGCACCCGATCTATCACAAAGTGATTATCGAATGTATCTGTATACCAGCAGAGCCTGGTAAAGGCAACATCGCCAGCCTCGTGGAGAACCTCTGGCATATGGCGGGCAACGAAAGACCCAATAGTATCCATGGCTTGCTTGGGAATTTGCGTAAGCTTGTCTCCCTCAGACCAGCGCGTCACGGGCACGCTCCGCTCCTTGCCGTCCGGCTGCAATAATGGATTCGTGTATTTGGTCCCTCTGTAACCGATCTTAAGGTGACCTTCTGCATCGACAGGAAATCCGTACAGACCACCCCGGGCCCCGTGCCTCATGTTGTACATCCAAGTCGGGAACCTTTCAGGCGACAGCTGGTCAAAGATCGGAGAGGCCTTTGGAATTTTGAAGACGACGACTGAGCCAGCCGTCGCCTCGCAGATATGGTCCAGCTCGGGGACAAGAAGTGGTGTTTGTGGACCACAGGCCATGATGGTGAGCTTTGCGTGGTGGTGTTTTCCATCCTTGGTGCGAATACCAATGATATCTCCTGCACGCTTTAGATATAAGTGAAACGCTCCGGCCTCGAGGCCGAAAACGAACTTGACGCCCTGTTTGCGAGCCTTGTAGAGGGCGAGACGACACGATTTGTCAGCAGCGACAAATCCACCGCTTGTGTCGAGGATACCCGCCATGGAGTTTCCCCGAGCACTGGCTTTGAATTGGTCACAATCGAAACCCAGATCGTTCGCCGTGTGCACATCGTCGGCGGCAGTTGTGACCAGTTGATTCGTCAAATGCAACTTCTTGGCGTTCTCGACAGTTGCTTTTTCGAAAGGGGGTAGCTTACTGCCTTCGTTGAAGGAGACAGCTCCGTTGTTATAGAAGACTTTGTCGCTCGAACTCATGCCGGGTGGCACTTCTCCGCCCGCTAGGTCGGCGTTCCACTGATTCCACATGTCTATTGCCTCGACCGAGAGCTCTTGGTACTCGATCTGAGTCCCGTAGGATGATCTGATGATCTTGTTGAGATCTTTGAACTGGTTAGTTGTGTCGACAAAGATTTGATGGAGTGTTAATTACCTGCCGAGGCCGCATCGGAGCCTTTCTGATAAGAATAGAGACTTTCATCGTAGTTTTGTTTGTCGTATACGGTGACATTGCTGTACCCTCTCTTTGCGAGGTGCAGAGCTGAGCTGAGACCAAAAATGCCCGCCCCTACGATGACGATAGGGTCTTCTTTCTGCAAAGAAATCGACATGGTAAAAGCGTGCTGACCTCTACTGTCGCCAACGTACGTGTCTGTCTGGCTGTCGCTGCCGTGTTAAATTTCCTGACCAAGCTAGCGCCAGTTATTGGGGATAACTGGTAGGAATGCTGAGATCTGACTAGTGCCTTTGAGATGTACCTGATAAGGTCAAGGAAACACATGACAAGCCACTCGGTGGATTCCGAGATAGGATATCTCGCTTTAATCTATATCAGGCCTAGTTCCGGAAGAATCCAGTTCAACGATAACAATGTGGGAGCGAGATAAGCAATCCAGGGTAGTCTAGACAGTTCGTTGTGTGACAGCAAAAGCGTCTAACGTTAGCAATTTGGTATATACAACAATTGTTGCAGCAACAGACGCGATGATATATCATGAGCTAAATCCTTAATATAATTGCATGATATAATCGGCTGCCTTGGTCACTTTTCTCAACTTGCTCAACTCACCTTCCTTACCAAGACCACAATTGCCTTCTTTGCAAAATGCATCTCACACGATATTTCAGCGATTTTTCGCTCGGCAAACATGTCCGCAGCATTCGAAACTCGCCACGAGAGGTCATCTATAACCGTCAGCTCCTCGTCTCCTCAGCCCTTTATGCCATGTCCGGCTTGTGCATCAGTTCGTTCCCCTCATTATGATCAGACAATCTCTAACCTGTTGCAGCATGGGATCAAGGCTCCAGTTCCGTCGTCCCGTCTCTCCCAGGCTTCTCCAAGGCTTTCGGCATTACGTCTGCTGCCAATCCTAGCGAGGTCGCCAACTTTATATCATTCGTCTACCTGACGGCGGGCGTTGGATCCGCTCTGTCATTCTTCATCAACGATCGAATCGGACGCCTTTGGTCACTGCGACTCTACTTTGCTATTTGGATTATCGGTCAGCTCATTGCAACATTCTCTTATGGAAACAAGGGTGCTCTCTACACTGCTCGCTTTGTTTCTGGACTTGGCATCGGTCCTTTGACTGTTACGGGCCCCATGTCGATTGTTGAGATCGCGCCGACCGAGATTCGTGGCCTCTTGACAGTATGGTTTAGCGTTGTTATGCTTCTCAGCTTGACTATCAGTACCCTGACCGTCTATGCTTGCTTCCTCCACCTCCCCGCTTCTCATCTCCAATACCAATTGGTATGGTTTCTTCCTACCATCATCTGCGGCATCATCATTGCTGCGAGCTTCTTTGCATGCGAGTCCCCGCGATGGCTTATGTTGGTTGGCCGCAAGGAAGAAGCTATCGAGACCCTAGTTTCTCTACGAGGTCTACCAGCTGATCATCCCCGCGTCGCTGGAGAAATTTCAGACATTGAGCACCAGATCCAAGCTGAAAAGTCACGATATGCTTCTGGCGGCGGTTTGAGAGATATCTTGAGAGAGACCTTTATGGTACCTGAAAACCTCCGAAGAGTCCAGCAATCCTTGATCTCATACCTTTTGGCTCAGCTCTCTGGTGCGAACTCCGTTACCAGCTACCTGGTGCCGATTCTCTCATTAATGGGAATCAACAGCGCTCACGGGAACAACCTATTCCTGTCGAGTATGTACTCCCTATCCAAGTTCTTCTACACGCTTATCGCCTCCTTCTTTTTCATCGATGCCCTGGGCCGCCGAAAGTCTCTCTTCATCGGAATTACCATTCAGTTGATTTCCGATGTATACCTCGGAGCCTACATCAAGAGTCACCAGGAAGGTTCTGTTGCTCCAGGTGCTTCCACTGCCGCGATCGCAGCTATATTTATTCATGGATTCGGCTACGCTGTTGGTGAGTCCTTGTTTAGTTTCCCTGATACTTGATATCTCTAACAGTCCTCAATCAAGGCCTCCTAGTTCTTCCATACGTCTTCGGGGCCGAGCTCTGGCCGAACAGCATTCGATCGTTCGGCTCAGCACTAAGCCAGACCTTTCACTGGCTGTTCTATTTTGGCATCAACCGGGCAACCCCTTCTATCCTCTCGAGCATGCACAACTGGGGAGCCTTTATCTTCTTTGCCGGGTGGTGTTTCGTGGCACTTATCTATGCATTCTTTGCTGTCCCTGAGACTGCAGGATTACCTCTCGAGCATATAGATGCTCTGTTTGAGTGCCCTTGGTGGCAGATCAGATCCAAGGCCAAGACGCTCCACGTAACTACAATCTCAGGTTCTGTGGTTGATGAGGAGAAGTAAGTGCTATATCGTCAGCAAATGTGTTAATGCAATTCAGCTTACAACATTAACCAGCAGCCCGGAGAGCCTTGATTCTAAGTACGATCGAATTGCGACAACAAGCAAGCAGACCGATTCTTGAGAATCAGCAGGATGCTATAGCTCCGATTTATGTATGTAGTACATAGGCTCGGAGTCGTGAACCAGGGATTGGAACTGATGACAGATTTGTACGGAAATATTAGAGGTGTAGAATTGGTAATCGCAATTGAGTCACCTATTATCTTAGGTAGTAGTCATTCAACAATTGAGAGACCTCTCGGTTCTTCCACGGGCGTGATTGAATTGTGGCAGATGTATCAGTCAAACCATCAAGAGCCATACGCGGATGACTCCTACGTGATCATGTGCGCTTTCATTGCGTCACACGTGTTGAGATCTGGGTATCGAATTGGCCAATCTCTAACCATAGGTGAGATTCCAGTATCTAAGTGCTTCCATAAACTTCTACCAAAACTAATTATTCACCAACACCAAATCCACCCAAACAAGCACTGTTTAGGTTGTCATCAATAAGACATTGCACCAACCACAATAATCTTTGGCCTGGCTAATTTATACTACTGACTCTATGGAGCAATTAAACTAAGCCGTGACAATCAATGTCTACAATTCTTGTGTATTCCGCTCAGTTACATCTTAGCACTTACGCGGTTCGCGTTGACAGGGCTGTTAGCCTTGCCAGTCTTGAAAAACGCTCTGATGTTCTCAAAACATTCCCTCTCGGCCTTTTGGAACGTAACATCCGTCAAACCGCCGAGGTGCGGTTGAACAATAACGTTGTCCTGCTCCAAAAACCAGGGATCGACGTTTGGCTCATTCGCCAGCACATCAAGGCCCGCCCTTGCGACCTTGCCTGATTTCAGTGCCGCCTTAAGAGCGTCTTCGTTGACAATAGCTCCCCGAGCGGTGTTCACAAAAAAGCTTCCATCTTTCATGGCAGCAAATTCTGCTGGACCGATCAAGCCAGTGGTCTTTTCATTCAGCGGGCAGTTGAGGGACACGATATCAGACTGAGATAATAGTTCGTGGAGGGAAGAGCAGTAGGTCGCATTGTACTCTTGTTCCACCTCGTGGGGGAGTCTGCGACGGTTGTAGTATTTAATCTTGATGTTGAAAACCGCGGCCTTTTTTGCGAGATACTTTAATCCTCAGTTAGCTTAGAGGCGCCAAAGAAGTAAAGGGTAGGATGATGATGCGTACCTTTCCGATGGAACCCATACCGACGATGCCTAGCGTCATGTTGGTGGGATCACGAGCTGGGATAAGCGAGCCAGGCTCTCCCCGCCACTTGCCAGCCCTTGCTGTGCGCTCAGCCTTGGAAGTGTTTCTGAGAACAGCCAAGATGAGGAAGATGGCCATGTCTGCTGTCGCTTCTGCAACAGCATCAACTGAGTTACAGAAAAGAATGTTGCTCTTGGACATCCAATCAACATCAAACTCATTGTATCCAGCAGATGCCGATGTGATGATGCGGCAGTCGGGCGCCAACGAACTCAAAAGACCCTCGTCGAATGGCTCAAAAGGCGGCGTGCCCATGCGAATGACAAAAGCATCTATAGGACCCTTTTCTTTGATCAACTCTGGCAACAGCCGCTGAGTCTCGGCGCGATCATTGGCCTCTAGCACGTCAAAGTCATGGTCTCGACTAAAGGCTTCCAAATAATCAGCGCCGGCGAATTTAGGCGCTCCCAGGCTAACAATGTGGGGTCTCTGAGAAGTGCGGCTTGGAGACATGATGGATGGATGAGTGTACGGACTGCATGTAGAGAAGATGTGCGACGGCCAAGGTATCGCGATTTGACCAACTAACTATATGCACCGAGAAGCGCAATCTTGAATGCCTCGTTGAATCGTGACTCCCAAAGCAGCAGAGATCTGCAAGGAAACCCCCGAAGGGAGCGATAACACGCCGGTAAACCCCGTGATTGGTCAAGAGTGAACCCCCGCACCACGAAGCCAACCCTGTCCGGTCGATGACTTTACAGATGAAAATAACGGGATGTACGGATATGGATGGAATATCTGAGCCTCACCTTTCCGACAGGCATCCAACAAGCGATGATGGCGCAAGATAGCACAGACTCAGCACCGCCGTTGGGCTTCCTCGCTGTCGAAGTTGACATTCACCGTCCCCCTGGCGATCCCTTCAACCAGGATACATGGCCCTTTCCCCTCATCCGCGAAAAGGTGACAGGCACATCGGAGGCACAAATTGTCACCAATGGCGACTACGAAGATGCTTTCATCGATCGTTTTGTGCAAGCCACGATAAGGCTTGCAGAGAGAGGGGCTGTTGGCGCCATCACCAGCTGCGGTTTCTTGGCCGCTGCCCAAACCAGGTATTGGGACTTCCAGCCTCATCTTGTTAGTACATCACCCGCTGAACATGTTAGATTAGCAGCCCTGTCACCTATACCAGTGGCCACGTCGGCTCTCGTTCAAGTCCCCAGCCTCTTGTCCATTTTCCCTGTTAACAGACCTATTGGGGTGTTAACATATGACAGTGGGAGACTGGGGAACGCTCACTTGCTGGAGCTGGGCATTGATCCTAGCCGTGTCCGTGTACAGGGTCTCTCGGATGAGAGCCATCTCAGGGATATTTGCGCTCGAGGAGCGAGCTATGATGCTGGTCGGCTGGAGAGGGAACTTGTCGCCGAGGCAAAGTCGCTAATACATCGGCACCCTGACATATCTGCGTTGGTCTTGGAGTGTACAAACATGCCGCCTTATGCTGATAGCATTCAAAATGCAATTCAACTGCCGGTATACGATGTTTATACAATGGGTTTATGGTTCTACTCGGGGCTGACGAGACGGAATCCGTCAGCTTGGAAAGCATCAGATACTAGGAGCACATAGAGACGATAGTCGATAACCCCCAGTCGCCATTTCCGCAGCCGCTCGTGCCGTGTGTGAATGCGATCATCGTTGAACTCTTGGGATCAACCATACGTAATTATGTCTTACTGACTGCGAAGACCTTGGCGACAGCACTGGGATACCAACTCTATTGCTTTATAGAAGCATACCCTGGATTGTAGTATCGAAAATCGGCATCTTGTCGTATATAAAGCTGCCAATTACGTCTTTAGGTATGTATTATGGGAAGAGGAAAAAAGTCATATTTGGAGATAGTGATTGAAACATCTTGGATGAATCAAGCGTTCTATTTCAGAAAGTCGCCCCCAGTCTTGGCCAGGATGTATTGATACTCGGGCATAAATTGCATATACATAACCTCGGGACTTCCAGTCCCATCTTTTGTGTACTGAGCCTCTTCGTCACCCACATACGTCTTTTGCAGCCCCGAACCGGCCAAAGATGATTCAACCAGCAGTTGTGTCTGACAAGCTCTTTCCAGGGCGATGAAAAAGGCAGCTGCTTCTGCAACAGTACCGCCTGATGTCAAAATACCATGATTCTGTAGTATCAGGTTCTTTTTCGTCGGACCCAACGTGTCAGCAAGCCTCATACCCTCTTCTTTAGCAAAGACGACACCGCCAAAGTTGGCGTATACCGCAAGGTCATTATAGAACATGCAACTATCCTGATTTAACATATCTATCGGCTTCCCAAACGTGGACCATGCGCGGCCATAGGGGCTGTGGAAGTGGCATGCAGCATTGATGTCAGATCGTCGTTTATGGATAGCTGCATGGATAATAAAGCCGGCAGTATTCACGGGTCTGTCTGCCCCGCCGATACGCTCTCCATCTTCGTTGACATGGACCATGTCGGACACCTTCAAGAGGCCGAAATGGACCCCGTAAGGATTGAGCCAGAACGTGTCTGGCTGGACCGGGTCTGCTCTACAGGTTAGCTTATTACTGACTCACTATAGATTATACAAACCTACCTCTAAGACTGATATGGCCACTCCCCCCATCAGCGAAGCCCAATCTAGCAAATATGCGGAAGGCGCCCGCCATTTGCTCCAATTGCCATCGTCTTGTAGCTTCGGGGGTTTGGAATTGAGGAATTCGATGAAGTCTACTTTTGGGTTGGCTCGTAGAGACTGAAGCCAAGGAGGCTGTTGTGGTGATTGTAGAAGACATAATGAAAACTTGGTTGTAGCGCTAAGATTGGTGTGTTTGGTAGTGGATAATTCATTGTCTTATACGACTGATAGCGCTTCAATCGACAGATTGTAACGCCGTATCGTCGTCGGTAGCCGCCGTGATTGGCTGATGGGGTTCATCCAACAACACCCGAACTTTGATCTTGTACGCCCTCGGCAATATCCGACGGATCATATGATGCAAGCCTTGCGCATGGAAAGGTAATATAGCATCGTGTTCTATATATCATGTATATACACTGACTGCTACATGCAATTCCTTTTAGTATCGGCTGGTATCAATCTTCATCCTTCTTCCCTCTTGTTTATTGCAACCAAAATGCCTGCCATCAACGCTCTATCGATCCCGGCTGAACCATCCCTCGTCTATCGAGGCGATGACTTTGCAAGCCCTGTCAATGTCCGAACTGCCTTCACACTGTCATTGTCCGCAGTGTACCGAAATGAAATCCCACTCTATGGTGATTTGGTCCAAATCGTCCACGCAGTAAATACCGACGTGCTTTCTGAGCAACCTGACCCAATAAAGGACTCTCTCTTGTCTCAGAGACTTGACCTAGAAAGACACGGTGCTATCAGACTGGGCACCCCCTTTGAGCTGCGGACTATGGCCCGCCTCTTTGCCGTTCTTGGCCTGAAGGCAGTGGGTTACTACGATCTTTCTGTCGCTGGACTACCCATGCATGGCACTTGCTTCCGTCCAGTCGACCTAGAATCCTTGAACCAGAACCCATTCAGGGTTTTTACAACATTGCTCAGGCCTGAGTTGATCACCAACGCCAACACTCGTGAGCTGGCATTGAAGTTGTTGTCACAACGCCATATCTTCAGCGACAGACTTCTGGACTTGATAAACTGTGCCGAGAAGCAAAACTGGCTCCTAAAGATGCATGAAGTTGAGGGATTCATTCAGGAGGCAATGAAAACTTTCAGTTGGATGCCAGAAGCCTCAGCATCGGAAGAAGAATACAGAACGTTATCCAGGGAGCATCCTATACTTGCTGATATCGCCTCATTCAAGACTGCGCATATCAACCATTTAACGCCCCGAACGCTGGATATCGATGCTAGTCAGGCCCAAATGCGAAAGCAAGGCCTTCAGGTCAAGGATCGCATCGAAGGCCCCCCTTCACGTCAATGCCCGATCCTCCTCCGACAAACCAGCTTCCTAGCCCTGGAAGAAAAGATCAGATTCCGCGATGCCAATGGGGATCTTATCCAAGGAAGTCATCGCGCTCGATTTGGAGAGATTGAGGAGCGAGGAGCTGCAGTGACTATTGCGGGGAGAAAGCTCTACGATGAGCTGTTGGCCAGGGCCACAAGCACCATCTGCAAGGGTTCAAGTGCGAAGAGCATTGAGGCAATGGACAGGGCCATGAGTGATGCTTTCAAAGATTACCCTGACTCGTGGTCAGAGCTACGCAAACAAGGCCTCATTTACTGTACTTACCACGGTACAGGTAAAGGAAGCTCTGATATCACAGGGACGTTATCGCTAGAGGACTTGGTTGACCAGGGATATCTCAAAGCCGAACCTATCACATATGAAGACTTCCTTCCATTCTCTGCAGCAGGTATCTTCGCATCAAATCTGGACAAAGGCCGGGACGAGCCTTCACAAGCCAATGGCCGCCCTGATCAGGAAGGCTTTGAGAAAGCTCTAGGAACTGTGTTGTTAGAGCCCGAAGCCTTGTATGCAGACATCCAGCGAAAGAGTATCATAAGATGCGGTCTGGCACCTACGCTGGTTACTTATCAATGATTAAATGTTCAAGGCTCTGTAATGTAGTTTTGATATATAAAGCTTTTTTAAATTATTATAACAGAGTGTGTTTCTTTCTTAAGAGCAGAAGGGAAGTTCTGTAAGGCTACTCAAATCAGAAGAATTCCAAGACCTTCTGTGTTACCTGAATCAGTTGCTGCACATAATACATAAGGCACACGATAATATTGGTCAATGTTCCGTGAAGCAAACCAGTCAAGTAGAGTGGAGAGCCATGGAGTCAACCTCCCTAGCCCTGTTGCAATGATGATATGATAAAATGCAGTACCATAAATCTCTGCCCCTCCTACATCTGTACTCTTCTCAGTACTAACCCCCCCTTTTATTGTTGGTTGTGCACATTGCCAAGCTGTTCCAAGTAAGCCGGATAATAAATCTTCCCTTCTACTCTGTAGTTAATTGGCTGAAGCCAATATTAGTCAGTTATGCCTCATTACTTATAAGATGAATTTCATGCCAGAACACACAATATTTCTCTCCCCCTTTATTTTCTTCTCTCGCCAGCTTTATTCCACTTTCATATCACCTCTAGATCATTATGGCTTCCAGCGATACCACTGTTTGGGTCGTCACTGGCGGCAACAGAGGCATTGGCCTTGGTTTCGTTAAAGCCCTCCTCGCTCGTCCCTCCGTCACCGTCATCGCCACAGTTCGCAATGACCAAGCCCGCACATCTCTCAGTGATGCTACTATCGATCTCGCAAAGGGTGACGGCACAACTTTGAGTATTGTGCAGTTGGACTTTACTACCCCGCTCTCTCCTCACCAGATCCGCAAAGCTTTCGACATTGATCACGTCGACGTTCTCGTCAACAATGCCGCCGCCAGCTTCAAATCTTATCCTGTACTCGACATCCCGACCGATGACCTTCGCTCCGCATTCAACATCAACACAATCGGCCCCCTTACAGTTGTCCAGGGACTTTGGCCCTTGTTGCAGCAGTCATCTGCTCCCAAGGTGATCAATGTTTCATCATCTGTCGGCTGTATCACCTACCATGAAGTAGTCGCTGGTGCTTATGGACCCAGCAAGGCTGCCTTGAACTGGCTTACGCGTGCTCTGCATTTGCAGAATGAGGGTCTGGTAGCTTTTGCACTCCATCCTGGTTTTGTTGATACGGAAATGGGCGAGTCTGCTGCTACGGAGTGGGGATTTCCCCATGCTATGCTTGAGGGCGTCGAGGAAGCAGTAAAGGGCAGCCTTGGAATTATCGACAGTGCTACGCGAGAAAATGTCTCGGGCAATTTCGTTAGTTACAAAGGACAGGAGCTTCCCTGGTAAACCCACTCCCTTTGAAGAAGGGCTGTATATGCCGCAGGAAAGGCCTGGAGATAGTTGATGTGGCTATGCATTTCACTTCATCACCCTGATGCTCAAACTCTATATCGTGTTCCTTCAAGCTTTATTATTACTAATAGTCTGCGGCTCTAGTGGCAATTTCATTGCTCCGATGATTGTAAGCCGACAGTAGATCGACTATGGTTCTGTAGCCCCTCCTCATAGCTATCGAAAGTGCTGTGTCACCCGATTTATCAACCGCCTGTTCATCAGCTCTACCTGTCCCAAGAAGTACCCTCATGGCCTCCTCAGCACACGTCTCAGCAGTGTAGTGCAACGGCGTCTTCCCTGAAAGATCTCTCGTATTGATATCGTACTTACCAGATTCGTGAAGCATATTGATCACACCACTATTGCCCCTTCCCATAGCCCACCAAAACAATTTTCGTGAAGTGTCGCTGCTTTCTCTATGGATAGAGAACCCTCTCCCACTTAGCAGTAGCAGAATCATTCTATCTTTGCTATAGTCCAAAGCCCACGAAAAGGCCGTTCGTCCCAGTTCGTCGACGAAATGTAGATCAACTCTCAAATTGCTGAGAAAAGCCTTCAAAATGTCCTCTTTCCCCTTCTGAATAGCCCACATGAGTGGCGTTTGTCCTTGAAGCGTTCGATTGGCATCAACCATGCTCTCGTCAAGAATGAGTTCAATCATCTTTAACCTCTCACCTTCTATAGCCCACCAAAGAAACTTTTCCTTTTCATCGCTTAGAAGCGTTATTTCAGAACTGAAAACAGCCTTAGGCGTATAATAGTACTCATGGTATTCATCCACGATAGACTCTGCAGAAGAGAATGCTATCTTCTCCAAATCCTCCTGACTACCTCCAATCTTTTTTTTTTCAAGCAGTAGGTTGACGATAAAAGGGTCCTCAAGCTCAACGGCCATTAATAATGCAGTGTAACCGTCTTTGTTTCTGATTCTGATATCAATTTGACCAGTACGGAGAAGGAGATCGACCATGACTCTATCTTCTTGTTGCACTGCTCTGAGGAATGGTGGATCATCATCGTCCCATCCTTGACTGGCCAGTTTTATGACTTTTGTATCCCAGCGCAATAAACCGTCCACAAATTGATGGTGCTCCATCATGACAGCTTTAGAGAGCAACTGGTGCAATGTCAAGATTTCCCGACCCTCTTCCACAAATGACAGCGCAAGGTTGACCTGATTAGTTCGTATAACTTCCTCAAAGGCTGAAATACCATCTGAGTCCTCTGTGAAGATTGTTTTAGGCGAATCCCGAAACAAGGCCATGGCGATATCTTCATGGTTGCCCTCAACAGCTCGCAGTATTGGAGATGTATTGTAAGGATCTGTCATGTTTGCGGAAGCGCCGTATGATAGCAGGAGATTGAACACTGCTGATCTACCTCCACGAATAGCGACAAAAAATGCCTCTTCATCCCCATCATCCTCTTCATCTTCATCGAACTCGTTTAAATGATTAATCTCTGCACCCTTTGATCTCCTTGTATCACCGCCACCTTGGAGCAGAGCCTTTAAAAGCTCTTCTAGTATGTGACGGTTAGCATCGGCCCGATTTAGACATTGCGTTGTAAAGAAGACAGCCCCATCAAGGTTCGATCCCTCTTTTATCAGCTGGTATACTAGTGCCTTATCCTCTTGACTTATGGCATAAAATAGCAGCGACCTCTCGTGTCTGATCTCAGCCCCTGTGTCGATCAAGGCCCTGATTACCATATCTGCTTTGATGGACACAGCTAAGCTCAGAGGCGTTTCACCATCAACATTGGTGGTGTTCACATGGCCGAGATATCTGCGTGGTATTACGATGTCACTTGGCCAGTCTTCTGGAGCGATGGTGTCATCCTCAGCCTGCCACGTCCTTGAGCGCTCCAGTATCATCAGGGCCAAGTCCTGACGATCCTCTCGTAAAGCAAGATGAAGGGGTGTATTCCCTTCGGGATCCTTGGCGTCCAAGTGCGAGCTGTCACGCTGAAGCAACTTATCCAGCAAGCTAGCTGAACCACATGCTATTGCGAGGTGAAGCACAGAGGCAGTTGGGAATGGCCAGCCTCTAGGTGCATGAGTGCCATCGGGATCCATTATTCTCCATATCTTTGCGAGCTTCTCGAGGCGTTCTTTCTGGTTCCATTGAATGAGTGTTACCAAGTCATCCTGGCAAATGCTTTCCCCCTCAACGCCCCTAACATGGTCGAGGATGAATGTCACTCCGTATGGCATTAGAGGAAATGTCGCTGAGAGTTTCTCTCTAGATAGATTGTTTGCGTTAAGGATTTCTTCTAAGGTCAAATATCTGAGAAAAGACCTTGACATTTCATAGTGGCTGGCTTCAGCTGGAGACCTGGATGGTGACCCTCCGTCAATATTGGTGAGAAACTTCTGAGCAACAAAGTCTGCAGCCGACTGATGTATGAACTGAGCTTCTCTGCTCCATTCTTCACCTCCTGGCTCATATTGCTCATAAATCTCACGATTCTGGAACTCCACAAGGCCCCTAGATATGTGCCGAACACGCATCTCGAACCGTGATACGCAATCTGACCAGGCACCATGAGATCTGAGCTCTGAGACTGTTTTGTAAGGCATGTCTTTATCAGTAGCGAGTGCTTCTCGAAGCTCTTGGGCTGACAATGGTCTTTTGGCATAGAGAACCCACTGAAACAGCTTGGCCATCTCCTTATGTTTGGCATTGGTCGCCCCCTTCAATATGACGTCGTACAGCTCGTCGAGGTCTGGCGGGGTTGACGATATGATGTTAAGTAGATCCTCGGTTCTAGCGCCAGCCAACTCTTCGTCTAGTACCATCTTGGTGATGAGTATGGCCCATTGAAAGCCTCCATGGGCCTTCAGTAAGATCTCTTTCTCAATCTGTCGCCGCCTTTCAATCGGCTTGATTTCCCTGAGTCGGCCTTCGATGACATGTCTGATGTCCTGGTCATTCTTCTCTTCCACGTAGACCCTCGGCATCGTCTCGTGGCCAAGTATCGGGAAATGTCTCGATGAGAAGCAGATCCTGATCTTGGAGCCCTCTTTCTCAGCATTCTCTGCGAGATTCTTGAGAGATAGCAGTATGCTTTTGGCATGATCCCCACACTCATCAAGTGCATCAATGAATATCGCCACAGGTATCTCTTTAGTACCCTTGATTAAGAGTCTGGATAGGAATTTCTCTAATTCCTTTTCATTCCATCTCCAGCCGTTCTTCTGGTCATAGGAACCGTACCGCTTCTCTTTATCTTGGAAAACTTCTGTGAGCTCCGCGAGGTATTTTGGAAACGGCATGAGCAAAGAATTCAGCAAAGCGCGAAATATGCCTAAAGGTGTCCGTTGTAGTTCTATGCCGCGTCCATGGATGAAAAAGGAAGCAATAATTTCCCCAGACTTCCTGCGGCTCATTGTATCAGCTGCAAACTTCATGAGGACTGATTTGCCTGTTCCAGGACATCCTTTGATCCAGAAGAGCCCACGAGATGCATTCATCCATTTCTGAAAGTTGTAGTCTTCTAGAAGCCAGTCGCAAGTGTCGTTGGCGTAAGAGATCTCGGAGTATCTGTGCTCTTGTTCAGGGAATGATAGCGATTTCAGACACTCTACATAATATTAGCGGCACGTAACAGCTTCCTATCTTGGTCCATACCCTGTTCGTCACTTGAAAGTTGAATACAAGCTGGAAGACATGTAAGTATATTGATTATTTACCTATGGAAATCAGGCTTCAAACCTTGTGGCTCTTGTCTTGTGCCTCCTATCCCAAGCCGTCCTCGCGATATACCAAGCAAAGGACGGAGGGCAATCACCACTCTTCGGTACAATTGATCATGTACACCGCTGTACTTCACCATCTCAGAGTGGTTACGGTTGATCGGATGCTGCTTTTGACAACCGCATGTTGCCGAGAATACCTCTACCAGCACTTCGCTAGGACCAGACATGTCCCATTTGTCATGTATCTAAGAGCAGTGTTAGAACAAGCAATGTTTCTCAAGGGATAGACGACGCACCCAAACTGCGGTAGGAGACTTCTCTGTCTCATAGAATGACACAACAGGAAGGCTCCTCGCTTTTGATAGTTTGTCAAAGTCATTTTGTAAATGATCGAGAAGCGAAGAGTTCTTGTTGAGAGACTCCAGGAGTGCCCGGTTGGGGTTATCCTTCACAAGAGGGACCAAACACTTGACCTCTAAACCTCGATGGGGAACTCCAAAGAAGGCGAAGCCGGAAACGGCGTTTAAGGTTGGAAAGTCGGGCCCCAGAGGCTCTTCTTCGGATAGTCGGACGGCCTAACTGCCATTTAGTAAGATGCCTTCTGAAGCATTCTGCAAGCACTCACCTCCTTGATGACAAGCCCGCCGAGGCTATGTCCAATGAAAAGTATCGAACGGGGATGGTTTGGGTCCTCGTAGATGTTAGTTGTTGAAAGAATAGGGAGATGATTTGGTCAAATACACGAATATCCTCAAGATCAATCTGCAGCGCGCGTCCTAAGTCTGTCAAATTTTGAAAGGCGCTGCTCTTGGATAGCTTCGTATCATATCCATAAGTTAAAATCCTTGCATTCGGGATGTCTGATGGAAGCGCATCTCGAAGCCAAACGAAGCGGCCATTCTTTTCTTTGAATGAACCCAAGGCATGCCCCCCAAGACCACAAACTGCGACCAAGCTAGTGAGGAACGTTAGCAAAATTACATTCATTGACTGATTCCGGTCAACTCACTCAATATGGCAATCGTTGTCGCTTGTGCGGTGAAAAGGCGTGAAACCTGTAAAGTGTGTGTCGAAAGCAAGAGACCGGCTGAAATCGATGTCGTTATCGTCGGATAGGTTGAAACTCCACTCAACCTTTGTGCTATCGGATAAAGATTCTGGAATTGAAGGAAAGCTGAGTGTAGCGATCTTGCTATTGGGATCGGTGGGGGAACATGCAAGCGAGTATACAGTAGGACTGGCGCTAGGCTCGAGTGCCAGGGTTTTCTGAATAAGGCTGCAGACCTCACTCCGAGTCTCGCAATCACGCGGAATGCCCCGTAGTCTGAAGTTTTTGTGGCTAGGTGCTGCCATTGCTGATGCTGCCTGCGCTGCGGGTAAACATGTACATGCTCAAATAAGACTGAGGGAAAGGGATGGAAAACTTTAAGTCGGAGAGAAATATGAGAAGGGCGTATCAGGACTTCGTCTGCGGCTGAAAAGCTGGAATAGGTGCCCAAAATGCCTTGTATGCATGAGTTAGGGGATGGATGGGTCCTCGGCGAATGATAACTTCCACAGCCATGCAGGGGAGGGTTGAAAATAGGCAGAAGTGCAATTCTCTGTGACCGCAGCTTCACCGACTCTGCGCCACTAACGTCACAGGGTTAACTCTACAGGTCAGGTCATTGTGAAAAAAGAGGACAATGACAAAGTGCGTATTGTACTTTGCTATCAGACCACGACTCGTTCAGTCTTCACCAAACGGCGCCTTTCTTTGATAGCGAATTTCCATTCTTTAGCGATTTTCCAACACAGCAGAACCCCAAGCCCAGTGAGAAGGCCAAAAGAGACCAAGATCGCCAAAACGCTGACACCAAGCGCCAGCCCCTGCCAGTTGGCGCCGCCACCTGTTTCAAGTGAGGCCACCACCTGCAGTCCACTCAAAGTCACAGAGGTAATTCCGAAAGCGAATAAAATCGGCGCGTAGAAACGTGCGAAATACTGTCCGTATTGGAAGTCAATTCTCTGGAAGTAGGACTTGTGCAGAATGATCGGAGCGTAAAAGTTGAGGCGAGTAAGGCGGATTCGACCGTAGGCATAGCGTAGGGAAACATCCTTATCCAGGATCTTATCAAAATCAGAGGTGAAATCGCAGAACTGCTCCCAAGAGATGCCTTCTGGGATGAGACAAAGAGTAGGATCCTTGGCGATGCGAAAGTCTGATTCATGCTGGATGAGAAAGAAGTATGTGCGTAGATAGCCCAAGGCTGCGCGTCGAATACGCACGTCGTCGCTCGTATTGTTACTGCAAAGATGTTCTCTCCAGAAGCCGTGGGAACCGATGAATCGCGGAAGAGGCTTGATGAAAACACGGTCGTTGATCCATACGAGGTGTAGCTTCGGGTTCTCTGTCACGACGATCGACCGGCCTTGTAGTAACTGTCGATGCAGTGGCCATATATTTGTGCTATCTTGTTTTGACATCCACCAGAGCTTATCCGAAACTCGATCTAGGTCGTCCGAGCAGAATTCGGATGTAAGTAACCTCCTGATATGATCCCTGTCGTGAAGAGTGACGCGAGGGAATCCTGGTACGTACCCGCTCTGCTCGTCCCCAAGCAAGGAGTGTTCTGGTGTAAATGGTGGTTTGAACATGTCTGGGACTATGAAGATGTAAGAGTTGGAAGGTATTGAGATAGATCCTCGCTTGAGCACATTGTAAAATGTCGATTTCCCAGTGTAAGAATGTCGATCAGCTGGAGAATTGATCATCAGGCTGGAGTGGCACTGGTCCTCAGCGCTTCAGGTCGCGATGTTATTGGCTGACGCTCAGTGCGTCAGTGTAATTTCAACGCCCCTGTAATTCGTCCTTCTTGAGACTATTATAGTATAAATCGGTATCTATCCGGTCTGTTTGTCAAAGCAGTCCTTTTTTATCAACTTGTTAACGCAGTCTACGTTCCGCTTAAGATGCCAGAGCATCACTTCAACGCTTTAGGCAAGTCAGAATTGACCCTGGACACTTGCCAAATTCTACTCATAAGCAGGATTTAGACATAGCTGAAAATGAGACTGATGGTTTCCATAAGTAGCCAAGGATGAAAGGCGAAGCCGGTTGCGACTAACGTAGCCAGTAAATACAACGAGACTTGACGAATTGAGCCAGATAAAATTTTCGCAAGCCCCTCCATAATACATTAAACAGTAGTCCTATCTTAAAGGCTATCCCTAAACCTCTGTTCAACGTCAGAACTCCCAAACATCAACCGCAGATCCCCAACTATGGCACTCGGTTGTTCCCATGCCGCAAAGTGACCACCGCGCTCATGCTCCTTTTGAAAAACGACCGGACCAAGAGTTTGATTCCATAGCTTGGGCAGCAGGACAAGATCATTGGTGAATCGAGAGATACCCAGGGGTAAATCGATCAAAGTCCCAGCAGCAACAAATGCGATAGGATCTGATTGCTTAAAGGAGTAGTAGAGGTTACTCGGTGCATCGGGTCCCGCAGTAGAGAACCAATAGATGCTCACCCAGGTGAGTATCTCTTCATCAGTCCACGCATACGCATCGCTCCATTGAACGAGCTTTTCGTACATCCATGCGAGCAATCCGACTGGGCTATCACGGAGAGAAAATCTGATTGTCGTTGGCTTTGTTGACTGGATGTTGTAGTATCCCATACCGACCTTTGAAACCTCCCCTGCACGTACAAGCGCATTTAGTTTGGCTTCGGTGAGGGGACTTTCTCGTAACTGATTGCACAGATCGGGGTGGGTATTTTCCCTTGGCTCGCTGGGCAGAGGCGTGTTGGTGTGGAGGGCCACGCAGCGAGAGTTGCCGAATGATGTTGCCATGTAACGCGCGATGATGCTTCCAACGTCGCCGGCTTGGATTGCTGTGACTCATTAGATTTGCGGCTTCATCATCTTCTTTCGAAAAACCCATACCATATTTCTAATATCCGAGTTCATCCATTAGTCTGTCGTAGAGCTTTGCATAATCTTCAACTTTGAATCCAGGCTGCCGAAATATCAGCACATGACATCGACTACTAAATCAGAGGAGCGAGTACTTTACTCACCGAAGAGAACCCAAAATCAATCAGACTCGGTGCAATAACATGAAAGCTGGGGCCGCCATTTTCGTGGACCAGAGGATCGAGGATTCTGGTCACTTCAATGAAGCTCCCTGGCCAACCGTGGAGAAACAGGAGAGGGATGGCGTCTACGCGACTACTTCTCTTGTGGATGAAATGCACGTCAAGGGCTCCAAAACTTCCAATATTGAGAGATGCAACGTAATGGGGCAGCTTGTGGAGACTGTACTCAACAGCGCGCCAGTGAAAGGTTGTCTGCCATATTTTCGCCAATCTTTTGACATCACCAACTGGGGCTCCTTGCTCCCAAGACTGATTGTTGTCCGCAGGAAAGTCTGCTAGTGCTAGCTTCTGCTTAAGCCGCTCAAGCTTGGAGTCCGGTACGTTGATCTGATAGGGTTTTATAGTTGACATATTTCGTAGACTGCCGGCGTCAATTGTTCACAAAAGCTTAGGAGGAAAGAATCTTATGATTAGGGTCAGAGAGGGGTGATATGCTATTTATATACAAGGCAGGATCAGAATCCTTGACTGGAAGTAAACTTATCTCCGTTTGCCTCAATAGAAGAATAAGTATAAACACAAGAGCTATAGTACTCTGTAAATCATTGCAAGATACTTGGCTTATCTTATGATTAGGTAGCCATGGCTTAATACTCTTAACCTTGATGGGTATTTGTGAATTGTAGCTAAAGCAGGCTATAAATGCTTTTAGATATGACTTATTTTCTGGTTGGACAAGTCCACCTTCTTATGTCAGCCTGGAATGGATATAATTGCAATACCTCATCTGCCCCAAGCCTGCATATCTCTGTGGGTGCGGGGAAGTTCTATAGGACTGATTTCCTTTCCAAACACATGTAAATAGGCGTCCCCATCATGCCATCGGTGCAATTATCTAAATATCCGTCGGTTGATTAAAGCAAAACCCTATCTTTGAGTAGGGCTAGCTATTGGTGGAATAGATTCAAGACCGCTAATCATAACTTATCTGCAGAACTTCATCCCGCTATTATACGACTCGCTCGCTTATACACCAAGTATGCTGCATGAGCATGCTGATCACGGACAAACTACAAGCCTTAGATTGAGGGGTAGTATTCTGCCTAAATTCCGAGGTAATTAGGCTTTTTCAATGCATTTGCATGATATATGTCGTGGATATGCAAGCTCAAGACGAAAAGCCAATCGATAAATCAGTCTTCTCCACCACGTATAATTATCAGGATGCGTTTGTACTATATTTTCTTCTTTGCTGTTCACTTATCAGTGGCAGCAGATATCTTCATTGATCGGAAGGGACAGGATCATAATCCTGGGTCGGCCGGGAAGCCTGTGAAGAGTGTTAAAAAAGCACAAGAGCTTGTCCGTGAACTCATTCCGTTAGCGAAGGATGACATCACTGTCCACCTTGGCGCAGGTACTTGGGTGATTGATGAGCCCATCATATTCAGCGCTGAAGACTCCGGTGTCTATGGCTTCACGGTGACATGGGCCGGCTCCGACACCATCATCTCTGGAGGATATGAGATCAGCAATTGGACTAAAGGAGAAAACGGGATCTGGTCTGCTTCCGTCCCGAAGGGGACGAAGTCCCGTAACCTTTACGTAAACGGATTGGCTGTTCAGTATGCCCGACGACGGATTCATAATCGGACGGATTTCGAGTACACTAAAGTCGGAATGACTTGGAACAGCTCGGATTACGACTGGATCACGGAAACCCCAGGCGTTGAGAACGGAGAGCTTCGGGCTGTAAATTCCTTTACCGAACGGGTCGCGCTCATCGAAAAGGTTGGAGATCGCGTGCTTGAGATGAAGAGGGACATATGGGCCAACCAACTCATCGGCTATGACCAAATCGCAGAGCCGTTTTGGGATGGAGGCGTTTGGATTCAAAACGTCAAAGCCTTGCTCACAGATGGCGGCCAATTCTACCTTGAAAGAAACGAGTCAATTGTCTATTACAAGCCATTGGAAGGTGAAGATATGGCCACCGTATCTGCCTATCTGGGCATCCAAGAGGTTCTCATGGTCGTCAGCGGAACCTATGAAGAGCCGATTCACGACTTGAACTTCGAGGGAATCATCTTTAAGCACAGCACCTGGCTAAGGCCAGATACCTATGGTTATATCGATCAACAGACTGGTGGTTACATGGGAAATGATAGTCTGTGGCCTAATTTCGAAGCGTCGAGGCCCCATTGGTGGCAGATGCCCAGCGCGATCCAAGTCAGCGCGGCATACAACGTCACCATAGAGTCTTGTACTTTTCGAGAGCTTGGAGCTGGAGGCATCGGGGTAGGAAATGACAAGAATGCGCACTTGACGTGCGTTGGGCTGGGGGCGAACAACATCCATATCGATGAAAATTATTTCACGCAAGTGATGGGGAATAGCATCACCGTGGGAGGTATACAAGCCGATGCA
This sequence comes from Fusarium sacchari, assembly GCA_017165645.1. Taxonomy (NCBI): domain Eukaryota; kingdom Fungi; phylum Ascomycota; class Sordariomycetes; order Hypocreales; family Nectriaceae; genus Fusarium; species Fusarium sacchari. The sequence continues at coordinate 469,061 of JADANP010000016.1, forward strand.
CATCACCCATCACAGCCTGAGATGCTTGTGTCAGATATTCACGCGTCCAACAACATCTTCAATAACAATTCGGTCCTGTGGTCATCTACCGTTCCCATTCTTTTTACATACACGCAATTCTCTTCCATAACACACAACGATATTTATAACCAGCCGTATAGCGGTATCTGCCATGGTTATGGTATGGCTTGTTCCTCAACGACGAGTAAGACGGCTAATTGGTTCTAGGCTGGGGAAGCAATGATGAAGGGGGGAGCCCGGAGTACGTCAAGCGAGGTCTTTACAATTACCAGCGACTCTATGATACACCCACCGTCATGAAGAGCAATTTGATTGAGGGAAATTTGATTCACCATTTTGGTCAATCTCATACTGATTTTGGGGGCGTGTACACGCTATCAAAGTCGCCAAACACAACGGTGTCATCTAACTTCATCTATGACGCAGGGTTGCAAGCCCTATACCCTGGCACGTAATTCTCATAAATCGCTTTACCGCTTACTGATGCTCGGAACAGATGAAGCCTCAAGAAATATCACCTGGTTCAACAATCTGGGGTTCACCTCGGGAAAGTATTATGCCCCCAACGATTGGATACCTGAACAGCTCACCGGATGTATGTTCACCCATAGCAAACGCTACAAGAAACGTCTGGCAAAGCTAGGGAACACTGTGATTGATAACTGGGGTAAGCTCGGAGTTAAAGACAACGAGGTCCTAGATGGGTTCCCAAATCATTCCGGAAGACGCAACAACACGTTCCTACGAAACTACCTCGCGCCCTTCGTAAATGGAACAAGCCTAATAGCACAGCGGGCTGCGTATCGTGCTGGTGTTATGCCATCAAAACGCAAGGGAAGGCCCGTCACAAACGATCCAGATATCGCGGATGCCTACTTGGATGTGAAAGTCAGCGATGGACATGTCGTTGTTAACGTGACTAACTTTGACGATTTGGACTTCAGAGACGTTGTGTTCCGTATCTCGGGCCCTGGTGTCACGTTTACAAGAAAGACTGCCCCTCACTTGATCCCGGCTGATGGTTCTGCAGCGGCGGTGTATACTTTCTCTGGTGCTCCAAAGGGAAACGCCACGGCCTGGGTAAGCTATGCAAATCCGAGAACGCAAAGGCATAGCAGAGAGCAGGTGTTTTCTCTCACTGTGTAGCGAGTTATTCAGCATGGATTGCATGAGCCGGAAGGAGTTGTCACTTGTCACTGGTCTGCTTCTCACTGCAAGTCAGCAACGACCTGACATTCAGACATTTAACGCTATAAACTTATGACAGCGTTCTTTCTTAGCTCCAGAGTGGTAAATAAGAACAACTCTATTCTTAAAGAGTATTCTTAAGTAGCTTAAGTGTTATTTATTGCGTTAAATTCCTAAGTCACGCCTCGAAATGTCTTACAGAATTTGACATTTTCTCTTGTAATGTACTTGCGGAGTTTCACCCCTGGAATAAACTCCGCTTGAGGCACAGGCCCGCAGCCTCGTACAGTAACTCCGCGCAATACGTGTCTAACCAATTACCTAACCTTGCAGATCGGAACCCCGGGTTAGGCGTGGGGCGGAGCGATGCGGGATGTCAGTCTCCGCAGACATCGGGGTCTTCGGCAGGCCGCACGGTCAGAGACGTTACCTTAGAGCCAATTTAATATCAATTCTAGTTTACAGAACACATCTTTCGTCCTCACTATAGCTAGTGCCAATTAGCGGTAATCCAGTAAGGGCACGTTTCTGTACAAGAACTTGTCTTTTATGTCTAATAACAACATAATCTAATGCATCAATTCTTCTCTATGAACCCTTAGTTACGGAGAAGACAAGAAAGGCCACAAGGATAACTATCCCATATAGCTGAATTTCTTAACAAATCCCCCTCAGCTCAGCCTACCCTCTTCGCCTTGTATTTGCCCATCCATTCCGGTTTCATAAACAATACCATAACCCTAAACCCTAACATGATACCCATTGCCAACCCAGAGCCCCAAGTCAGGTTGGTGGGATAAATCCCACTACCGGCCTCCCCTACAAGATAAGCCTGGCAAAACAAGACAGGTAAAGCCATAGCCTCAAAGGAGGCTAGCATCTGGTACGTGACCCGCCTCGTTTCTACCGCTCCAGCTTTGTTTGGGATCCCAAGTACTATCGGTACCGTCATGGCGGCTAGGCTGATGCCGAACAGTTGCATCACGGGGACAGCGTGAGGTGTCGCAGACAGATCATCGGTCGAGTACATTGTTTTGAAGGCTTGTTCCGCGTTGAATACCATGGGGATAGCCAAAAGAATATTAAACGTCGATTCAGCGGCCGACATAACTCGAACGATTGTACCAGAGGCTGCTGGATCAATCTCCATTGATTCTTTGGCGTCAGTTCCGATTCTTTTGTTTGTGTTTGCCATAATTGTGAGTTGGGGGGATAATTGCTAGTGATTATTAATCGCAGTAGGATACTATGCAGAGATAGAGGCCCAATGGCCTGGGATCAGGCTGTCTTATAAACCTGTTCACGGCCGGGGGCAGAGATCAATCGTCACGTTTGTCCTCAAGCTCAAACCCCATAACCAACTAGTGGTCTCAGATATTCCAGTGCTCTGAGTGGTCCGGGAAGCTCGGATACCTGTCATAACGCAAAGCTTTACGTTATGCTTCGCGTTATGCTGGGTATCTAGACTTTGGAAACAAGAGCTCTGCATAAATAAGTTTGCTGTAATATTCGTTAAACCAAGTCCTGCGACCCTAACAAACCAGCTACCCTCAATTTTAATGCATAGGCAGCATAACAATATATTTGGATACAACTTATTGTCGCATAACATAACACCGTGATGTGCCGTGCCCACTACAGACGGGTGCTAAAAACAACTATGACGCACTAAGGGTCCTTGATGAATAGCGATCAACAGGCAAATCGGGTAAATTGAGGTTCGGGAGTCCACATTTCCCCACAGATGCAAACTCGGGGAAGCTGACGTTCACAGTCTCCTTTGGGTATTGTAGGTTCTGTCCGATACATCGCAAGCTTAATCAAATTATACTAATGTAATGAGTAAGGTGCGTAATATGAGCGATCAGTGTGTGGGGTTTAATGTAAATGAAATAAGACGTAGAAGAGTCCTTGCTCTTATCTTAGATGCCAACAGCAAGTAAATTGACCTTGTTGATTCAAAATATGTTGACTAATTACTAAGTATTTAATATCCAGGGAAAATGGAGGGTTTCTCTGGGGCTAGATTCTCTGTCCCCCCATCATTAGGTAAATCACCTAGGAATCCCACTTGTAGTTTGTAGAGGTCCGGGTTAGCTTTGAGAGCCTGAGCCTGCGTGATTACATGCTCTAGGTCCTGTTGCACATCAAAGTATCTTCCAATTAGACATTCCTTTGCAATACCAGTTGCCAAAGCCACTGATACCATACCACTTAAATAAGGAGAATCTTTAAAGCCCTCCAATGTTTTGGCCATTATTTTTAGTATATGGGGATATTGACCCATTATCTTCTCTAAATCGGCTTGATAAAAAGTTAGGAAGGAGGAATGTATTAGGTGATAAAGGAGCGAAATACCTGCAGATGTCATCTGTGAGGGCACCGCACCTGGATGGATGGAATACATCTGAATCCCATCATGACCTCCCAGTTCCAGCTCTGCTTGCCAGCAGCTGGTAAGTCGTATCAGTGCGGCTTTACTAGCACAGTAAGTGGTGTTGAAGGGGATATCGACCGTCCCGCCCCTGGAGGCTACGTTAATTACAGTGCCACTTCCGGCCTCGATAAAGTCTGGCATAACAAGACGCATCAAAAACGAAGGGCCATTCAGATTAATGGCCCAGTCTTGAAGGATAGTCATGGGGTCTTTTTGGTGCATCTGGATGAGTCGTGCAGTGTTAGCAAAGTCAGGCTTATTGGATATGGCTGTCAACGAACCGGTCCTACGCTATCCACTCCAGCATTGTTGATAAGTATGTCGATTTTGTCCCAGAGTACTTTCCACCTTGAAAATTGAGTTTAGTTTCTGGTTTAATATAAAACTAGGTGAACTAGTTAAGCATCACTTACTTTGTTTATGAGATTCTTGCAGCTCTCCAAGTCGGACACATTGCATTGAATGGGTGTGACAGCCGTGGCACCGAGAGTTCGACACCGATCCAGGAAATCAGGCAAAGGCTCAGTTCGGTTATACACAAGAACCAGGTTAGTCCCGGCAATAGAGAAGCACTCTGCCAGTGCCCGACCGATTGTTCCAGTCGACCCTGAGCCGAATCCCAAATTAGTACTGTAAGGAGAACTAAGGGTAGCCTCTATTGATACTCACCGGTAATTAATGTCACTTTTCCTTGCAAAGATGCCTTGAATTTGAGAGGGTTAATGAATGGATAAACCTCATTGTGCAAGCCAGGTTTAAACGGATCTATAAGTTGCATATTGGTAACGAGATCAGATATGGTAAGTCGCAGTGTAACCTAAGTAAAGTTATCTTAAATACCAAATTATCTGCAATCATTATATATTATAGAATTGTCAAGACTCGGCTTTGGACAGTAGTACCCCGCATATTCCGAGTGTTAACCTTCTAGGTCGCATTCATCCCCATATTCGGATCTAGAGCTTACCGAGTCGGCTCCATGCAGGTCACATCTTAGTTATACATCGGAATTTTGCTGCCCTCGGCTCCACTTACCCTCCACCCCCACCCCGAAGTTTATTCGTCTTTGTCTCTAGTGTGAATTGTGTATGCGGAAATCCTTTCCCTTTATCTTTACTGGGTTTATGATATTTAAGTAGATAGAGTAAGTGTAATTGTTTTTGATCTTATGAGAGTTTATCACCATCCTTAAACCTTTCCCAAGATCAACCATCACAAACAACACAAAGTTCCTACTTAAATATTCTTTCTCCTTATTCTTATCACTATGTCAAGAGACGGACTTCTTGCCGACGTCGAAAAGACATGGAGCGAGCACCTGACCGATCAGCCTGTGCAGACTGCCGAACAAATCCAAGCTGGCAAGGCACTCATTGAGCTTTTCTTAGCCACCTTCGTGTACCATGACTACGAACGCACCCGCGAGTTAGTCTCTGAGGATTACATCCAGCACAACCCCACACTTGGGACTGGAAGAGAGTCTATCATCGAATTCGCTGAGAGAGAAACAACAGACCCCAACAAACCTTTCAAGTGCAACTGGAAGCGCATTCTGGTTGATGGGCAATTCGTAGTTGCCCACATTCATGTGGAGGCTTACGATGGAACTGATGGCGTGAGAGTGGTAGAGATACTTCGGTATGAAAAGGGCGTTTTTACGGAGCACTGGGATACTGCCGCCCCGGTCCCCCCCAAGTCAGAGTGGAAGAACCAAAATGGCCTGTTTTAAATTGAATAGCAAGTGATGTTAGACCGAGGAATGATAAAGTCGTTTGCCTCCTTTTTTAACCCCCTCAGGTTGACCTTGTGCTATTATTTATGGAAGAGGCCGGGGGGGTTGAGGTTACTAGTGTTATTCTGCAAAGCTAACACGCTGAAGCTTCATGGACACTTTGCGGCAGAGCGATGCAGAAATCGTAGAATTTTGGAGTCAAGCTTTAATAAGCACCTGAGAATTCTGAAATTTGGTGTTACTAAGTGCGGGATTAATGGCTGAATCGAATATCGACCAAACCCAGGCCAGGTAATGAGGGATGGAACGATGTGGGATGTCGCTTGTGGAGACCCAGATCCTTTGTCAGCCGGTAGCACCAGCACCAGCCTTCAAGATCGGAGATATGTGTATATAAACCAAGGGCAAACTTGTGTTAAATTCACGGAAGAGATTTCCACGTCACTGTTTCTATATTGTCTTCAAAGCCACTCATCATGCCCGTTGTAGCTATCGCAGGAGGCACTGGCAGTGTTGGCCGCTTCATCGTTGAGGAGATCATTGCAGATGGCAACTTTGACGTCATAATCTTAGGCCGAAAGGTTTGTCAATGAGTACTGGATGTCAAGACTCCCAAGCTAATCATCTACATTCAGGCCAATCTATCACTGGAGAAGGAACTCGGAGCACGCATTCTGCCCATTGATTACTCCGACCCCGATGGCATCACAAGCTTGCTCGAGGATAACCACGTCGACGTCGTGGTAGCCGCACTGAGTGGACATACACCTCCCAAGCAGGAGATGGGCCTAATCCAAGCCGCTGCGAAGTCTCAAACCACCAAACGATATATCCCCAGCGTCTGGGGGGTCAAGTATCGTCCGGAGCATTCTTGGTTCTTCAACGCCGCAGCCAAGCTGTCCCTCTTTGATGCGTTGGAGAAGACTGATTTGGAGTGGACCACAGTCGCGAATGGCTTTTTTCTTGATTATTGGGGGGGCACGAATCTCAAGACCTACCTCGATCCCCTGACTATTGTTCTGGATATTCCTGCCAGAAAGGCTGCGATCCCGGGCAACCCGAATCAGCCAGCGGTCTTCACATACACTAGAGATGTTGCCAGGCTTACAGCTAAGCTCTTGACGCTCGAGAAGTGGGAGCCAGTATCGTATATTGTCGGCAACAGGCTTACGTGGAATGAATTCACGCGTCTTGCTGAAGACGTAACGGGTAAAAGAAGTTCTCCAGTACCGTAACATGCTCTACCTGTATAAGCTAACAAGGATCATCAGGCGAAAAATTTGAGATTACGTACGATTCAGTCGAGTTGCTTAAATCATGAAAGGTCACGGAGCTTCCGGGTCATATGTCTGCCTACCCCTTGTTTCCTAAAGAAGCGCTTCAAGCCACGCTAGCCGAGCTTGGCGTCTTCTTTGACCAGGCCGTGTTGAATTTACAGCCGGAGAAGACTCTCAATAGCCTTTTCCCAGAGATCAAAGTAATGACAGCCCGGGACGTTTTGGAGATTGCATCCAAGAAATAGTCTGCCTGCATACTATCAGAGTACTCAATAGTGTCCTTGAATACTTACTTATTTAATTCCTCATATACTGAGAAGTAAATCATGCCATCTAGATTACAATAGATAGGGCCTGAACTTTTCGTGGATATCGGCACTTATTAGAGAGCTTGGTTACAACAAGTACTGTACTGTTTTCGGAAAATCAAGTAACCCAATCAGGTAAGGTCGACATCCCACATCCCACATGGCGCGTTTTCGTCAATTCACAACAGCAAAGAATAAACATCCTCCCTCCATTCCATCCCACATCGCGCCTCACGAGCAGTTCTATTCCTTCAACGACTTATCATATTCTCCATCTCAAATGCCTTCTGACCTGTCCCGATTCTACTGCAACTATACGGGATGCAAGCGGTCATACAAGAAGAAGGAACATCTCTTGCGCCATGAGAGGGATCACCTAAACCTGCGCTCATTTGCATGCAGGCTATGCCCAGCTACTTTCAATCGAAGGTGGGTGTTTCGATCTGTCTCAGTCCTGGCTTGCGCGTACTGAAACCTCGAGTGATCTGCTCAAACGCCACGAGACAGTCAGCCATCCGCTTGGCCAAGGCGCTCAGCAAGAAGACGGAGAACCATCAACGGAAGAGACAGTGCCTGAATCGCAAGAAACTGTACCTGTGTATGAGCTGGGCGAGTCTCCTGTGAGCACGTTAGAGTCTTTTCTTGGCACAGAACTTCAGGGTTTAAATCTGGCTTCAAATCCAGCCATGCAGTTACTCCAAGAATCATGTCGGAATGAGCTTCAATCGTCTTACTTTTTGCACTTTCATCCCCACTGGCCTCTGCTGCATAAAAGAACTTTTTTTCAATCAAATCTTCCTCCGGAACTGATTGCTGCCGTTTTAACAGCTGGGCTATGGGTGCTTGATACTCCAGAGACCAGGGACAAAGCCCGATTTTGTCACGATGCCCTGCTAAAGACGCTTTACGAACAGCTTGTAAGATCAAGAATGCCAATTAGAGATCAGTCATCTGATATTTGTATAGTTCAAGCTTCCCGTATCAGCTACAGACTCATCTGGTCCTCGAGCTAAGTTCCTCCCCACATTCCAGGTTCTTCTCATTTCCTTGATCATCTGCACCTACCGTGGGGTAGAGACATTTCCATCCCCTCTGTTTCATAGCAAGCAGGTATGGCAGTTGTTCCAATCCATGGGAGTTTATGATCAAGAGGCGATCGACGATCGAAACCCGGATCCGATAATCCGCGAGTGCTACCAGCGGTAGGGAACATCCCCCCCTTGCCCGAACATGCTGTACTGACATAGCGAGGCTGGCCCTTTTGCACTTCAAGGTCCACCTCCATCTTAATTCTATCTTAACCAGTCACTTTTACCAGTTCAAGCCATTCGACTACCTCACGCCGAGCATGCTCAAAGTTCGGATTCCCTCATTGGGCTCATGCTGGGAGGGTGACGAGGGGTCACTTCCCCACCAGGGACACGGATCAGGAACGGTGGCCGATTTCCTCGGTGACGGTACTGGGTTGACTCGCGTTTCGGATCTCATAGCTTGGGACTTTACCTTGGGAATGTTCATTGCATGTTACTTGGTAAGACCGTCCGGGGAGACCCATCGTCCGTTAACGATGCGGTTGGATCCGTTTTTTTTTATACATATAACTAAGCAGTTTAAAAAATAGTATACTATCATTATTATAGTCTAACACTTGCTTATAATCCTAATCTTAAGATATAAAAACTATATATTATACAGAACTCTTTTTTATAACTTCCAACTTAATTTATTTTAAGACTTCTGCAAATTGATTAGCCAGTTGTCCAATACAATTTTCTAAACACTTCCAGCCTGGCATGCCCATTTTCTTCAGCACATCAGCTGATCGCTCGTTAGGGACCTTCCTCAAGTCATGTTGAACATTATCAACGTCATGCACAGTACCTCGATCGGGATAAAGCGTGCGAAAGATCCGTAGAAAGTCGTTCACTGTATATCGGTCCGCACATCCAAAAAGCCTTTCGGACTTTACCTCTGAGAGAATTAATGCACCGACATGCAGCACTGATACGTCCTCAACATCGATGAACCATTCTATGAAATCTGTCAACTCAGACCCAAACTACAGCTAGTACACTTACGCGCTGTTAGCATGTCTAGGATGCTGCGGGACGTATCGCCGTCAAAGAGAAGCTTCAGAAGTGCGTTCGCCGAGCCAAAGCCCTGGTCTTTTAGTGAAAGCACACTTCCAAAACAAGGACTGGGAAGTACTAATAGCTATATATCAGATCGAGGAGTATTATGGCTAAGGAGATGGGCCTACCTGTGTTCACAACTATATCAGGCATCTCTTGGGCATGCCACTCCCATAATGCCTGCTCAGCCTTTGTCTTTGCCGCAGCATATACGATATGCCCCCCAAAGAGACCTGGTGGGACCTTTCCGGAATTTGTGATGGCAACGGCCTCCTCGTTATATGTATTAGGGGTAAGACTTTCGGCAACTCCTGGATTTGGATCTGCCGCGGCTACGATCGACGATGTGAGCACAAGCCGCTTGACGGAAGGAGACTTTGAGGCAGACTTGGCGACGCCGAGAGTGGCTGCAATCATCTTGGGCACAACATTGTCCGGGTCCCTGTCTAAATTGTTGATCGATGCTGAGTGGATAATCCCCTGCGCCGCTTCAAAAGCCCATTAGTTATTTGTCCATTCGGAGCGATGATTGCGTACCAGCAAAGGACTCGTCAAAGGCACCAACTTTATCGATATCGGGCACTGCGATGAGCTCGAACTTAGCCGACGGGTACTTGTTTCGAAAGTACTCTCTCATCCAGTCCGAACGTTCCAAGCTCCGGACCGTGCCGCGAACCTGGTATCCGATGGCTAAGAGCTTGTCGCAAATATGGCTTCCAATAAAGCCATTAGCACCGGTGACTACGATGAGACTTCCAGGTAGCAGGGCAAGGTCAAGACCTTCAAGATGTCCAGGAAGAATGGTTGACATGGCGGGGCTAGAATAGAACATGTGGTATAGTCAAGTATAAAGACGTAAAGGAAGTATACTAGTCGAAGTCTCAATCCAGACAGTCTTCCTAGATATATATACTTCTTAGTACCTTTTAAACGTGACATAGCGACTCTGGCAACCCTGGCTCCTCCGGTGTCCTAGGCTCAGACCTAGCTAGACAAAATTGTTACATATCACCCACTCAAATCGTCGGGTGTTGTCATATGGGGAAGCTAACTACCTTGAAAGCTTTCTGTTGGAACGCGAGAACAGACTGCTAGGGGAACGCGTGTTGCATGGCATAGCGGAGTGAGCCGTGTGGGCTGTAGTCTGCGCCAATATGAGTGATTCCTCTGGCATACGAGGACTTGACTTTAATGCATGAACTATGATTCCATTCGTTTAATTTCATCTCACCACTTGCTAATGTCTGGCCGTAGTAGTGAGGGGTTCCAGGTACGGTTGACAAAATCATACATAAGTACTCACGTCAAAGAGATCTTTCAAATGGACATGTTGATCTCATGTGGAACAGAACCGTATCCAATTAGCATTAGGCTCAACGGAGCAATGACGGAGAAGGAGAAGTCCGTGAAAGTCCGTGAATGCCGAGTTGAGCTCCACGGACTTTCTCGGCCCCGGTCGGTCACTACTGGGTCTAAATTAACCCAGAAAACGTTGGTAATCGTTGCTTGACGGGACTCGCGAGCTGGCTTTGCTCCCGGCCGATGCATAAATACGAATGTTGTGTCTGTTCCTCCCGTACCCTAATACCTCATCATTCCTGAAATTCAGGTATAGATACCACCGCTCGATATGGCCGTTGCTATTGCCGGAGGAACTGGCGGCTTGGGCCGTGCCCTCGTTGATGCTATCAAGGCTCAGGGTAAACATGAAGTCATTGTGCTATCGAGAAGGGTAAGCCAAGATCGCTAGAAACTTCAGAAAACAAAAGGTTAAAACTGGTTAGAACACGGCTGGCTTGGAGGAGAGCCTGGGCTCCCGCGTTGCCACGGTAGACTACTCCAACGTGGATTCGCTGTCCAAGACTCTTGAAGAGGGGAACGTTGAAATAGTCATTTCAGCTGTAAATAATATCAGTGGCGACAACAGCCCAGAGATCAATCTCATTCGTGCTGCCGACAAGTACAAGACAACCAAAAGGTTCATACCAAGCTATTTCGGGACCCCATACAGTTCTGAGTAAGTTCCACTTCTCCGGGGCTCAATCTGTGAGCGACGGATGCTGACATGGCACCTCGGGGCAATATGAGTCTTTTCCGCCAGCGATGGCTAAGAAAGCGGCAACTGAGCAGTTGGAAGCTACCTCGTTGGAGTGGACCAAAGTCTACAACGGCTATTTCCTCGACTACTATGGAACACCAAAACTCAAGTCCTACATGGATGATGTCTCCTTCTTCATCGATATGCGGAACAACGTTGCCGCCCTTCCAGCCTCGGGTGACGTGCCGGTAGTTTTCACCCACTCGTTTGACGTTGCCAGGTTTGTCGCGGCGGCTTTGGATCTGGCTGCATGGGAACAAACCTCATGGATCGTTGGTGATAGGATAACATGGAATGAGCTCGCCAAGCAGGCCCAAGAAGTCAAGGGTAGGTACCTTATATTATCCTCGGCAAAACTTTCAGCCTCTGATACTGAATACAGGCGTTCCTTTCCACGTCACGCATGACTCGATTGAGACTCTCAAAAAGGGTGTTATCACTGAGCTTCCCTCTCACCCGGAGTTGTATGAGTTTTACCCCAAAGAGCATCTTCAGGGGTTTATTGCTGCATTTGGCGTAATGTGCGAGAGGGGTCAGGCCAATTTCACGCCGGACCGGACCTTGAACGATGCATTTCCGGACATAAAACCAATGACGGCTCGGGAAGTCTTGGAGAAGGGCTGGGCTCCTGAGAAACAATGATGGCATTGTTAATCATGAAATATGCTTAGTCGTCCTCATGTATGGGATTGTTTCCATAGGCACAATAGTCAAGGATACGGCTCAATGGAGTTGATCCGACCGACTGATATGAAACAAGAATTTGTATCATTTTTGCTTATCTGAGTGCTAGGTCATGTTGTGAGATAAGAAACATACATATTAAAAGGGCTGCAGGGTATCCGTTCCAAGATTTCTCCTCACTCAATCTAGCGGTGGGCATTCGGCTCGGCATCTCTATAAATAGATTCGACGGAACTTGCCATGCCTATACCCGAGATGATTGGCCAGATTCCCATGGCGTCTCCACAGACCTGTCAATCTTAACCTGGAATGCATGAGTCGTGCCGCTCGTGTTCGGGGCCTTGGGCGACTCCGAACTTGAATCTTGGCGACGACTTCGTCATTTTTGTGTTATCAATCTGCAATTGTCATTAATACACCTTATTGCCACACCAGACGTCGTATTCTCCTACGCTAGACACGCCACTTGGCTCTCGGACACTCTCTGTTTGTCACTGCACTTGAGCCTCATTCAATCGAGGGACAACCAGGGTTCTCATTCGTCGTAAGATACCTGGAAATGACCAATCCGCCGCCAAGTCTGACAGCTTCTGCTCCGTAGCTCGCGGCGATATAAGCGAGCATGCGCTCGCAGCACCACTGCTTCGTCAACGTCCCAATACCGCGCCACATCCCCCACCAAGCTGTCCTCGACTACATACAGACATTCGAGCCCGTGCTACGCCACAATCCCGGCATGAGATCCTGGGAAAAGTCAGAACTAGACTATGCACTCGTCGCTAATGATCGATTCTTCGACTCATCAGATCCAGGACAAAGCTTACGCTGTTATCAGGCTTATGAGGTGATGAGACTTGGACCGGGAGTTCAGAGGGATTTAAAATGGCCGATCATCTTTCAGAGAGTGCCCAATGGAATTGTATCGAGGGCAGATGCGCCTGCGGGTGTGATAAGCTGGACGCAGTGGTATGTCAGGCCTAGACCGAGTGAGGCAGCGGCGGGTTCTGTTAGCACGCCTAGTACAGCTACACCGTCGAGTTCGGGGGATGACGCCTGGGAGGTATATGGGATCGTGACAATTGAAGCGCACAGGATGTTGATGCCATGGGTCGCTACGAAATCGGAGAGCTATCAGGTTGCAATCGGGCGAGGGATGGTAGATGATGCATGTTCAAAGTTTACTTCTGGAGAGATTTCGTGACAATAGGAGATGCATCAACTGCAATCAAACAAGCATCTCGATATTTCTATTCTCTGAGCTAACATCGGTTGTTCATCAACCTAAAAAGGCCTGAAGTGATTACTATATGACTTAACATCTCTTCGGCAAAGCTCTGCGGCGGGTTGGCTTCTGAGCCAACTCAATCTCTGCATTCCGTCGACGAACCAAGCCCGGAAGCCGTTGGCCGCTGGCATACACCCACTGAGGAAGCTCCTGGGAGATTACTGTATTGGGATCCTCCCCGTTATTGAGACGCCCAACAAGGGTAGAAGATTCAGCATTGCCGCATCCCATGTTGAATGCCCAACTTATGACGGCACCGTACTGGTTCCTGTTGAGCTTTGCTTTGCTGTTGAGCATGGCTGTGATGCAGACTTCAAAGTCCTACAGAAGCAGACTTGTTTAGTGACAAAGGGCCTTTCTGCTAGCGACGATGACGAACCTTCATGTCGTCTGCCAGCAGTCTCTTTCCATTTGCAACAGAAAGTGGAACGTGATACTTGATTTCGCTGCACTGGGGAGCATCACACAGATGGCCATACCCCACTGTTGGGTTTCCGGTAGGATCGTTGTCTGGAAGCCATCAGCCTCAATCCATAGTTGCCTCCGGGACCTTACTCACAAACATCGGGCCTGAAGCCCTCGAAGCTGGCGATGAGATTGACAGTCGCCGCATTCGACTTGGGTGGTCTACACGAACGACACTTGGTGGTCACGTACCCGCTTGATCCTGTAGCGACATAGTAGTCGGACACATAACACCCAAACGTCGTCTTGTCCCAGAGAGTGTTGCCTTCAATATTGGTGCCCTCGGTCTGGCAGGTGATGGTCACATCAGTACCCTTGACAAACTGTCGCTGGATGGCATGACTTGTCGTTGGACCGCTACGGCATCTGACGCCGTCGTCTGTGATGAGAAAGGCGCTACTGGATGCGATTGCCAGAAACTGGGCAGCGAAGATATCAAGTCTCATAGTGGATTAGTGATTGCGACTGAATTGACTGATGAAAGAGTTGTTGCTCTGAGATTAGAAGAGTGCATAAGCTCCTGTCTTATACTTTCGGAAATCGCCGAAATCATTAGACAAGGCATCGAGGGTCAATCATATGGTCATCGGTTTCAACGCTCGACAGGGATCTGCGACTGTGCAACCGATGTGAACCGGCTAGTTTCTTCGTGCCCTCCGGATTGGCAGAACGTTCCGGCCATTCGGGGAGCACAGTCAGGAATAAAGATCTTTATGCTACCCCAGATATCCGTCCCGAAGTTTGTTAGCTGCATTGGGAGCTCCATTCCGACGAGGCGTATGCAGTGAGCCTTGGCTTGCCACGTGTAAAGTGCAGTGGCTTGTCTTTAGGACTCTAGAGGACACGGTCCGAAGACTAATTCAAAGGTCAAGCCTTCAGCTTGTGGAATCTTGGGGTGGGCAAGGCTGGTAAATTATACAACATGAGTCGCTGCGTTGCAAATTTGACCTCAAGGTCTGGGTGTATCCAAGATGTAAAGAAATGGCTGTTGAAGTATAAATTGCATTCAATTAGACTATGAATAATACTATCTAGCTACGATGAACTTTCACCAATCATCGACCTTTTATGTTTAGTAAACATAACGGAAGTTGAGGTTCTTTCTGTCAGTGACATCGGAGATCTCGAGATGCTCTGTATCATCCCGAAGACAAGAGTTCGTCTGCTGGAGCTTATCGCGTCGCTTATTCTCGGTGATCAGTACAAATCGGAGGACGATCATAGTCACAGTAGAAATGCCGAAACAGATCGTCGTCGCCAAGAAACCGCTCTAGAGTTATGACATCAGCTTTGTTCCAGGGTGGGCACAGTCATCACAATGACTGGTTTACTTACCGAGTACTCAGGTGCCTCGCGGGCGAAAAATAGAAAAGGGCCGATGATATTACCGGTGGTATATGCCATGAACATCATCGCGGCGGCAACACTCTTCTTGGTAAAGCCAGCGACGTTGGAAGCGACCATGGACAGGGAAATGGGGAAACCAGCAGCGAACGCGACGAAGATCCACAGTCCAAAGAGTCGACTTCCTTGGTTGGGACCGTAGCGAACAAGAAGCGAGCCAGCCAAACTGTAACAGTTAGATGGCGGAGTCACACGAGGTCGGAGATGCTTACCTGATCAAGCTGAGGCATGCGCCGATAATGGTCCTGTAGCCGTTGAAACGACTGCAAAGGTATGTTGATCCGAGAGCGAAGAAAGCGAGGATGGCACCCATGGGCATGTTGAGGAGGTAGACCTGGAAACGGCTGAAGCCAAAGCCGGCCATGACAAGACTACTAAACTACAGGCTGTCAGATAATTGTTGCAGCCGTGTACGGGTATCACTCACAGTGGTGTGTGCACCATTGGGGATGCTGAAGGCAACTTGGAAGACCATCAACAGCAGGACATTGGGGTCCTTGATGACTTCGCGGACTTGTTCCCACTTGAAGCTGTTGTTTTTCATGCCAGTTTGGTTACTTCGAATGCGATCGACGGCATCAATGCGCTGTTGTTGATCGAGGAAGCGTGCGTTGTCAGGGGTATCGGGGAGGAAGATAGCAAGCACGATGGCCCAGACGAGGGTGATGAGGCCGAAGATGATGAACAGCCACTGAAAACAGGAGTAAGATTAGTAATTGATACTGAGCATCGTAGGAGGGGGTAGTGCGGACTTACCCTCCAAGACTCAAGGGCACCGCCGATGTGAGCGATACCATACGCCAACAGACCACCAAACGAAGTAGCAATGGCATTACCCAAGAACCAAATACCGTGTCGGAAAGGCTGTTCCTCTCGCTTGTACCACATTCCAGTGATGAGAGAGAAACCAGGCGAGATGGAAGCTTCTGCTACACCGAGGAAGAAGCGAGCAACGAGAAGACCAGGGAAGGTTTGGACTGCGGCGTGGCAGCAGAGGATGATGGCCCAAGCGAGACTACAATATGTCAGTGGGAGAATCGATCGTGTAAAATTGGGGGATGGTTACCTTGATCCAGCGAGGTACTTGCCTAGGGGCAGGCGAACCATTAGCCAGGACGCTGGGTAGCTAAAGGCGAGATAGCCGAAGTAGAAGGCGCTGCTGCACCAGCTGTATCTTGATCCAACGAGGTCCTGCACATGTGAGTATTTGCTGATTACTTCTTGTTCTTCGTATACTGACCAAATCGTCGATGATGCCCATGATGGAAGCAAAGTTGAGCGACTGCTTGTCAAGGAACTGCAGTGTGTACGATACAAGAAGAAGAGGCATCAGGCTGGACATCAACGTTAGCACTCTTCATCTCCAATTGAAGGACAACCTACCAAAGATCAATCCTTCGTAAGACCTTTCTCCCCCTATAGTGGTTATCAACTCCCTCCTCCGCAACCTGCATCGACCCCTGAAGGCTCAACGTCTCACCCATCTTCGCGTCAGGGTCCTGAGCCGGGAAGTTGGTCTTGTCTTCTCTGTCAAAAGCCATAGTGTGAAAGAATATCTTGTAAGTGTTGAAATAAGAGAATGAAGAAGAGCTGATGATTGATTGAGTAGGGAGGACTGGAAGCCAGTTAAGTAGATGTCCAAGGGAGCATCTAGACCAGCGGCTTTATCTCTTGATCTCAAGCTGTCTCCACCCCCGCATAAACTCAAGATAAGTCTGGGGATACTATCTCAGCACTGACGTCTTGATCAAGGAGGGAGATACCATTCACGTCTGAAAAGTTGAAGTTATTTCACTACCCGTTTGAAAGAGCCGTACTGCTAGTTTCTCCAGCTCGGATATCGTTGCATGCTAATTGGTTCAATCGGCAGACGAAGGTTCTGGCGTTGCCGATTGGTTGACTCGGCTAGGTGATAGTGCTGTTGCGACGGACCCGACTCTTTGGGAAGCGCCGGAATGCGGGAGGCGAAGATTTGGTGGGTGTTAGTCAAGAAGTACGCCGATAGTAGTTGCTCATCATGATTCCGCGACGAAAGATAATGACGATGCATTATCTTGAGTGTCAGAGATTTCTGACTTGCATATGCGGTCTTATCACATGGACGGTATCAACGGTAGCTCAAAGAGGAATTATCACGCGATATCACCGCCTCTTTGATAACAACGGAATTGAGTTGACACAAGAGTTTAACCAAGACTTCATTATCTCGTTATTCAAGTGATCTAAAGTCTATAGCCAATGGGCTCAACATCCCTCTTAAACTCATCCCTCGCTTGATCCATCAACTCAGTCTGGAGCAGCATCTCGCAAGCCGTAGCTGCTAATCCCTTTGCACAATCCAAAGCTCTCTGAAACGCTTCTCTTGTTCCAGCTGCTTCTGCAAACTTGGGTGTATGGGGTTGCACCAAAGGATCTTCTGTTCCTATAGCGAACATAGGATGGATACCTGGAACGCAGTATGTAACATTGCCTAGGAATGTCAGTAGAGCTGAGGAAAGAAGATGTGGCAGTGGAACTTACCCATGTCTGTTGATGCACCCATTGGTGGTTGGTTTGCGTCTCCGATGTAGTCTCGTCCAAAGGCTTGCATGTGCTTTGTAAACTCATTCGTCATGGACATGTTCGGTCGAAGCTCCATGTAGTCTTGGTCTCTGCGAGTTCGTTAGTACGACTTCCACAATCCGTGCAGTAAGTTTGACTTACGATTCGCAACTGCACTGTACTTGGCAACCTGTAGCGATCGCTCCAGCCTTGAAGCAAGCCTCTACCCTCCCCGTAAGCTCCTTGATCTGATCAGCCCCAGCTGCTCTCAAATAATACTCCAAATTCGTCGAATCAGGAATGATGTTCGGCTCAGCACCTCCATTTCTAATCACACCGTGAATTCGCTCTGTAGGTTGGATCTGCTGTCTCAGCAGCGAAATATTCACGTATGACGAAACAACCGCATCGAGCGCATTCTTCCCATGCCACGGCGTATTCCCCGCGTGAGCATTCTGCCCCGTAAATGCCACCTTGATCTGCCTCCTCGCACTCGACTTCGCTGCCGAAACACCATCTATATTCTTCTCCCCCTGCGGCGACAGTCTCCCCGTCGGATGTGCCATCAGACACGCGTCGACACTTTCGTACGCACCAGCTTTGATGAGGTGGACTTTTCCACCGCCGCCTTCTTCGGCTGGTGTTCCGAGCAGACGAACGCGACCGGGGATGTCGAGGGAGCGTATTGTTTCGGCGGTGGCGATGAAGGCGGCGATGGAGCTTGTTGCAATGAGATTATGGCCGCAGGCATGGCCTAGACCGGGAAGGGCGTCGTATTCTGCGTTGAAGACGATGAGTTTGCCGCCCTGGCCGGATTCGACTTCGAACGAGGTTTGGATGCCGTAGGCGGAGCGCTTGACGTTGTAGCCGAGACGCTGCATGAGATTGCAGATGTTGTCGTGGGCTTTGAACTCCTTGTAGTTGAGCTCTGGGTTCTCGTGGATCTAAGGACATTAGAGAAGCTCCCCGAGGCAGTGGAGGTGGTGTAGTATACCTTTTTGCAAATGTCTGCCAAGTCCTGCTCATGATGAGCGACTGACTTGGAGATGTTCTGGTAAACCTGCTCGTTGGAAGACATCTTGCTCAGTACGAACTCGCGATGAAATTACCCCAGGAACTAAACTACCCCGGGCTTGGCCAGCTTATAAGAAAGAAGCTGCGGTTCTAGCTCCTGCGGGTCATGACACAGTCCAAGCTGAATTTCATGACGCCCGCTGGCTGCATGAATCAGGAAACTCCGCGAGACAGAAAGTGTCCCAGTATGGCCATTTTCGGTCAGTTTTTTGCTGCTTACAGGGGAGCTTCAGGGGGTCTGTGTGGCAGTTTTCCGACGGGGAACGTAGACCGACGGCCACTAAAATTAGCCGAGGGGTCCAATGAGAAGCTGCGGAGGTGTTATCGCCGTTGGAGGCTGATGGAGGACAAGATTTTCTTGTGCAGGATTAACAAGCTCGCAATGGCCCTGATGTGACAATTTCTGTTGATGGAAGAGATAACGAGGTTGTTTGAGTTGATGAACCTGGTCTAGATACTACGTAGCACGGATATACGGGTATAGAGCTGATATGATAGAATGCACAATGCAAAGAAAGCTGCACGTACCTGGGAAATAATAATCAAGACTAGCTATATCCGCACTAACACAAACTCAATTCATCGGTATCTCCTCCCGACATCCCTCACTCATCCTTGGAAACGTCCCCCATGCAATTACCATCACAAATTTCTCCCCAATCCCCCCCGCAGCCTAGACTTTGACGCCCTGACGAAGGAGTAAGAGAAAACTGATTCAGTTCCACGTTGCATCACAATTACACAACACACGATCCCATGTTGTCTTCCCAGCGCGTCTGTATTCCCGAGTCAAATCTCCGCCCGCCATGCCCTCCCCCATCGCAGATCGCCGAAAAGCGCGCTCCAAAAACGGTACGCCCGGAACACAACATGCGTTCCGATATTGCTGCTAACAAAAATATTCATCAAGGGTGTTTGACATGTCGTATACGGAAAGTCAAGTGTGACGAGCAAAGACCTGTTTGCAAACGCTGCGAGAACAGTCCAAACAAGTGTGAATGGCTCGAGCCGGGCCAGGCTCTCAGTGCAAGGGGGAAGAGGGTTGAGAGTCCTGCGTATGGGAGTCCGCGGTTACTGGCGTCGAGTGAATCGCCTGCGAGCTTTGACTCTGGAAGTCCTGTCTCGCCGGCGAGCGGCCATGACTTTCACTTATCCCGGGCGCATTTATCAGCGGCGCATATACCGCTTGCGAATTCCCTGCAGTTGAGTGAGCAGGACAGAGCAGCTTTTGCGTACATCCCTTACTCGACTATGGTCGTGAGTTATGGAAAGCTCTGGCAATGGAGTAACTTTTCGTATATCTATGCCAACATCGCGAATGTGTATCCGGGCGTGATGAGGAGTTTCATCGCAGTCGCGAATATGGAGCTACAAGCGAAGGAACTCCTCATTGCGCAAGAAGTCGTCGATTCGAGTGCATCGTTAGAGAGGGCGAGTCGCCTTGCAGCTGCGGCGGCGGCGCATTATACACAAGCGCTAAAGGATCTGTCGTCACTATTGGATCGTATTTGTCAGACGGCGGAACAGGATTGTGATATCGATGCGCTGTTTACAATGTGGTTTCTGATTTTGAGGTATGAGGCTTGTGATTCGGAGACTACAGGGGCCTCGTTGCTGCATCTTGATGGAATACGGTTATTTCTGGGGCCGTATTTGCGTGATGATGGACAGGCGACGGGGAAGAAGTTACCGTGCGTGGCGCAGGCGATGCTGCTGTATACATTGTAAGGCCACTGTTTATGACAACGTTTCATTTACTGACAGTTATAGATACCTCGACGCGGACTCTGCAACTGGCAACATGAACAGCGGACAGTTCTGTCTTGACTTTCTATCCCGCGACGCTCATGACTACATCTCACATGAACATCTCTTTCTTAGCGTTCGATCAGCTCTTCCCAAGATGTGGGGTGAGCAGTATCCAATATCAGAACTCCTCGACGATATGGAGAACTATCGTCCTCTCCGGTTATATCACCTCTGTCAAGGGTCTAAACTTGAGCTTCTCAGACTGGCACGGTCAACAACGCATGGTGGATACGACGATCTGAAGAAACTCTGGCGACACGTCGAAAACTTTGGTGATGTACGACAGCTGATCCCTCCTTCAGGCATGTGATATGACTAACGACTACAGGAATTCGTCGATATTCTCCTCCTCGCCAAAAAGACCCCCAGTTCTGGAGGGAAACGCCTCATGTGGACAGTCTACGCTGCCGCTCTTGACTTCCACGCCCTACAAATTCTCTGCTCCAGCCTAGACACCTACAATGAAACACCATTCAAGCCGGAACCCTCCCTATCCTACATCTTCAGCGTCGCCACAAAAGCCCTCGAAGAAGACCCCCGCCAAGTCTATCGTTTCATGTGGTCTCTCTCTGTAGCACTCAGCAAGACGAATCAGACTTGGCTATCTACGCAGCTTGCGAAAGCAAGGGTTTTACTACCGCGTTTTGGTGTTCCGGGGTTGATACTCGAGCAGTGTGGGGGGCTAAGTGCCAGTAACGAGGGAGCACAGTAACTCGTTTATTCTTATATGATTTTGTAATTAAAAGTTTATAGATTTGGCTTCTAAACTTCTATGGTAAAAGATTCTTTTAGGGGTAGGACACGGCTGCTAGAGCCTACGAAGATGGTGTAGTTGCCTGATTGAAGAGTCCAATCTTGCTTGACGACGTCCCAGACGCTGAGGTCACGTCTCGTGAGCTCAAAGGGAATCTCAGAAGATTCGCCCTTGCTGATCTTGACCTTTTCGAAGCCTCGGAGTTGTTTGGGTGGACTATTCGGAATAGCAACGTAAAGTTGCGCAACTTCCCCGCCGTCCCGTTTTCCGACATTGGACACGGTAGCTTGAACGGTAGCCAATGTACTCCAGAGATCAGCAGCAGCAGCCGAAGCACTTGTCTCAGCAACCTTGACTACCAAGTCAGAGTACTCGAACTCTGTGTAGCCAAGGCCATACCCAAACTCAAACCTTGGAGTGACATCACGTTCGTCGAAAGAGCGGTAGTCCAGGTACACGCCTTCAGTGAAGTCGCACTGTGGATCCTTGCTCCCCTCCTCCAGTCCACAGGGCTTGTACGGCGTATAATCACTCTCATTCTTGGCCAATGTATACGGCAACTTACCCGAGAAACCAGCCTCACCATAGAGAAGCTTCACAAGCGCCTCGCCACTATCTTGACCGGGGAGATGAGCGATGATTGTTGCTGTGATATTAGGATGCTCGATCCACTGATCAACGAGACGAATCCCTGCTGCATGGATTGTAACAATCGTGTTGGCGCATTTTGATGCAACGTTGAGGATCAATGCGTCGCTAAAATCATCGTGAAGACCATCGCGGTCCCAGCCTTCTGTTGCCATGGCGTTGATGAAGGCGAGGCAGACATCAGTGGCGCCGTTGACGTCGGGGTCTGAGGATGAGAGGTCCCAGTTCACCCAGCTTCCGTCCTTGGCGGCTCTCTGCTGAATCGCGCTGAGGGGCTGCATCCTGTTAGTAGACTTCTTGGGGAAAAGAGAGAAGACTTACATCGCTGATGTATGGCGGCGAGTTTGCAGCTGCCCTACCACCCGAAACAATAGTCCCTCCCTTGGCAGCTTGGTCAAAATGCTCTTCAGTTCCAAGAACAGCCTGTCCCATCTCTGGCGAGGAAGTATATCCCAGCTGGAAAAGATTATCTGTATTCTTCGTCTTGGCGACGGTGGCATCGTACCCGAAAACAGAGATCATCTTGGGCTTCTGAGCAAAGGGAAGAGTGTTGTTTTCGTTCTTGACAAGGACGTGCCCTGCGATGGCACCCTCGAGCAATGTTGGTCGTGATTCAGGGATGCGAGCTTCGACCTGCTCGTGGGGAAGGGAGAGGTTCTTCACTCCGATGCCAGGGGTTGGGAAGTCGATGTCTTGGCCGACGAGGTACCACGCGGCGAGGATTCTACCACCGTCAGCAATCACTCTCCCAGTGTTTGGACATACATACCTTGTAGCCATATCCGTGACCCTCTCTTCCTTAACAGTTCCATTTTCAACTGCCATCGTCAAGTTCTCCCCCCAAAATCCACCCATTGGCATCACCATATCAAGTCCCGCATTCGCGCTCTCAAGATTATGCTGCGCGTTCCAATCCAGCAACACAAAACCCTCAAACTCAAGCTCAGTCTTGAGAAGCCCGTTCATGAGCTTACTGTTCTCGCAGGCATAAGTTCCGTTGACGCGGTTATATGAACACATCACCGACGCGACGCCTGCTCGTACGGAGTCAACAAAGGGCCAGAGGTAATGCTCGTGAAGAGTCTTGTCGTCGACGTTGGATGATACTGCTTCGATGCCAAAGTAAGGGCGACGGTAGGTTTCTTGTTCGTTGGCGATGAAGTGCTGTAGTCGTTAGGGGTGTCGGTGGATGAGAAGGGGGCACTGACTTTGACGTTGGCGATGACTCCGGCGTCTTGATGCCCGATGATGGACTCTGCGCTGAGTTGGCCCGTCAGGTACGGATCAACCGAGAAGCCCTCCCAGTTTCGTCCGCCAAGTGGTGTTCTTCCCAAAGGCCCAACATTTGGACCAAGAAGGACATTGACTGGCCATGGTCAGTATGAGAAATGCACCCAAGATGCTGATACTCACCTCCCTTGGCCTTGAATTCCTTTCCCATATGATAACCACGCTGATAAGTTAAATTCTTATCCCAGCTTGCCCCAACGTGCAAAGCAGAAGGATACGAGTTCACGAGATCCGTTGCTCTCACTCCATTACCTGCATCATGGAGACATAAACCTGGCCATCCAAGGCGCGGAATAGTGCCCGTGTTGCCGGCGCAAACATTATCCGCTGCAAAACCACGCGTGACATTGACTTTCTCCTCGAGCGTCAATCGATCCACGAACTGCTGTGCTTTTGCGTACGCATCTTTCCAAATTCCTTTGCCAGTTCCTTGCGCTGTCAAAGGTTAGGTTAGCGCCATCAGGGGTCAAAGTTACTAGGCGAAGCTTACGCGATGGATACTCTTTAGTCGGAATCTCAGCGGAGAGAGAGAATGAAGACGCGACTTGCAGCGCAAGACACAAGAGTTTAGTGGACCACATCATGTCAGGAACTACCTCGCAGATCCTCATCTTGAAAAGAAGCGGAGGCGTTGCTGCTTTGTATTTATCAGTTCATCGCGTTACCTGAGCTTTGTTGCATGAACAGCGGATCAGCCGGTGATTAACCGATACGGCCCGTAAATACGTCATTGGACGGGGATCGCGGAAACTCCGTCGTTCACCGCCAAGAAATGGAGCCAATCGGAGGGTCAGCCGGTGGTACAGGGTATGTCACGATGGATTCTGGAGTTGCGATCCGGGGCCCCGGAGGGTGATAGTCTGCCCTCCCACGTGGAGTAGTGTAATTATCATGCTATTGATTTGAGATGATCAGATAGATGGGATCTTCCCGAGTTCTTTGGCTGTATATGGATTTTAGCCGGGCGTAACGTTGCCTTCAGCAGTTCACTTACTAAGCTAAAATAGCTTGTAAATGCTCGCTTTAACAACCAGAAAGCAGCAACTCAGATAAGTCCAGGGATGTAAGTCGATCAGAACTGATAAACACTTGTAGCAATAGGCTACTACAGGTCACCATAGCAAGAAACAATGCAGTCTGAATGATAAGATAAACAGAAGAACAACCCACATACTGATTTGTCTAGCCTGAGCGTCAACACCACTTCCCCCAATACCTACCATCGTGACTGACATGTGCAAATCGACGTGGCATCTTGACGATGATTGCAGATGCACTTTCGCTGCAACTCGATATCCGAACATTCCGGGCTCGAATGTCCGAAAGCTGCCAGGCTGTAGATCCGACCCCCAAATATTTCCAGCCGCTGTTGGCGATTGAGGACAGCCTGAGCACTCACGTCGTGGGGTTCAGTCACACAAAGACGGACAACTCAGACTTTCCTTTGTTGTTGAGCCGTAAAGTGCAAGAAGTGCATCAACCGCTCGTAGCCGAAGTGCACTTTTCCACCCCCAAAATGAAGCTGTAGTCGTCGCGTCTAGTTTTGACGAAAAACGCGAAGCCGGTGGCATGTAAGACGTACGTGGTTGGCTGAGCGCCTTGCCCCTTATTCGCCCGGAAGAGTCTGCTGACGAACGCCCTTGATTTTGAGGCCCCCAAATATGCAGCTCACCAGTTCTGAAATCATCAAGCTCTACCTACACAATTGTGTTTACCAATTAAATGCAGCCATATCGAGATCGCAACGAGATTCTTTGACGGTGCTGCAATATATAAGAGTAATCATTTCGCGCCTTGAACTATGTAAAAGAAGGCCTACAAGAAGCTTGTCTCTCATCTGAAATGGCCGTTACTGACTCCTCACTGAAGCGCCCGGAATGGTGCCCACCTGGAAGAAATCGATGTAACACTGGACCGACGAGACCAGGCTCTCGGTCCTCGTCTGGGAGTTCTTCAAAGAGGCCAAATTCTTCTTCATCTTCAAGACATAGTCCATCGCCCACGACACCTCTATCGGTGGAACCGTCTCCTAGAGTAAAGGGGAATGCAAGCAACCAACCGTCTAATCCCAAGTTATCGGGACCAAGGTCGAGTTCCCCAACTCCTGATGATGGGGCAGTAAGCGAGGCCTCAAGCCCAGACATTCATGGCATGCACAAGGAACCAGACCTTGAGCCAATTCAGAGAACACAAAACCCTTCACCTCTATTCAGTTTGCCAAAAGAGTTGTTCTATGTACGTGAGAGTGGCCAATCATTTGAGTTCGGCTTGTCCTCAGGGCATGATGTTTTAACACTGAAGTGGCGATTGGACGAAGAAACCCGATTGAGACGCCGGGTCCAAGATCAGCTCGATGAGCTCAATGAACAGCTGGCGACGGTTTCCAAGGACTGTCGCGAAGCTCAATCTCGCGCTAACGACTTGGAGCAACAATTGAATGCTGCTCTTGAAGCCCAGGCAACACCTGCCAACCCTGAGGAATTTACGCCAGAAAATTACGTCTGGGTAACACAGCAACGGGAACGCGTTGCAGAAGAAAATCGTAAACTGGATAACTGTCTGCACATTGCCAGCATAAAAAGCCACCAGTTAGAAAGGGAAATTATTCGACTCTCTCGAGAGGTGGAGAACTATCAGAAGCCGAACATGGGCCATGGAAGGTCCATGATTGACGCTGCCCAGCAGACCGAAGAGGAGGAGCGGGCGCAAATGACAACAGTGGCTACCCAAACAGACTTTGTGGATCAGAAAGATACGGAAAAAGGACCCATCGAGCCAGAACATCAGGCATTTCCTCGCCAACAACCGAGCACTGCAACGACTGGCGCTGCAGTTCAAGCTGTAGAACAGCCTGATGAGTACATTCTGTCTGATGAGCTATCCGACCAAACAGCCAAAGCTTCTGAGGTACTGGAAGTAACAATGCAAGAGTGTGGAGAA
Source organism: Fusarium sacchari (assembly GCA_017165645.1). Classification (NCBI taxonomy): domain Eukaryota; kingdom Fungi; phylum Ascomycota; class Sordariomycetes; order Hypocreales; family Nectriaceae; genus Fusarium; species Fusarium sacchari. Next base: position 495,148 of record JADANP010000016.1, read on the forward strand.
GAAAGGCTTGACAGGAAACTTGAAGTGTGCGTCGAACAGGGAGATTCTGGACAGGCCAGCTCTTCACAGACTAAAGCTTCAAAGGGGAAGGGAATCGCGCGTGAAACGACGATAGCCCATAATGACCAAAGCTCCATGACACGGGACTTCGGGTTGTTTCAATCGCTAGCTTCTGATATTCCTCTAGGAAACGGGTTCGCTGGGTTGCAGTCTGAAAATCAGCGACTTCGTCAGGAAAATGAGCGGCTTCGTCGGGAAAATGCCGAGATGAGAGACGCTCTCGAGCAACATCAACTCGAAGACAGCCACCCAGAAAGACCAGAGAGTCATCACAGTCACGCAAGCCCAGAAGAAACGCAGGCACGGAATACAAACCCCGGGGCTGAGGCTGAAGACGCCGATGTCGAGATGGGGGGTAATACGGCGGGGCAAGACTCAACGGCACTACAAAACATCGAGGCCCCGGTGATTCCAACCATACCTCCAGCAATATCAGAAGCAGGAGAAATACTGCGGTTCAATCTGCCGCGTTTTTTAAGCAGTCTTAATCGCGACACAATATTGAGCAGTGATGATGCTAGACGCCCACGAGATAGTCAAATACATGAGCGGCTCCGACTACGAGAGCAGAGGAGATTGAAACGAGAAGAAGCTCAGCATCGGAAGCAGAGGAGGACAGAAAAAGTGGAAGACAACAGGAGACCTCGCAAACACCACGGACGGTCTCATAAGAGGCATAGGCAGAAAAAGAAAATTCTATCACCACTTGGATGGGTAAGATATCGTCGAACATTCATTGGTTTCTTTTCGCTCAGGCACATGTTTTCCTCGCCCGTTCAGCTATCATAGTGGATAGGGACAGGGGTCAGGGTTGCGATCATTTCTCTCATACCTTCTCTCTCTGGTATTATATGTAATCATTTCCTACAGGACCTACTTTGTCGCCGTCTCATTGACTCAACCTGGAAATCAATCCTTCTCGTGCCCAGGATGAGAATGTTTCTCTTACCGATTGGATTTCATATCCCCTCATAGATTGGTATTTAATAAGAGAGGGGCCTCTATTGTCAAGCACAATGATCAAAATATCCGGCGTACTGATTGTAGATCTGGTGTTGATTCAAATGCGACGTCAGCAATGGAGTCGGCCTCCGCGGGTCATGAGCGGGAACATCCTGAACTCTATAGTGTGACGTTTCATGAGGCGCAGATAAGCAGTAGTGACGCTCAATCTGATGTCAGTGGTCAACTCCGCTTACTTCAGATGGTGACCACCATCTCGAGGGAATTTCCCGATCCAGAAGCTATTCCTCATCCTTTTCGCTGTCGTATTGGATCCTTTAAGGTACCACGGCGCAACAATCTTACTTGTGTCGCCGCAGTAAAATCTCTATGATGAATTGAGTGCGCTATCAATACAAGCCATTAGCTAGCTACAGATACCATAATCACGCTAGGCGTCTTCTTGGACGCCCCAAAGCCGCTAAAAGATGACATCGCGCAACCCCGCAAGCCTTGCGCCTCCACTAATAAGATTGCGGAAGTATGCTGCGATGAACCAATAGGGTCGCATCCAACTCGCATGCCAGATCCCAGCAAAGGTCGGCAATTCCCTCTCAGATTAGAGTTTCCTGTCCTTTTACCGACTGTACCGTTTATCAGAGTGCATAAAGACCTGCTACGCCCCGTAAGCTTTGCTTGCTTACTTGCTTCTGCAACTAGCCATCATGTTGTCCCGTCTCATTGAGCTATCGGAGCGCGCTCCAAAAGACTTTACCCTAGCCCTAGGCTTCTCAATCCTCAGTGCTCTCTACCTCCTCCGACGCTGGCTACTACCCAAGCCAATCCCAGGTATCCCGTATAACGAAAATGCGGTCAAATCCTTCATGGGCGACATCCCCGAGTTCAGAGATGCTCCCAATCGTCGAGAATGGTGGGCGCAGCAACCTGCGAGACATCAATCGCCGATCGTGCAGGTCTTTATGAGACCGTTTGGAGCACCGTGGGTCTTTGTGGCGGATTACTTTGAGGCGTCAGATATTTGTATGCGTCGATTGAAGGAGTTTGATAGAAGTGACGTGACATGGGAGCAGTTTAACGGTGTTGTACCGGGCCATCACATCACGCTGAAATCATCGGATCCAAAGTTCAAGAAGAACAAGGAATTGATTCGCGATTTGATGGCGCCAACCTTTCTTCAACAGGTAACAAGACACCTACCATGCGTCAGATGTTCGCTGATTCCCATAGGCCTCGGCTCCAGAGATCCACGACAAGTTCAGTAGTCTTCTGAAGCTTTGGGATCGTAAGCTAGACCTGTCAGGCGGCAGGCCATTCGACATAGCTCAGGACATCCACAACTCAGCGCTTGATATCATTCTCAGTGCTTCTTTTGGCATCGACTCTGGAAATGGTCAGATCGGCAGACAACTCGAAGAGCTCAAGGCCAGAACCGTTTCAGGTGGAGAGGATGACCTGTTCGAGTTTGAAGACGTTTCTATCGACGAAGAACAAAGTTGCTTCACCACTCTTGCAGACAGTGTCGGCCTGTCCATGAGATCGCCTCTTCCCACCATCCATCACTTTCTCTACCGTAATCTCTCGCCAAAGATGCGAAGGGCACGAGCGGGACGCGATAGATTGAGAGATCGTGAAATTGCCAAGAGTATTGAACGAAGAGAGTCATGTCAGCCTCAACGCTGTGCTTTGGACAATATGCTTGCGAGAGAGGATGCCATTGCTGAGAAAGAAGGGCGGAAGCCAAACTATCGAAGTCAAACGATTATGAGCGAGGTATGTTGCAACTTGAATGGACATGTGCTGCGAGTGATTTGGCTAACGGCTCGAAGCTGATGGGATATTTGGTTGCCGGACATGAAACAACCTCAGCTGTTCTCCGATGGGGCATGAAATATTTGACTGCCAACCAGCGCGTACAATTACTCCTCCGTGAAGCTATCGGCAACGCACATACTCAAGCAACAAAGGATAATCGCGTCCCAACAGCTGAGGAGATTCTCAAAGCTCACATCCCATATCTTGACGCTGTCATCGAAGAGATGCTAAGGCACTCACGCGTCGCCCCAGTCACCCTTCGCCAAGCCACCACCGATACCCAGATCCTCGGTCGCTTCATCCCAAAGGGAACAACAGTGGGCTTCCTCGGCAACGGCCCAGGTGTCATGATGCCCAGCATCCCAGTCAACGCCGAAAAGCGATCCGAAGCCGTAATCGCGCACATGGAAAGGACTCAGCTCTTCGACGAACAAGACCTTGCTCAATTCGTTCCCGAAAAGTGGCTTAGTACCACTGTTAATGCAGAGGGCGAAGAAGAGACGGTATTTGATCCACAAACGAGACCGTCTCAGGCATTCGGACTTGGACCTCGTGGTTGCTTTGGCAAGAAGCTCGCTTATATTGAGATAAAGATATTTCTTACTTTGTTCTTCTGGACGTTCAAGTTGGAGCCAGTTAAGCCTGAGTTGGCGACGGAGGATGAGATGCTGGCGCTGACGCGGTCACCAAAGAACGTTTACGTCAAGCTGGCAAAAGTGTAATGCTCTATGGTTAAATTTTTGTTGTGAGGGCATATGAAGAGCCTTGTGAATACAAATAAAGCATCGTGGTAAAAAACATACAACAGCGGGTATTCCCTAGTCGTCACCGTCCCAACTACCAATCCGCCCCTTATCAGCCGGTTTGTGGGGGCAAAAGGTTACTAAAAACCATTTCCATCCCAGGGCATGAGGATGTTCCTTCGAGATAGACTGATGCTGAGACCAGGCTGAGAAACTTCAAGTTCTCTCTGATGATTAAAGCTCTCAGCCACAAGTCTCAACTGCAAATAACACTCAATAAAGTTTTGAGTATGCACTTCGGCGTTTCGATTCTACAACATATATCTAGTCGCTATTCTCAGTATTTACATCGCCCGTGAGATAAGGTCGGTTCAAGCTGCTGAATGAAAACCTGGTGCTTTGGGGCCGAACATCACTGGTCAGCTTAAGTAGGTTGGTGGCCCCTGACTTATCCGGCATCCTAAAGCTGCCTGAATATCTGCACAAAACCTGCTACTGGACCAGCATAGAAAGAAGGTGTTTCTCAGCTGCGCCTCGGCCAACTTCATGGGGGTTGATTCGCCGTATCCATAAGTCTGCGCAATACAAATTGGCCGAAGGACCCACACCCGAGGGGCCTTCCACATATGGAAATACCTCCACAGTTGCCAACGGCTGAGACACAATAATATGCAGTTGGTTGATAAATTGCATGGGTCAACCAATAGATGGTCAAGGTAGGCAAAGAAAAGAGATAACACAAAATACTAAACCCTGGGAAGCTAGGAGACAACTTCTACATCGGAATTAGTGCCGAATCTTTTGCTGCACGCGCGAGGGGTCAAGGCTGATTAGTTACTATATATATAGCCGTGTGACGTGTCCCATGTAACTTTTTCCACCGTCCATACTCCCTCATGCCAGTACACCCTCTCCGCTTCTACCGCAATATGACTTGGGATCGCTATGAACTTGGCCAAAGGAACATTTTCTACGATGAAAAGAAACCCCTGATCCCAGTCAACGTGTTCCCTCCTCACGTAGAACGCGTACGGAGATTAATCACAAACCTTTCTTGTGTCGTCAATGGAGAAGGCTTGGTCAATAAAAATGAGCCTATTTCTGATGATAAGTTGAAGCCCTTGCTATATGGCTCAGATCCAGATCCTGCCCTGGTTGCGGCGCAGAAGACCTTGAGCAAGGCACACAGTCTCGTCAACGGCGGCTACAAAGAGGACGAGTGGCAGGCATTCTACGCAATAGACTTTTTTGAGGCGCTTGCCGGTTCTCTTTCATTACATAAAGATGATACTAGACGGTAAAGTTGTTGTAATTTTCTTTGGTCATCAGAGCTGACGTTAAACTCAAGCGTGTCATACAATAAATATTACCATGACGCATTTAAGAGGTATGTCGACTTGTATTTTTATCTGATACACTAGAAAGCTAATGCAGTCGTCAAGAGAGACCAATGGCCTCTGGGACCTGTTTAAAAAGGATGAGGAGGTCGGAATAGGGTCATTTAAGAGCCTCAGTAGACCTAAACCAGACCAAGCTTTCTTCCTTCCCATTTACCACAACCGCCATCCGACCGGGATTCCTACCGTGGTAGACCCCAATGCTAGGCAGTGGAATAGGGCTCAAGAGATATCCGCCATGGAACCGTTTACGTGGTCGACGCTTAAGAGATTACATGAATTTGGTCTCCAGCCAGCACCCTTTAACCTTTTTAAGAAACCACCACTTGAAGCCAACCTCAAATGTTACCCTTGGCTTGTGGTCGAACATAAGAAAGAGAAGCAGGATAATAGGCCTGTGAGAGATGTGTGTTGCCAGGCTGCTAATGCTGCAGCATGCGCGATTAGTTTGATCAGGCATACAGCTCAGTATGCTATAAAGCTACCCAGAAAAGCGCACATTCCCCCCATACCCGTCATCACTACCATCGGACCTAGCGTCAAAGTGTGGATTATGTATTATGCCACAGATTTCGACGCCCCGTGCTGCCACCAAGAGACTACAGAGGTAATAGTAAAGAGACGCAAAGAGGGATACGTAAGTCTATCTATCGGTTTGGATTCTCTTAGCTGACTTTAATTGAGATTATGTGCGTCATTTGGAACGGTGAAATGACGAAGCTTGCTGATGTTGTTATGTTCCAAATGGTCCTTGATAACGCGCATACCTGGGCCACACGAGCTTTTAAACCTTTGATATCTTCATATATCGAACAGTGGCAGCATGTATTCGATGAATCAATTCTGGACCAAACTTTAGGCCATAATTCGTTTTTTCTGTCAAAGAAACGTCGCGAAAAGACAGTCGAGCAGCGACGAGCCATTGTCCCCATCGTCAAAGGCCTGCTGGATGACCAAGCAACCATGGAGCTTGATTGCATGGCCAACAAGAAGGTGACTCCTCTACTTTTAGGCTTAATGATGCACCAAATCTGCTCCTTAGAAAAGGAGTTGATAACCAGTGAAGTTGATAGAGTCGTTTCTCAGAAATTAGAGGGGCTGTCCATGAAGGGATTGGTACCGGGAAAGCAGTATAGTTGCCGAGGAGGAGAGTATGCCCGATCTCAAGCACACTCTGACTGCTATTCTGACGACCAGGAATCTATTTTTGGGTCTCGTCAAACCAGTCAATACTTTCCACCTGATAACGATGACCCGAACGACCCCGACTACAGGCCGTCACAAGATTCTTCAGCTTCTGTTCAAACGACATCGTTTCTGGCTCTTGCGCCTCCTCATTCAAATACTTCAGACGCCTTGCCTTCAGCCTTTGAGTTTTCTTTCCTCAGTTCGGCGCAGGCTATCTCAAAAGGTCCGCAAGCCCAGCCATTAAGATCAAACACAGATCGCCTACTTGATAGCCCCGACAGTGATGGGCGGAAATCTCCATCTATTTCTGGGGGTCAGGCTACTCCAAAGCCAAGTCCCTCAACACTGTTCTCTAGGCTTTCGTCTACGCTTTCAGGCTCGCCAGATGGAAATGTATCTCAAGGGGTATCTAAGGGAACAGCATCTCATGGGTTACCGGTCATCACTGGTCCATTGTCTCTCGAAAGGCGAGAATGGTCTCCCGGGCAGCGACTTGGCCAGCCGAAGCTTCTACATACTCATGCTCCCCTGGAAGGCTCTAGCGAGAAGAGTCAATGTCAGGACGCAGGTCAAGACGAGAGTGAGTACATTGATTTGACAAGAGACAGCCAGGAAGGTACTTCATAACCTTGGGCTTAGCGAGATAGACACCATGTAGTTATACAGGTTCCACAGATTAGAACATCGTTAGTCAAATGGCATTATTTCAATCTCGAAACATATTAAAAAGGTCCGAATTATGGGTCATAAATATTTATTAAAAAAAGACATATTCGTTCCTTCTGAGCACTCCGGGATCTCTCATGCTTTCAGTTAATAGAACTTCGTACAGCGTATGCTGATGAACTCGGGGGAAGGGGGCTGTTTTGCTTAGTTGGGCAAAAAGGGTGATACAGTCACAGATGGCTGTTGTAGTTACTGGATGGGATCCCGAAGGTTCCGATAAGGGTGGTCGTATGTGATTAAACAGGTCTATAGGTAACACTATATCACGACTGCTCCCCAACATTAATGATGTGGTGAGCAGCTTCAATATTCACTTGAGCTATCATTGAAGCTAGACCGCGCCAGGGTTCTGATAAGTATACTCTGCAGCTCCACTCCACTGAAGATATCCGTTGCTTCCAAAGAAGTGTTTATCATCGCCAAGCCATCCCTTGACATATGTTCTTTCCAGTCCTCTTTGCTGTTTCTTGCCCTGGAATCTGTCCTCTAGCCATGCCATCCAGAGGCTTTGGACACCTGAGATGATAGGAGTATGACCGAACTTCTCGACATACATATAACTCAAGGAGCCGTTCGGATATAGATTCGCGGTATTTGTGACAGTGTCATTGGTAGTCGTAGCCGCGATGAAAACATCCTCGGAGCCCTGAATCACCAAAAGAGGACCAGCAAATGGATTATCGCCGACATTCCCGAGCTTGTCAAAGGCAGCAGCGTGGTAAGAAGAGTTGTACCAATCGTGTTTCTCGAATGCGCTTTGCGATTCAGTGAAGAATAGCTGCTGTCCAGCTGCAACGCTCCCTCCGATCTGCTTCATCAGGTTCTGCCTCGCGACACCCAGTTGGGTCAGCCATTGGCTGGGATTGAAGTCGGGAAAGATGCTTGATAACGCTATGGATACGCTGTAGCTGCTGAAGAGTCGAGGCGTGGATAAAGGTTTCGTGACGGGTGCAATCGAGATGGTGCCCACGTAGCCCTTCAAGAGCTCTACGAAAGCCCTTCTTCCACTGGTATCCTTTCCTTTGGCGAGCGCCTCGGCTGCACCCCAGGCAACCCCACCGCCCTGACTATGGCCCATAATGGCAAACTCCCCACTAAGGCGGTTTCTGAATGCCTCAAGTGCAGCTTCCATAGCGAAGAGAGTGTCCTGTGCACCAGCAGGCGTAGCAAAATACTGATGCGGAACATCGCTGCCGTCCCAAGACTTGTCTACTCCGAGACCCGCATAGTCGGGCGCGACAACTGCATAGCCTTCTTGAGCGAGGGCTAGAGGGACCACGTTCTCGTAGTAGAGCCCACGATGAGCGGAAGGTGCAGAGTCAATGTAGAAGCCAGATGTCCCATGAGCCCAAAGAATGACTGGGGCTTTACCGCCCGACTTGCTGTTGAATTGGCGGGGCAGAAACGGCCAGAGGATATAGGCACTTGCAGGGATAATTGTCCCATTGCAATTACGAGTTGTATAAAGCATTCTGCTTAGGGACGATCCAGGTGCGATCGAGAATGGGGCTGGGTCTGTTACTTCCTGCACCTTGAGGACCTGACCAGGTCGAAGATCGGTTGGTTTCTCAGGGAGAGTGTAGAAGTCATCTTGATTTGGACCGCCGTTGGCAAGGCTGGATTGATGGAAATTGATAACAGTATTTACACTGCTGGCTACAGTGTGTGAAAGATTTGCTCCTTTGATCTGAGCAGGAGAGAGAGAGAAAGATGAGTTAAAGCCTGTAAAGAAAGGCAAAGCTGGAGCCAGGCTCTGGGCTTCAGTGGCCCGCAAGAGTGAGACTGAAAGGAACAGCGACCAAGATGAGTACTTCATTTTGACAATTTGCTTTTGATCTCACAAGCAGCCTAATTTCTGGAGGAGGTAGGAGGAGTAACCGACTTATCGAGTAGAAGCAAGGTCTTTATCATATCATCTCCATTCTGCCGTGACAAATCAGCAACGTCATATACTCATCAAAGGATCTATCGAATGTAACGAGATACTCGTCTCGGAATATCATTGCTGACAAACTTCAGGAGCATGACCCATGAATCCGCATAAAGTCCGCATAGAACCCGCTTCAGATCCGCAATACGCCAAAGCCAAGCGTAAGCATGATCAGTTGTAAAAGTAAGCACGGTTACTGACTGTCACGGTGCATGGCCAAATCAAAGGTCAATGTCTTATTTAGCCCAGGACTATCATGGCTCATTCTCTCATTCCCTTCTCCGCAAGCTGTTTCGCCAACTTCTCCTCCTCCTCATAGAGACCGTCATGTGATCCTTCAGCGACAACAGTCGGGTAAAGCGCCTCCATAGGGACTTCCCGCACATTTACCGAGTTATAAGCATCGTCTCAACGATATTTCCATCGCCGTATTTCTCTTCGGTGAGGACCTGGAACATGACGTTGGCGCATTGTTCTGCGGTGAGTCCCAGAGTGGATGGTGGCATCCTGTCACGGCAGTACTCTGGGTGAAAGATAGGCGTCTGCATGGAGTATTAGCGAGGGCTTATAGGGATATTTGTTTGTGAGGTCACTCACGTGCACGGCACCTGGACAGATGGCTGCATTGCGAATGCCAAATTGCTTGCGGACTGTCGATAGTGATTTGACAAAGCTTACGATGGCTGCTTTGCTAGCGAAATAGAGCGGCGTCTGTAGCGAGTGCAAATATCCTCCACAACTGGCGACCCAGAGGAGGTTGCCTTGCACGTTACGGTTCTGCAGCCAGTAGTCCATCGCAATCTGTGCCAATCTGATAGGACCTAGTGCATTCACAGCAAAGGTCTTGTATACACCCGGATTACCGTCGACCTTATCTTCAGATAAAGAAGAAACTCCGGGGGGGTTCCAGTAGGTGCTTATTGGGGGCTCGTAAATGCCGGCGCCATTACAGACGATATCGATTTGGCCGAGCTTCTCAAGCGCTGCGTCCCATAAATAAGAGAGTTGAGCCCAATCGCTAACATCAGTCTTGTGAAAGTGAACCGTGGGCTTGCCGTCCTCAGCGGTTGTCCACTTGTTGACCAGATCCTCTGCTTCGGGGCGAAGTTTGAGATCAGCTATCACACAGAGCACCCGTTTTCAAGAAGCTGCTGGGCGAAGGCAAGGCAGATACCTATTGATCTATGTCAGTTGTCCATTCTGGGTGTTGATAATGAGGAGGTATCGCATACCAGAGCCTGCACCGGTAACGATGGCATTCTTGCCCTTGACTTCGTAGACAGACGTAGCAATTACCACAATGGAAATCGAAAACGGAGAACACAGCAGACGAGGGGTAAGAGCAAAGAGAGCACCATGGTCTTTGAGGGACGTGCTTTATTTCTATCCTTGCTAAACCCCTCATTTCCCTTGAGTTCAGCTGCTCGACCGAAGCATTGGACCCTGGTATCTTAAACCTGCATGCTTGAGCCCGGCACTTGCTTGTGATCGATCCTCAGCCCGGGCTTTGGGGCTAATTCCATCAAGAGTTTAAGACCAACCACATTACCTGACAACTCAAACTTGCAAGATTTGTCCTAGATGACCTTCCCACCGCTCATGGAATACCAACTATCTTAGCTGTCAACCAGATCAGATCATCAGGCCACACGCAATCTCTCATGCACTCCCCTGATGTTGGCATCAGTTCCCTGTTATAAAATACTCTGTCATTCGTGCACAAACCCGCTCGGATTAGATTAGCCCGCTTCGGATGCTCCCTCGTGTTGGTTCCAGAAAACAGCTAACCCCAATGCAGGGGCCAAGGATTCATGACCTGCAAGGGTCCCAGATCTGTTCAGGTTCCTTCCATCTGGGGTGGCAACAATGCAGCCTCGGCATCATCGCCGGATCAATGCCCATGCTTCGGAAGCTCTTCAAGGCACTACGAAAAGACGGCAGGTCCTACGCCAGAGGGACAGACGATATCAATCTCGTCACCATTGGCCAGGTTCGTGGGAAGCATCATACGATTTACGATGGAGATGTTAGAGCTACTGTTGCGGCGGGAGACGACCGAGAGAGCGACAGGGATGATGAGAGCACAAGGCAGATAATCAGAGTCACAAAAGAGTTTGAGCAGATATCCGTGAAAGAAAAGCCTCCGTCTAGTTATTAGCTACCAATATCTCAGCAACGCGAGGGCAAAACAGCAAAAATAATACTCGATCTCTGACATTCTTTTAGATAGTACAAGCACTTACTAACGTAGAATAGACATTCATAACTACTGCCCTTGAAATCCCAAGTTGGCGTACAGTCCGCGTTATAATCCATTCACTTGCCGTTTTTCATTAGACTTAGTTGATACCGTAGCCTTTGCTCCCGTTTTACTACCCTTGGTTTTTGCCGTTGTCGCGAGCTTCTTCTGGCCCTGCTTTGCGTTAGGTTGAGCTTGAGCCTGAGCCTGTTCTATAGGCAGTTTCTGCTTCTTCTTCCTTTTCTTCTTCTTCCTTTTCTTCTTCGTTGCCTTCTTTTTGATGCTGGTCTCCACGTTTTGTTTCTTACTTGTCACTGCTGTTTTGACTAATTGCTGTTTGTTGCTAGAAGTGCCAGGTTTTAGTGATTCCTTGGTAATTAGGTTCTTCCCTTTGTCAGCTGCCGTACTTGACACTTGCTTCTTCTTGTTTTTCTTTGTCTTTTGTTGTCCGCCTTTTGTTATGTTGTTCTTTGTATCAGTCACTGACTTGTTGGCTGGGTCCTTGGATTCTGGTCCTTTTGAAGTTGACATTGGTGCTGAGCTCAATTTTGGCCTTAGATGTTGAGAAGTCAGTATAGGAGTTGTACTTCTCGTCTTAGTAAATTCTACCCGTGCAATAGACTTGGGTATCTTGGTTTTGCGCCACTCGAACTCGATATCTGGAATTCCAAATATCTTTGTCCAAAACCATGAGATATCGCATGGCCATATTTGATATATGAAGTGGACAGCTGCCTCGACGGCCGGGTGAGCTGTATGTATCATTCTCACAGGCCTGTTCCCCCACTTGCCCTTGATAATAGGCTCTTCATAGAGTTGGTAAAAGGTTTGCCCAGAAGGGTGAAAGAACTGGGGCGGTGGATGAGAAAGCACAGTTACTAGATCGCCTTGAGAGACAAACCATGCGAAAATGATAGAGGCGCCATGGATGAATCTCGGAGGGGCTTGAGTCTGGGGACTCGGGTCACCATGATACAACAGTGGACCAAGTGCAGTTGTCAAGGTTTGTAGACCATGAGAATCGGCCCATTTCTGGGCTTCTTCACGATGCATGCCGCTCCAAAACACCTGACGATTGGGGACACAGGCTTCCTGGAATCTCGACAAGATCTTGACGGCCTCTTCATCAGTAAGCCACCGGCGGATGAGCTGTCGGATGGCGTTGGGGGCTTGATTTATGCTCAAACTCACTCCGCGGGTTGGGTTGGAGGTTATCGGGTGTGCGACACCCTTACCTGAGGGCTCAGCGATATCCATTCTGTTGGATAGTCTGATGAAGTTGTCTTGTTGCACGCAAGGTCGTGTCGGCCGGACACTAAGCTTTTTAATGTAATATTCGTCATCGTGACGCATGAACACTACAGTGTCAAGCTAGTAGTCAGCTTAAAGATAATCGCAACTCAGCGACGAAGATGAGGAGAATTAAGCCAAATGAGACTCAGAGCAGAACAAAAGGAAATGGCATGCCATAAGCGACTTGCATTTACTTAGAATGTCTAAAAAAAGAATTTCCTGCATGTTACAGGTGGCGACTCTCCCGCCGGGAATTGAACCCGGGTCTCAAGCGTGACAAGCTTGCATACTGACCACTATACTACGGAAGACGAAACAGGCTTAACCTGCTGTAGTGAGAGGATTCGATGGGAACCTCACAGCATCTAGTGTATATACAGGCATCATTAACAATTCTTCTTTACCGGCCTTTAGTGTAGTCGCATACTGAAACGCACTTCCGCTTTGCCGTCTTGTATATTGGTAATTATTGCTTGATTCAAGAGTGCTTTTATTACGCATTTCTAATCTGCAGGTATGCATCTGCATTCAGGACGAACTTTCTAAATGAAGGCCCGACAGACCAACTTCTCAGGTTCCAGACATGGTCCTGCAACCGTCAGCATAACTATTCCTGCATTGAGAAAAGACGTACCTTGGCCAAATCCACAAGATCAACTGTCCCATCAACTGGATCTATTTTCAGGGCATCTTCTAGCGCATACGGCCACTCACACCGGATATTCATCGACATATCAGCCAACCACGCCATGCGCTCCTGAAGCTGCGGGAACTGCACAACCAGATCGCGGAACGAAGGCCAGAGGATAAAGTCGGCCATGCTTATGTGAGGCGTGAATAGCTGATTTGTACTGCTGCTGTCAGCAAATGTCGTCTTGAAGGGGCCAGAGGAATCTCACGTCGGTCTTATCCATTCCGGCATCGCAGCGTATGTTTCTGGTGACGGGTCGATCATCCATCGCATCATGTACCAAAAGACATTCATCGATGCAAAGCAAGTAAAATCATATCCTAGACCGGCAATTAGTCCCTTGCCCCAGTCATTTGCATGGCGATTATTTACCCTGAAACTTCACACTGTGAACCATGCGAGCAGCCCATTGCGACAACAAACACGACCTGTCAAATTGATCCTGATCGTACAACGCCGCGATGTTTGGATGGCGTCCAATCACTCGGTTGACAGGCTCGCCTTTCTTGAGGAGGCTTGTGGCCTGCTGATGTACGTCGCCGAATGCATTGTTCATGTCCCCGGGATCGAGCTCAGTGTTGAGTGTTGTAGCAGCCCAACTCGGGACGAAGATATTGCGTATTTGCGCTTCCTGGATGTGGCGAGGATATCCATTCACTCTGATGCTATCCGAAAGAGCAAGGTTTCCAAAGTTGTTTTCGTAGTTTGGGTGAGTTCCGGGCGCTGCGTGTTGAAGCTTCTCGTGTGCTAGACGACTCTGTTCCTTGGTGAAATTGGCATGGGTGCTCTCGTTAGCAACATCCGAGAACGTAGGGACTATGTCCTGTGTTTCTTGTAGAATAGGTGTAGTTATTGAGGTAGAGAGGCAATAGTCATTCTGGTTAAAGAGTGGTTGGAAAAACAGACTCGTGTGTTCTGTCTGATAAGTGGCCGTTCTTTTGTTATCCTGTCGGTGAAGAACGGGAGGCACCTCGTCTAGCAGACAATTATTTGCCGGGATGTTCGATGACTGCAAGGGGTGCAATGGAATGCTTTTGGTGTTGTCCACAAATGCCTGAAAAGTCGTTAGTATCAAACAGACGGATAACCTCGCAGCACCTTGATTCTTACTGCAGTGTTTGACTGGGTATAATCGACGAATATCTCGTTAAATGTGCAATGGGCTGTACAGGTGGTGGAGGGGTTCTCTGTGTGACTATTCGCTGTTGTTGAATGTATGGCAATGCATGAGTTGCAGTCTGCAGAAGACTGTTGCTTCATGCTGAAGCTGTTCACTGGGAAGGAATGTGAAGTGCCACTGACAACCTCGGGCAGTGTTGGATCGTTCAATGTACTCGAAAGACCATTGCTAGCCACCTCGCCCTCCTTGTCATCCTCGCTTTCATCATTCTTCAATATTTGTATTATCTCGGATGGTTGTCTGTCCTCCTCCAGCATTTCAGACACGGCACTTCTCAATTGAGCAGGGCCAATTGCCATATGTCTCATCAAAAGTTTTGCAGCTGTCAGTTCGTCTTGGAGTTTTTGGTTGGCCTGCTGTAAGCCGTTGACCCGCGATTCCCTGATGTCGGAGTCGTATACGCATTCCCTGCCGTATTTCGAGCAGCTGCCGCATAGTGGTTTTTGTCCGTTGCACTTTGATCTGTTAGCTGACAGATTCCGCAGTCGAGAAGCTTATTCACCTTCGCTTTTCGTTTCCGACATTCCAAGCATGCCGACTTTATGATGGCCGATCGCTTCGCCACAGCTCGCTCAACGAGAGTCCTTGGGGGCGTTGTACCGTCCTTCGCAGGGGCGGCCCTAATAGGCCTATATGGCAATGCCATCAGCCAGCGTTGTTTTCTTGGAGAGGTGACCCAGTCATCCGTGGACAGTTCGATTACACCTGGGGTTATTTGATTCAATGGGGAGGACAATTATGGCAGGGAGATTTTAGGGGTTCAAAATAAGGGTTCAACGAACTATTAAAGGGTTATGATGTCATGCTCTCGAACGGATATAGATACCAGAAGTTATTTCCGAGGTTGGTGATTGGGCAAGGAAGTTCCAGCCTGTCCCCCGTTCTAGCGCCGCGGGACTATGACGTGATGACCCGGGACTAAAGACTGATTACGACTGGAACTTACCTTGGTTAAAAGCGCTTTTTCTTGATCGACTTCCTCTCCATGGCTACTGCGCCAATAATGCTCAGAAGCCCCAATGCCAAGGGAATGTACAGTGTCTGGACAACTGCGTTCTCATAGCCAGACAACACGCTCTTCAGCTTATCAGGTCCAATTGACTGTCTCAGCTTAGACAAGCCCGCTTCTTGAATATGTGTAGTGTTTGTCCAGGGGGCGGTATCTTGGATCTCCTTCGACAAGCGGTCTTGGAATAAGGTTGCAGAGGCACAGATCCACAAAGCAGAACCCATTCCCGCCCCAAAAGTGATAACTGCACCTCCGAGGGATACGTCTTCGATAGGTAGAACAGCCTGCAATGCTACCTGTGGACCTTGAAGACCGAGACCAACTGCTAGGCCAAGAAAGGTTAGGAGGCCAACGGCTTTGGCGATTTGTTCTTCGAGATCGAGAGTTGTGAGAAGGCCAGAGGCAATGGGTGTGAGGACGCTCGTGGCCAACATGAATGCTGAGGCTGTCAGTACTAGTTGCAAGAGCACCGAGGAAACTTACGGTAATAGTATCCAATCCATGTAGTTCCAACACCAGAGATGACGAATGCAATAGCCAGGCCACCGACCATTGGAAGTGCCAGCAGCCCTGCCTTTGTAGGTGAATACCCACGTACGCCTTGGAAGTATATAGACATGTAGTACTCGGTCACGGCCAAGACTCCCTCGCAGCATGCACCGTACCACATTCCTGCAATGATGCTCCTCTGCTTCAGGATCCTGGGCGGTAAGAGAGCATTATCGCCTTGACGATACTGCAAGTATCCAAATGCCACGAATAGAAGAATGCAAACAACGAGAGGAACGACAATCTGCCAGGTTCCCCAGCCAAACTTTGTGCCTCCCCATTGCAGTGCCATGAGAAGAAAAGTGATAGCAGGTACAGCCAACAGCGTGCCGAAGAAGTCAACTTTCTTAACCTTCTCCTTGAGAGTCAGAACAGGCGCCTCATGACGCGGAGGTTGTTCATGGACTCCATAAGCTGTCAAGACAAGACACATGACCCCGAGCGGCAAATTTACACCAAAACAAGCTCTCCACGAAAACGCATCTATCAAGGCGCCGCCAATGGTAGGCGCAGTGATGAGGCCAACGCTTTGGATCGAGCCAAAGAAACTATTGGTGATGGCTTGTTTGGACAGCGGAAAGCATTGGCGGAGTAGTTTAAACAGCCCCCCGTTAATAGCACCGCGGCCTAAGCCACTGACTGCACGACCGAGGATGAAGATTGCTGAAGAGGGCGCGAGACTGCAGATCAGAGAGCCGATTTCGAATGTGGCGATGCCGATTAGGAAGACGGCTTTGATGGAGAAGAGGGTGTAGATTTGGCCGAAGCTGCGATGGTTAGTGGGGGAGTTGTGAGGGATGGGGGGATGGGGGGGCTTGCAAGAAGACGAAGGCGCTGAGGGTCATGCCACTAGAGTAGTGTTAGAGTTGAGTGGTCGAAGAGGGAAGAACGTAGGGCTTACTACGCAGCTGAGTACCAGCCGATATCTGCGATGGTCTGAAACTCGTCTGTGATGCTTGGGACTGCGACAGCGACAATAGTGAGATCCTGGCAAACACGTCAATGGGGCCGATTTTAGTAGGGATATAGGGTAGGTTACAAGTCCACTGAGAAAGCATGCGATTGCCATTGAAGCCATGGTCGACCATAGCTTCGGCCCAGTCGGATATGCAATGTTCTCCTCATCATCACGAGGCTCCTCGATCTCCAAAATTGAGGTTGGCCTAGATTGAGCAGCAGTATTTCCATTCGCCTCAACAGCGCCAGTGCTGGCCAACGGACGCTCGGTCATTACTCCAGAAGTCATGGCCATATACTGCAACGACAATGCTTTAATGTTTAGGACCCATGGGAACAAAAAAACAGATGGGAGACACGGCTTTCAAGGCTTTATACTACACAGTGAATTGAGGGATCTGCAATCTAGAGACGCACTTATTGCTGACGCACGCGTTCAAGCTTACACCATCTTGCACCGGCTAAATAGCTTCGTTACGTGGTTTGGGGGCGGACGAAGTGTCCTGATTGATGGAACTGCTCAGGTCACTGATCTTGGATCTGGCTGCTTCATCTGGGCCGCGAATCGTACAAAGTGGTGCGTAAGCAGGACGTATTCGATGAGGCGGCAGTTAACGATCGACATAGGCTTTGAAGTCGAGCAGCTATGGCATCCATCACAGACGAACGTTATACCCTGTGCCTCAGCAACGCTTCCTCCCCAAGTTCGCCCAGCCAGCCCGATGAGCCAGGCCCCGTAAGTTGAGTGAGACACTATTGACCCTCAGTGGGGTTCACCAACTGGGGCGTTTCACTCAGTGGTATACGATACCCTAGACGATTCCACGACCTTGACCCTGAACAATCCAGGCAAGACATTAAGAAGCCAGTGTGATCAGGATGATAACGACGCCGCGATAATAAGTTGCTCAATATTGTAATCCGGCTCTTGTTATCTCTTCATCCTCGGCAATCGATGCTCAGACCATGTGCAATCAGACCAATAGCGGCAATGCCGCGAGTGGCGGGCGGAATTATGCTGACCCGGGGGGTTGGGTTGCCTGGTCAGATCAAGCCAGATGCACAATCTTAACCGGAACCTCGACAGCAATCGAGAGCGACGCAACGTCGTTGGCGCTTGTATCGCAGCTCCAAAATGTCTCTCGACCAGAGAGTCCAGGTCTGGCTCAGCAACATCCAAGAATCCACCGACGATCCATCGCCTACCCCCGAGCCATATCCTGACGTCCCGCCTAATCCCTTGAAACGCCGTCGAGTCGATTCACCACCTCGCGAGAACACCTGGTCGATCAAGCTGTCACCCAATGATCCGCTATACGATATCAAGAAGAGATGCCTCCAACAAAAGGCCATAAACGACAGGCTCCAGGAAGAAATAGACAGATATCGAGCACCCAAGAAACGAGCGACTGCCAACAACCAAGTGTCCTCCGAGGTACAGCAGCAATACTGTAACTTCATCAGCTACAGTACAGGCAAGGTCGAAAGGCGGCTCATCAGCAGAGTTGTACCAGCTCCACAGCCTGTGACAACAGAATCCCGCACACCCTCCTCGTCGGGCTGGGGACAACTACTCCGATCTCAAGACATCAAGGTCGAACCTGACGCTGAACCTGTGTCGTGGCCGCAAGCCATCAACTCCAGACCTGAGCCTATACCGTTCATACAAAGTCCGTGGCCCAGGCCCAAATTCACGCCCAAACCGCCCGCGCTACCACTGCTCCTCGTACACATAAACGACATCTACGCCGGCCGCGGTATCCTCCCTACCGATTTCCGCCCGATTGTGGATGCAACAACCGAAACACGTTTGAAGTGGAAGCTGGACTGGGCGCGAGCTGGTGCTAAGAGCGATCTTCACTACAGCGATAAGCGTCGTAGATTTGGCAAAGTGCCTGACCTCAAGAGTGCCGCAAAAATCGTGGACCAGAGTCATGAGTGCACTAGAGGCCAAGCACTGCCGAACGAATGGAACATGGAGGTTGTTCACAAGGTTCTCGAGCTTTCGTACAGGGATGAACCTTGGCCCCAATTCCTCGATTTTAAATGCAGGTGAGCACAATCTCCAGACCCCCCAATAGCTCGTTCGTTTCTGATCTTGGGGCATCTAGTGACCGTGGTGTCATTATTCCAGAGTACCATACCAACCCCCTCAGCCCGGCACCCCCCGATTTCTGCGTCTACGTAGAAACACCACTCGTCGGCATGTTGCCAGATTGCATCGAGGACATGCAAAAGAGACTCCCCAGAGACACCTTCAACCACATCGACCTCAAGCCCCTCCAATCCCAGCGACCGATAGCGTTCCACGTCCATACCCTACCGGAGAACACAGACTGCGAGCTCCAGCGGGTCAGAACAGCGTTTGCCGCGCATTGGGGGTGGCTCAAGCGCATGATGCGGATGAGGGAGAAGATCGATATGGAATGGCCGAGTCAGGCGTTCAGCTCCTTGATGGAAAACCCGTATGACGTTCCCGAGTTCCTCCCGGGCATCATCATCCACAAGAAGAACTGGTTTCTCAGCATTTCGCAATACGGCGCAGCTAATCCGAGGTTCTATGCGATCGGCGATACGGAGACTTTGATGGGCGTTTATAAGATCGTGTATGTGTTGCAGGTTTTGCAGAATTGGGCCAAGACGGAGTATTGGGACTGGATGCGGAAGCTTTTGGTGCTGTGGCCTTTGAATCGGGATGGAAGGATAAGATAGTAGTTTTCATTCAGTGATACCCTTGGATTGTCAGGATACCCATTTTGTACTGTAATCTCTCCATTTTGTTCATGGCATCGGCGTAAGGTCTATTTAGTTGAGTACACAATCTCAGATACTTCTTCCCTAGTCAACACCTTTCCAAACGAGAACATGACATCTGTCATGGTCTTGTCGATGATCTGCTCAATCTGCTCGTCGCTTGTAACCCCAACCTCCCTCAACGTACTCGGCAGCCCTGTAACCTCGACAAGCCTTGCGACGCAATCACCCGCCTCAGTCTCGTCCCATCCCAACGTCTCATTAAAGACTTCGACGATCTTGGCTTGCGCCTCGGGGTTCCGCGCCTTGGTGTATCGCAGCACAGGCGGGAGCATAATACAGCTCGTGACACCATGCATGACCTTCCCAACACTACCCAGTTGATGGCCAATTGCATGACTGGCGCCCATGTTCACTCTGTAGATAATAAAGCCCATAAGCGCCATGCGGCTTCCGGCTTGACACTTGCTGACGCCGTGAACAAGCTCGTCTTCACCTTCTTCTCCTCTCCCCAATCCCTCTTTGTACTCAACCAACCCCTTCGCCAAGTCGCGCAGTGCTTTCTCGCACCATTCTTGCACGTCAGCATATTTTTTGCATTCGGGATTGCAAAGTGTCTCTACGCAGTGATCCACAGCTCGTATCCCGGAGCTCAACCACAACTTCTCGGGTGATGTCCTCGCAACCCATGGATCCATGAGGATTAAATCCGGTGCACCACCATCTTGTAGCGAGAAATGCTGCTTCTTTCCCGCGCTGTTGGTGCAACTCGCTGTATGGTTCCATTCTCCCGCTGATAAACTCGTCGGAACGAGAATGAGCTTCACGCCCTCGGCCTTTCTCATTTTATCCTGCGGCGCAACGCCTTTCTCTTGATCAGGAAGATCCTCCATTTGTTTCTCGCCGAAGCCAGCGGGTAAAGTGGCGGACATTAGACGTGCGACTTTACAAGCATCGGAGTAGGAGCCGCTGCCAACGCTGATGACACAGTCTATCTTGTGCTCTGTGATGCGATGGGCAATGTCGATGACATCCGAGTATGGGGAGTGAGAGCCAACGCCTTCTTTGACGTTGGTGAGGCGATCGCCGAGAGCCTCTCTCAAATCATCGATTACTGAGGTGTTTTTGGCTAGAGCTTTGCTGTGGACTAGAAGAACACGCCGAGAATTCCATTCCTTGAGCGCGGAGAGGATGTCCTCTTTGCTATGAGAATTGAAGACTGCGTCAGATCCTGGGCGATGCCCGCCCTCCAGTTGGGGAATGTGATACGGCTCGAGGAGTCCTGTCATGTTAATGGTACGCAATTGAGAGAGGACTTTGAGAGATTATGGAAGATCAATGCTATTGGCAATGTCAAGAAGTGAGTATTGGGTTCCAGGCCAAAGTGGATTAGTGACGTCTTGATTATGACGCTTTGCCGAGTTCCGAGCCACTATTCCCACTTCTTTGCTGACTGTATCTCATCGCCTTGCGCTATACTTAATTTATGCCTTCAGTAAACAGCCCTTGAGACTTGTCCATTATACAGGTTCACTATTTCGGAAGTCAATTTCTTAGGTTCCTCAACTGACGTGAGTGCCGTTGCTAGGTTTGCCTATGGGTGGCCCGATCAGTCCATCACGGGCTGCTGGCATAAGGTTGGAACTGCATAATGAGCAGGGGACATACTGTGTTGTTGTGGCCAAGGCTTTCAACAATGCGTCTTTCGGAGCGTTGCACGAAGCTTTGAGGCATTACAAGAACGCGCTGCTTATGGGGGCTATAAGAACTCAATCACTGGTAAGACAGTTCTAAATGCTTATTCTAGTTATTGCGAAACGACGATCCAGGAGTCTTGTACGCCAATAAGTCACTGGATCCCGAACTAGCATTGGATTCTACTTAATGAAACAGATCAAGTTCGTGCGGATTTTAAGAAAATCGCGCGTTGTTTGTGCAACTAGGTTGTGGATGCTATTTGTGGCAGACGTTGCGAATTGAAGATGCTGTGAAACCCAACATAACCAAGTGTTCCAGTCTACAGTGCCAGCCGATAGAAAACCACAAGAATGCCTTGAGGACCCCAGTGTGATGGTAGCACAGGTTCATTGGTCAGCACGGTGCTCCTTTAAGTCCAAGTGTTGGACAAAGCCCCTCAACGCCATGTGATGCAACAAATCTGGACAATTCTCCAGATTTGAGATAGGCACAGCCTGGTAGTACATGTTTCAGAAAGAAGAAGAGACAAAGGTTATGCAGCTGAATAGCCGCGTCAGATAGGTTACTATTATTGCAATGAAGTCCTGTCAAGTCACACAGATCCTGGCTGTCCGCGATCTCTCATCTATTCCCTGCGGCTGTGCACGCACGCCGCCGTATGTGCGTCCTAGCCAGTACCATGTGCTTTACTAAGAGAGCTATATGAGCATCTAGAACCACTGCTCTTGCCCCGATTCCACTAGCATCTTCTTATTATCCCCCAAGCAGTAATCTCCTCCAAGATCTTGTCTCATACTTCAATTATACGCGCTTTCTCTTTCACAAAACATGACTATCGGGGATTTCTTCGACTTTGACAAGGCTGAATATGCACATCGTATATCCTACTACGAGACAGACCGACTCCGTAAGCAGGAGATCGTCAAAACCCGTCAGATCACAGCTGGGATAATCAGCTCCCACATCGGGGGCTGGGGCGCCGTCGCATCCTCTGGAGGCACTCTCGTGCTCAGTGCGATCGCAATCCGTCGCGTTCACGTAGCAGAGTCGAAGCTGAAACTCATCCGTGCGGAGCTCAAGAAACGAGATGTTCCTCTGCATAAACTACAGAAACGAGATATCTTGATTCCCTTGGGAGCATGCGCTGTGGGAATGGGCGTTGGTCATGTGTTTGATCACGCCGCTGTTCATGCCACTCACACCTGTGCTCCAGGACTGTTTCCAAGTGACTCTGTCGCACATGCGTTCTGTATGAATCCTGGTGATTCCATCGGCGGTGCAGCGCATGGGGCTACACAACAGCTCCACGAGATGGGCCACGCCATAATGAGCCTGGACAACGGGAGTTCAGCAGCTCAAAATCTTGCGAGGGTCGCCATATCGGTTCCTCAGACGTCTGTCGAAGAGGCTGTCGGATTTCATACTGGTATGGTTGCAATGCAGGCTGCCGAGAGGGGTCTTGCTAGCGTGGCGTCTAGCAGCCTGGCAACGCAGGGCATGAAAGCCATGACTGGTGATGCTGATCAGATGGGTTCCGCACAGAGAGCCTAGAGCTCGGTGCTATTCATGCACTCTTATCCGTCAACGGCGAAGGTTACTTTTGGTTCCAACGTCAGGAAGGTAGTTAATGAATGGGATGGCGAGTTAGAAAGAATTATTTATAGCACTTTGGGGCATATATCTCAGGCTACGGATATTGGCTAAAGAGCAAGGTTCTCCCGTGGCTTTGGATTAAGTTGCAGATGTCGTTACTTTATTCCTATTGCCTGAACTTGCTAAAAGAATGTATCTATTTCAGTGCTTAATACCACCACTAACAATCTTGTATTACGCATTGGTATATATTCCTTGATCTTCTAACCCTTGTTCCTCCACTCCTTCTATTACTGCTCCAAGGCTTAACCTCATAGACAACAGTCAATATCCATAGCTCTGGCGCCATGTAGACCCAACCCACGATGTGAATACATTCCCTTCAATGACAAAGTCCGTAGAACAGAAGTCCTCCGTATCAATACTGGTCCTCTCTATCAAATTTATGGCAACTAATTAGCCAATATGCGCATTTCGGGTGTCCGAAATATCAAGAAGAAAGCTTTTCAAGAAAAAGAATGGAATATCTGTTTGGGGATTTGGCGAGGTTGAGGGATGCAAAAGCTTAACCCCAGGGGGCCAGGGGCTATTAAGCACTATTGATTATAGTCTAATCTGCGGATGTGAATCACTGTGGCTCTATTGGTTCTACATCCCAGGTTCATTTCCCGAAATTTTAGGCTCTTGATCTAGGTATTGACGCTTATGACAGCTGAGAAGGAAACGTTCTCGAGGCTTATGAGAGTCAGTTGTTAACTTATCTCGCAAGATACATAACACGCGAGCTGGAGTCGTGAAGCATGGTAATCGGTCAACGACCATACTCTGTCAGGGTTTAGAGTTGGTAAGCTAACGGTAGCAGAATGGCAGCTTCACTTTTGTTGTTTCTAACACTTTCATCCTTGTATTAAGTGCTGGAGATATAGAGTAAGGAGCAACAATGGTTCTCTACGCCCTCTAGTCATGTACCACGTGACAGGTACGGTTCGTTCGTTTGCAACGACTTTAATTGCTCAAAGGGTGAGATCTCGTCAGTTTAAGTAACTCCAGAGACGATGTAAGTTCCATTACGCATGAATCTATTTGCTTGATATCATAGGTTCGTCCTTCTCCTCCGCTTCAATCTTAGATCATGGCAAGTACTGCCATTTTATATCAAACACCGGATCATCCAGTGGCTGAAAAAACGCGAACGCAGCCGCCGACAGATCCAATGAGTTTGCGTTCCTACAGGAAAAACAAGAGCCGACAATGGTGACGTCGATGGAAGCCCCGATACGTCGACCAGAAGTCGCAGTGACGCGAATCTTTTGACCGCACATGCTCCGATCATACTTTCGGTAATCTAGGGCGACGACGAATTCGGTGTTCTGGCTGACCCATCCGCAGTCGCCCATGGCGCCGTTTTGGTCAACCCATGTTGCGAAGCCGGTGAAGGTTTGAGGCTGTTCGTTGCCTGGTGCTGTAGAGGTGCTTGGTGCGTCTTCGGTTGTTGATGGGAGGGTTGTGCTCGACTCTGAGACATCTATCATGGTTGAAGAGTCTGTTGTCTCCTTGATCGTCGAGGGTAGAGTCATGGTGGTTTCCGAGAACTCAGTTGCTGTCAAGGCACTTTCGGTATTGGTCGTCGTGGCGGAGCTCCCAAAGCACCATTAAATCATCTGCTCAGTCCAGGAGGCTCTGAAAGAATTGATTAAGAGCCTTCTAGCTTTTGCTGCGATAAGTAAGCTAGCCCTTAACGGTATGATTCATGGGAACATAAATGTCGACATCTAATACCAGCAGGCTAGTACTCTCCCTCGGGATTATGATCTATACTGCTCTCCAGGCAGCCCGATTGACAACACCTGGAATGTTGACGGATGGGCCGAGGATGAGATCTAGGTGTAGCAAGCGCAAGCAGTGCCAACGCGGACCTTGGTGTAATCTGAAGGCAGATAATGAGGTAGGGATGTAAACGAAAACGCGTTATGTAAAATAGCAGACGGACGGCTTCGGCGTGTATAGCCTTGCAGCTCAGGAGGAGCTCTAAGCTTTTCCATTTTGTACCAGAGGTGGCGGTTTGTTCCTCCGTAAGGAAGGGTCCAACGCTACCAAATGCCACTGATTGTTTCGGTTCTATCAACACTGGCTCTGCCGGTATATCAGGTAGCAAGATCATGTCCAGAGGCCGCCAAGTAGAAGACAGGCTATCAGCATGGTCTGGTCGACGATGTGTGTATCTGTAAGGGCAAAGGCTCTGGATATTCTTCAGCGCGTGCCACGAAGTGATGACCGTTGCGGTTGTAGATGGGTGTATAGATGAGCCTATGGCCAATGCAGTATTCCCATATCCTTAGACGAACTTGCAGTGGGAGTCGGAATAGATATGATTAAAGCTGCTTGTGGTCTCTTGATTGAATGCCTGCAGTAGGTCTTCGAATAGGAGTATTAAGACCAGATACCAGATCCCGATAGTTTTTGCGGTCTTTTCTAGCCTTGGCTTTGCGATGGATTCCATGCACGATACTCTGTGGAAGCTTGAGTTAATAGTTCCAGAAATCCTTCAACGGTATCCCGCAACCACAGCAACATAACAAAAAGGTCAATGGCATGGAATAAAACTCAAATTTGCCGTGAATTCTTCTTTCATAGCTCTGCCACCAGGTGTCTTGTACGTGACTTGGGGTCTGCGGAAGGTGCACCATTCTGTGAGTAATGAGATTGAATAAGATGTATGTTGGAAATTACGGGTAAAGAATGAAGGGGGACTTGGAAGTTGGGCGGAACTGGTTCCATTACCCGTCTTACATATCACAATGAGTTGGGCACAGCCACTGATAAGGCCACTAAATCGATGGTGATCAGGCAGCCTTTGCACATGAGTCACCAAGACTCAATCCCTGCGGGGCTGTCAACCATGGACAAAAGATGACTCCAACTCCGAAAACAGTCTGTGAGCTTTTAGATGCAATACTAGACCCTTTGAATAATCTCCTCCGCAGCCTCGGAATTACAAAATCTCTTCCTCGCCGTGGCAAGTCCCCTTATAATTGAAGAACTTGGCGTGCCCTAGTATCAGTCCAGTATGCCCTATCGTCTACAGAAGCAAACCAACGGCGAACCTGCAAAGATACAAAAATGCACATTCTACTCATACCATCGCCCCTGCGACCACTATAAACAGCGTTACTGTACCAGATACAGAACACCAAGGCAGTGCTGCATCTGCGCGGACTCACGGCCACTGCGCCCAGATGGACGCTACCCACGGTACATCGACGGCACCGGCTGGGACCGCAATGCGCCGCGATGGGCAGGGTACTGTGAGGGATGCCAGAAGGCAGAGAAAGGGTACGATATACTCCGATCTGCGATCGAGCCTTGTGAGCACTGGAGGAGAGGGTTTTGTATTGGATACGGGGTTTGTTGTATGTGTTCGGATATCCGGCCACAGTCTCACGATGGTCTATATCCATTATATGTTGATGGGCTTGGGTGGGTGTACGGTGCAACGAGGTGGCAATTTTATTGCCAATTCTGCAAGGACGTACATCAGATGGGGGCCCATAGGGGAGAAGATCCCTAGGTTCATGTTCTGTTGCTATGGAGCAGTTCTTGCGATGATAGTGCGGTATTTACATGTTCTTTTCGTCGTTTATTAATCTAGAAGCGATTGCGCTGGCAGAGATAAAGCCGACTTACTATAAGATTTCTGAACGCTTATCTATATATCCTCCGTTGAGCAGCCGAACCCGACCAGTAAAAGTCATCATCGAGCAATGGGATGCTCACACCATACATCTCCTTGACTCTGAATCGCCTGGAAACCTTGAAAGGCGCATCATTCCACATCTCAGTATCATCTTGCTTCCAGGGCAAATGAACATCAAACCGCTCCAAATGTCCCATCGCAACCAGCGGGGCAAGCATTTCTCTCTCCATGCCCACAAACTGGGCTCTCCCATCACCAGATAGCCATACCACAATCCGCAGCGTCCGCAGATGCGATAGTTTGACGAGCTCAGCGCAGACATTATTCCACAGCGCTTCAGCCTCGGGTGCTGGGACGTCCAGTGTGATGTCCCACGCTTGAGGGTGGCTGTCGTAGTACTGGCTCACGCCAGCATATAGATGCCATCCGACTTCGAGGTGTTGCACGGAAGCAATGTGCTGCTTGGGAAGCATAGTGTCCAGCGACTTAAGTGCTGATTTTGAGCTGGCTTGGCCGAAGCCGAAGCAGAAGGTGTTGTCAGAGTAGAGGTACGAGATAGACTCCATGTAT
Organism: Fusarium sacchari; assembly: GCA_017165645.1. Lineage (NCBI taxonomy): Eukaryota > Fungi > Ascomycota > Sordariomycetes > Hypocreales > Nectriaceae > Fusarium > Fusarium sacchari. Next base: position 522,194 of record JADANP010000016.1, read on the forward strand.
CTAACATCTAAGGTCAGTATTGGGTCATGACGAAATTTGGAGGACACATACGCTGCTCGGCAAATCAGAGGGACTCTTAAGATCCCTCTCTGCGGTAACCACTGGTAATTCTCTGACTCAAACGCAGACTGAAGCAGTCTGCCACGATGCACGGTCAAGTGCACCTTATGATTCCCCATGACAAGGCGCCAGATCTGCATGCGCAGCTCTAGTGGCAATTTGCTAAATAGCAATGATTCCGATTGCGCATCTTGTAGCGAGCCAACAGCAGAGAGCTTTTCTTCCAGCGATTGGGCATATGGGACACTCCAGTCGCGAGGGTCAAAAGTGGCCACTGGCTCCCACGCGTTATCTCTGTGCGTATCAGGATGCAGCTTCCTGTGCATCTCCTCAATCTCGCGCGGCGTCAGAGGCTCCTTGGGGAGTTTGGCGCCGCGATACTTGTACTTAGTATCGGTGCTTCTACCGAGTAAGCGATTTAAAAGGTTCATGGTTCCGGTATTTGATGTGAATCTGGTCGCGAAGAGTTTTTGACATGCATGTGCTGTCCTTGGGGTGAGACACGAGTAAGCGAGAATTAAAATGAAGACTCTGTTATGAGTCCGCCACCAGCCGTGATGAGCGCAATAGGCGGCCTCACACCGCGCAGCTGAAGAGCCTTGGGCTGACTGGAGGCCAGCGCTTATCTCGGCTTCGGCATGGTAGCGTCAGATTTTAGTTCCGCGCCTCGGATCCCCATTCCGCCCTGGATCGATACCGGGCATGCAAAACAGTCTACGTGATATTGCGGATTGACAAGAGCTGGGATATCATAAATCTAGATACTGTGCCAGACTATATGTTCCTATTTCTGAGAGGATTGATAGTACTTGCTCTCTGGAGGTAATTGTTAAGCATTCTCTCCTCCTCAGCATTACACACATTTGTAGCCCTTCCGCGACGGAACTCGTCGCCAAGGGGCTGAACAACTGCAGTCGAGGTTCTTGATAGACCCCGCAGCTCATCAGCTTGGTCTGCCCATCTCCCACCAAGTATTTCCACCTGTTCCAAGACCACATCACATGGCCCTTGAATACGCGACAGGTATTCTCCGAGTATGCCAGCTCTCAGCCTAGCCCCGACCAGATGTAGGCGTTTCAAAGACTGGTTATGTGCTCCGGTGAGGAGTTCATTTAAACTGCGTAAATTGAAAGAGGATATGGTGAGATCCTCGACACCAGAAGACTCAAGAAGTGCAGAGAGGAAGTCTGAAACTAAAGTCATCGCATCCTCTTGATGGTCAAAAAACCATCCTGACATGGCTTCTTTCCCAGCTGCTTCAATAACCAGTGTTTGCAAGTTCTGGAGCGATTCGACCAGTGAAACTCGCTCAGAGGGAGACATGGAGAGGTTGGCGTAACTGCAGGGCGCAGAACACTTGAATTTGACCTCTCGCAACGTTGCTCCCGCTCTGTGTATCGCAACTGGAAGCTTGTGCAAGAACTCAACTGGTGGCTCAAAATCAGGGTCAGGGTAGAGATCTGAAGCGTCTGACCAGGTATGAGGGCTCAACATGACAGCTCGTATGGATCTGCGGTAGTCTCCGTCGACAAGATAGGCTTCTTTTTTGTGATAGGGATCTTGGCCATCGGTGATTTTTAACCTATCGGCATGAGGCATTTTCGCCAAGGCGGACGCAATAGTGGAGAGGAAGACCCCGTTCTCACGCATTTGCTGTTGTGCTTCAAACAGGAGCTGATATTCACGATGGGCATCTGTTAGGATTTTCCGATGCGTGGTGTATTCATCCGAGTCTCGCTGCGAGTCTTTCGAATTTGTGGTATAGATTGAGTTCCAAGCAGAAATCATATTCTTGCCCAACTCAAGTACTTCGTAATTGACCCAATCGGGCACATTGTAGGATAGCTTCTCGTGTAGTTTACCCGAGATTACATCTTTCAGCTGGCCAAGATGTTGACTCATACCTGCGATGTGAGAATAGGCAAACTGCGTGAGGTCGGTTGCCATGCGTTGTTCATAGTATGGGAGCTTGACGTGAACGCTGCGCACCCCAGAGCCGATCAATTGGTGACCAGAAACATTCTTCAAGCGCTCCAGAGACGGCTCGTTCATAGAGACACTAATTTCCGGGATGAGCAGCGGTGAGGCCCATTCGCAGAAACGTCGACATGTCAAGCGCAGAGAGCGAATGTCATCAACGCGAGCAGCAGTCGGTTCATCTTGGTGTCTGGCAGGAAACAAAAAATTAAAGATACGGTAGAGAAGTTCTGGGGGTATACTGTTGATCGAAGCCGCGGTTTGTGGCTCTGGGTTGGGGTTCATGACTGATGATGGAGGACGAACTGTGCTGCTGTGCCAGGAGGATCAGGACAGGGTATCGACTTTTCTTCAGGCGGTGAAAGCGCATGTGGATAACAAGGGGAATAGTGAAACACACCAAAATGACTTTAACTTTGGATATAGTGGGGGGAAATTATAGAAATCCATATATAATATATGTTGTAACTTTTGCACCTACTGTAACATTGCTCTTAATAGAGACATTAAGTTAGTGAATAATTTCTTACATATAGCTAACTATTTCCCAGTATAAGGGAGCTATATAGGCATTGAAGTTATGTGTCCAGATACTCCTACAGGCGATATGCACACCTCATAGGCAGGATCCTAATGTTGCATCCACGAGGATGATCATCATAGATGAATTCCTCTCGGGCGATTACATTGCCCTCCGTGTCTCTTGTGAGGAACTTTGCCTGTCTTCTGTAACTGCCTCTGCCGTCCTTCTCGGAAATGACTTCCAACTCGTGATTTATCATAAAAGCAAAATAGCGTTCCTCCTCCGACGGTACAGCTGCACTTTGAAGTCTAACAGCATCATCATAAAGTTTTATACCATGTTCCAGCTCAATAAGACGTCTTCCAACTCTATACAGAGTCCCCACGTCAAACAGGCCCTCTTTGGCTGGCCCAAGCTGCGCCAACCAAGATAATGCTGCATGACGAATTTTCAGGTCTCGACATTTGAGGACGATGAAGAACAGCATCGGTAACCAACTCATTTCGAAGCTGAAGCTGGATTGCGGTATGTGTTGGTGACCCGGTGCTGTTGACAGTAGAAAAGCTTCTTCTGCCAAGTTCACTGCATCGCGGAAGATGTCGAGATGCTGATCCCACCACATTTCTGTATGAGACTTTTGCTTCTGGATGTAGATCTTGGCCATTTTGTGCTTGAATCGCATTCCACATATGGCGTATTTTTCCGCTGCTGCGGATGGGGGAAGTGCACGCTCTAGATTGCTCATCTTGGAATCCCAGTCATCCAGTAATGAAGCCACCATGATCCTATTATCGTTGCCATCGTACAGGCACCCCATTATCCGAATAAGGAGATCGTCAATCAAATTCTGCGCTTCTCGAGCATCGCTAAACTCTGAAGGCATCGGCGTCTCGAATCCAATGAGCTGCGGTAGACGCGTCGGTGGTTCGCCACCGCCAAAGAAAAACGGCGTTATACTCAGACGTCGGAATATGGGGACAAGATACTGACACATCCATTCCGGACGCGAAGAGTCGTTGAGGATCATGATGCCATGACGGCAGTGCTGAAGAGCAGCGTCAAAGTCTCCCTGTAGATACTCGATACAAATAAAGAGCACGCAGAGAACAAGTACCATCTGCTCATCGCTAGCTGACTTGACATGCTTTATAGCCGAGTTGTAGTGATCAACCGCAAATGTGCTCCCACAGATCTGCCGAGTGATACGAGAGCCTCGAGCAAATTCTTCATAAAGCGAGCTGATTGACAGAACAGCGTGGCGCATGGTGGGCTCGAAGTGGCTGAACTGCATGACCAGATGCGTCCAGAAGTAAGAGTCGGTAGGACCCGAGAGGACCGGCCCGACCATCTCTGTAAAGAACTGGAACGCTCTGCCTTCTCTTTGATCGCGGGCGGATAGTTGGTTTGGGCGGTAGCACGTTAGGCTAGCTGTGGCCTGATAACCGCCGCAGACGCGGCGCGACGATATGCAGCGCTTACATGAGGGCTTAGCTTCGTCGCATTTGATCTTTCGGGCTCTTTCTAGTAGTCAATACACAGAGTAGCTAGCGGGAGTCAGAGTAACGCACTTGCAGGTTCGGCAGCCCGTCTTGACGTGGTGGCGAGCGGTTGGTAGTGACATCTGTGGGGCTGTACCGAAGGTTGGATTGTGTGTGACTGATTGTAAGTATAGAGTCGAGCGGGCAGCTTGTTGGCTTTGGCGAGAAGATAATTTGCCGAGGCATTGAGCCTGTTCGTTTCAGTGACGTGACACAGAACGCGTGGATCAGCAATCCTGCAATGACGATCACGCAGTGGGGTTGTTCCGAGCTTTCTGACCAATAATAGTGTGAATTGCGTATCAGTGGACGGTTAGACAGGGCGAGCTGAAGCTGCTATAAAGTATTACAGGAAAGTTTTATATATACATGTATATATATAGGAACCGCTCCAAATATGGCATAATTATTATACAGCAAATTCAATAGCTGGTATTATCTCTAACTCTTGATTCTGCTTCTTCCATCCAGACTCAAACCCCTCCCCTCGCACGTACTGTTCATCCTCATCAACCTCCGCCACGGCCATATCATGAAGAATGTCTTTTATATCCCGCACCCGCTCATCAATACCCCTAATAACCTTTAAATTCGGCAACTTGTCATCCCTCTTAGCCAGAAGCTCATCAATATGCTCGTCAACATCTGGATTTTCACCCGGTGCATACCCATAGAGGCACAGATACTCCAGAGAAGGCGGTAGCATGTCTACCAGTCGGAAAGGTGCGGGTTTCTCAAGTCGGTAGGGCGGGTCCTTGAATCGAAAGGGTGGTTGCCATCCGTCGTATTCACCGAGTAGTGGCATGATGCCTATGCTCAGATGCGTTAGGTGAGGAAAGTCGTGTAATGACCCGATGGTCGCTGTATAATCCTTGCCGCAGTCCGTCCTATGCCCAGTACTGATCTTTCTATCCAGAGCCAGCCTATCACGTCCATACAGATCAAGCTGGTCCTGGATCTTCCAATTACTCTTGTCATCTTCATCTCCCTCGTAGCTCCTGTCATCATCCCAGTCCACCGCATTTTCCCCAGCGCCTACATCAACATCAATATCCAATACTCTCAGCGAGTTTCTGTGCGCAGAAAGCGCCTTTGTGATACAAAACGGCTCACTAGAAGTGTATGCCCCGTCAAGAGTCCACAGACCACCAATCGAGAGGCTGAATTCCTCAAGCGCCTTGGGAATCGATATCAGGACATCGAGGAAGCTAGGAGAAATCTCGCAATGGGTGATTTCCAATCTCTTCATATTTCCTGTCCCCGGAACGAAGAACGTGCGTTCCGCCTGATAATCCGACAGGCTGTCCATAGCCACTGACTCAAGAGCTGGAAGACGATGTATCAGTTGCATGAACTCGAGAATATTAAACGCGCTGTAGATTCTCTCGTCCACTCGAGCGCCAGCGAATAAGCGCACATTCTTCAGCTTCTGAAGTGGAGGGCTCTTCATCTGTGCATAATTCGCCTTGAGCATGTAGTCCAGAACAGGCAGTTGGAGGTATTCGGCGAGATATAGCGTGGATATATTCTCGCAGAGTGAAAAGAGAAGGATTATCATGGCAATTGAAAACTCGCTTTCCTTCTGAAGTTTAAACCCATACTCGCACCGCTTCCAACTTAGGATATTATCGACCTGATCAGCCGTTTCGTCGCCCAAGTTAAGGTGACGAGCATATCTTCGCAGCCTAACCTCCGGATGATCGGCAAGTTCTTCATATCCCATCGAGGTCGGCAGTTCCTCGTAATCCGGTAACTTGGACGTGGAGGCATAGATCCAGGGTGTTGCGTCGATGACGACCTCTGTTACGGCTTTTGCGCGGGATGGGTCTTCAATGAAGGATTGTAGAAGCGAGTAGAGACGCTTGGTGTCTTCCTCTGAGCTGATTTGTACGCGTGAGTAGTTTGGGGGAGTATATATAGATCTGCACGCGAAGACGCGCGTTGGAATGGCATGTTGAGGGAATTGGAGAAATCGATGACTAAGAAGCGGTCGGCAATTTGACCATCTTGAGCGGGCGCATTTGGATATCCTCTGGGTAAGCATTTTTGCTTTTGGGGCGGTGAGATCAGCTGTTAATATTCTCAGTCAACAGGTGGTGAGCAGGACAAGTAAGATAGTGGTGTTGTCGGTATCGATTATCTTGATAAGATAAGGAGGGTATGGTTCTACTTGTAGCTCCTCCTCGAGGAGTAAGAAAACATCAATCATCACTATAGGGTATTAAAATAAATTTGGTAACTAGCTTATACTAAGTTGATTTAGGTTTTATCACTATTTAGGACTTAGATTATAATTAAGGCCAGAGTTGGGATCTGTCTCTCCATCGATACTACACGGTTGAGTCCCAAACACCAGATCTATCAGTCAACCAAAATGTCCTTCAAACCGCCCATCATTGCAATGAGCTTCTCCTTAGCCAGTTCTTTATTAACCTTATTAATTCTGCCCTCAATTTCACTTCGACTCCTCGACAACTGCTTTGCGACTTCTTTCCACGACAACTCGTCCTTCGAGTCAACTGCCTCGAGCTTGAGATCGAAACCAGCCTCTCGACCCTCTGTCAATCGCACACTCTTCAGTCTCCCATTGTGCTTACGAACCTTTCCGCCGATTATCACAGTCTCAACCTCTCTTACGCCTGCATGGCGCACGATAGCAGTTAATGGGTCGTGATCAGCTGCACAGCTGATTGAAGGAGAAGTCGTGTCGAAGATAACCAAGTCCGCCAACTTGCCCACTGCAATAGATCCAATGTCTTTATCCATGTTTATCGCACGAGCTGCTTTGATAGTAGCCAGATTGAACGCTTTTTGCACCGTAGCCCGCATCTTCTTGGGATAGCGACCTTGTGCAAAAGTCGTCGAGTTCTGCATTCCTCGATCACTGGCTAGTGCTATCTGCATCTGATGCATCATGCTGACTGGTCCGCAGGAGTGGCAATCAGCCCCGAGGCACATCAATGGGAGATCTTCCCGAAAAGCCACTGGGTCTGCGCCTGATGCCATGAAGATCTCGGCGTCGGGGGTTGAGACGATGTAAGTTCCGGCTTCAGTGAGCAGAGATGCTTGTTCTGGTGTTGTTCCGTTGCCGTGAGTGAGGAGTATATCGGGGCCGAGAAGACCGCAGGCGTGTAGTTGCTCCGGCACTCGAGACTGCCCTATGTATCTACGTCAGCTTTATATACAAAGCAGAAAGAATTCAGGCAACACTTACCCTTCGAAACTGGCCAGTGTCTGTAGTGGCTCACAATAAGCTTCACTCCAGCCTCTTTCACATGCGTAAGTGTCTCAGCAATTACATTCTCAGGCAAGAAGTGACTGTCGAAGAAGAAACCCAACTGCACTCTCCTGTCATCTCCAAACGGAGCGTTTGCAGCAAGATAATCCATCTGAGGCAGCAGCCAATCGGGTTGAGGAGAACGATCAAGCTCAAACGAAGACTCTGTCCATTCTGTAGCGCGTAATGGCATGACGCCATGGCAGAATATGGACCTTATTCCAGATACCAGGGTCGCACTCAGTGTAGCTGTGCCGTGTTCGGGGCTGGACGCGCCGTGTGCATTGTCTACGACGCATGTTGTTCCAGCGTCGAGTGCTTCAAGGCACCCAGCTAGTTGACCCCAGAAGAAATCTTGCGGTTCAAAGTTGAAGCTTTGGAAGTTCGCTGATGGTATATAAGCGGTCTAACCATGGTCTTTTGGGAGGGGTACTGACCTTCAAGCATGTAGTCCAGCATTGTAGAGTCGCCCAGTCTCCCTTTCAATTGGCTCTGCCAAACATGATGATGGGCATTGATGAACCCAGGAGCGATAATTTTCCCATCGTAGTCAATTATTGAGGCATTTACGGGTTCAATACTATGCCCGATCTTGATGATGCGATCATCCTCAATCAAAGATGTCGGTGTTTCTAAGGACGATGACATTGTCTTGCGCATCGTGCTGCAACACGGTACCGTTTTGAAGGAGAAGTCTAGAAGCCATGGTAATATCCATACATTTAATCAATGCCAAGAACAATTGTCAATGTGAATGTCGTGCACGCTGACTATTATACGTTATTAAAAGTTCGGTCATCGGTGCATTCAGTGGATATAGCTCGGCACTAAGGTAATCTCAGGTGAAGCTCGGTGAATTTTGTTATCGGATAAGAGCAAAATTCGGGTCCGTAGTTCGGTGATATCGGTGGGTGACGTACGTCTTACCCTGCACGAAGAGTAAAAACATAAAATCGGAGGCACTTTGCACCGCTTGCAACGTCAATTGCAAGTGAACCTGGGAGAACAGTCACGAGCTTATTTACGTATCATGGTGATTGAATTTGCCTACCGACAATGTCATTGTTGTGAAGTGTGCACGCCTAACGTCTGAATTATCAATGCATTGACCTCATTCTCATCAGAACTTGCACCAAAGTCATAGCTTCAATCAGGAAGTACAACAACATGATTAAGCAACGGACACGCCATGCTACTCTGTAAGATCTGCTTTATGAAACAATTATCTCTACTATTCAACTATCATATGTAACATACTGTCGTTACTGTTCAGCTGAGAACTGCATCGAAGCCACATTCCACGGAGGGATGAACAATTATCCATGCGCCACTTAGTTCTCGTTGTGGCGGTCATACCGAATTCACTTTCATTGGCCCAAGCTCCATCCTACACCCATAACAAACGTGGCACCCAATGAATCGCCAGCAATTCGATACCGGAGCGACACCTGCGTCTCTGTCCAATCGGGCAATGCCGTTGCATGCAGCCAGCAGCACGTTTCCAGCTCGTTGATCAGATCTGGATCATGATCTATCTCGCAAGTGGTGAGCTCACTCTCCCCTCCTCTCCTCTCCCCCCCACGGATCAAACCGTATCAAGCCATCGTCAAAACGGCATGGCTCACTACCAATCTCGCAACCCTCACGTGTCGGCCAAGCCCGGTAACAAATCAAACCGGCACTTGATTTTAGTCACTAGACAGAAACAGGTTAATCAACTGACCTTGACTCAAGACTAGAAGCATTGGAAGCTTTTTCGAAGCCCATCTAAACGAAAAATGGACTAGGTCGTATTTTACGTCAATGGTAAGCAGAGCAGCAGGTCACGCCCGGAGTCTTTACTCCAAATTCTGCTTGTCAGCGCGCCAAGACCCCATGGGCAGAAATGATGAGACGGAGTGGCTTGGATCTATCCTACGGGATGTTGAAATAGCCGACCAAATGAAATGAAATGAAAATGAATTTCAGGGTGAGAGTGCCCCCTCCCTCGTTCCCCCCAGGCCCCCAGCTTCTCAACTTCCCTTAGGCCGGTATTCCCCAGTCTCCCCCTTCTGCCCAATTCAGCTCATGCGGGATATTTTCATCCAACGCGTGTTTCCTTTCAATGAGTGACAGCTTCGCGTTGGGGGAGCTTGGACCTAATGCGCACCGAACGGGCCGGTTACGAAGCGATCTTGTGGCGTTCGAGTCAGTCTAGCTCTCGACAATTTCGTATGATGCCTAACAGCCGAGAAACCTAAAACCTAGAGATCCAGGGAGATAACCCTGCTGGATGGCATGCACACACGTCAAGAAAGCAACTCAATTGAGTGACCTAACAGGCTACAGCCCTCATCAAACTTACCGTTTCATTGGGAGACGAATCATCTCATTCTGACTTATCCAACATAAACTTGCTTGACCAATGACACGGTGAACCACGACACACATTTGCAGAAACACCAAGGCCAAACGAGACAAGCATCATCAGCCTTGCTCTGCTAAATCAGGTTGATAACGCCGATGCCGGTCGATAGCGCGGTCTTGGTACGAAATTAAAGGCCCGAATACTGCAAAGCCTCGCTAACCCGAGTGAGCGCATTTGGAGGAGCTTCCCACGCGCTGCCCAGCTCTCCCACGCATCTAGACCTATCATCACAGGCCCGGGAGATCGACTGCTTGGCAGTCACTAAGCTTATTCAAGAGAGGTCTCACGACGGGCGTATTGTCGGTCCGATCCCCACCATCTCTCCACAACGGCTCCAACGCTCTAAGCCCGTTGAAGCTACGCTTCTCCCTTGGCGTTGGAGACCGAGCACATGAGTGGTTGAAGAGCGATGGACCCCTTGGTAGCTTGTTTTTATGGTTCTTCCCCAGACCGGTCTGGATTGCACCGCACGGCTTAGGCGATGCCGCGGGATGAGGAATTTTCGCACAGGTCGGGGTCATGGAGAAGTGGACCGTCACCCATTTCCTTCACGCGGAGTAGAGTTTCCCACCTCCACATCTCCAAGTTTTCTGCGTCTGGGGGAATTGCGTTGGGGAAGTGGGACATGTAGCTTGAGTTTATCGCGCCGACACTGGGGACTCCGCAGGCTAAGCTACTCGTACTTGAGCAAGGGAAAAAAAAAGCTACTCTACTGGAGACAGAGCTAGCTGCTGTTGTGGACAAGTCTGGGGGCGACGAGATTGGTATAAAGAAGACCATCAACCACCGCGAATATCTCCATTCTCATCATCACTCTCATCTTCTCTCATCTGATAGACAAGAACATCTTTTCTTCTTCTCTTATCAACACCCATATCCCATCACAATGGCAGGCGGTGCTATCCCCACAGCGGCTCCCCAGCTCGCAGGCGGCTACCTGACTGGTCGCGCCCTCATCTTCCCCCTCTCCCTCGTCATCTCCCTCTTCTTCCTCTGGGGTTTCTCCTACGGTCTTCTCGATGTCCTCAACAAGCACTTCCAAACCGTCCTCGGTATCACAAAGCTCGAGTCCACTGGCCTGCAGGTCATGTACTTTGGTGGCGGTTACCTCCTCTTCTCTCCTGTCGCTGCTGAGGTTCTCAAGCGCCGCGGTTACAAGCTCACTATCCTGATGGGTCTCACTCTCTACTCTCTCGGTGCTGTTCTGTTCTGGCCTGTCGCCAAGTCTGCTGATAGCAACGCCAACGGTCGCGCTGTCTTTGGTGGTTTCTGCGCCTGCACTCTCGTCATCGCTTGTGGTCTCGCTACTCTCGAAACTGCCGCCAACTCTTACGCTGTCGTCATCGGCGCTCCCGAGTCTGCCTCCGCTCGTCTCCAATTCTGCCAGTCTTGGAACGGTGTCGCTTCCTTCATCGGTCCCCTCATCGCCTCCAAATTCTTCTTCACCGGCGAGAACCAGAACAACCTCACCAACGTCCAGTATGTCTACCTCGCTGTCGCCTGTGCTGGCGCCGCCGTCGGTGTCCTCTTCTTCTTCGCCAAGCTTCCCGAGGTCAGCGAGGCTGTTCTTGAGGATGACCAGGCTGGCCACATCGTTCAGGGTTCCATCTGGAAGCAGTGGAACATGTGGTTCGCTTTCGGTGCTCAGTTCTGCTACGTCGGTGCCCAGGTCACCATTGCTACCTTCTTCATCAACTATGCCCACGAGAACGGTGACATCACCACTGCCAAGGGTAGCACCATGCTGAGCTATGCTCTCATCACCTTCACTGTCGGTCGATTCGTCGCTACTGGTCTTGCTGTCATCTTCAGCTCCGAGTTCATCATGGTTGTCTACTCTTGCTGTGCCATCGCCCTCACTGCCTACGTCAGCGCTGCTCCCCGTGGTATTGCCAGCGTCGGTATTCTCATTGCCATCTTCTTCTTCATGGCTCCTATGTACCCCACCATCTTCGCCATGGGTACCCGCAACCTCGGCCACCACACTCGACGTGCTGCTGGTATCCTTGTCATGGGTGTTTCCGGCGGAGTAAGTTGATCAATCCTATTCCATTTGAACGTAACTAACAAATCTTAGGCTGTTTTCCCACCTGTACAGGGCGCAATCGCTGATGCCAAGGGCACTCGAATCTCCTACATCGTCCCTACTATCGGCTTCGTCTACGTCCTCGGCTACGTCGCTGTCAACTGGGTTCGCGGCGGAATCACATTCCTGGCTCCCAAGGCTGAGGAGTCAACTGTCGATGAGATCACCTACGATAACGAGAAGAACGATGTCATCGTTGAGCAGCGCGAGAAGAAGCACAACGAGATGGCTTAATTGGATCGGATCAAGATGGATGAATATAATAGAGGCGTTCTAGATGGACCTTTCACGATAGATGCCTGGCGCAAAGATACACTATGAGAATCAGAATTTAATGTTTTATGACCAGATACCCAGAAGACTTGATTTCATGAGACCAATGTGCAATGTTTTTTATCGAAACGTCTGCCAGTCTGGTGAAGCTTCGTGATATTTGGACTTCGCATTAGTCATGAGTGTGGGTACCAGGCCGCGACATGACTCGTGCCCCACAGAAGTGGAGAAAGGACCCCCATGGCTAACCAATCACCTCAAACCTAATGCGATTGGTGAAGGTCGAGATGCAACTCCAATATCCAAACGGTTACATGACTTGATGACTTGTTCTACAGGCCCAGTCGCTGTAGAGGTGAACAAATCTATGGATAGATGCTTTGAATCAGCAATGGTTGCTGCAGTGAAGCCTACTCGATATGATAATCCGAGTGAGGGTAAGCATGCGCAATATGCCGCACAGCATTGATAAGTAAAACGCGTCAGTCAAATTTCCGCCGTCATGAGAACGATACGCACCAAGACTGAGCACCTATTTAATACTTGGTATATAATTAATGTGAGATAACCTTCCTAACAAGCCTGTTCGTTTGCGGGACTGCCTCGTCACCAGTCTCTGTTGTATGCATGCATCCAACCCGTACCTCGTCCTAAGATGTGAAGAGTTTAGACGATATGATAATATCTTAGGATATTTTATGATGAGTCTAGTATAGTCTTTGACTAGTTAATTTTTTACACCTTGTCTGGCTTGTGTTCTGGTTGAATTTATTATTCTATGGCTGAGATACTGCACACAAGCGAACGACAGGTGATGAGATCTCATTAGTGCCTCCAAAGGAACCCCGCGTCCATCGTACAATCAAGAACACTGTTGGACCTGACATTTGCCTACCGCGGATCGTCAACGATGAAGCTCTGGAAATGCTGCGTGCCTTTAAGTACCGTTCTAGATGGAGGTACCTGACTGGAGTGAGAATTCCAACGATAAGATCCTGGTAACGGATGACATTTCGAGTTTGCTGGCAATGGACCTAGACTTGAAGCAGACCGTGGAGAGTATAAATGGCGGTGATTTTGTCCTGGGGTTGAAGTCATATTCAGAGATCCTTGTGGAACAGGAGAGATTGCACAGTTTATGGGAAGAGATATCAGTCTCATATGAAGATGCAAAGAGCGAGAAACTGGTGTAGTTGAAAGGGCATAAATGATAGAGATAGAGAGATGAATTGAGCTTCGGAGATTGCTGGTCTAGCTTAGCATAGTAGCTGGTGTAAGCGTAAGAATGGTGAGAATAAATGATAATACGTACCGTGGAGATGCCAAGAAATGAATAATAGACTTCGTTTTTTTTTAAGTGGAAGAAAAACTAAATTTAGGAGAGAAATTATAATCCTACTATTAGCATAACTTCGTGTTAAATAAAATACATATAACTGAAAACTTTCATTGAGTTATTTCATTTTACTTTATGCCCGACCGTAAGTCCAACCTGGACATGGCATTGAGGGCACTCGGCCACGACAATCTCCCCTACTGCTCCAGCGAAAACCTCGTTGGTTGAGATTACATATTGGCCTGTGATAGGTACTTACTGTGTGTTACTTTTATGCCTGTATTTGTTAGTCGAGAAGAGGCGGCCGCTCCCTGTTCCACTGGGGTTGATACGACTGTGAAGGTCAGCAGTCACATTCCATTCAAGCATAAGCGTTGGGAATATCACCAGGTCATTCCAAAATTGGCATTAAGGCAGCCACAATGTCTTATCACAAGTAAACTCTGTGGATAAGGGTTACATTTACTTCATAAAAAAGTTAAAAAGTCTCCAAAACCGTCACTTAGACCGCCAGATGATATGTTATTGGCACGCTTTATGAGAAACACCAGGCCTGGACCAATATTATGAACTGACCCAGGTGAAACTAAGCTGGATTTGGTCAGTTTCTTGGCTGTGTAAGAGATAAAGCTATTGGAGACAACATGCCACTTTAGAATTTAGAGAATTCAGGATAAACTTTATAACGGTTCTAAATAGTATAAATACTCCTCTCTTAATACTGTAATTTATCTTCATTTCACCAGTATACTATTTCTGCTTATAATTACAACTCATCTAATATATACCAAACAGTAAGCACAACACACAAGACTGGAATTCCATACACTCGCTGACTCGAATGAGACTTTGCAGTGCCTTCACACGACCTTTATTTTATCAATGTTGAGATGCAAAATGCTCTGAGAATACCATTACCTATGGTATTCAACCCCTCTCTCCTAATATTAGGTCCCGGGGCTACGACGGTAATGTTTGGTAGAGTAAACGAGATTGCAATTCCGGGGGCGCCTATTGACATGGCCGGACCCTATATTTGTACAGGAGGCAGCATTTCGAGCGTTACCGGGCAGTGGTATGGTAAGTTTGTTAGATCATCGTTCTATGCCTGCGGCTTTTACTCACATGATTCTCGTCTAAAGGTCCCGATGAAGTTCCTGGTGGTTACGAGATTAGATTCAATGTCCTTGGGCCTCGTCTCTCCCTCGAGGAAGGAGAAGAAGCTCCCTTGGACAGCACTGAGGTTGGATCCGAGATAACATGCACAAGTGTTAACTTCGATAAACTTTCCTTGGAAGAACTTAAATGTGCCGAGGAAAAACTCAGCAAGGCCAAGTCCGGCAATGAAAATGACGAAGAGGTAATTTACCTTGCATTCTAAGATAAAGTATGGTTTATTAACAAAATCTTTAGGCCTTAAAGCTTATCAAGATCTGGCAAACTCAGGTCTCGGATGCTCGAAAGAAGTATGAGTAAAATGACACGTGGTCATGATGATGAGCCGCTGAGCGGTGAAAGATAGTTGCGCTACACCTGTCAGTAATAAGGAATGCAGTCCAGTCAAGTCAAAGTCGCGACAGCCAAGAGTCCTGCAACGCTGTGCGTTATAATTACTCATGGAGTATTGGTATAAGCAAGTCTTTAGAGACATGAACTGAGGTTGTTTAGGAAACAGTGGCCTGTTATCTTAAGATAAGTACTTTTCTTACTGATATGACGTTCTGGGAGCTGTGACCGAGAATCTGGACTCAACCCTTTAATGCGAGCCTGCTGTGCTTACTTCGTAAATGCTGTTCTAATGACAGCAGGAATAGCAAGATGGTTCCTGATGTGATGCGAGAGTTTGATAAGCGTACAGTAATGCATCAAATTCCAGCGGTGCTATCATTTGAGGTATGAAACAGCTGTGTCTACCTAGCAAATGTTCATCTAGTAGCAGTATGAATGAGAGATGATATCTGGCAGGACATGAGATCCGAATGAGTCTAGAATGATATATGGAAGTATAGGGTTGCAATGATTTCAGGTAGTGAAGTTACCCGGTGTTACTCAAATGACAGAAATTTACAAAGTAATTGGTGAAAAAGTTCACCGTCGCAAGTATTGCCCCATTCTAGGGTATCTGATTGACTGCATTATACTACCTGATCAAGGCATTTCTATCTTTAAATCTCAACTAGTCATAGTGTGAAGCCCTGCACCGGTTAGATTGTTGAGACTTGCACCTTCTTTACCACATCGCTTGCAACGATATCCTCCAGCTTCAATCGACACTTATTCCCGTAGCCCAAGCGTTCATTCCAGACGTGATCATGATATGGGCTGGTGACGCAGTGAAGGGTCGGTCGGCAACGTATAATTGGCGTATCTTCACTGTGCCCATGGTGTGGCCCACCAGTCCTGTCACATCCCCTCCTCAGTCCACGTGCGCTGGAGTCTTACATTGAGGGACGTAAAACTTTACACTCTTCGGTTAAGGTTGACGATTTCTTCATTGAAATGGTTTTATGATGTGGACAAGACAGCTCCAGCAATTTGGTATTACTATAAAAACATAATCGAGCAAGAAAAAAATCCTAAAAACGCTAACTAAATGACAGGACGTCGAGCAATACGCCGACAGACGATAAAGAACAAGTTGCATGACAGAGAAATTGGGGGAAAGCGAGGCGCAGGCTGGAGAGGCTGCTATGTCGACAGGGGACCACCTGCTCAGGCTTTGCTGAAGGGACTGCTCATCGTGGAAACACCATTCTTGGGCTTAGGCAGCATAGGAAGGAGAGTCTGAACCCAGCCCACAATCTGAGGCGCTTCGACAGAGATTCTACAAGTGTGCCGTTAGTCTCCAGGAGTAAACTTGCGAGTATTGCTTGAGCATCAACTTACCTGCAACCGGTGGCAGTGGACTCCATCTTAGTCTTTGACTTGGACTTGGAGGAACTGTGCGATCCCGAGACTGCAAAGGGGCCCCAGCCGACGGAGACGTTGGCCTGGGTAGACGAAGCTGAGACCGCACTCTCGAGCTTGGTGGTGTCTCCCGAGAACTGTTCTGAAAGTCAGAATCAAGACAGGATGCAGGGCTAAAACAGCAAGTGGTTGCTTACACTGAGTTCGATGTCGGCAGCAATGACAAATGCTGTTGGGTAAGAGGAGAACTGCTGATATTCACCTGTGAGGTTTTTCCCGTTGTCGAATGCGTCTCTCAAAACATCCTCTCCTGGAGAAATTTTGAATCTGCATCAATTCATCAATATTTGCCACCGCTGCAATGTATGGGCCGACTTACTCTCCAGAGTCGAGCTCAGCGTCGGCAAAAAGCTCAGCGTGAAGCCAAGGCCTTTCGATCTCGACAACCATGCAGCTCATGCTAACCTCAACATCGAGGTTAGACATGGATGTCATAGCCTCCCTGGAGGCTGTTAGTCATTGCGCTCAAACTGTGGGCCTGTAAAACTTACGCGCTGCTTTCTGTGTGACTTGCACTGGCCGATGCGCTCCACCAACCCCAACCAGCCTTGCCGCAGATGGAGGATGCGCTCTGGGATGTGGAAGTCTCGGAGTAGCTGCTCTTGCTTGACACCTTGCACGAAATCTGAACGACCCATTAGAAACTGTGTCGATATACGCCAACGTTTTCCTTTCTGGTAGTTATGACCAACCTTTGTCCAGGAATCGGGACCATCGTCGGCGGCATTGCGCCAGGTCTCCTCGTTGTCGAGATCGATGACATTGCCAACGCCTGGGTTCTTGAGACCTTTGGATCATGTCAGCGGACTGAACTCCAGAACGGCAGCACTTGACTTACTTGGGTTGGCTACAAGCTCATCTCCCGTCACAACAATGCCCTCGGCATTGACGACCGGCAACAACGGCGGTGCGCTGATCAAGGGAGCAGCCTCGGCCGCGCTCAATTGTTTCTTGAGCTCGCCGATATCTTCCTTGATCTGCTTGACCCGTGCGCCGATCCAGATCTTAGCCTTGTCCTTGTTCTGCTCCGTATTGTCACGGACTGATCTCTTGTTTCGATCCAAGCTGGCTTCATCATGCTTTTTCTGCTCGTCTGTCAAGTTCTTGAGGACATTTTCGGTGAGAGGGGAAGCACCGAATGTTTCCTTCAGCCAGTTGGTCCTGCTTGACTCATTCTCGTCCTTACCCCGGCTTTGAGCATTTTTGGAGTCCATGTCAGTGTAAACCTGGGCATAAGCTTCCTTAACCTTGTTGTTGTCGGCCGTCGACTCGCTGGACAACACTGGGAAGAAGGCGTTTTTCTCGATAGCCTGAAGCAACCGTTAGTTCTGGATTATACTACATTGGTATCTAGATGGTTGACTGACATCTGCAAGAGTTTCGTGCGAAACAAGGAGACCCTGCAAGCGACGAATTTCCGCACGGATCTCTGCCGGGTTGGGCTTGGCGTGATCCTTCTTCCAATTAAGGGTCTTCTTTGCAACCATGGTTGCCCTGCGCTCATGTTAGCCCTGGCGCTACTTGTCTATAAAAATAAGTGGAAGGAAAGGAGTGACTAGCATACCAGCTGATCGGCGTAAGTACAACGCCATTGTACTCACTGGACCCATCAGAAGCGATGACAGTGAGGTTTCTGTAGGCCTCCTTGCTGTTCTCAATACGCTTCATGCCCGAAGAGATGTCGACAATCCCAAAATGGAAATCTACCTAGATAACCCACTAACATCAGCATAGCTTCAACATGTAGTAAAGCCTTACCATGAACTTGTAACCATGGACTACCCAATCCATATACTTGGTCTGAATTGTGTTCTTGAATTCTCGTGCGTGCTCTTGAATCCATTCCATGTACTTCTCCTGAGAAGCCTTGACCTGGGCAGTCGTAGCGCCTTGCGGCGGTGCGAAGGTCTTCAAGGCATCAGCTTGGGCACTCTGGTACGCAGCTACTTCCTTTGCCCACGCTGACTGTTTCATGACATAGGTCTCAACCTTGGTCCGGCCGTTGCCACTGGGAGTGTCGTCTAGTGAAGTCAAATAGCCCATGGAATATTTGTACCGCTCTCGGATTGTTCTGAGGCGCTGATCGGTGATGTCTCCAGTCTCGTTGGATACAACACCAGAGACAGAGGCCTCAACAGGGACCAGGAGATCAAGAGTTGCGAGATAGCTTCGAGCAACAGACTTGCCCGTTTTGCCGGCCTATGATGTAGCGTCACTGGGTCAGTTGCTGGCCCTTCTCGAGGACCGCTTGGGAAGCTTACCGTATACTTTGATAAAGGTATCATGCCATCAACGAGTCGAGCCTCCTTGATCTGGATATCCAAAGGTGGTTTGACATGCCTCGAGACATTGTAGTAGTAGTCCCTAGAATTGTGGTTAGCACAGCTGTCTTGAATGTGGTGGTGTGCGAATTTACTCACTTCCAATCAATTACAGTACCAGGTAGCGATACAGTAAGAACTTGGTTGCTGGCAACGGGAATGGAGGACGCGATGGCCCCTCGAACGGTCTACATCGATCAGCCTACCATCAAGAAGTTACACAAGAAGAGGTACTTACCTCAGAAGCGTTGGTCATGGCCGCCAAGACCTTCTTGGCCTGGCTCTCGGGTGACGGCAAGTCCGACATGTTGCCTGTGATGGAGGTAATTGATAATTGAAAGTGGTGAAGATGAATGATTTGGGTTGAGAATATGTGAGTAGTGCTTGGGACCTGATTCAAAAAGAAAGACAGGCCATGACGACCGCGATGTCGTCTGCCTTTATAGCGCAACAGGAGTTCTCCTCCTACGTATCCCATAGATAGTCTTCAGGCTTGGAACTATCTTGCCCCGAAATGAGATGTCTAGGAACCCTAATCATTGCCTGAGCCTGTTTTCGTGATTGGCGTGCGGTGGCCCCTGAATCCTGATTGCCTGGAGAAGTTCTTCTTTTGACACGCCAACCATGCTCGTGACGTCCTCCGGATCATCTCTACATCGAGACTCATCATCACTGTGGCTGAGTTCAATAGATCGCAAATATGTGATAGAACGGTCTCGGTCGCAGTGAAGCCCCTGTTAGATACCAGTCTGGGAGGGGACGAAAGCTCTGTCATCCATGCCCCAAATGACCTGCCTTGACCGAAAAAGAGATAAGTCACCTAAATCAGGAATGCCTTTGCGAAGTGTGTCGGCTTGACTGACTGAAGGCCCCCAACACTGAGTATTCTATGGACCTAAGTGGCTGGCTGCGTGTGCCATGACTTGATCCCAAGAGGGGAATGATCTGGCCATATTTGTGGGCGCCAAAGCATAGATTTCCCAGTTTGGGAATTTTTCAGGTTGAAGGGTAGTTCATCTCTCCTAGGCAGTTCGTTCGCCGGTGAACAATCTCGTCTTGGACGTAGGTGATGAGTGACCACCGGAATCCATGACCTGTTTTGGCCTTTTCTGGTTTGGTCATGACACGAGTGTGTCGTCTGATTGGTTCACAGCGCAGATCTGTGACCAGACTATAGCGTTGAGATAGAACGGAATTGTCTCAGACGAGTCACATATCTGAGTGGTGTGCATATTAAGGTGCTCATGGTGTCTAGAGTGGAAGCCTGGGGGTGAAATGCTTTGGAGGCCAAGGTCTATGTTCGTGGGGCTGACCAAAATTGTATTCTGCTCCATAAAAGCGATACTAGGGATACTATGTGGCTAGCTGAAGCCAGCTTTATGCCATAGTAATTAGTTAGCCATTATGGTTCAATGTACAAGTTATTATCCAGATGTGTTGCAATTAAGACTTATAGCAGAGAGCTTAAATCAGCCGAGAGAACTTAGAGAGCCAAAATCAGCAGATAAAAATGAGTGGCTAGCTGAAGCACTGGCGCCTAGCTACATATGCTAGGGGCTTAATATCAATTTGGTAAGTGCACCAAAGTGTGATATGGTTAAGGCGTCCATATCACATTTTCTAGGTGTGATTTTGAGAGTCTTGCCCCACTCCTGGTTCTTTCTCTGGATTAAGCTAGAGAGTTCAGTCTAGGCTAGGATCAAGTCTCCCAATACTGCTGCTCCCCTAAGAAGCCGACTTCCGAGTTATGGATACTTTCGACTTGAACACGTGTCTTGGATTGCCGAAGGGTGAACCGAGAAGGTTATGCCGGAATCGGATGAGAATGGATCATTATTTTTGAGAGATAGATACCAAATACATTTCCCTGTTTGTTGCCTGCAATAATAGCTCATGAATATAGTTTCATTTGTGCTAGCCGCGCCACCATGACAGCCCAGCAGTGCCAATGTTGTCACGGCCGACTGCTGTGTGCTTGGGTCAAATAAAGTGTTTCTCTCTTTCCAGTAATATATTTCTGGTCGACAGACAATAGTGTTTGCAAATTTGGTAAACTATGTTCCAGAGCCGTTCGAACATGCATTGATTATAAACATGGAAAGACTCGACGTCTTTGGATACCGTTGTATGGCCAGTCTCATGACAAGCCTGTTCATTATTACTTGAAGACGGGGCCTTTTGGCAGGAAGCTTGCTTCACTTCGCTTAGAGAAGCATAGGATATCTTGGAGTAATTCCCTCGCTTCCGAACGAACTCTTCCGTGTTGTCCCTTTGTCCATACCAATGATAACATGGATCGTGATACACCAGCCTGGTCTACACCCACAGGCTTGGTATGTCTCGGGAATGTGCCCTTCCGGTTGTTGATGTCTCTTAGAGCGTGCCAAGGAAACCCGATATGGGCTCATGCGCTCCATTTTGGGAAAGCTCTATGCAAGTCTTCGGATGTGATGAACAAACTGACCTTCTGGGGACATATCGCCCCTCGATTGTGGCTGGCTGTGATGCCACTTTCTGCCTTCTTATGGAGAGTGATCGTTCCATGTTCAAGTGGACGTCGCCTAAATTTGCCCATCTTGGCCTCCCACGACTCAGAAGAGAAGTCATAGGGCAGGCAAGGCTACTCTCACCTCCCTCTTCTCATCCATAGCTATCCCGTTCCTAAGACGTGGAGAACATTTCTGCTTTGGCGGCCCTTGATATGAGACTTCAATCTTTCGCACCGTCTATGTTGAATGCGCGTCATCCCTTTGAGCTCGCGGGATTCTGTGTAGTTGAGGAGAGGGCGCCGATGTCGACCAAA
The DNA here is from genome assembly GCA_017165645.1 of Fusarium sacchari. NCBI lineage: Eukaryota > Fungi > Ascomycota > Sordariomycetes > Hypocreales > Nectriaceae > Fusarium > Fusarium sacchari. Next base: position 543,762 of record JADANP010000016.1, read on the forward strand.
TATCCAGTCGCGTAGAGCACATCGCTGTGCCGAATACTGTCGGGACTTGTTGTACTAGAAGTGACGAGTGCCTACACCACTTCCGGTGCATCGGCATCTCCTTGCAGCAATTGACTTATTTCATGCTAGGTGCCAAGAGATTGGCAGCGATGCCAAACGAGGTTCGCATTGGCATGTTGGACCTTCCGTATAAACAGGACTGCATGATGGCGAGCTGAATTGACCAGTTTGGAGAGCTCAATCTACGTGGTCCTAAATTGGAACTGTCTAGCGAGGAGGCAAGGGTCCCTGGTGGTGGTTGTGGCTGGCTGAAGTGTTATTTTGAGTTGATAAACCCCACAGCCGATGGTTCACATAGCATGCCTCACATGCCTCACACGTGGCTGGCTGAAGGACCTTGTCAAACGGGCAATAATATGTGACAGCATGCTGTGGCGTACATCTCAATTCTTCAAGGCCAATAGATCTCCTGCAACTCATTGTCTTGGACGTTGATCTAGCCCTTAATCCCCTGTTCAGCAGACCGCAGACCATGCTTGAGTGGCGTACTCGAGCTTGCCGTATACAATTAGACGGCTAATATTAGAATGGTGTGTGGAGTAGTTGCCCAAAGTTTTGTGATTTTGCGAGGTGACAAGGCCATCTTCCAGTCAGCCGAAACAGGTCAAAGTGATCAGTCAGATCGCCCATGGGTAAAACCGGCCCGTAAGGGCTTGCGCGGGGAACAGGCTCCGGCACCCGCTTGATACAGTGAGGGTAGTAGCTGTCATGCGTTCACCATAGCAAGTGCGCACTATGGGGTGTAGGTAGCCCACGAATCTTGGAATGCCTGCCGGCAATCGAGTTCCTGGTTGCTTGTTAATCGAGTCCGCTACGTAAACAATGTTGGCCTATCGGTCGTTGTCCGGATACGGCAAGGCCAACCCTAGCCAGCTCGGCGATGAGCACACGTGGATCAAGGTAGCGAAGGCTGAACTCCGTAATCAAAATCAGAGTGAATAGATGAGACCCGCAAACGAGGTGCGTGAGCTATAAAGTCGGGGACTCCTTTCGCCCTTCAATGTCCCGTTCATCTGAACTGCATCGACCTTCATCCTTTCACTTCATCCATGCGATTCCTATCCATACTTTAACATTCTTACCAATTCCAATCTTCTACTTTCATTCCAAATCACTTAGCACAATGATGGCAATAGAAGCCACGGGCGCACAGGTAGTCATGAGCGACCCCACTTGGAATTTGGCCATCGATTACATCGACAAGAACAAAGAGAAAAGTACAAGTGAAGCCGTCTCCAACGGCATCTGGAACGAAATACTTCAGAGAAACTTCCCTTTTCCAAAGTTTATGATCGCTCCGGAACAAAGACAGACCACAGGCAAGCGCCCTGACTTCACAATATTTTACGTGGATGCCAAAAATCAAGAATGGCATCCCGTCTTCACTTTTGAAGGCAAAGCTCCTTACCATAAGGAGAAGACATTCAAGATGGAAAAAGGGAAAGCCCAAGCCGCTGGTTACGTCACAGGCCTATCATGGTCCAACCAAGAAGAGATCGACAATAAGAAGCAAGTTACGTATGGGATGTTTGCTTGCGGCAAGAGCTTCTCGATCCTAGAATATAACGTCGAGGATAAAGAGGCCAGTGTAATCATGGAGTCGACTATCGATACTGCCGCAAAGGAGTTTGATGCCTTCTGCCAGGAACGCGCCAAGTCATTCTGAGCTGGATCGTGTTCTGTCAAAACAGTCTTTATGTGAATATCTCGTCGCCTGCAATCCAGCAGAAGCTGAGTGGGTTTCCATGAAGGATCCCAGCTAGAATGCGTCTTATATAAGTAGTAGTCTGTTGGGACGAAGCCACCGAATCATTCAACATGGTTGGTGACAGAAGAGAGAATTATGTGGAGGAATTTCTTATCAATCGTGGTTGACTTCTGTTTCTTATTTCGTAAGTTGATTGTCAATTCAATTGTTGAACATTCCGCCTTCTGCGCAGTTATGGGTTTGCTGAAAAGCACTTGACACCAGTAAATTGATGCACTCTCTGTAACATACTATACATGTTGAGGTTATCTTGCGATTTGTGATCATGGATATGATCTTGATGGTAGCGAGTTACTTGTTTTCGAGAGGTTATTCATCTTATTGCTCGTGTGCCCTATGTATGTCGTGGTCAATCCGAGTCACTTCCTGTCTTTCTGGCCTGGCTAGGCCTGGCCGGTGAATGTACTTCTCCAATACTTTTCAACGTCCCTTGAGAGGCTAAGGAGGCTGTGAAAGAGTTGTCAGCGCGTCAGTTTTGACCAATCAGTGCATGCACCCTGCGGAGAAGCTGGTGTTCCCGCCTCTGCTCGTTTTCGCGTGAGGTTGTTCGCCATGGTGGTGACCTACGTACTCTAGTACAATATAACACGCGCCAACTTTTCCTCGACCTGGGAGCTTGCTGGGATTTTCAATCAAACCGTTAAAAATGGCAGCAAGTCGCTAGGAACTACAGCACCATTGCTACAGATATAGTGATAGTCTGGGAGGACGGGTCCTGGAAGCCCCGGGAGCATCGTCATCAATGCGACTCAAGTGGCACTGCGTCCACATATAACAACCATCTACTGTGCTGTGCTGAAAAAGCGTGGCCAAGTAGTCGCTCTCCGGGAGGGCTACGGCAGCAGTGAAATGGCGCTGACGATGTCTTTTAGCTTCATAAAGTTTGAAACTGCTACTATATCAACTAAACAGGCCTACTAAGACTTGCACCTTCTCTGCCACAACCTTTGCAGCGATACCCTTCAGCCTCAACTGGCACTTTGTCCCGCGGGCCAGTGCAGGGGCAGTACCCAAAAGACGGAGCTTGAACGCAGTAGTGTAAAAGCTCTTTCAAGAAATCAGGACACTCGATAAGTAGCTCGTCAAAAGCCTCTCGAATATCGGATTGACCCCCGGCACCACGTAGCTTGTTTCTGGCAAACTCCAATGCCGGGTCACGGAGACCTCTTGAGCTATCGGGAGTCATGGTGTAGACGAATGGGATTGAATTGAGAAACTCGTCGAGTTCCAGGCTCTCGTCCAGGGACCATGAGTATTTTCGAGCAGATAGATCTCTGAGCCCTTTAATGTCGTACTCATCTCCCAGAGCATACATTATAGCATGAGTTGAGAGAGCCCCGGAATTGGACACAGGGTTGGTCTCTTCGGCTTCTTCGGGTTCGTTCACGTCGATAGAATAATCGCCCGTATACAGATAGTCGACCATAAGCTGTATCATATCAGGCTGGTGTGATTTCAAGTCATATGTACCGGAAAATGCTTCCTAGAAGTCTGTCAGAATGACAGTCAGGTGTTCATGTTGTATCGAATCTCCGTACCTTGAACTGACCAGCACATGCTGCACGAAAGACTGGAGATTGGCTGCAAATGATGATCTTGTGAACCTTGATATCTCGGCCGTCACATGCCAGTGTAAAATCGGTAAATTCGCCAGACTCGCGGGCTCTGTTGGCTTCGTCAATTAAGATCTCAGACTTAACAGCAGGTGATCGTACTGCACTATCCGTGCTCTGGTATCTTCATAATCCATGATGGCTGACGACAGTTGACCTGAACCGAACCACCAACAGCGAAGACACAACAAGAGAATAGGAAGAGAAATTGACCGCCAGTGAGAATTTGGCGGCTCATTCCTTTTAATAGCAAACAATGACGAGGTGCCTGATTCATGCGTGGCCTCATGATCCCGAATTCGTGGTACTTGAGGCTGGATCTGGTTAGTTATCAGATCTAGCGTTGTATCTTGGCGCCACTGGCAACAAGGTTTGCAACCATGACATCTGTCACAGCCACAAGCCACATCTATTATGTCGGTGGCCCGAAATGTTGCTTTGAAGTTTTATTAGTAACTGACCGTAGAGTGATGAAATCCCACTTGTTCTCTATACAAGCATGAGCGCTTGTGTACTGCTCTTGTTGGTAACCTACATAATGCAACTGCATGTCGCATTAAATATGTGATTCAAGGCTAGGCAACTCTCTGAGATCCTCGATTTCTGGAAATTCTCGCTAGAGCATAAGGAAATGCCAATGCAGTGTCTAGGGAATATAGACCTCTTCCATGTCTTCATCATCGGTATCATTGTCCTGCTGCCGCTCCCGGTCTCGAGCCTCCAGCTCCTCCAAGATACGGCAATTATGACACATGTCGATAGACACTTCCTCTTCATTGACCTCAACTCCATAGCATGGCTCTTCAGTGTTATCATCAATCTGGGTCAAAGGGCCTCGTCCCCGCCGACCACATGGTGTGACGGGTCCATAGCTACCAACGCTGGTGCCACTGCATCTGTCGCAGACTTCGACTGTCTTCGTCTGGTAACACATTCTGTGATGCCTTTGATACATATTAGCATCTAAGAATGGGTAGGAAAAGAGGCATACCCTAGGCCTGGAATGTAAGGGCTGGAGATAATAGACGGGACTGGGGAGAGTTGAACCAGAATGGAGTATGAGAAGAATGAAAAGTAGAAAACAGGATGGCTATATAGTATTGACCTATGCGCGAGATATGCGCGAGACACCCGGTATAGAATAGCTCAATTGATCGAGACCAAGTGCTTTTCACAAGGGTCATCCAATGCAAAGAAGACACGCGCTGTTATTTCAAGCCCTGTACATAAACGGCTTGAATATGCGTCGATCATACTGAGAAAAACGGTACAGCTGCAAGAAATATTGAATGTGGCGCTTGCACCTTCGCCCGGCCAGATAGACAGCCTGATTTGACAATGTGACATGTGTCTCAAAGTGCAGGATACTCGCATTCTTGCGACCAACCAGATCTTGCCGACATCACACAAGTGAGCATGATGTTACATTATGCACCAAAGACACCACATTGACTAAGATTTCTCGTTCTGAATGGCTACAGAGTCATTGTCTGATAGCGTGGATAGTGCTGCATCAAATGCAAACCATTGCAGGCCAGTCCACCTTGGTGTTCACAATTGTGGCAACAATAACAGATAGAGGCCAGACATGTGATTTATACGTATATAGTGATTCTGTGATGCACCTAGAATCCAATGCGTGGAGTTTTCCCAGAGTGGTGACCGGACATCGATTATAAGAGGCAAAAAGACTCAATCAAGTATGCGTTGTATAATCTTAGGAGGCATTTTGATGATTTGTCGTAGGCACCCAGGCCTTTCTCCTTTCAGCGCGAGAACTTCTGTCACTAGGGTATACATTCCCGTAAATGGATACATAGCAGAAGAGCTTTAGTAGCAGGCAAAACTGGACAGAAGTGTCTTGCGACAATCAGCAGCATGTGAAAGAGGGAATAATTATTTCTCCGGTTCGTAATAAGGGTCTCACTGCATCAGCTCGGATTACTAACTCAATGTCCCAGCGCGACCTAGCATGTCGGGCTGTTCACTAATCAGCTAACTAACTACCGATGCATTCCCCGCCGCGAAGCCCGAAATGACCGCATTAACCGGAGCAATGCCCGCAGACTCCGCATTGTAATTGAGTTTTGGCAAGCCTCCCTACGCCCGCAGCCATGCTGAGATTGAAGCTGGACTCTCCAGTATTACTAAAGCCTCCGAGGAGAGAAGCAAATGGTTATCTAGAGCGGTTATGATGACCAACCACCAAATTGCACACAAGCTTTATAAAGGGACAACGTAATTGAGACTCTACACACGACTCCAGTTATCCAACTACATTCCCCATCACCATTGATCCCTCCAGCGAGCTCTATCAACAAGAGCAACCCTGGTCTGCACTGAACCCAATAATATATCCTTGCGAACGCCCCGTCATGTCCAACAAGCCGACAGCTCTGATTACTGGGTACGCTCCACTATGATTGGTATGACATGGAGATCAGGACTTACTAACATACACGTAGCTGCTCTGAGGGCGGAGCCGGGCATGCCCTCGCTCTAGAATTCGCAAGCAAAGGCTATCGAGTCTTTGCGACCGCTCGATCCACCAAGTCGCTTGCTGGCCTTCAAGAAAAAGGTATCGAGCTTCTGACACTTGACGTGACAAAGTCGGAGAGTATATCTGCTCTCAAGGACGAGATTACAAAGCGAACGGGAGGGAAATTGGATATCCTGTTTAATAATGCTGGAATGAGTGAGTCTACTGACTCATGTATTGACACGGATGCGTATTGACTCTTCCAGTGTACGAGGCCCCCGCCATCGAAGCCGACAAGGACCAAGTCCAGAACATGTTCAACACCAACGTCTTTGGCCTCTTCGACATGGTCCAGGCTTTCACTCCACTCCTCCTCGCATCAGTCGCCACGTCAAAAACGACGCCTACCATCATCAACACAGCCTCAATCGTAGCGCGTGTACCTTACTACTTCTCCGCACAGTACAACGCCACCAAAGCAGCAGTAGCCTCCTACTCCGACACTCTTCGTCTTGAGCTTGCACCCCTCGGCATCAAGGTCATCACTTTGTACATGGGTGTAGTCGCTACAAATCTCCTATCGCCTGACAAAAAGCTCCTTTCTCCTGATAGTATCTTTATCGATGCCGAAGAAGGTCTTCGTGAGAGATCGAGGCTTCATCTCAAGAATGGCACCAAGCCTGAGGAGTTTGCACGGTCTGTGGTGAGGGATGTGTTGAAGAATAAGACAGCTTTAAGCAAGGGGGAGTATATATGGCAAGGAGCCAACGCGTATGTTATTTGGCTTCTTAATGCCATTGGATGGAGAAAGATCTTTGATGGGATTTCCGAAGGGGGCGTTGGTCTCACGAAGGATGTGAAGAAGGCGATTTATACAAAGGGTCAGAGTAGTCTGCCAAAGGATAGTTAGATACTACATCATGGCTTGAGGTGATATTTAATTTGTAATGATAATATTTTGTTTACTGTTTGTACTTTGAAGAGTCGGTTCTAATGGAATACGGTATCTTGCAAATCTTTTAGCTGACTCTACATGCATTACGTATAGAAAAGTCAGATTGAAGCCAGCAGGAGGGCAAGGAGAATCCTGCAACGTCGTCAGGCTCCCTTACGATGTGGAGGTCTACATCTCGTGGCCAAGTTCGCGGCCCTCAAGGCGCAAGAAAACATCAGACTTCATGAGGCGTCAGTATAAGCTTGGTAAAAGTTATCCTCGACTTATCCTAAATTGATATCAAGGTAATTAAGTCTTTTCATCATTTAGGATCAAAGTCCTGAGTTTTCATTTCATTCATAGATAGCTACTATCATTACCACTCAGGTGAAACGATAATCCCAAGTCGAACAACAATTCAGACAAGTACAGTCTAACAAGCCAGACTAAACTCTAATACTTCTAAAGATATCCGCAACCTTTATCAAAAGCTTCCGTAATGTAGCAGGCGTCATCATAGCATGATTAGGAATGACGCAACGTCTTTCATCCAACTCGTTCCTCAGAACCTCGACCTGTCTGGGCGACAACAGACCAACTTCCTTACCATCCAGTCCTCTTCCAACACCCAGAACACGCTCGATGTTCTCTATCAGACTAACTGACACTTCACAAAAGATCATGCCCTGGGTGCAAGGTTTCTCAAGTGGTAGGCCGCACACTATAAGACCCGGGATGGGCTCGATCGGATCGACGGCCATTCTCTCGACTCGTGTGGCGATGTTGTCAAGAACGAGCTCGTAGATGGTGATGAGCTGGATAAAGATACTCGTGATCATCAGCGTTATCGGGGTAGGTAATGGTTCTGAGGTAACGGTCGGGCGAGGAAGCGAGACGTCAAATAAATTCCTTGACTTTTCTCGAAGTTCCGATGATAGATGGCACGGGCAGATTAACTCCATCGGCTGCGAATCACGTAAGAGCTCAGGGCAATGCCGGGTGTTGTAGAGCCTCGTCAAGATATACAGGAACTCTTGAGCGACTTTGATGATGAATTCCGCCAATGTAATGCCGTCGATAAATAGCGGGCCGTGTTGATGGATCATGAGATCAAAGTCGAGCGACGCTTTAGTTTTCTTCATTGCTTCGAGACGAACGTGTAGACCGAGGTTTATCGTGGATTGGTCGGCCATAAATACCCCGGGGTCTGCGTTTCTGGGGTGATGTGTTGTGAGGCAGTTGGTCAAAGGGAACAAGGTCTCGTACGTGGCGCTGGAGTTGGGCGACACGTCGATTGGATACACGTTCGTGATGGTATCTAGATCCGTGTATATCGGAGTATTCGTAAATTTGAGATCGCCGCCTGTACTCCAAGACGTACTTGACTGGTCAAAAATGTCTGTGAATCCAATTCCCCACGATGCTGCAATTCCATCTTGCATCGCAGTAGCTGAGGCTTGAGGAGGGGACTGTTTCGGGGATAACATGCCCGTCCAGTCAAACGGACTCCAATCATCCATGAGCGTGGCGTTTTGCGACACAGCATTAGGAGAGTGTGGTTTACTGACAGGTAATTCCTGAACAGTTGGTGGTGAGCCCTTCCCAGCTTGTTTTCGTCGTGGCCGCCCTGGGACCTTTTGTTGTCCAATCTCGCACTTGACTCCCAGCATCGAACATCGCGCGCATTTCTCATCGGTAGGTCTTATCCACTGATATCTCGACTTGCTCTTCCTGCAGACGTCAAAGGAGAAGCGTCGCTGAGAAGGATGCGGTGCGGAGACGCCCATTGTAACGGACCTTGTCTACAAACAGTAGTAAAAATTGAATTGGCTGTCGGATTGAAGGACAGGAGCAAAGTCCGCTGCGAGAACACCTCTATATACAAAACCCTCCGCGGATGGTTTCACACTGCAAGGGGAGCTAGTCCCGTTGGGGTGAATTGGTGATTAGTATACTCTCCGCCCACGGCAGTGATTGGTAACAATTCCGGTTGGGGAGAACTGCCGTGATCGCATTGGCCTGTCGATCTCCTCGGACTCGCTTGGGTGGCCGCAAGGGGTTTAGCTTTGGGATGTGCCGTGAGGGAGACGGTCGGACTCCTCGCTCCTGATAATGAATGGCGTTTCCGCAGGGTTTTTCTTCTTCGATTGCTAATTCATTCGGTTGGTCTCCGTATCTCAGTCCGGAGGGTTTTGGAGTTTAGTCAGTGAAGTTAATGACGCTTTGATGGAGAAGAGGTATAGTTGCTTGTTGTGTAAATGAACACGTTTCTGTCGCTGTTGTATGACACGCACCTTTCGTTCCGTCACATTCTCTATCAATCAATTAAATTCAATCGCTCTCTAATTCTTACTCTTTCATTTCGTTAATTCTCAACCGTGACAATGAGTGTTAATTCCTCCACCACCGAAGACGGCTCCATCACAGCCACCGAACAACCTCCCCCAGCCCTAATCGACAAACCTCCACTCGAAAAGACCAACACAACTACACAATGGCATCTCGCCCCCGAACTCCAAGCCATGCGCGACGCCGACGAAGAAATCGGCCAAAAGCCCCGCAAACTCGGCGTCACCTGGCAGAACCTCACTGTCAAAGGCATAGGCAGCGACGCCGCGTTCAACGAAAACGTCCTCTCGCAGTTCTACCCATTCCACCAGAGGGCGAAGGATGCTCCTATGAAGACCATCATCGATGGCTCGTTCGGCTGCGTCAAGCCTGGCGAGATGTTGCTTGTTCTTGGACGCCCCTGGGAGCGGATGTACTACCCTCCTAAGTGTCCTAGCCAATAATCGTCGTGGTTATGAAGAAGTGTCTGGCGATGTTCATTACGGCAACATGTCCGCTGAAGAAGCAAAAGCCTATCGTGGACAAATCATAATGAACACTGAAGACGAGATCTTCTTTCCCAGCCTGACAGTCGAAGCAACCGTCGACTTCGCCGCACGCATGAAAGTCCCCTTCCATTTACCCCCCGGTATCAAAACCCGCGAAGAATACGCTCAGTTCTACAAGGACTTCCTCCTCCGCTCCGTCAACATATCCCACACAGCGCATACAAAAGTCGGAGACGCTTTCATCCGCGGTGTATCCGGCGGCGAGCGCAAACGCGTGTCTATCGTCGAGTGTCTTACCACGCGGGCTAGTGTGTTCTGCTGGGACAACTCTACGCGCGGTCTTGATGCGAGCACGGCGCTGGAGTGGGTGCGAGCTATACGCGCCATGACGGATATTCTGGGGTTGACTACTATCGTCACGCTGTATCAGGCTGGCAATGGGATCTACGAGCATTTCGACAAAGTTCTTGTGCTCGATGAGGGGAAGCAGATCTTTTATGGCCCGCAGAAAGATGCTGTTCCGTTTATGGAAGACTTGGGCTTTGTGAGGGACTCAGGGTCGAATCGGGGTGACTTTCTCACGGGTATTACTGTTCCGACCGAGAGGCGTGTTGCGGAGGGGTATGAGAATACCTTCCCCCGTGATGCAGATGGTGTACGCGCTGCTTACCACAGATCACCCATCAAAGCTCGTATGCTCGAGGAGTGTCAGGCATACCCCATCAGCACCGAAGCAGCCGAGAACACCGCAATCTTCAAGGAAATGGTCACCAGCGAGAAGCAGCGCTACGTCCCCGCCTCGTCACCCGTCACCGCGAACCTCGCCATGCAGATCCAAGCCGCTGTTACGAGGCAGTATCAGATCATGTGGGGTGACAAGTCAACGCTCTTCATGAAGCAGGGCGCGACTCTCATCCAGGCCTTTCTCGGTGGATCGCTGTTTTACAATGCTCCAGCCAACAACACTGGTCTTTTTCTCAAGGGGGGTGCATTGTTCTTCTCGATTCTGTATAATTCGCTTTTGGCGCTGGGAGAAGTGACGGATTCTTTTACTGGACGACCTATCCTTGCCAAACATCGGTCTTTTGCCCTTTATGACCCTGCAGCTTTCTGCATCGCGCAGGTTGTTGCTGACCTACCCATTTTGGCGTTCCAGGTCACTCAATTCGGTCTTTTCCTTTACTTCCTCGTCGGTCTCAAGACTACCGCTGGTGCCTTTTTCACGTATCTCGTCACCAACTACGTTACCGCCTTATCAATGACGGCTTTCTTCCGCTTCGTGGGTGCCGCGTTCCCAACCTTCGATGCTGCCACCAAAGTCTCTGGACTTTCAGTCGTTGCGCTGTTTGTCTACATGGGATACATGATCATCAAGCCTGAGATGCATCCCTGGCTCTCATGGATCTTTTGGATCAATCCCATGGCTTACGGCTTTGAGGCTCTTCTCGGGAATGAGTTTCATGACCAAGATATTCCCTGTGTTGGCCCCTACCTCATACCCAACGGTCCTGGATACGTCGGAGGCAATGGAGGACAAGCGTGTGCTGGTGTTTTGGGCACTGAACCCGGTGCTGCATTCGTCACGGGCGATGCTTACCTCGCCAGCATGTCCTTCCATCACAGCCATATCTGGCGCAACTTTGGCATCAACTGCGCATGGTGGGTCTTTTACGTCGGTCTCACCATCTTCTTCACCTCGCGATGGAAGCAAGTTGGCGAGGGCAATCGAACTCTCCTCATTCCTCGGGAACAACAGCACAAGTCGAAACATCTTCTCCCCTCCAAGGACAGCGAAGCACCGTCGGAAAAGGCCCGTGGCGATAACGGAGCTGGAGCTTCTGATGGAGAAGTTGACCCCAACCTCATGCGCAACAAGAGTATCTTTACCTGGAAGAACTTGACATATACTGTCAAAACCTCGGATGGCGACCGCGTACTTCTTGATAATGTCCAAGGCTACGTGAAGCCCGGTATGCTCGGTGCATTGATGGGCTCTTCAGGCGCCGGTAAAACAACCCTTCTCGATGTTCTCGCCCAGCGTAAGACCGAAGGATCAATCCATGGATCGGTCTTAGTCGACGGTCGACCTATTCCCGTGTCCTTCCAACGATCAGCTGGCTATGTCGAGCAACTCGATATCCACGAGCCGTTGGCAACAGTTCGCGAAGCCCTTGAATTCTCTGCCCTACTGCGCCAGTCTCGGGATGTACCTACTGAAGAGAAGTTACGCTACGTCGATACCATCGTTGATCTCCTTGAGCTGAACGATCTCGAACACACGCTCGTCGGTCGTCCCGGAAGCGGCTTGTCAATCGAACAGCGAAAACGTCTCACCATCGCTGTTGAGTTGGTCGCGAAGCCTAGTATTCTCATCTTTCTTGATGAACCAACGTCTGGACTCGACGGTCAAGCTGCTTATAACACGGTGCGCTTCCTCCGAAAGCTCTCGGCTGCTGGACAGGCTATTCTAGTGACGATCCATCAGCCATCTGCACAGTTGTTTGCGCAGTTCGACACACTGTTGCTGCTTACCAAAGGTGGAAAGACTGTGTATTTCGGCGATATAGGAGACAATGCTGCTACTGTCAAGCAGTATTTCGGCCGTTATGGCGCACCCTGTCCACCCGAGGCTAATCCCGCTGAACACATGATCGACGTTGTGTCCGGTGAAGATGGCCCCTACAAAGACACGGACTGGAATCAGGTTTGGCTGCAGTCGCCGGAGCATGATCAGCTTAGCCAAGACCTGGACCATATGATCGAAGCAGCAGCGTCCCAACCATCAAGCACCAACGACGACGGGAACGAATTCGCCGCCTTAATGTGGACGCAGATCAAGCTTGTAACACACCGAATGAACGTCTTACTCTTCTGAAATACAGAGTACGTTGACAACAAATTCGCCATGCATGTCAGCCTTGCGCTCCTCAACGGGTTCACGTTCTGGCAGCTTGGCGATAGTTTGACAGACCTCTAGCAGAACCTATTCACCGTGTTCAACTTTATCTTCATCGCGCCAGGCATCATTCAACAGCTGCAGCCGCTGTTCATCGATCGAAGGGATATTTATGAAGCGAGAGAGAAGAAGAGCAAGATGTATCACTGGGCGCCGTTCGTCACTGGGTTGATTGTGTCGGAGGTGCCGTATTTGCTGATCTGTGCGGTGTTGTATTATGTTTGCTGGTACTTTACTGCTGGGCTGCCGGCTGGCGCTGGGCATGCAGGTAGTGTCTTCTTTGTAGTGATAAGTCCCCATGTGCAACGATCATTGTTTTGGCAAAGCTAACATGTTTCAGGTCATGTACGAAGGTCTGTACACTGGCATTGGTCAGATGATCGCTGCGTATACTCCCAACGCGGTCTTTGCGTCGCTCGTCAATCCTCTCGTCATTACCACTCTCGTCTCGTTCTGCGGCGTGATGATACCCTACAGTCAGATTGTAGAATTTTGGCGATACTGGTAAGTTGCAGACAATCTCATGACATCTCTATGCCAACTAACGTGAATCATAGGATGTACTATATCGATCCCTTCAACTACCTCATGAGCTCACTCCTCGTATTCACGACCTGGGATAAGCCTGTCCACTGCAAACCCCATGAACTCTCCGTCTTCGACCCTCCCTCCAACACCAGCTGCGGCGAGTACCTCTCCGATTATCAGAACGGTATAGGCAAGGCCACCAACCTTCTCAACCCGGATGCATTCGCCGACTGCCAAGTCTGTCAATACGCCTCAGGCGCAGACTATCTCCGAACATTGAACCTCAAGGAAGAATACTACGGTTGGAGGAATGCCGGTATTGTTGTTGTGTTTATGTTTGGTTTCTATGGGCTTGTGTATGTCATGATGAAGCTCAGGACCAAAGCGACCAAGAAGGCGGAGTCTTAAACCAAATGGACCAGAATGGGATGGAAGGATAGTACTAACTAGAATGTTTAGAACGGTGTACCCTGTTATTTCTCTTCTTTGTGTTTTTGCTTGCCGACCTTTGGTCGCGGTAGATTTAGATTTAGTTTTAGATTGGATATTAATTATTCTGGGTCGATCTTCCTGTCTCCACGTTGTGACTTTATTGACCCTGCAGGTCTTCCAGTCATGTAACGGAACCGTAACTTGGTCAGTTGTGCATCGGACAGGCCATCGGACAGGCCCAGCACCTGGGGCCGCATCCACTCAAACATCCTCTCATCTAATCTCGCCCAACTTCTTACCGCGGTGATGCCTACTGAACGACGGCGCAATTACAGGCTTCGCGGCAATGTCAGGCATTACAAAGGTTGTCCTCATTCAGTCGCCAACGCAGGAAGCAGCACGAAGATCAAGAGAGATGCTCTCCCGTTGGGGGCAGATTATTAGGGGCTAAATCAAGATCTCTCCACTGCTGCTTCTAACACTGGCGGTGAGCGATGGATATTTCGTCGCTGGTCTTTCTGACGTCTTTGGATCTTCCGGTGAGCGCCACTGCCTTACCCTACCTTACGTTAGCTTCACACTTGAACTTGATCAAGCCTCTTACATAACCTGGAGCATGTGTTACTATTATCAAGATGACTGTCTGACGTTGAAATTCCTTGAATGATAGAGAAATGGGTCGATATGTAGATTTACAAGCTTCCCGCCTCTCAGTCATTACCTCGGGCCCATTGCCGCTGTCTCGGCTGCTAAGTCACCAGACCATGTACAGTCAAATGTCTAACAACCAACTGCTTTCATACTCAGAAGCTATGGTTCAACATCGATCAAGAGAGTTATGTTATCTTTTTTTCTTTCAAAACTTGTCAGCTGATATAAACCCTCCCTCAGCTTGCTTTAATTGCTGATCTCTTCCCTAAGCGTCGCCAGTATGGTATCATCATAGTCTGCTGACTGATTTAAAATCGTGTTCAGCTCTGTTAAAACCGCTCAGATTTCCCCATGAGTCTCGTGGGCGCTCAAAAAGGATGCATGCAGAAAGTGTCATTCGTTCTCCGCCAATGACAATCTTGGCTGCCAACAAGTTGCATTTCAGCTGCGATGCAGCACAAACAATATTGAATCCTATTTTCACAAACGCCAATTAGATCAAAATAAAACCCTCGTACAGCTGCCCAGTCTCAGCCACGAACTGGCTGGCGGGCCTCATGGAAAACATGTACGTAGATATGATTCAACGTACTTAAGAGCATTATTTCCCAGTGGAATGAAAAGGAAAAAAACCCAAGGCATTCTTTGTATTATCCCTTAAGCATTGTGCTACCTCTCATTAATTAACCCTCTGTGTACCATTATTTCAGGACCGCTCAATATGGTGGTGAGTATCAGTCAGGGGGTCTTCTGGCTTCATTACTTACAAATCTGAATAGAACCTAAAAGGCAATCAGGGTCAGGAAATCAAATCTGGTCCGGACCATTGGTACAAAATAGTACTTCGTGATGGGAGGGAACTGGTCATGACTTTAATTGGTCACCGGCCCTCTGAAAAAATATACCCGTTAGCTAGCGGCCACGCTGGGCAAGGAATGGTGTTACGTTATCAGCGCTTCCATGGCGACGATCGACTCAACCAGGGCTGGCCAATTTGTGATAAAGGATACCTACGCTGTAAGATGTACAACTGGAACGGCTACGTAGGCGTCTTGCCTGATGCGGGCCGTGATGGCAATGTTGTTGTCACTGACAGAGATGAGCTGGTTCATGGACTTCGGGCGGAGCAGATGGCTGGTAACCGGGTCTCACTGTATGGATACGATAAAGATGGAAAGCTGCACGAGATTCGAGTAGGAGGAGGAGATTATCCCACGCTTTGGCTTGACCTAGGCAGGCTTGACACAGGCAGTTACCCAGTTGGCCTGGATTGCGAGTTCGTCAAAGTGAGCAATGCCATTTCAAAGGGTCTCTTTTAAGAAAGAAGACGATTTAACTACACTATATTATAGTTAGCTTATATCTAAGGTTTTATCTTATTATCCATCTTTTATGGCACGAGAAAAGTGCAGCAAACATGCCTTGTTGTTGCTCTATCGGTGATTGGGAATGCAATATCAGCCAGGTTGTTACAATATATTCCGGAGGAATAAGGTAGACACTCTTTGCTGACTTGTTCGAGTCGTTAAAGTGGCGGCAGTATTCTAAGGGCTAGAGGTTTTTAAAAACACGTCTAATGAAAAATGACAGAATCCATAAAGACAGCCCCGGGTTGTTGATCATCTCTATATTCAGAGGTCAAACGTTTCCCGTTCTTGGGTCCTATCTCGCAAATGGTACCAGCGGTGAAAGAACGACGATCCTTTACATAAGGACTGGCTCCTGATCCACGTAAAATATCTCTGCTGTCTCCAATTCATGTACGAGAAGCCAGTCAATTATGGGCTCGACAATATGTGCCCCAGGCTTGCTAATTCGCCCAACGTGACTTATCTTAGCGTTCCTGGGGCAGACAATGATATCCGCGGTTTTCGGGCCGTGCCGTCAAACAATAACCTGGTCTACCCATATGCGTATGTGAGCAAGGCAAAGTTTGTAGAATTCGGGTGAAAGCTAACGGTATTGCATTTCATGTTATGACCTTGCCACTCGCTTAGATTGTGAGCTTTTTAAAGTAAGTCATGCCGTTTTTGAGGGTAAGTTCTAATTTAGAATAAGATATGTTCATTATTAGCCAGGCCTTTTCTTATTCCTCTGTTTATAGTAGAGGAGTAAGGCATACTAGGTATAATCGCATTTTATTTAGTTAGCTATTTCTCCTTTACACTACCTACTTAATAAAATCTTCTTAGCTACCTATTACTCTTAGAAAGTTGCAAAATGCACTACACGCCCCGTGGGGTATATGTTCAAAAGGCGGTACTATTGTGGGCATCGTCAAGGCTGGCAATCTAGCAATGATAGACGGTGTTTCCGATGTCATGGCGATTGGGTATAATACCGACATCCCTGGCGCTGGCAGCAAGATCGTCACTGTTAGTGGGACAGATACTCACCCCAATATTAATATTTAACACCTGGCATTTGAGACAATATCGTCATGAACCTCTTTGGAGGCGTTATTCGCTCGTGGTGAGCAAACACCGTGCTTTGATACTCTACCTCACTCATGCCATTGTCAGTAGTACCTTAGATACAGCTGTGGACGGCACGGCAAGTAAGAAGTCTGTATAAAAAATAATTCATGCACCAAATTAGCTGGACCTTAAGGGACTCCGCACGGCGAATCCTGTGCTAACGGCTCGAGGATCTAGATAGACCTTTTCCTTGATTGCCTGACAGTCAGTCAGCGAAACAGATTGGTTGCATGATTGGTCGAATGGTTGATTTACTGATTGATCTAGGGAGTGATTTCAAGAAATATAAGAATTGCTGACACCCATCTGTCACCAAACCAATTGCCGTGTTGTTGGTTACCCCCGGGGTTGGTTAACTGATCGGTCGACTGACTCGTTCACTGATTGGTTGAATGACTCGTTCAATGATTGGTTGACTGATCGGTTTACTGATTGGGTGACTGAAAAGTCTTGGGGGTGATTTTGAGAAATATGGGAATTGCTGACACCCATCTGTCACCAAACCAATTGTCGTGTTGTTGGTTACCCCGGGGGTTGGTTAACCCATTAGTCGACTGACTGTTTACTGATTGGTCAAGGGGGTAATCTTAAGAAGTAGGAGAATCGGTGGGCTACCCCGGGGGTTGGATCGCTGATTGGTTGACTAACTGGTTCAATGGTTGGTTCTGTTGAGAGGGATGTGTGTGTCCAACTAACGTCTTGGGCCGAGTGGTCTGCCTAATGTATGGTGGAGGTGCCTCAGGCACCTTCAACAGGTTCACTGACAGGTTCATTGATTGGTTGAATGATTCGTTCCATGATTGGCTGAGCAATTGGCTGAGGGGTGTGCCTTTGCTTGTGGTGTTCCATTAGACGCGGCTCAATGGTTCGCCATCACGTTCACATACAGTAGTAAGCAAAGAGGCAACGGATCTAAACTCTTCTTATCAAGCCGCATTGTCAAAGCGCTATTGGTACCAGGATATAGAGATAACTCATTATTGGTCGGTTTGCAGCATCCTTGTCTGTTGCTATTTTGATTGAACATGGGCAGAATCAGGCTGTCACATCAAAAGAAAAACATAAATGAACCGCTTCTCTCCTTCTCTCCTTTTCATCTACTGGCATGTGCCGTGGGGAATTGATTCTGTTGATCAATGGCCCATTGCCATTCCGCTGGCCCTCTCAAGTGTCGTTGACTACTTGTATGTCATCGTCTCGTTGACTGAGATCCTAAGCGGCCCCTGGTAACTGGCTGACCCAGCGCTGCGTAGCGCGAGCTATCCCCAAAACCGCCCCGCCTGAAATGGAGGGCCATCCATTACAGCCCGCGGAGCGAATTCCCGCACTTCAGGAATATTTTGTACGGTCGGCAGTCCAAATTCATCCTGGGAAATCACCAGAGGAAGAGTATCAAGAAAACTTCAAGATAGCTCAAGATTCGTTCAACAGCCTAGCAAAGTCGTCCCCAAACTCATTTGACAATTTCAAGGAGATTATGAGCTGCGGAGATCGAATCAAAGAGCTTATGGCGTTACATAAAGATACTAAGGAGCAAAAGGAGCGCGAATATCAGCAAGGGCTTTTGGAACAGCAGATTGCCTCGGTTTATGAACATCTAGACATCTTTGGTCCTGAACTCGGTACATGGATATGCGAGAATTGGCGCGGCCGGGTCCGTCACCCTCCTTCTACTACTACTACTACTACTACTGCTGCTGCTGCTGCTGCTCAGTCAGACACTGTACCAGGCGCCGTCGATACCCACCAACCCGAAGATACAACTGCCTCGAGTTTATCTCCTACACAAGACCATCTCGCCCATGCGACAAGCACGAACGACCCCGTACCTTGCCCTCCCAACGCCGAAAATGCAGACGAGACGACTACCCACCCGAGCGAACTACACAGAATCGAGCAGAATACCTCATCAGGTCCCCAAAAGAGACCAATGGACTCTCAGCGATCCCTCGAATCTCGACCGACCCGTCCAACGAAGCGCGTTCGATCGGATATAGCACAAGGGCCTCTTACAGGCGACAGAACCATTGACTTCGATCAAGTCTACCAAAACGGCCACGCCGAGCCCAAGTATGTCATCGTCAAGCATGGTAGTTTCTGGTATATCCTCGAGTGTAAGAAGCACAAGCTGCATTTCAACAATCATCCCATTCGCGGTGCCCTGAAGCATCTTCGAGGCAAGAAGCATAACCAGACTTCTGTCAACTTTGAAGAAGCCATTCGCGCTCTCGGAACTCGTGTTCTTAGATGCACTGACAAAAACGTTGCTGAAAACAATGAGGTTGCGCAACGGCCTTCTTACTCTGAGATGGGTCGGCCTGTCAATAGTCTTTCTCCCTCAGTTGCTCACAGCCTTGCCACGCGGAGTAACCAGAACCTGACCGAGATTGACCCCAAGCCTGGCGAGGTATACACAACCTATTGGAGCGAGACAAAGAAATTCTTTGCGATTCTGGTTTTGCCATGGCGTAATATCGGACATCTTGGTAAAGACTTATCGCTTACAGTCAAGGACACTGAGCTCATCAGAAAAGTCCCATCGTGTTATCAATATAACCATGTCGACGAGCTATACGAATGGGCTCCACCCTACCGCCCTGATGGACAGCAGTACCCGAAGAGGAAATATCCCATCATGTATTTTGATGCGTCTGTGTTTCCAGGGCAATGCCACGTTTCTTGGGTTGCTGCACGCGACTTTCACCTATACAATCCTCAGGTTGCTTCCACCCCGTTCAAAGACATCGTGGATAGCTATATTGCAGCAAAACATAGTAGTGATCAAGCAGGTAAGTCGTGATGAGTGAGCTATCTGGACCCTACTAACCGTTTCTCTATCCAGCCTCTCACATCAACGGTGGACAACCGACGGCCGAGATATTCCCTCGCGAAGAACAGTTTACAGGCGTCTCTGGTCGAGAGATCATTGTCATTGATGATGAAAGCGATGATGAAGCGGGATGTGCTGAGCCATTGCTTGACGCACCCGTCGGGACGCGCGTTCCCAAGACCGAGCCTCAAGAGGAGCCTATGAGTTTATGTAATGCGCAGCAGGATGCGAGCCCCAATCCCGGCAGTGGGTATTCACAGCAGCCGTTGAATACTGCCCTATCGGATCACAGTCAACATCGAGTGGATGATAATGTGGACTCCCATGACACTTTGATCGACTCAGCAGAGTACCGCTGGCGTTTAGCCCAGGGTAGTCAAACAGACTCTCCAAACCCTTCATTTCCTATGCAACCCCAGGCGACTACTGTTGGTGACGATCCAGTATCTCAATGGTCTCCGACGCAACAGCACGAACCGATCATCACGAATTTCCATTCCCATAAGCTACCCCAACCGACGACTACTGAGACCCGCGCCCCTGAAGCCATCATGACCCAGCGGCCTCATAGCCAGAACCCAACAGACAGCTCCCAGGCCCAAGCAACGGGATTGTACGGTTACCTGAACCAAGCGCCAAGTGAATTATCACAATGCCGACTTGATAACGGTCGCCTTAAATGGCTCGCTCCCAAGACCACGGGTGGAATCTAGGAAACCGAGGTTTGAGGCACGGATGCAGGGCTCTATCTAAGGTAGCGACAGCCTGACACTCAACCTCTACCATATTCTTACTGTTAGTATCTTAGTATACTTCCCCTTCCTTGCAAATTCTTATTCATAGCAATCTTTTAAAATTTATATACATAATAAGTTCAAGAGATGAAATAATTAGGACTTTCTATTCTCGCTTACCCCCTTAGCCTCCACCTGCCCACTGCATTCAACTACTAAGATGCTTCTTGTTCCTCTTCTATACCTTCTCGAAGGATCTCGATCTGCTTTTTTATTTCGACCCAGAGCTCCAGTCTGTCTAGTTCACCATTGTCCGCGTCTAAGCCAGCTCCAAACTCATCACTGACCAAGACCCAAGCCTCTGCAGAGACTTCTACTGTTGGCTTGGTCTTTGAACGCCGAGCGATGGCCAGCAGGGTTGCTACAAACGCCTCCTGGATGTAGGCAAAGCTGAACTTGTCCGTGATCTCCGCGATGGCTCTGCACAACTTGTCTGGGAACTCGATTTCCTTATTGGGCTTGAGTTTCTTCTGCCAAAAGCGGCAATATGCTTCTCGTTGATCAATGTTTGGGTCGGGAAAGTAATACTTCCGGTCGAAGCGAGATGGACGTTTCTAAGTTATTAGCGGGCAGTCCTAGGCCAGGGTTAAGATACTTACTGCGATTCCTGGGTCCAAGAGCTCCAAGTGGTTAGTACTAGCGATAATAAATATGCCATCATTCTGCTTCAGGCCGTCGACCTCGTTCAAGAAGTAGCTTCTCACGTCGGGTGTAACGAGAGAATCAATATCTTCAAACACCAAGTAGCATGGCGCAAACTCCCTAGCCTTCTGAAAGATCTCGTAAAGAGAGCCTTGGGGTCCCATCCACGACTCGAGGCTGCGCACATACACAGTCGGAACGGGAGGGGCTCTGTCAGCCAGCATATGCATTGTAGCCTTGATACTGATAGTCTTTCCGTTCCCTGGGGGGCCATGGTAGATGATTCCCCGCTTCCATGGCACGCCGAAACCTTCGTATGTCTGCCTCGACTCGAAGAACGAGACGTGGTCATTTATGAGCGACTTCTTCATATCCTCGTCTAGGATGACTGCATCCCAGGTTGATTTCTGCGCACTCTCCCACAGCTCGCGATCCTTGTGAAAATAGCCTTGATCGAAGACCCAGACCTCATTGTGTAGGTCGCTTCCCCATGAACCAACGGTGAGGACAAGCTGATCCGCTTTGTAGACATTAGACGTGAGGATGTAGTAGTTCTTGAGTGTTGGGTAGGATTCCGACCCATCCCTACCATCGGCCAGATAGACGATGAATTCCTCACCCTCCCATTGGTAGAGGAATTTGCCAAAGATTGGCGCCTCGCCTAAGGCTCCTTTATTGCCATCCATTCGACGGGCGGGAGGCAAGTAAACCGTCCATTCGAGCGACGATGGCAGATCGCCCTCGTCTTGGATGGGAGTCACGGTGGCATAGCCGGCGCTTGCGAAAGCTAGTAAATTGCAAGGGCTTCCAATGTTGCCGTCCTGTGGTACTACAACAAGGTCGAGCTCAGGGTATTGCTTCTTAAGAGCTGCGGTGAAAACAAGATCTGTGTTGATTCTCTTGCCGCTTGAGTGTTCAAAGTAGGAACTGGTTGCGCCATCGCCATCTTGGGCGGGTCGCAGCGACCTAAAAGGTAACGCTTGCGGAGAAGTAGACTTCGAAATGGCCATTTCAAGGCTTCCACGGTAGGGGGAAGTATGTTCATGTTTCTGATCGTCGGGCATTTTGCGAGTTGGGAGCCTCGTAGTCGGGTTCTGGAGAAGGCGTTGCTGAGTTGAGGAGCCTGGAAGAGTTGAGGTTCGGCGGCTGCTCATCTTGCCGGTTCAGGATCAATTGGGTATTACGAATATCGGTTTTAAGATGATTGCAACAGCGTAGTTTCGATGGTGCTGATGAAGAAGCTGATATAAACAACAGACGTGGTTGCCTGGAAGAAGAGGGGAAACCCGAATGATTATGACGCTGCGCCCCAATACTGACAGGGATTGTAATCCGCTAGTCCGTCCATTTGTCTGCGTATATGCTGCGCCTCTATTAGTAACACAAGACTGAGGATCGATGAGTATAGGAAACTGGAAGTAGTAAAATGAAAGCCAACGATACAAGATCACATGCACAAGGCTGTTGTATGTCAGAGTTGAACTGAACTTGTACTCCAGTTCCATATGCCAGCATCTTATGGTGACCATCTCATCTTATACCGTAATATAGCCATGCGATAAACGTGTCATTATCACGTTCAAATTCCTAGTCTGGTAACCGTCGTTCCAATCCATGCGAGCTTAGGCCCTACTCCGACTTATCCTCTCAACTTACTAGCTATATGAAGCCTCCTTCTGACTGGCCGTTGAGCCAGCTGTAGCTTTGGTACTCTCTTTCTGAACCTCAGTATAGTTGATGCCGAGCGTGATATCGGCGGGCTGAAACCCAGCAGTGCTTGAGACTGTACTCCATGGATCAGACTTCCCATTCCCTGTTGCCCACTGCAGCATCTGGTAGCTTGTGATACCGTGCGTTGGTGTTGCTACTTACTGTTGTTAGTTGAAATCTCTTTTGCTGTTTGTCGCTCAAGACTAACCTATCTTGTCCGAGTTCTCCATAATCTTGGCTCCTTTTATCCCAGCTAGTGCACGAATATATTGATGCCTTGTTCGATTAATTCACAGAAAAGACGCACCGTTCCGCAAGCTTAACAGCAGACTTCTTGTGTTTCTGACAGGTGGAAGACTCGACGGAAGGGAGGTGGCTATCAGATTTTCATTTCCAAAGACATGCTGCCGAAACCTTGTCCCAAAGCGTGGTTATGTGGTGTTTGAGATCATGGATGATTACGGCCCTCGTCTAAAACCTTGATTCGGTTGTCCAAGTGTCGGCCCCTATGAGAACTTTGATCTGGCATCTTGCCTGGGAGTTCGTGTCGAATGGCTTGACGAATCTTCAGGCCAATGGTTTACCGTCCCGCTCATGGCCTTCGGGAAGGCGGGTCATTTAAATCATCCAAGTGCTAGAAGCCATAACTTGGACACAGCCTCACCATGGGTTTGAAACAATTGGCCTTGGTCAGCGCGAAGTTCGAGAGCTTTATATCAACCACTTGCAACAAACCTATCGCTGGTCCCCAAGACAAGGCAAGCACATGCCAGCCCCTGCACCCGCATCTTGGGGTATGAACTGCCAACTTATGGCTAAGCAATTCGGCCATGGTTTCACCGTCATGGTTTGCGACAAACCTCCCCACACGGACAGATACTGGGCAGCATCCACTAAAGACGCGACTTGGACAGGCTTGAAAAAGATCTACTGTGACTTCTGCAAGTACTCCAAGTCATACGCTCTAGTCCCCTGTGAGAGAGACAAAACCCGCACTGATATCTGGATTTGCAAGCGTTGCTCCGAGATGAACCGCCCATGCACATACACTCCCAGAAGTATATCGTTAAAAACTTTGGGGCGACGAACCCCCGTACCTCAGACAAGCTTCAGGCAAATTGTCTCAGTATCCAACCGGGCCTCACCGAAAGCTTGCTTTCCACAATCCGATGTCTCCAGTTGTTCTGGAAACGCCAATCCCGATACGGGAGCCATTTCTCTTTGATTCGTTGACTGTTCTGGAACTGGACATTGAAGAAGAAGAAGAAGGGGTCATTGAAGCGAATGGTCTGTTGGCAGCTGGCGAAGATGGTGAGTTTTAAGGCGACATGAAATTGCAGACACCAAGCTGAGGTGCGCCCAAACGGCGAGAGACTGAGGGCAAGATGGACGGAGCATGGAGGACGGGACATTGCATGACAAGCAGTAGCGAATTTGAATCATAGATGGTTGCTTTACTGAGGGAAAGATGGACAGAAAATGGAGGCCAGGACATTGTATGACAAGCAGTAACAAATTTGCATGATCGCTGGTTGCTTTGCTGAGGGACAGATGGGCGCCAAATGAGACAAGAGACATCTTGAAGCGCAGTAGTAAAATTGAAAGTTGTGAGCTCTAAATGGTACTTAAGATAGGAGCGATGTTGTGGACTCGCTGAGACCTGTGGCTGAGAGCTTAATCCGGCCAATACATGATAGATGTTGTGGATAAAAACCTTGGTTTTTGTCGCTGCTATGGTGGTGGGGGCAATTTCTTAGTGTTTTCGGATTTCCTAAACCTTTACCTTAAAATCTTAATTCCCTACTAAAAGTAATTACCTTAGTATTTTAGGTCTATCTATATTATATATCTTATATTTTCTTAATTATTTTTTACTTTAAAATAAAATATAATTTCTTTTTTATTAATATTAATATTCAAATTTCTAGCCTTATTTTAAGCTTACTTTTAAATTATATTATTTCTTAAATATTAACTTAGTAATCTTTTTAAATTCTACCTAAGCGCTAAAGTTAATTATTCTTAAGTTATTAGTTAAGTTCTATTAATTTTATAGCTTAATTAATTTAAGAGAAACCTAGCAGTACTTATTTTAATTCTTTACATAAGACTGGTATATATATCATTGTGGAAGTAAACACACTCATCCTGACATGTTAAGAAAATAATTGCAACAACGATGCCTCTCGATCCACTCAGGCCCTATTACTTTACTAGGCGCGAGGGCGAGCAAGCTTAGCATGAAAGTCCTCAAACTGCCAAATCTTATGCCTAGAACCCCACTCAGCAGCCTTGATCTCCTTACCACTATGATCGAGACGCTTATACGTAACGTCTCTCATGTCGGCAACACCCTTGGAACTACGCAAGCAGGGTTCACCTGAACCGTGGTTGTTCAGGGGCTTGTAGCTGTCCAACTTCTCGAGCCGCTCCTTGAGAGAGTTATGCAGCACGGCTCCTCTGGGAATGTCGCGGCAACCCCACCAGTTGGGCATGCCTCTGTACAACTCCCATCCCCTCTCCTTCTCTTCCTTTGAGTCGTTGAGTTCCCAGCGGGGAATACCCGGGAGCGTTTCTAGGATGTAGTCAATACAAATGGCCTCTTTAGAAGAGTGATAGAGGAGAGCATAGCAATGAGATTCCACATAAAGACCTTGAGAAATGATGAGCCATAGCCAAGCCTGAGGGTGTCATGCATGAATCCCTTGATGACATGATCTTCCACTTTTTCAGTGATGGCCATGGTAGCCTTGAAAGCGTCGAGGGTATGACACCAGTTCACTTGGCAGCCGGGGTGTTGCTTCCCAACGATGTCAACCTCGCGGATCATCCACTCGAGAGCCATGTCGCTCATTTGCAGAGCATCGTCTTCGAGAGGCTTTTCAAGATTCTTGACCTTTGTCCCGAAGAAGATATATCTCCAGTACGCCAGCCTGTCATTTCTGTCGGTATAGCCGGCCATCCTCCGCCTACATCTCCGTGGTTGCCAGGAAACCAGACCTCTCGTATGTCTTCTTTTTCGATAACCTCACTTTTCGTCTCCTTGGCCCCGGTTTTGATGTGCTTGTCGTCGTTGCTTGGTGTCTGAGCTTTTTTGATCACCGTCTTGATGTCTTGGGCAAGGAGGGCAGGCTTGAACTTGACACGGTGCTCGTCTACAGCCACAGCGTGACGGACGTGGTGTGCTGTTCCTATGATTTCCACTGGGGCAGGGGCACTTCGCTCAACCATGGCGACAGAGTTGACGCAGTCCCAGAGACCAAGGAAGAAGACTTTGATGTTCCTGTGTTCCGCAGGATCAGTGCCCTCGGTTCGGCAAAAGGTCTCACCAAAGGCCCTGACCTCCTTTTCCGCAGCGATGGTCTTCGGGCTCGGCGTGATGACAGGATTACCGGCAAGGTAATTGTCCTCAACAGGTCCATCGTTATCTTCTCCATGTTCCGGTGCATCAGATAAATCGCTATCAGGTCCGTCATCTTGTGCTAGAGGAACGTGTGTGAGGCGCGTGATGTAAGCCATCAGCTGTATGGTCTATCAACTTAAAATAACACTCTAATGTGCTAGAGGAACGGTGTCGGCCTGGTCCGACCCAGAACCCTGGGTTTCGGGCACCTTCTCGTCAGAGGCACCTTTGCGGGCGAAGATGCCCATGGCATTGGTACGATCATTACTCTTACACCGGAGAGATCGATGGTACAGCCTGTATGCGAAAGGTACCATTTCCTCGTTACCCTTGCAAAGTAGACCCACCTCATTGACCATGCGTGACAAGTATTTGGCGGTAAAAGCACCTCGACTGAAGCCAAAGATATAAATCTTTGCTTCCTGTAGAAGGTTATTAGTCACCTTAAGGCGTTATTCCAATTGGATTTACTTACCGGCTCGTAGTATCGCATCAAGAAACGATATCCAGCCATGATATGGGCGTCGAAGGTGGTCCCGAATCCTGAGTCAATTGCCTTCGAAACCCTGCTGCGCACTTCACCAATTGGCGTTTTGTGGATGGAGTTTTCGTTGACATCATAGGTACCGATACCGGCTTGGGAAAACTTCAGTGGTGTTCATGTAGAGGGGAAATGTGACATACTTTGATAGTAATGATATTGCTTCTTGTGGTTCCGGTCGAGCTTTCGAAGAATCTTGACCACGTTGGTGTCAGCATTGGTTCCACTGAAGGTATTGCCGGTACCATCAAAGCAAAGAATGAGTTTGACGTATTCATCGACATGAAGAGCCTCTTCGACGTAAGGACTGGTAGCGTGAGGCATATTGACGAGGACTGAAGATGGTAGAAGCAAGAAGGAAGATGATGTAGGTATCTGAGGCTGGCAAAGTAAGAAGAACTGGGGATATACAGGGCCTTTTATTACAGAACTCTCATCGGTCTACCGATTAAAAGATCTCATTCATTTCCAATTTTTGTGCTCAGTTTCCGAGTCTCGACTCCCTTAGAGTCGCGACGAATTCATCGGCGGAGATTGTGTCCGAATATAGAGATTAGGCGTTCAATCACTCCGACAAGACCTATCTCATGGGTCCCGATGCGACCAATTAATGCAGTTTCACACGTTGGAAGAGAGGAGAGTTTAGCATCAGAAATAGTGTGATGCTCGATCAAGCCTCTCAGCTCGTCCCTGGGGAATTTCAGCAAGCCACTGTCGAGCAAGGGGGGAAGTAGCTGAAATATACCAGTACTTATGCCTCACCCTTGGCGGGCAAGAAAATACCAGACCTTTCTAAGGTGTATTGAAATAAACTCATAAAAAAATATCCCAAATTTATATAAATCTACTTAAATCTTTTCGTTATTTATAATTAAGGTTCTGAGTTTTCTTTTCCTTCCTTAGCTCACCTTGTCAGCACGATCGAGATTTCATACATTCCAATCATTATACAGGGGCTTGGCTGAATTGAGACTTGTTTTGTACAGAAGTTTTACTCGAGGCAAAAATGTAAGACTATGATTTTCAGCTGTTCCAAAAAAGGACTTTGAGGCTGGCTGAAAGCGGATCCAGTAGGGCTAGGTTGTCTTAGCTATGAGATCAGTCACAACCGAAAAGATCAATCCGTCAACACCAGATACATATATCTGTTCTGCTTAGTCAAACCATACAACATTGGCCGGCCCATTCTCAAGATCAAGGTGGGCAACTGCTGACGCAGTCTTACCCTTGATCTTCCAGACTTCAATAAAGTTTGAGCCACTATCAGTGATCGCGAAGAAGTCCTCGCTGAATGAAGCAGGCGACACGGCATTGGCGGATCCTCCGCTGTTAGTGGTTTCTTGTAGAAACAGCTGCTCTTTGATACCTCCAGTCTTGGCATCCAGACTAAATGCAGACACATACCCGGGAACTCCAGTCTTGCGAGACCTCGTGGCGGCGATCAAGTATTTGGGAGATGATCCCTCGCCAGGCGTAGAGAGCAGCACTTCATCAGCCCAGTAAGAAGAAGAGTTGGTGAATCCTGAAAAGATAGTTAGTTCAGCATGATACAGACAGATCATCTAAGTCCCACCGGAAGGAAGTAAACTGTAGGTCTCGTTGTGAAACGCTAGTTTCCCCGTCTTTGTGTCCCGCTTGTATGCCGCAATAGAGTTCGCCTCCTCATAAACAACATATACCCATTTTCCGTTGGGGTGAGCAGTTAAATGTCGCGGATTCGATCCTTCGTCGGCAGCAAGATACTGTACCTCTTCAATCTTGCCACTTTCGCGATCATATGAGTGAACCCAGACTGCATTTCCCATGTCATCGGCAGAGTAAAGGAAATCATTATTTGGGCTCAGTGCGGTTCCGTGAACACCGCCTTTAGTGTTGTAAGTCGCATTTGCAAAGGTCTTCTGGAGGGTGCCGCTCTTGTCCACGGATATGGCGACTGTCGGACAGCCTCCACCATATGGTGTTCCGAATACTGCGAAGGGTGACTTGGACGATGCGGTGATGAAGTTTGCGTTGTTGCCTGGGTATAAGTGATCAGAGGATATATTGGGCATAGATATTGAGAGGCCTACTTACAATCTGAAGACAAGCTGACGTTGCTCTTATAGGTCAAACCGAGCTCCTTGTTTATCTTGTAGCTTTGGAAGTACCCAGTGGTGCCAACATATAGGTTTTGTTTGCGAGCCTAAAGTTTCTGATTAGCTGTGGCACAGATTGAGTAACTGAACAATGTTTACGTCAAGTGCAATCCACTTCGAGCCATCATCAGATGCGGATGAAATATTCTTCACCAAGCTCAAAGAAAGAGCTTCATCGTCAAACTCAATTCCGGCAATGGTCGATCCAGAAAAGAAGCCTGAGAACAGATGATGCACTTCAGCAACAGCCGAAACAGCGAGAAGAGGGAAAATGTTTCTTGGCAACATTTGTCCTGACTCTGAGACTGGGAGGAATGATGAGTGAATGGTTCATGGAAGATTCGGGGTATTTATTCTGCCAAGACAACAGGGGTTCCAGATCCAGTCCACTGCGGCTGCTACATATTTTGGCCTACGTATTATTGTCGTGAAGATCTTTGCGTCTGTTTGGTCAAAAAGACGCGGCCTACTTGCGCGGCAGTTTAATATAAACGCTCGTGATGTGGGTGAAGGCTCCGGCATTGTGGGGCCGGTAGTTGAAGGAGCAGAACTAGCAAGGGGCTTCGTACAACTCTGGCCAAACTGGATTGGGAGGATGGCAAAGGCACGGTCAAGTTATTCTATGATGATTACCGAGAGATGATACGCGTTGTAGCGACGCACGAGATGTATGAGGTTGAACAGCCAAGAAAAGATATAGCCCTGTAGTTTAGCGGTTATATATGATCAAACGGGTGCGTAAGTGACAGGCATGCCTTTTTAATCGCTGATCTACATATTTCACATCTAAACGCTTGTCAGTGAAATAATCCGTGATTTCATGCTCAGGCGATAGGTACATGGTGTACCGTGTTGCACGAGGAGGATATTATGTGCAATCAATGCACTTGATTCATATTGGCAAATTAATCCTGTATCTTGAAAGTTTACCCTATATATCTGCCCTCCATGCGCAATCTCATGGTCCCTGAGTTGATAGACCCCACAGCTGATGGCTTACAAGTTACATCGCGCGCCTCACACGACCTGTTGTGGCCCCCTAGTCTATGCTTCCATCCAACCAACACTATGCGTCCTCCCCAGCCTTCTTCTCCCGCGATTCGTGGACAAGGTCTCAGGTATAGACAGAGCACGTCGACCCTCACAGCGGCTCGTTAATCCACTTGCTCTTATACGCCACACCACTGCGTTTAAAAAGCTGCGCGATAGGGCATCGTCGTTCTACCTCGGCAACAAAATGTTCGAACGCAGCTTCGTCTGCACTGGTCTGTACAGACACCTCCAAGTGCACGCTCTCCCAATTCGGGTTACCCTGCTCACCTCCAACGAACACCGCTGTGGGAAGTTGGCCCTCGACCAAGATGCGCCATTTGCCCAACGTGAACCCGTGATCCTTGGCTACAAGTGTGCCTGTGACCTGGTTGCACGAGCTGAGGCTAGCGAGGGTGTAGGCAATAGGTGATGGGTATGATTCCTGGCCGCCTATGACCTTAGGGGCGTCGGTAGAGAATGTGTATGGCTTGTCTTTGATAGAGATGGTTTGGATTGTGCCGCTTCCTTGGGCCGAGATCTGAACTGGAAGACGCTGGGAATGAGATGGAGACGCACAAAAATGTCGTAAATTGAGACTAGATCTTAAGCGGCGCTGCGAGCAGATAAGAGCTCGCGATGTTGACTTGAGACGGCCGGAAAACATATTTAATTCCGAATTGAATACGAGATTTTGAACTTGGTAAGCTCTCATGAATAATTAGAATCACTACTCGTAATGTGGATAACGAGTTTCAATTAAATATTCTTGGTTTGCTACCCTGATGGTCTATTAAGCCATTTGTAACTCCTCCCACTAGGCTCCATCCAACAGAAAACTCAATCTGAATTACTCCGGAATTCGAATCAATCTTGCCAGCCTGTCTACCTGGGCGGCAGAGTAGCGGGCAGACTCGTTCTATACCGTCATCATGATATTTAACCTTTCAGCCAAAATTCAGTTCTTAGGCACCGTCAAGGGCCCAAAGTGTATTGTGTCTACGTGTGCTTCCTTTGTGCGTTGGCGCTGAACCCTCTTTCAACCACATAACCTTGTCATAAGAACCCGGATAGACTGTCATTACATTCAAAGTCATCACTGAGCTGGCCCCCCCTTTCACTTTATGATCCCAGTTCCCCACCAAAATCGGTCACCCCAATATTCCAGGTCTGTACATGCCAAATATTCATATTTTCTCAACCATTTTTTACCTTAGATGAAATTCAGCTACTGCCCCATTAACATGAGGACTTCAATTACCAGCCTCACTCCGGGCTACTTCCAGGCTGTACCATTTCCCAGGTACCAACTTAGCTCTGCCTGAGCGGTGAGTCTGACCGCATCCAAGTTGCCAGTTAAATTCTGTCTCTTCCCCAGCTTGACCTCAGCCCTATGCTGTAATCTCTGTTCAACCCTATGTCAAACTCCAAGTCAATGTCTCCAGGGAACTTGTTTGTAAGCTCGATTTATTATTTGCAGTGACTGGCCGTAGCGCCTCAGTTTTTTGTAATTAGAGAACAGGATTGAGTTTGGACAAGCTCACGACAGCAAAGAGCTGCGCAGAACCATGAAGTCTGATTATTGATAGAATACAAATAAATGATATCAAAAAGAAACAAGCCGTAAGTGCTTATGAAACATGTCTGTGTTGATTGTAAATAGAGATGAGTCTACCTACCGTTGAAAATGATCGACAGCCATCTGCGCTGAAGTGCCTGGAGTTGGAATGCTGTGTCTATCTATTACGTGTTGTTCTACTGGTAGTAAGAGCAATTTACAGTCCATAATAGAGCGCCAGAGTTTGGTAAGTATAAATCAGTCTGCCAAAGTAGAGGGGTATTACAGTTCTAAGTGTTGGAGACCGCATCTTCCCAGCAAGTCGTGGTTTCCTGGTAATCAACAACGACTGAGCCTAGACAGGATGCAGGAGTTTGGAGAGAATGGAGAGATGTACAGCACTATGGCAGCGCTTCGGTTTAAAGAGTCGATGATCCACAACCCTCCTGTACCAGCCTTACACTGGCAACAATGGGCCGCGATCAGTACGTTATGCACGATGCTCGACGGATATGTTACCCCTATGCTCGACCGTATTTACAGTCTGGCGAAAGAACGACTGACGACAAAGAGGGAGGATATGTCTAGAGCAATCTTTCCGCTATTCAACCTTACATGGCCAGACCGAGCGACGAACTTAGAGGCAGGCCAGGCGAAGATACTCCAGCACCTTGGAACAAAGGCTGTTCGCCTAGCGCCTCTTCATGGGCCGATCATGCCACAACCATGGTCATGGGCACCCCTTACGTTACCAGGCACGAACGGCTTCCTTCAACCCCAGGGTACCCAGAGGGTTCTTGAACCTAGTGGACTTCATGGGAGATGGGCTGCGTGGCGAGTTCTTAGAGTGCTTGGCAAGAAAGATCTAAAGAAGGGCTATGCCACGAAGCTTGCTGAATTAACGGGAACGTGTTATGATAACGTTCAGTTCCAGGTGGAAGGTGCAAGTCTAATATTCGAGGCAGGGGTCTTCTCTAGACCGGAAAATACTTACCCCTGGAGAGGACAAGACCTATTCTTACTGAGGGCACACAATACAGGTACGGCAAGAACGGCAGACTTGGATTACTACGACTTGGTAGTGAAAGACGCTCGTCCTAATTCTTCTAATATTGTGCTATATGATCGGTTAGGATCGGCTATGGGAGCCCTAAATGATGGTATTGGGGGGCGGGGTCTTGATATCGGAAGTTTCTTGGAGGGATACATAAACTGAGCGAGTATTGGCTTCTCAGCTTTTCTTTTTAGTTTTCCTAACTTTACAATCAATCATGTTGGCTTCCAGAGGAAATAACTGCTGAGAAACTTGGTTCTGCTTTTGATGAGTGAAATATAGTTGGAATCCATATTGGGTGCGCAGAACATGGCTACCTAAGATCAGTTTATGCATTTATTAACCACTAAAGAAGCTCTGGGCTGAGCGCTACGGGAAGGATAGAGGACGGTGCAACGCCTTAAGTTGCAAGTAGGCATTGTATCTTCATGATATTAGTAAACATGCTGTACAGATATGGAAGAAAACTCACTTGGCAAATGTCTCCTGCTGTGCATATAGTTGTACTTCTTCGTAGGTGAGCAACCGCTGGCATGTTTGAGACGGACAACGGATGTTGTTGCAAGCGCTCTTGTCTAGCTGGTCCAACTGGGATCCAATATGTTTTTGTAAGCAAGAGGTGCAGAAATCGATTGCATGTTTGCACCTTGCTCGCAATATCTTGGGGAACCGTGAGATCTTCCATACCCAATCACCATCGAACTCAACACAGACTTCTATCCATTCTTCGACAGCATCATAGGAGACGTTATAGATAGATTCAGCACAGATGGTGCAGTCAATGGGAGTCTTCTCAGCCCGGAGCAGCTGTGTGAAGATAGGGACCTGTAAGGATTTCCGGCCTTCGTCGATGTTATATAGTCCAACATGGCTGAAGTCTGCTTTCAACGGCGATCCGACCTCGCTTCGAGTCCGGCGTCTATATCTCTGATCAAAGGGCGAATGCATCAAGCCATTTTTCATCATCTTGAAATGCAGGCGTGCTGCCACCTTTCTGGCTTTTGGTGTGAGTCGGGGTTCGACAAAATAAAGAGTTTGCATTAGCTTCAGAATCGTGTCATAACTGTCAAGGATTAGTTATTTGTTGTTTCCAGACCACTGACTGCAACTTACATTCTGATCACCGAAAACTCAGCCTTTTCATTCCCTAGGTACTGTAATACCTGCAATAAAGAGCTGCGATCATTTATGTGAACTCCTACGGGGGAGCAGCCACAAGGACATGGCAAGCATATCTCTATGCCTTGAGCTTTCCACCAAGTTTCTCTCAATCGTGCTAAAGACGAGAAAATTGATTTGAGAAAACAGGTTGAACAGACAGGATTTTCACATCCCAACCTGAGGTCTCTCTCGATAAATTCGTTAAGGGGCCTAGGCTTAGAGAAGCCAACAGCTTGCCTGAACCTGACTTTCTGGCACACACAGCAGGTGACGAGTATCACCGACTGCAGAGCTTCGGTACCAAGCCAGTCTTCGAACTTGGTGTAAATATAGAGAGCTTCGTTAGCACTCATCGCCCTATCGAGGGCCCCTTTGAGATCCTTAGCCATTTCAAGTTGAATAGGCATGGGAGGACGGGAGTCTTTGGCAGTAGAAAGCGGCGGGTTCAGTAATTTGTTTACTATGATGGATCTGGGCGTGGTCATTGATATCTGTGGCTGCTTCAGATGCAAAACCTGACTTTGAAGCTCATTGACAGCGTACGCCATAGCCTTCGTGTCATAAAGAGCGTTCTGTAAATCATGATTTGAAGTTAAGACGTTTGATCGTAGAGAGACTGATTCGTCCATCCTATCGTAATACCTAGACATCAGTAGCTTATTCTGACTAATTAGATTACTGACAGTTTCTTGAAGGCATTCAATTTGCCTTTCTTGGCTGCAAAAAATGGCCGCCATATCGCCTTCAGACCGTTCCTCGAAGACGTGGGTATTGAACTCGGGTTTTGTTGCATCTGCTTGGTTGTTTGGCATTGATTCCGTTGGCAGGCGACTTTTGTCCTGTATTTCGAGGCATTGTTGAGGTTGTTGCCCTTGAGTATGCTGTAGAACCATCAAGGGCTCGGAGCGAATACGTCGTAGCTTGGACATTCTCCACTTCTCACAATGGAAAGTTTGACCTTGGCAATTAGAAGATATGGTATGAGCCAGACGTGTTAATCGTAGTTGAGACTTATGGCTGAGAACTCATCCCACCACATTGGATGTAGTAAATATACACAACTGGACTTGGTGTTAGATAAGGATGATGCTGGCGGTAGGAAAGTATGCTCTTCGGTCGGAAGGGCAACAACAAGGAAGATCAAATGCCATTGTTCAAATCCCGTTATCAACTACCAGGGTTTTGGCGACTTTATTACGTCATGTCTCAGACTTGGTGCTTTTGGAAGCTGAGTACTAGCAAGGGTTGGTCTAGCTAATGTCTAGAAGTAGGATGAAACAGATGCACTCAGAGCGGCACAAACTGCTCGTGGTTGGTCCCTCTTCCCTGTGTCTTTTATAGGAATAAAATAGCATTCTTTTCCCTTTTTAAAAGACACGGAATAGTGCCAATAGTGCCATATCTATGTATTATTTACAGGTTGATACTTTAATGAAAATGCCTTCTAACGACATGGACTGTTCTTCTGGAAATAGATAATAAGGTTTCTGTTAGGAATGAGGTTTCTGTGTTTATTAAAATGAGGTTTTTGGCTCACAGCTACAAGACTGGTATGTGTCCCTCTCACCGGAGATGTCATTCCCGCCCCCGGATGCAACTATTTCCTCCGAGTCCAATATTTATAAGAAAATCCTTCGTTCGCGGCATCTATTTATCGAGGAGCTTCTGTGTCGGCCATTCGTACGGCTGTGTCTCAATTACGACCTTGAACTCCCAAACTCCCCAGTGTTCTGGATGATGAGATAGTCAGTATAGCCTCACTTGGCCTCCAATGTTGTGCCTGGAGATTGAAAGCCGTCATGAAATGAACGAACTTGACCATGGACTGTGGATGTGGATTCGAAATAGTACCTGATACTGATTGGTGTCGCCCGGAGCCTCCAGTTCCAGTCCATCACTGCATCTGGGCGACTAGTTCTTCCTGAAGATTGGCGTGAGACTGTTGTTCGTTTCTTACATGGACTTGAAAAGTATTCTCACGAAACGAGAGGTGATGTACCTTCATGCTATCGACTTGTGACATGGGGTCTCGAAGAGCTTCAACCAAGCTCACCAGATACTATTTAAGACTTATATTAGACCTTCTAGTACTTCATTACTGAAAATCAGACGTCTTAGTCTAGCTGGAACTTTGCTCCTGTGCTTAGGCGTTCCCCATATTTGTAGGATATAACAGTCATAGTAATCATAGCCAACGATACACCCGCAAGCAATGTATTTCCCCATCCCTGGCCGATTGCATCAAACATCTTTGGACCAGCAAGAGGCAAAAGCACACCTCCAATACTCCTAAGCACTGTATTCGCGGCAGTAGCACTAGCAGCATATGTAGGGAATGCGTCAACCAAGTAGGTGCTCACGGATGTAAACACAGAGATCATTCCAAAGCCGATCATGAATGTGCCGATAACAGGCACAAACCAAAAGATTCCATACTCTGTCGTCCATCCATATACTAGCAACCCGACTGGGATTATAGCACTGCATGGGATCATGAGGGGGAGACGGTACTCGGGCTTGAGTTCGCCCCCTCGGGCCATTCTTCTGAGAATTGGATCTGAGACCGTGCCGAAGAGTACAAGTCCAACAATCTGACCGCATCCGAAGCCGAGATAGACAAGACCGACATTGGTGACTATGCCGTATTTCGTTTTGAAGGTTTCGGACACTGTCGTGAATAAAAGATATAGAGTTCCGTAGGCAATCGCGGTCAGGAATGAGAGACCGAAGATGATCGGTGACAAGAAAAGCATCTTCAATGGGCGAGCCAGACTTCTTTTGATGAGTTGTCTGCGCGGTGTGGTGGGCGATGAGTCTTCAGTGTCATGCTCTGCGCGAAGTTTCCTGGGTTTCTTTCTCTGAATAGTTGGATGATGAGTCTCTTTCTGGATGAAGGCGCAGACAATAAGCACAGTTCCAGTCTATGACACAGGTCAGTACAACCAGGATATTGAACTATCAGAAAGGAAGTTCCCTACCATTATAATAAGCAGCCAAAAGTTCCATCTCCATCCCAGACCCCTCGAGACATACGCACCAACAGCAGGCCCAAGACTCGGGCCCAGCAAGACAGGCATGTTCCAAATAGCCATAGCTCGACCACGCTCCTGCTGAGAGAAGCAGTCTGTGACGCTCGCAGGTCCGATAGTCAACGGACACGCGCCCGCCAAGCCGGTTAGGAGACGGAAGATTATAAGCATGGGCATGTTGACCGACAGAGCGCATGCGATGTTTGTAAGCAGGAAAGTGACCATGCAGATGCGGTATGTAGGGAGTCGACCGTAGATCTCGCTGAGCGGGGCGAGGAAAAGAGGACCGAAGGCGTAGCCAAGGAGATAGATCGATACCATGAATGAACCTATGTTGGGATTCGTTTCGTGCATTTCGTCCATGATGGGCTGGATTGCTGGTGCGATCATGGATGATGCAAAGGGGCTGTGAAAGTAAGCGAGTGTCAAAAGCTTCGGATATAATTGGGCGTTTCGATGACACCACGTACGTTAAGAGTGTCAGAATAGATACTATCAAGATATTTGTCCATTTCTTGGACTTTGGCCAATTCAATGGTAGATCTGGGTCATCAGGACCGGCCGAATCCAGATAATGACTGGGAGTCTGAGGCAAACCTTCGCGTTCATCCTTTTCTGTCATGGCTGGTGTTGGAGGCAGGGTATCCTGCGAGGCGGATTCGATGCTGTTGGCCATGTCTGCATTGACCGCGATGTCGATGGTTCAGGGCATAGGCAATGTCAGTTGATGGATAAGAGTGATATATAGTCACCCACTGATATCAAATTTCTCTATGAACACCTCTTGGAAGGGAAAAAAATAAGAAAAAATGGAGAAAAAAGGCAAGGCCATTTACGCCAGATGTGTCCAGAGGATCGTCATCAGAATCATGGTGTTTAAACCCGTCGGCGGAGCTCCCCGATGCAAGCCCGCTTCGGCACTCTTCCGCCACCTGTCAGCAGGTTGCATACGCTAACAAGGGTTATCCCAGCCGAGGCTTAATGTGGTTAGCCTTCCGGAGTCCTCCTCTAGTCTCTCCAGTGTACAGAGGTAGCCGCGAAAAGTTCTTGCCCAAGAAAACTGTAGCTAAAGAAGCTTACTAGCCACAGATACAAGGGATACTTTCGCTATCATAAGAGGCGCTAATTATCATCTTGCTATAGGGATATAAGCAATAATTACACAGGGCTGCTGCCTCTATAGTCCCTGGAACTATAGGGGAGATATAGAGGGAGCCCTCTATAAGTTATCTTATCTCTTTGTATCTCCCTGTACCTAGTAAAAATAGCTACTGTGGCGTAAGTCACCTTAGGCAAGAACTTTTCGCGGCTACCTCCGTAGAGCCTACAGGATCAAGTGACCCGCCATGACCCTTGCGGCGGTTTTAGGGTATGCTGAGAATAAGAATTTCACTTCCATGACGAGATGAAGCATCTCGTTCCAGCGGAGGGAAGTAGAGTTAACGTAATGTATTCTTTTTTCAGCTTATCCTTTAGTTAATGTTTCAATTTCGACAAGGTACCCGTGACTTATTGTCGGGCATATGTCACGACCTGTTGGCCGAGAAACTTGTTTTGGTCAACGATGATACACAATTGAATGCTAGTCCAGAATTTGTAATTCAAGAATAACCGTCTCCGTGCCTAAGAGCTCAGCCAATCTGACAGCTTTTATGAATTCCTTCCCATACTATCTGACACTGCTTAAAGCCCAGTCCATCTAGTAGTTGCCTCCACACGCAAATCCCCCTCAAGCAAGATCTTGTTACTGCTCGATCCTACCAATACTGTATACACACCTTTCTCGCTTAGCCAGCAATGTAACCCCTCATCCCAAAATGAGGTAGTGAATCTATCCAGTGGAATTTCTACCTTCTTCGTCTCACCAGGTTGTAGGTACGTTTTCTTGAAACCCTTGAGTTCCTTCTTAGGTCTCTGGATGGAAGAGGTAGCCTCGTCGGCGGCGATGTAAAGCTGGGATACTTCTGCTCCAGGCACGGAACCAGAGTTGGTGGCCTCGAAGCTCACGTGAGAAGATGTGACGTTCAGCTTTTCGTACATAAACGTAGTATAAGATAGACCGTGTCTGTAAATGTCATGTCAGTTTGTCTTAAGCCAAGTCTTGCTGTGTTCACTTACCTAAAAGGATACTATAATAGGGTTAAGGGGTTAAAAAGAGGCTTTAGCCTTAAAGCTATAAAGATAAAGAATACTAAAAAAATATATATAAGGTAAAATATTTCTTATTTTTATTATTATTTAAAATCTTATTTTTAATTAAAAGCTAAATATTTTAATAATTAATTTTAAAGGTATATAAATAAATAGTTATTATTTATTTATAAAGATAATTAGGCTTAAGATATATAAAATACCTAAAAATAAGTTATTTAATATAAGTAAATTTATTAACTTAAAATAATATTTTTAAAATAATTTTTATTATAATTATATAATAAATAATATAGTTAATAAGTAAGCTAACTAGATAAGCAAGCTAATTACTTTCCTTAACCTTTTTAACCTATAGCTTAAAAAGCTTAAGCTATAGTTTAAAAAGGCTAGCTTTTACTTACTAAATTCCTCCCTAAATAACTTAAAAGCTATTTAATAAGTCCTTATATTATAACTGCCTTTACTATATATACTATAGTATTAACTGCCTAGTTACTTTAACCTTCCTTAATTACTACTTTTTAATAATTTAATTACTATTTATATATTAATATTTATTTAATTAATTACTTATAATACTTTTTATATAGTTATAGTCCTTTTTTTTTATAATTTAGTCTTTTTTACTTTATAATATTAGCTTAATATCTTATTTATATTTTAAAGATTTTAAACTTTAATTTTTAAGAGTATATTTTTATATATTATAGCTATTACTTTTTTTATAAGAGACTTTAAGGCTTTTAATATTAACTTTAGGGAGCTATTATAATAGTATTTAATTTAATTATTAAGGTATTTAAATTAAGATTAGGTTTTAATAACTATTTTTAAGGTCTTTAAAGCCTATAGTATTAATAGTTAAGTAGCCTCTTTAGGAAATATTAGGGTCTATAGCTATATATTAAGCTTTAAGATTATAGTTTTTAGGTTAAAAGAAATAAGCCTAATTTCTTTAAAACTTTCCTAGATATTACTTTTTATAAAAATAGCTTTAAATATAATATAAAAGATAAAAAAGAACTTAATCTTAAAAATATAAGTTATAAAGTATTTAATTAAATACTTTATTTCTTAATTATAAGCCTTTTTTAGTGGCTTAAAGTACCTAATATTAAGAGGCTAAAGTAAATAAGATATATAAGCAGGTATATAAAGTATAATTATTTTATTTTCTTTATAATATTTCTTAAAATTAGCTAAATAATAGCTTTTATAACTATTAAAGATTAAAAGATAATATTAAGTATTTAATTACTTAGTTATAGACTAATTAAAGTGCTTTAATTACTTAAGACCTAGCTTATTATTTATTTATCTATTTTAACTTATTATAATAACCTAATCTAGTAAGAGGTTATATTCTTAATATTAATTAATAAGGTAATATTAACCTATATTAATAATAAATAATATAATTACTTAACCTTTTATATTAATTACTTAAATTATAGTAATTTATTTTTAGTTTTTAGGTTATATTAATTTTAACCTTTTTTATATTTCTAAACCTATAATAGCTATTCTAGCTATAATAAGGCCTATTATAAAGCCAGTCTTATTAAAGTTCTAGATATTATTTAATTAAATATTATACTTTATAATTATATTTTATATAAGCCTAAATTAGCTATAAATAATAGTTAGATCTTTATATTTAGCTCTTTAATAGTTATATTTTTAAAATAAATATATCTTTAACTTTAATTATTACTTTATAAAGTTATAAGCCTAGTACTTATTAATAGGTAATATATTATAATTAGTTAGTAGAGAATTAGCTATTTTTTCTATAAAATATAGTTATAAGGGAAATCCTTATAAATTTAGGTTAAGAATAAATTAAATTATTATTTATTTCTTTAGATTAAATAGTCTTTATAAATTTAGGATAGAATTATATTATAATTAAATGCTATTTTTTTAGTTATATAAGGTATTATATCTAACCTTATATAAAGTAGTAGTATATTAAAGACCTAAT
The DNA here is from genome assembly GCA_017165645.1 of Fusarium sacchari. Classification (NCBI taxonomy): domain Eukaryota; kingdom Fungi; phylum Ascomycota; class Sordariomycetes; order Hypocreales; family Nectriaceae; genus Fusarium; species Fusarium sacchari. Next base: position 584,521 of record JADANP010000016.1, read on the forward strand.
TTTAGGTTATTTTAAAGGGCCTAAAAGGCAAGAAGGATTCTAGCTTTATTTAAGGATTATAATATATTAAATAGTTAAGAACTAATTAATTAGATAGTTAGATATAAGGTTAAGGGATTTTTAGTTAGCTTGCTTATCTGGTTAGCTTGCTTATTAACCACGTTAATTAATAACTAATTATTAGTAAATATAAAGATTATAATTTTAACTTTAGCCTTTTTTTTATTTATTAATAATAAAATATATAAAATATTAAGTAAAATAAAGTAATTTTAAAGCCTTAATATAGTTATTAAGGAAAATAGCCTTAATAATAAGGTTTTTTTAAAGGTTATTAAATTTAATTATTATAACTATTTTATAATAAGCCTTTTTTATTATATTAAAAAAAATATAATAAAATAATTAAGGAATTATTAAAAAATAAAGTTAAAGAAATAAAAATAATAAAAAAAAATCTAACTTAAGTATATATAATATTAAACCTATAAAAGATAATAAATACTAGGATTTTATATTTATAAATATAAAATAAGTTAATTAATAAAAGATAACTTTAAGGAAAAGTTAAATAAGCTAGTAGTATTTAATAGAAAAGCTTATTAGAGATTTAGTTATAATTAGAATTAAGTTTTTAGTTAAATAAAGCTTTATTAAATAAGTTATAAAGGTTTTAAATATAAAGCTAAAAGGATATAGCACCTCGCGCTTGACCTTTTTGTAGTACCGATACCCAACGTAGATATCTTCACCATAGATAACACGTCCCCTCTCGCTACCAAAGTTCAAAAAGGTTGGCGTGTCTTGTATACGGCGTGGAAACGAAAGCGGAAGCTTTCCACTCGGGCAGATTGCGCCGAACAAAACATCAGCGATACCATTTCCAGTCTCATTTCCAGCTAACCAAGCATGTACGTGAGTCTTGGCCGCTTCAGCCCATAGCATACTGAACAGAGTGCCGCTCTGCGTGACAACGATAGTGTCTGGAGCGGCAGCCAAGACAGCCGACGCAAGACGAGGAAGTGTTCCAGGAAGATCCATATTAGGCCTGTCAAAGCCCTCAGATCCTTGGTCACTCGTCATCCCAACGCACAAAATTGTCACATCTGACTGTAGCGCTGCGGAAACGGCTTTCTGGATCCCGACTTCGGGGTCAACTGCACTCGCTAGTCCAACTCTTCCCGCACCACCGCCAAAGTTGACCACGCCTGGTTTGACGAGCTTGGACGATGGTGCGCTTTCATACTCGACGGTGATGCGGTACTTCTGGCCTTGAATAAGGTGCATCTCAGCCTTTTCCTCGACAGTTCCTTTACCAAAAAAAAAGGTCCCGCTGCGTTGTACGAGACTATTATCGATTAAGAGCTGACCATCCACGTAGAGTCGCGCAGTGCCAAAGACTGCTAGCCCAAACTCAAAGGGTCCTGATTCTTGAATGACGAGATTACCTTCTACAGTTGCGTAGAAGAGCTTGTCAAGTTTAGGATGCGAGTAGCCCATCAGTAGCCAAGAGGAATCAGGCAGATGGCTTTCGTCGATAATCTCGCGGTCAGGTACACTGGGGCTCTGACTGTAGAAGCGCATTCGCATACCTGGTGCCCCCTCTGGCGTAGTGATCATACCCCTCTGCATCAGTGGATTCCACGCTCTTGCCGAAGCACCAACTTCGTATCGTACCTCTACATCAGGCGTTAGCTGGGCCACTATCCCGTCGTAGGGAGAAACAGTGTAGTAAGGCTGAAGATGGGCAGAGCCGCCTCCACAGAAGGACGTGGTCTTCATGTTTGGTCCGATCAAAGCGATGCTCTCGAAGGGTCGCTTGAGGGGAAGTTGGCCACTTTCATTCTTCAACAAGACAACGCTGTCACCAGCGAGCTTTCGGTTGAGCTGCCTATCTTCGGGAAAGTCGCGTCCTCCTTCTTCTGCAGCAACAGGAACGTTTGTGCATCTTTGTACGAACTCGAGGACGTTTCGCGCTCGGGTGTCTATGGTTGACTGTGACACCTTTCGGGTTGATACGGCAAGGTCGAGAAGCTGGCCGCGTTGCCTCGTTGGTCCTGGCATCTCGAGATCTAGTCCTGCATTGATGGCTTCGGAAGTAGAGTAAGTCCCAAACCTACGGTAAGTCATAAATGTTAGCAATGGCCTCGGCTTAGAAGCAACTAGGTGGAAGTTTTGCGTACCAATCGCTCATGATCAGATCCTTCCACTGCCACTCCTCGCGGAGCAAGGAGTCAAGGAAATCCCTGTTTTCCGAAACATGTTTGCCATTGACTTTGTTATAGCAGGCCATGACACCGCCAGGAGCTGCATCACTAAGCGCAATCTGGAAGGGAAGCATGTGGATCTCCCTCAAAGCGCGCTCGCTAGCAACAACATTGACGCCAACCCTTTCATGCTCCTGATCATTCGCCAGCCAGTGCTTAATAACAGACACAACGCCCGTAGACTGCACGCCTTTAATGTAAGCAGAAGCCAGTTTGCCCGTTGCATAAGGGTCCTCTGCCATCGACTCAAAGCCACGGCCACCAAAAGGAGAGCGCTGGATGCACACTGTAGGACCGAGCCAGCAGTGGGCGCCTTTTGCTATACACTCGTTCCCTATGAGCGTGCCTGCTTTGTATAGGAGGTCCTGGTCCCAAGTGGCTGCTAGACCGGTACCACAGGGCAGGCAGGCAGCAGGTACGCCGTCGACGAATTTGGTTCCTCGCACACCATTTGGTCCGTCGCTGACACGCACCGATGGAACGTTGAATGCTGGGAGGGGGTTCGTGTGCCAAAAGTCTCGGCCTGAGGGAGATACGAGGCAGGTTAGCAAGTCGAGTGGTCTGAGGGGAAGATAATGCTGAATTACTACTTACCAGAGAGTAGAGATATTTTGTCAGAGACAGATGCGTTTTGGATGATATGTTCAACATCAAAACCGTCAGGGACGCCATCGTGGCTCGCTCTCTTCAGAACCATGGTTGTATAAAGATGTGCGTGTCAGGAAGACAGAATACTCAAGTATAAACAATGCCCAAAACGGGCTAAGGCAGTTGGTTACCCAACTTTTATATCCTGTGAAAGATAACCATCAACAGACTAATGCGCAAGACCTCGGGGATGACCCCGAAAGAGTGTGTGGGGAAGTATCGGGGAGTCTCCCCGATTAACGAAGCAACATATGGTCAAGACGATCAACTGAGAAACGACCCTCGCACGACTCCTTCCAGTAACTCTTTCAAGTTAGAACAGCCCCCATTCGGCTCATCCAGATACTGCTGCACCGACGCTGCACCTCGCGCGACCGCATCCCTCCAAGTCTTAGGCAACGCCACACTCTGCACAAGACGAAAAGCGTCACCCTCTTTTGCCAGGCGCTGCGCCTTGTCAACAGCAGCCAAGATCAGCGCAGCGCTTGTCGCCACGCGAATACCGTACCAAGTCCCCTGATGCCGATGCCCCGCGACCTGATCGAGTTTCAAGATGCAGAACCGTACACATTGCGATGCGTACGAGCTTATTATACCGTGTAGTGAAGCATCCATCTCGTCTGCCAACTGGTCCACAGCGAGTCTTACGAAAGGTCGTGAAACTAACTCGCAGAGGGATATGTACCTATGCCGCAGAATAAAGACCATAGGGTCGGAAACAGCATCCGCCGCGTAGCCTTGGGGAATGTCGAAGTGGAAAATTGGCGGGAGTGATGAGTACCAGTCTAATATCTGCGACTGCATCATCTCGGCCTGAGAAATCATGCGGCGGACTTGTCTCTCGCCAGGAGCCTCGGGCGCTTCAGAGTTCATCTGCGCAAGGCGATTGATCACGTGTCGGGCGGCGATTTCGCTAAGGTAGTAGTACCAACTTCGTTCCCTGTCGCTGGCATCGGGATGAGAGCAGAAGTCCGGGGGGCGGGGAAACGCAAGGGGCACGTAGGCATTGTCGAGGATCGGTGGAGTCGGCAGTGGGAGTTCTAGCCTCAGCTCACATTCAGACTTCCAGATTGTAAAGCACAGAGCCTGCGTGAGGGTGAACTCGCTGGAGCTTTCATCGAGACTCGGCAATATCCCGTGTGTTAAGCCAAGAGTATGCCAGGCGGCACCGGCTAGATTGAAGTGCTTCCAGGCTTCGAGGGGCTCTAGGCGATGCATATACCATATTCCCGCGAGGCATAAGCATTGAACAGCCTGCACAGTGTTCTGAGCCGATGCATAGCCAAGACGCTTCACGGCCACGCTCCAGAACTGCATCGATAGTTCTATCTCTGCCTTCTTTTCAGGCGTTGCCTCATGGCTGCTGGACAGCTCTGTATGCGAGTCTGTTATGGCCGCATTGGCACATACCAGAGCAACGAGGCATGCACTGGTAGACCAGTCGAACCCGTGCTCGGCAACATCTAACATCATACGATGCAGCTCGTCAAGATCAATGATGGGATTCTTGGTGTGCAGAGCTTCAATGTACTTGGACTCCAGCCATGCGAGCTGAGGATAGCTTGTGTCCGGAACAGGGTAACTGCAAAGACCTGGGGGATTGCTCCGGGCGAATAAACATGAGTTTGGTCGATCTGCGGCGAATACGTTTCAGCTGAGTATTGACTCGACGCTCTGTGGTCGCACAACGACATTCTGCGGTGCAGCCCAGCTGTCAAGATTCGGCTGACGCACCGACGATGAAAGAGAGTCGGCCGTTTGTGCAGGAGATAGTTGCGGCGAGTGCTGATTCTCGACTATCCTCGTCAAGTGGTGAATAGCCTGTAGGGTCTCTGCTCCACTGACCGAGCTGCTTAAGTTAGCAAGACCATCTCAGGGGAAACACTTGCACAGATCATACCCTGTACCCTCATCTTCTGGATAGACGCAGGTCAAGCGGCGCTTGAGGCAGAAGCCACATGTTGGCCTGCGGTTGTCGCATCTGGTTTTTCGGGTGCGGCACTTCTGACATGCCGTGACGCCCCGGGATTGGGATCTGGGGAAGGGTACGTAAGTTACCCCGGATGAAGCAGCGTCTGCCATTGATTGCAAACGAGTGCGGTATGGACGGTGGAGATGGGTATGTAGTGTTGATGCGATTGTAGTGTCGGGGAGGGCCGATGGCGATGATTTATCATCTTATGCCAGGGCTGAAAATTCAGCGGAGCGGGGCCCCGACACCTGCATTACAGTACAGTATGCAGAATCACAATAGCTTAGGTTAGCGAGTCTAGACCATTCGCACTTAGTCTCACAGCTGAACTGTGTCCCCTCTAACTAAGCTTGAAGTATGTTAAGCTAGATCCGGGGACTGCAACATGGACCAATCCCCAGATTCTCAGACAGCCCGCGCGTTCAAACCTCACGGGGGACCCTGGTGATCCAATCATGACCCGACCTCATCATCAAACTCTGCTCAACCACTGGGCACCCAGCGCGTCTCATACCAGCAACCACAACAACAAGGCTATTCCAACATCAATTCTTCGTGTCGAAATGAGTATAACTATGCGCCGGCCAGCTTGCGATTTCTTTGGACTACAATAAGCCAGCATAATCATCACTGTCTCCTCTATCTCAACCGCATCGCCATACTCATCATGGGCTGTTTCAAGAACAAAACGGAGAACAAAGACACCGCAGAGAACACTGTCGGGCCTGAGCTCTTAAAGGTACCCTCGAACTATTTCCACTCGTCTGTTTCTCTCACGCGACAAGCACTGACTGTCCAAGGTTCTTCCCCAGACAGAGCTTCCCTGGTCCCTCTCATCGTCCTGCCCCTATACGCAAACATACCGATCCTCTACCGAACCCACCTCATGGAAACCATCATGGAGACTTCTTGCTCGGAGTCAGGCGATTCCAATGAGAACTCACAGCTTGACGTCATTACAATTCCGTACAGTGGATACTCCTTACTTACAGCATCTCCGTATCTTTTCATGTCTTCTATGACAGACTCGAACCAATATCGCAAGGAATGTTCTGGCTATGACTCGAGGTATCTCAAAACAACTTCGCCCCCATGGATCTCGTTATCAGAAGATATGCAAGCTTCGATCAAAAAGGAGCTCGAGTACATGTTCTTCGAGGAAACAGCTTTATATCTGCGCTCGGTAGATGACTACGTCGCTGGATGGTATGCGACTTGGGAACTTCCAGTCGCCAGATATCGTCAACCGGCACAGGTCAATATTGATCATGACGAAATATTCAAATTCTTTAATAAGGACATAGCGATATATATCGATACGGCTACTGTTGAGGAAATGGACTTGGGTTACCTGGGTCGATACTTATACCGCACCTGGCTGCACTTGTACAAAGGACGTCCGCCATTTCAACGTGGAGGCTTCTTCGCAAAGCCCCTTCGAATTTGCAAGAAACGCACTGGATCTTTGAATGCGCTGTCATCATTCCACAGAGATCTGACAGATACCCTCTCTGTACATCTTGACGATCTTGCGCAATTCGAACAAGGCGGAGAACACTCGACGATCACTCCACAGGCAGTCAACCCATCAGTGCAATCTTTGAGGCAGCATGGATATCTAATGCGACCGCTCTTCCGTGCAATCTATATGGTCGTGGACAACCAGAGTCTAGCAGGCTACACCATAACCCCCTATGCATTTGAACGGGAGAATGAAGATTGGATGGCCCTTCGGAGCCAGTTTCGCGCCAACCAAGTCTCAAGCCGTACTGTTCTACTAGTCAAAACGGGGGACGATTCCCATCTTTCCTCTCCGATTAGCTTCCTACCCCTCTTCGAAGCTGGTCTGACGGTCAACGTCAACCGTGAAGATTACCAGGATGAAGAGGAACCGAAGGTCGTACGGGTCAAGATAGATGATGCTATGTTGTTTATCTGGGGTCTCCTTACGAAGGAGATGAATTGCAACAAAAAGAATATTAATTTGACTGAAACTCTGAGACAAGAACAGGATGTATACTGTCAGGCTTGGGTCAGCAAGGTTGTAGAGCATGCTCAGGAAGTCGGGATTGGTGTTAATGGCTATTCTTGGCAAGCTATTCGGCGTACTCTGGCAAGGATGAATAGTGAAGCGTTTGATGAAGACCAGATTTATCCATATTGGGAGACGTTGATTTGGTGGAAGTGCGTTGGATAATAAATCGGGGGTAAGGAGGGGGAGCTATACTCCCAGAGGGTGCTGGATAATACCCAGGATAAGCATTAATAGACTTTACAACAGACTTGGTCAAAAACATGACTGGTATATACATACTATAGGTTTCTAAAAGATATAATATAATAGATGCATTATTTTCATCCCGCTACCGGTTCAAGTATAGTTTAACTGTCCCGTTCCCGCGGGCCCCCGATGCCCCACTTTTCGGCTGCCCCTCTAGCAATCTTGAATGTAACCTAATGCACTATCCCTATCTTTTTCTCATGTCGTCAAAACTCATCTAAAAACATCTAAAGATATCTAAAGACATCTAAAGACATCTAAATCTCATCTAAAACTTAGACTATAACTCTAGCCAACGCACAATGGCTCTCCTATCGTGGTGTCAATTCGCGTGGCACGCCTGCATCTTGGTCTATCGACTCCTCCTGCTTGTCCCATTAGCTCTCTACTACACCTTTCCAAGCAGTCGCCCCCATGAGAACTGGACTCTACACCAAGCATTGGGTCGAAAGCTTATGTTCAACCTAATGCAATTCTATACGAGCACTCGCCTCATAACCCCAATGCCAACGGAACGCAAGGATCTGGGAGCGCGGTTCGCATCTATTGCACCAGCACCGGACCGAAAGCTCTATCGTGGGCCCTTGAAAGATGAGGTCATACAGCCGAGCACGGTTCGGGCCGTATGGTACCCTGAAGCCCATGACTCGCGTTCACTGTCAGACATGGCGTCAGGAGAGTATCTTCTTCTTCACTTTCACGGCGGCGGTTATGTTCTCGGAAGCCCTCTGCCACTCGACAGTGGATACTTTGCTGGTGTCTTCGCAAGATACATAACACCCAAGGTCCTTTTTGCTGGGTACAGGTTGACGTGCGTTCCGGAAGGCCGTTTCCCTGCAGCCCTTCAAGATGCCGTCACCGCTTATCTGCACGTCATCTCATTGGGCGTTCCACCAGCAAACATCATCGTCAGTGGTGACAGCGCTGGCGGCCATCTTGTCATCTCCTTGCTGCGATACATCAGCGAGTATTTGCCAGACGTTGCAAGCCCCGAGGCTGCTTTGCTGTGGTCCCCGTGGATCGATATTCCAGGAGCAACACCCGCACATCACGTCCGACAACGAAAGAACTACAGCACAGATTATCTACCAGCTGACTTTGCCGAGTGGGCAACCGAGTCCTTTGTCCCAGAAGGCATCGTCGATCGTAAGGGGCCGTATGTTACTCTAAAGGGCACACCGTTCAAAAGTAGGACGAGGTTCTGGGTCCACATTGGAGATGCAGAACTTCTCTACGATGAGGTTGTTGAATGGGTTCATGATATGAGAGAGGTTGGAAACGACGTGACTTTACGCATAGAACATGGTGCGCCGCATGACATTGTTGAGAGCGGTCATATCAACGGGTTTCGGAAGGAAGGGGAGCAAGCGGCCAAAGCTGTGGCGGAATGGCTGTGAAATTGCCAGACTCTGTGACCTCCAGGCTCCAATTGATACCACATGTTGTTTGGCAATTAGCGTCGTGTGATCTGGAACTGGTAACATAGACGCATTAAATTCGTACTGACTATCTTACATCCGCGGTCCATAGCTCAACATCACTTCCTTTATCGAGGAACTTCACCTTCAGTCGGTGCATTGACAGAATGAGCATCGGCAGAATGGGCGTCCGTTGCCTTTGTACCATCGTGCCTCAGTATACTTTCCTGCGAGTCAAGCTCCGCGGCCCCAGACCCGAGGTACTTCACGTTGGTCATATTCCCTCGGTCATCGCTTCGCAGTTTCCTACTATCGCTAAGCTCAATATTTGGGCCGGTTCGGGAGTTGCCATAGTTCTGGTATCCGGAGGAGTTGTAGTTTTTGTATCCCGGGGAGGATCCGAAGGCTCGACGACCCAAGAGGGCGTCCACGAGGGGTTGGAGAACTGGGATACAGCAGGCGATGATAATTGTGCTCGCTTCGATGCTGGGACGTGGTGTCAGTGGTCATCTGTATGCCAGCACATGTTGCGTTACTTACACTGTCCAGATGACAAGGTCGGAGGTCTCATCTACTACTTGTTAGCACCAGGATGCAGAGCAGGCTGGATATCACCTACAAGAGAAGTCTTTGCTTGCGAGGGATGGCAGACGGGTGCATTTGTAGATGGCGACAATAGTAGCACTGGAGATGGAGATCAGCATCTTCCCTGATCAGTGCGACAACGAGATACTCACATTGAACCGATCCCCAAAGCAAATGACAAGGCGATTTTCTTTCGTTTGTTCATCTGTAGATGGAACAGCACCACGGCGGGGTATACAGCAAGATACAAGTCCGTAAAAGCAGACAAGGCTGGTCAAATGTCAGCGAGGCGTTCTTGGGCTAAACGCAGTTCACCTACCGCCGGCAAAAATGGCAAAGTTGACGAGAACATAAGGGCTCCAGCATTTCTTATCGGTGATGGAGAATGTCCATTGCGACTCGACGGGGGAGCATTGAGCAAAGAGAATGATGATGCACCCGATCAAGCCCATCATGCAACATCCAGCAAGCACCCAAAGAAATATCTTGTGTAATCGTCCGGGATTCATAAGTCGCGTGATGAGCGCGACGACGGCGAGCTTGGGAAACCCAAAGGCCATGACGCCAAATGGGAAGCCCAAGATAGTGTATAGAATGACATTCTGCTGCTGTGTCACGTTGAGAAGATCAAAGTGCCTGCCATTGCCGTTCTTGACAGCCACAATTGTAACACCAACTTGGCACCATTCGAATATCTCAAGATGGTTAGCAGTACGCAGACGGAGAAGGTGAGGGAACAAACCACTGCAACGATTGTGAACCAGTCATCAAGGTGCAGCGCGCCTATGATCCTCTTTCGAGTATACACGCGGCCAGCCACAAATATCGTACTCAGAATAGAGACGGTGATGACCAGCCCAAGAATTGTCGGGCCCTTATCAGCGTCGACATACGCCTGCGTGTGATGGGGAGGAGAAGAAGACATTGTCTGCCAAGCGCACAAGTATCCGAAAATTAACTCAAGAAAGGAAAGAAAAAGGTCTCATTCACTCATGTTGGTTGGGTCAAATCCAGAGGATTGGGTCTTATGTCCTGCAGGAACAAGAGACAGACATGTTTGCAGAAAGGGGGGCCGTAGCCCAAGCATGCTATACCATGGATCGTCGAACCTTTTGTTACGAGAAGCCGGGATTAAGTCATGTTCGAGGCGAAAAGGATTTTTGTTGATGCGACTCTGGCGAAGGATTTGCAACCATGGTGCCGCATTCGCCGAAACAGTGCTTTTTTCTGCCCGTAAATGTGTCTACATAAAGAACATAAGATCCTTCGGAGTGGTCAAGTCTCGCAAGGTGGGCAGACTTGAGGTAAAAGGACAAGGTTGTCGGTGGAGTGATGTTGCAGATGTCGACGCGTAACCAACAACTGTTGCTGATAGTGGGGGCCATTTCCGCTTCCCCGAATTCGACTGAGACCAGGGGATGGAAAGAAAACTCAGGACCTTTATCCTAAGCGACAAAAAGGTTTAGGCAAACTATTATAAGTTGAGGATACCTTTTGCGGAATTTATTTTGACATCCTGTGTCAAGGTCTGATGTTTTCCTGCTCCCCGAGATGAGACTCAGGGGTTGACATGTCGATCCAAACCCTCCGAAGGATCTGTCGCCAAGGATTGTTCTAATCCTTGCTTGGGACTTCAAAACAACCTGATATGACAATTTCACTGCTTCAGTCACTGACTGCCCTGAAAGACAATTCCTGGCATTCTGCTCAGACTACTGTAGTCGCGAGCGTGTTAACTATTAAGATAGCTAGGTATTTAATTATTGAGTACTTGTGGTTTACCGCGTTCTTGTACCAAGTTCCTCGTATATTCGGCTCTTCCCAGTCGTCATTTTGCTTGGCAAGCTGGGGACCCAAAACAGCTCAATTGGCGAAGCGGGCCAATTTCCCGGAGCTACCTACCGCCCGTTGGCTCCGCTCTTGGAAACCACATTTATCCAGGATATACTCCGTAGTTTTCGATATTTGAGTCTCCTCTCTATCACATGCAGACGATGAAGTGGCCGGCTCTTCTACCGTGCCTGAACATGATATCCCTTTCAGCCTCCACAAGTCATTGCCTTCATATGAACATCATTTCTTTTCAAGGACCTATTCCGACTTCTCACTATGTATCACTTCGCTTGCGTTGGACCTTGTGTCAAGTTGTCGTCTCTTTCCCCTCTAGCAAGGGTTCGAGCAAATGTGTTGGTTCAACGTAGCACTCGGCGAACCCCCTGATCAGGATCATAACCATGCTGTTGGTTCAACGTTACAACTACCTGTACTAGGTTCGCCACGGAGCTTTGTCCCAGATACCCGTCAACTTGACGCAGATCGCTCTCTTGTAGCCTGGCAAACGTATCAATGTGGTCGTATGATCCAGTGATCAGCATTGGCCGACGAATCAGTACATCGTGGGAAGCCTAGTATGCAAAGGATGTACAAGGGAGATGGTGTCAGGCCGTTTCGAAGATCTTCTGAATGCAACCCGAACGACTGGTCCACTTCCAAGATCCCCAATTGGTCGATTTCACGATCACATGCATGAGAATGGACCTTTAACGGTTGAAGGATTGGGGGTTGACCAACAGCCAAGCTATGTTACCATGCCATGCATTGACGAGCTCTGTGTACTTCGGCTGCTTTCCTTTCTTTTTTATTGCTGTTGATCCCTCCTGAATCACTCATTCACTGATATTACCTCGCTTCTGTTTTCCCACGTTGATCATAACTTTTATACACAGAGCATTTCTTTTCACAAGTCCCCTTCATTATGGCCGACACCACTGTTTCTCACACAAACGGACATACCGTCCCGGAAATCGAGCACCGTGGAGCCGAGAAGAAGCTCGAAAGTTCCGTCTCAGCTTTGAGTTCTTCTGCATCTTCAGACGGCACCCCAGATACCACCAACGGTACCAAGTCGGAAGAGCCCGATGTATCCATTGCTCTCAACGCTGCCAACATTGAAGCCGTTCCCTCCCTGATCAAAGATATCAATGCTCTCAGTGGCGATTTATATAGCGATGACCCGACAGCGCGTCTCAAGCTCATGTCTAAGGCCAAGAGTCTGTGGCAGTCACTCGAGACTCCCAGAGAGACCATGCTTCGCCACGTTTGGGCCGAGCCATCGCTTCACTGCGCTTTGACGGCCGGTACCGTCAAGGAAGTCTGGACTCATGTCGCCAAGGTCGATGGGCCTTTCAAGGTCGCTGATGTCGCGAAGGAGAAGGATATCGAGCCTGCTCTTCTCGGTGATTGCATCACTATCTCAACTCCTGTATCATTACACTAACAATCTGAAGCGCGTCTTGTTCGACATGTCTCGTCCATGGGATACATCACAGAGATTGACCAGGATACATACCAAGCCACAAACTTCATCAAGTCTATGGCTTTCCCATTCATCAACGCTGGATACCCTTGCATGTAAAGACACCCCGGACTCTACTATACATCCTGTGCTGACTCAATATCTAGTTCTGGAGCCTGTATCAACGCCCTCGGTCAATTCCATGAATGGGCTGACATCAACTCGTGGAAGGATGCCACTGACATAAGCAACTCTCCCCTGCAGCTTGGCTACAAGACAGAAAAGACTTTCTTCGAGCATCTTCACACCAACCCACCATACGGCCAGCTGTTCCATCTTCACATGGGCGGCTACCGCCAAGGTCGACCATCTTGGATGGATGCGGGTTTCTTCCCTGTTCAAGAAAAACTTATCAATGGCTTTGAGAATTCGGATGGTTCTGCTCTGCTGGTCGATGTCGGTGGCTCATTTGGCCATGATATTGGAGAGTTCCGCCGAAAGTTCCCCGATGCCCCAGGTCGTCTCATCCTCCAGGATCTTCCTGTCGTCATTGACCAGATCACTTCTCTAGACAGCAAGATTGAGCGAATGAAGTATGACTTCTATACCGAGCAGCCCATTAAAGGTACGCAGCCCTTTAATCCTTGCAGTGACTATTTCTGACTCCACCTCAGGTGCTCGCGCATACTACATGCACTCCGTTCTCCACGACTGGTCAGACGAGACTTGCCTTAAGATTCTGGGTCAAGTCAAGGCTGCGATGAAGCCTGGGTACAGCAAGCTTTTGATCAACGAGAACGTCATTCCTAATACTGGCGCTCAGTGGGAGGCTACAGCTTTGGATATTATGATGCTCACCCTGCTTGCGTCGCGAGAACGTACGCAACAAAACTGGGAGAAGCTACTTGGAGATGCTGGACTGAGGATCTGCAACATTTGGACTGTCGCAAATGGAGTTGAGAGTCTGATCGAATGTGAACTAGTTTAAGCAGATAGTCTTCACAAAGCCAGCTAATGCCGAATGATGGTGGCTTCGCTTGGGAGAGAGTACGATAGATCATAAATATACGGTCACATCAAGATAATCCTTCGAAGGATCCTAGCGCAATAAAATTCTTTAATCGTCTTCAATGACAAGTGCTCATGTCTTGATTAAAATTAATCTGCCATTTGACTCCTCATCCGTTACTCCTACCAGGAACATCATTCTTGAAGTGCGTCATCATAGTCTTGTTACTCAGTCTCTCCGTCTTCAACCTCCTCTTCTTTTCCGCCCGACGAACTGTGTCCAATTCCTTCTTTCTCTGCAGGAGAAAACTCCGCTGTTCTGATGATGTCAGATGTATCAGACTTTGTTGATCTTTAACGCTGAGCTGCGCTAACTGAGATGCAAGAGCGGCGTCTTTTTTATCTCTAGCTGTAAGCGCATCAGAGGCTGCATGGCTGGGAAGCGGTGCCCTCTTCTCCTCATTGTCTTCTTGAGTCGGCGTCCGGCGGGGTTTTGTGACGGGAGCATCACGATGTGAAAGGATCTTGCCAGATGATAGCCGAAGACTCTCATTATCGACTGAAACCGCGTTTTCTCGACCATGAACCTTTAGACCCTCGAGGTCATAAAACTCCTGCATCTCGTCTGTCAACTCGACTCTGCAATGGCCTTTGTCTCTCATATGCTGCTGGATTCCCTCTACGGTCCATCTTCGTGTTCCGCAGTAGATGCACTCGCGATATGTAGCGACCAGGAAGTATAGATACCATATCACGGTCTCCAGGTCCACGATTAAATGGTCTCGGAATGGGATCCGTAGACCGTGAGCTGTTTCCATGTGAAGGAGGTTCTTATCAAAGTTTTCGTCGATGTGTGTGCAAACGATGCATTTTGTCGAATCAAATTCAGGGATCACACTGCTCGAAGTGCCAACTCCGGTTTCATCGTCACTGCTTGAGAGGTCGTGTTCCGGGTCGTTGCTTGTATGTGAAAATGTGTCGCTGTCCTCAGTTGGTTGCTCGATGAGACCTGAAGCAGCCGCACGGTTCCTCAGGGCTTTGACGCTGTGTAATATGTCAGTATTCACGTGCTTTGCATTGCATGTATGTGCTGGAACTTACTGAGCCTCACTCTTGGCATGCACACGATGTTCTTGACTGTTGTCAAAGGAGACATCGCAAAGCGAACAAGAGGGTTTGGTTGATGTCATGATTGGAAGTGAATGTGGTGGCAGACTTGCAGCAAGTGGTCGGTCAAAGTTGAATAAATGTAGATAATTGAGAGCGAGTCCTGGATTTAAATAAGCATCTCGAATTATGCTTCAGATGCGATAGATAAGATGCTGATGATCGCGTGACTCACTGCCGGGTGGGGCTGTCTCGATCAGGAAGCTGTTCAAGGATTTGCTGACGCTGGATAAATTGAACTTTGTCAGTCATTATGATTCATCCATCATCAGCCAAATCCAGACAGTCAGGTACTTTACAAGACAGAGTCACTGACTGTCAGAAATTATTATATGATAATCGGTCATTACGACATGACGCTATGAGAGAAGGGCATCTGACACTTGTACCACTAAATACACTTCGGCTGTAGCAATGAGCTTGGTAAGCGACCAAACATATGACCTCGATTGAGATGTGGGTTTGGGTTTGGGTTTCTAGACAAAAGTCAGAAGCTTAGCGTGATGAGGCACTAAACAGAGAATTGGAGCCAAGGATATTGAAAATAGAATGTGAAATTATTAAACACTTTTAAATGCTATTACAAGACTAATATTTGCCACTATGGGACCAATCTGAGATGCAAAACCGACTCGAGTCAAGAAAACAAGTATGAGATGCCTATCAACTCATTGCAACCTTAGGCCTTCTTCTTCTTTCCAAAGTTCCACTTCTTAACTCGGAACATGTAATAAGTTGCAACAGCAACGAAGATGTTGAAGCCAATGTAGGCCCAAACAATGCCAAAGTTGCGCCATCTTTCGGTATAGTAGATCCTGTTTCCAGCCATAAACTGATCGGCGTTGGACAAAGAACAGTACTGACAGTCCGATGTCGCACCCGGGTTCTGTAGCTGACCAGGAGCCTGCGTGAGATAAGCCGCCATGTACTCGCCACAGGTCTGACCCGATGGAGGATTGAAGACCGACACCTCGGATCGTGAACATTCGACGAGGCGTCCACCCAGTTCGGTAGATACAACACCGGCAACCCAGTATGTGAAAGGACTAACGCGATACATGAAGATCCAGAAACCTGGGAGGGCATCAGGAGACTGCAAGACACCATTGAAGGTCAAGCTCATGAGAACCAAGAGAGTGACAATAGATGAGGCAGTAAGAGCATCAGGAAGAGCAGCGATGGTCATCTGAGCAAACGAGCTGGCGTAGAGCATGAGCTGCACCATGAAGAGAAGAACAAGGCCTTGGCGAGCTGAGCTCTGGACACCCATGACAGGGTAGTAGAAGCAGGCATACATGAGGATGCCAGTAAGAGCCTGCCAGGGGATCTCGACAATGACGTTGGCAATGATGAAAGCCTTCCAAGAGTACGCCTTGCTGGGTCGTTCTCGAACTTCGTACAGGTCACGCTGGGTGATGAAGTGAGGTTGGATCTAAAAGGGTCAGTATACCGTAAGACTAACGATGATAGGGGGACTTACCTGCTGAACAATGGTAGAGAAGACTGTGATGATCATGAAGACGGAGAAGATGACATTCTGCATGCCGGCAAATGTGTTGTCAGGCTTGTAGAAAGAGAAACCAACGAAAAGACCAGAGATGGTGCCAAGAATGAGCTTCGACATGATATACGTGGGCATTCTCCAGTACTGCTGGAAGACTCGCGTGGTGACCTCTCGAAGCTGCGCACGGAAAGGCATGGCGAACTCGGACTGGCTGGCAGAATCGTCTTGAGCATTCTTCGAAGACATCTCAGATGCAATTCTCGCAACTTCAGCCTCGACAGCGACACGCTCCTGGCTGCGTAGCCAGACAGTGTGCCAGTCTTCGCCCTGGGAGCTGGTGGCGTTGTTGACGATCTCGAGCATCCATTCAGCCGGGTTCTCATCATCGCCACAAACCCGAGCACCCTCCTTCTCAAAGTAGTCCAGAAGCGTACGTGAGTTCTGACCGATATCGCCAAAGTACACGGTCTTACCACCACGAGCAAGGAAGAGAAGGCGATCGAACTCCTGGAACAGAATGGCGCTGGGCTGATGCACAGTGCAGAGGATAGCTTGTCCTGCGTCGGCGAGCTTGCGAAGGAAAGCGACGATAGCCCAAGAGCTCTGGGAGTCAAGACCGCTGGTAGGTTCATCGAGGAAGAGTAGGAGCTTTGGCTTAGCAGCGAGTTCGACACCGATGGTGAGAAGCTTGCGTTGCTCGACGTTGAGACCTTCTCCGGGGACACCGACGACAGCGCTGGCAAAGTCGCGCATGTTGAGCATGTCGATGACCTTCTCGACCCATTCGTGCTTCTCCTCGTCGCTCACGGTTGAGGGCTGACGAAGCATGGCGCTGAAGCGGAGACTCTCGCGGACGGTGGAGGTTTCGAGATGAAGATCTGAGACGTGTTAGTACTGAACCAAGTCAGTTCATTCCGAGATGTCACTCACCTTGCTGCTGGACGTATCCCGTCTTGCGTTGAAAGCTGGCATCGAGAGGTTTTCCGTTGACAAGCATGTCTCCCGTGATGACACCCATGGTAGTTCGCTGAGCCAAAACATCGAGAAGAGTAGTCTTTCCGGCACCACTAACACCCATCAGAGCAGTGAGAGTACCAGGCTTGACCCAACCAGTGACGTGATCCAAAAGACGTCTCGGCTCACCCTTGATCTCAATGTCATAGACAACATCCTTCCAAGTGAAGATATCAGTCTGTGGCTCCAGTCCAGCGGTAGAGTCCTGGCCCTCATTGGTCTTCTCAGGCACAGCGAGCTGCTCATTCGTCGCGCTCCTGTCAACACCGTCCTGAAGATGAGCGGGGACCTGACCACGCTGGAAGACGAGGACCTCAGCCTTGCTAGCGGTCTTGGAGTTGAGCTCAGTGGCGATGAAGTAGATGAGCATGAAGCCGATGAGGAAAGCCATGAGGATACCAAAGTTGCGCCAGACGTGGGAGTAGGAGTATCGGTAGTTGGTCTCGATGAAGGCATCGCCGCTGACTGTTCGTTGTCCTGCTACAGATCCGACGGCTGAGCAGATGAAGGTATCGCCGCTGAGTCCAGAGTAGGAGGGGATGAATTGGGAACAGTCAAACTCGCGACCGTGGAATTCGTTGGCGACCAGGATCTCAAAGGCGTAGAAAATCGGATTAATCCATCTGTAACTGTTAGTTGACACTCAAGAGCCATCAAGAAGCCACTCACCTGATCCAACCGAACCAATCGACCATCTGCGGAACACGAATCATGAAACCAGTATAGATGACCAGCGCCAAGACCATGACACCAGCCAACATCATAGCTTGAGAAACCGTCTTGGTCACAGCAGCCATGGTCCTGAAGATAGCAGACATGACAAACGTCGAGATGTACGTGATGAGGAAGAAGAGGAAGAAGGCATCAGCCTCGCGACGAAGACCAGCCAAGAAGTACAGGATGATGTTGAACACAGTCGCCGAGATAAACTTGATGGGTATATCGGCTACAATACCGGAGATGGCTTCAGCAGCGGGATGGTAGAAGGCGTAGGAGGCGTGTTTCTCGACGATGGGGCGCTGGGAGTACAGGTTGTTGATCTCGGAGATGGCGGCGAGTGCGTTCATGAGAATACCCATGAAGAGAACTGCGCCCTTGGAGTAGAAGCTTGCGGATCCATTGCCAGTGCCGTAGTAGACTGAACCAATGATCAGAGACATGATTACATCGATGGCGACGTGTGTTGCTGTCGCTGAGAGATCGTTCCAGATCCGCTGGTAGGCGCGCTTGGTCGTCAGGCGGATCTGAGTCGCGATGCTGATGATGTACGGCGACTTGGGTCGAGCATGCTTATCTTGACTATACACATTATCTATCAGCAGACCGTTGACCCCACGGGTGTGAAAAAAACTTACACAAGCGCCTTGCGCTCTCTCAAAGGCGCAATAGCTTCATGGCGGTTATCAGAAGGATAATCCTGCTGATACACCTCGATCTCGTCGCGCAGCTTCTTGCACTCAGGCGAGTCATGCCAGTAGCGCTCAAACTCCTCAGGCGTACGCGGAACCTTGTTCTCCATACCCGGTCTGGCCTTTCGCTCCTGGGGATTGGTCACCGAAGTGAGGAAATCACCTGCGGTCTGACGAGCTGGGCATTCCCAGCCCATTGTCTCAAAGTAGGCCTTGGCCTTGCTGGCGGGGCCGAAGTAGATCTGGCGGCCTTCGTACAGGACGACTGCCTTGTCGAAGAGGTCGTAGATGGCTTGGCTGGCTTGATAGATTGCCAGGGCGTTGGCGGAGCCAGTGTAGTCTGAGGCTAGACGAATGGCCTGGGCGAACTTGAGAGCAGTCGCTGAGTCGAGACCTCGTGTACTGTACATTGTCAATTGCATAACTCATCACTCATTGCTTGTACTCACCTGTTATCCCATGCAGCCATTGGCGACTGAGCAAGCATCATCTCAGCGATGCTAACACGTTTTCGCTCACCGCCCGAAACACCGCGGATAAAGTCGTTGCCGACCTTGGTGTTGTAAGTATGGCTCAACCCACAGACTGCCATGACGATCTGGGTCGCATCCTTGACTACTTCTTCTCGTGTTTCAGCGAGGCCGAGCTTTTTGGGATCGGAGGGGAGACGGCATGCAGCAGCGAACTCGAGGGTTTGGCCGACCGTGAGATGAGGGAAGTGCTTATCAACCTGTTCACGAAATTGTTAGCCAATGCCAAAGAGTGAGGGATATGAGATGCATGCCTCTTGGTTGTAACCAGTCTCGCCCTTGAATTCCTTCATCATATCCTTCTGCGAGATACCATTATACGTAATCATCGACTCCTCTCCAAGATGCAGCCCCTCAAGCTCACCAGTCATAGTCTTGAGCAGCGTCGAGCATCCCGAGCCAGGCCGACCCAGAACGATAAGCGTCTCGCCACCTCTCAGCAGCCCATCAAACTGGTGAAGAATCCTCTTGGGCTCTTTCTTGCCCGACTTCAAATGCTCACCAATCCTCAACGGCGCCTGGATAATATCCGCCACTGTCTTCTGCAGCTGCAGCGCCGCTCCCGTGCCGTAAACACTCAGGTTTTTGAACGCGACGCCTGCGCTCTTGGGACCGACGCCTGCTTCCTGCAGTTGGTGCATGAAAGCCGGCAGCCATTTCGACAGGTCGAAGGCTTTGTTTGTAGGGTCCAGCGTGGGGTCTTCTTCGTTGATGGTGGCGATTCTGGAGGGGACGGTTGCGAAGCTTTGTCTGCGGCGCTGAGAAATGCCGGTTGCGATTCTTTGAAGCTCCTGTTGGTCATGCTCGTCCATGATCATGGTGTTGCTTCGTGTGAGGGGCGATGGGCGGGTGTATGTGCCCTCGCTACCTGTCGAATGTTCCATTTCAATTGAGTCTGGAGGACTCTCAATTGAGTGTCGCGGCGTCATTTTGAAGCTGTTGTTTTCAAGAGAAAGTAAGCTCTTTCAGTCGGGGTGGTGTTGTTTGTTGTGTTTTTGTGTAAATCTGACTGGAATGTGACAGCCGCAAAACAGAGTCAACCGTTTCTGACCCGTTGTCAGGCAATTGATCAGATCAGCCGAATTAAGATTAAAAAAAAGAAGGATTGAATTGTCTATGGAATGGGATTTGACTTTCTGGGGGGGGAAATGACTTGGGCTTTAAGTTAGATAACAGCAACCTCATAAACTCCAAAGCTCCCCCAGCATCTCAAGTGCCGGGCCCGACAGCACCCCGACAATGCTGTCATCAGGGCCAGACGACATGGGTCGGAGCTCCGGTAGCCCCAAAGTATGCGTCTGACATACTTCAGCCACGCTGACACTCTATTCCATTCAGTCCATAGAGTCGGGCTGCCTGCGTGCCCGCTAGTCCGACAGCAGCGGCCGTCGACGCTGGGCTGACGGGGATTTACTGTTGGGCGAAAAACTAAGGGAGCAATTAGGTTTGTGCCGGTGTCTTGGTGCTTGGATCTGCGGCGGAGTGTCGGGGGTTATGGCAAACCCCTGCTCCGTCCACCCTTTGCGGTCTCGTCCGCGGAGGCCGGCGATTACGTTTTCCCGTGAGGCAGCGCTGAGTCACTCTCTCGTTCTCGCTCAGATTTTTTTTAGATCTTGCATTTGTGAGGTGACGTCACGGTAGATGGTTAGATAACAGACGGCGTCTGAGGAACCCGAAAAGTCCATCTGCGGTGTTTCCGTCGGGTTGTTTTTCTTATTCGCGAGTCTCGGCACATGCAATGAGGTCATAGCTCAACGTTTCAATCGTGTCTGGCAATTAACTTTTACCTGCGCCTCTGCTGTTGCGGGCCTCAAAGGTTTATTTCTCGGGATTTGGGTCAGCGCATCGTTGCATTGACAATGAAAAGGTGCATTGGCGTAGCAACGATACTGTTGCTGTGTTTTGATGCACCTTGTTTGTTCTTTTTCTTGCTTTCTTTATATTTATTTTCTACAGAATTTTAGAAGAAAATGCAGCATGAGCTTAAGCAAGGCTAACTTAATATTTACTACCCAGTCTATGCAACCAGGAAAAAAAGCTTTAGCTATATAAGAATATCTTAAGGAAAGGAGTTAATATACTAACTTAATAAAATAAAAAAAAGCCTTTATTTTATTTACTATTATTTACTTCTTTTATTATAATACTGAGATTATATTAAATAAAATTTATACTGATATCTGGTGGAAAATTCTTACCTGTAGGGTAATCTGTACTCCAAGTAGCAGACTCTGCAGGCTAAAAACTGTTAGCGTATGTCTCACTCTCTGTCCACGCCTAGCAAGAAGTCTCCATGTGTCGGATAAACTGGTGCCGATCTTCTCGGCAGTTAATTTAATCCGCAACCTCCGATGTTCTAGCCCGTCTTTATTACCGATCGTCATCGTTTAATCTCTCGTTATGGCTTCGGTCTCACTAAGTGCACACACTAGTCAACATCATCGTTAGTCTGGCTATCAATCAGCCGTTTAAACTGGCCGCCTTTAAACAAGCTTTACAGACTTGGAATTATTTACGTTCTTTTCTTGCGGGACAATTACAGATCCCTACCGTGGCGAAATGTGAACTTGCTGGCTGAACCTCGGGTAACATTTGCCGGCTATCTTATCGGAGATTAGATTGGCGATTGGGTGAAGTGGTGAATGTTCAAGAGGTACAATTCACCTTCTAACCTAGCAAGAAAGTGTCAGAATGAGAGCCGCTCCAAGAGTTGGAAGTCAGCGTCATAATGTAATGGCGAGAACTCAGACCGTTTCAGTTATGCTCATAGAGTCATTAAGCCTTATTACTCATGCCCCAAGCAGTGTCATGTAACTCAGGATAAGCGGCGTTGATTTTTAACCATTTCCCTACCTATTAATAGATGCCTGTAATATATTAAGACCAGATTCCCTGTACTACAGGAAAGGTTACACGGCAAGAAGAATGCCAAAAGGCCCTTAAAATATAACATTAGGTCTGATGTGATAAAGCTTTTATCAACCTCCCATCAGTTTTTTAAATGTATCCCAAAGCTACCGCCTTCTTTCATTTATACTTAGTAAACAAGCCACCAAAGCGAGTCTTTTCTTTTTGACGATGCCTTTGATCCTCCTGATTAAGTGACCCGTCCTTTATAGACTCTATTAAGATATGAGACCTGGGAAATATTCCATACTCTCTCTTGGCATTTGAACCACTCCAGAACCACGCATGTGGATCCTCCCCTGTAGACAGCGTAAGTTTCAATCTAGGTCAAGTTGCTGATGATAGAGAACTCACAAGCAAGGTTATAGATAATCTCGCCTTTCTTGAGTGCCAGCCAGCCAGGCTGCCTCTGCTTCTCGAATTTCCACCTGGCTACTCCCGTCCGTGGCGTGTTCGGCAAGGAAGCGATCTTGACATGCCGTGGCATATCCAAGCTGATTAATTTACTTGGAAATGTTCCAAATACTCCGTCGTGCCAGCCTTGGCACCACTTCCCGTCCCACTTCTCCGGGAACTCGACGCCAACTATCCTCGCTCCTGAAAAGAACTGTAGAATCTCCGAGGTTGCATCAGGTCGTGCTTGTGGCTTCTCATTCACTCGCCTAACGTGATTTTTCACGGCCCGGGCAACCGGCAGCGTCGCGAGTCGGTTTGATTCGTTGGTTCGGGACACGCCAGGCAGAGCAGCCACGGTGGAATTTGGGAGATATAAATCGCAGTCTTGGCGCCCTCGTGAGTTCATATCGCCGTGCTCGTAGACTACTTCCACGCCCGGAACATGTGGCAAGGGATGACCGTGCCGAGAAATGTGACGGAAGAGGAGATCGATCGACTGAAATACGGTAGCGTCGTCTTCCTGGAGAGTAGACTTTGTCTTGTCACAAAAGAGACAGCCATAGTACACCGAGTTGACATTTCGGACTGCAATATGAGATTTGAAGAGGAAGCGAGGACGGTGAAGAATACCTCTCGTCTGCTGGCTGGCCAATGCTAAGATTACCTTTTAGCTATGGTTCCCACGTCGGATGTGGTTGAACGAATGACTTACGATCTTGGTCCATGTCCTGGCGCAATTGAGAGTAGGGAGTCCTGTACTCACAATGAAGACACTGCGCAGTTGGTTCTGTGAAAACTTCGACTGGATTATCCAACATCTGACCAAATAACATTTCTTGAGAATACTCTCTTGGTCTTGTTGCACCGTCTGAGCCGCCGCCAACCCTTTTGATGGCCTGCCCGGGACCGCCAGAGGCAAAAGCTCGAGCTCCTTTACATAGTCCACCCAACAGGGCCAGAGAGCTGTCTGGCCCGATCTCATAGGTCGGTAGGGATTGTATGCTTTTCCTAGAGGTAGAATCTTTTCTTATCGAGCTAGAAGACGCTGATACTGCTTTGGAGCCTGAGGTGCCGCTTCCGTCTGATCGTATGGATGGTGTTGACCCTTGGGTGACAATGAACAATTGTTGATGCTCAGTCGACGCTGCGGATGGTATGTAGGATCCAGAATTGCGGTATTCTGTAAGCTTCGGGCTGGTGTATTGGGAAGCTGTCACAGATGATGGGCGTGGAACAGCTGATGATTGTTGCTCAGTTTCTGTAGGCCAATCCTGTTGCGAAACTGGCTCAGTAGTCACGGATGGCGGGGGAGTATCCTGCTGATTGTAGCCGAAGGAGCCTCTTGTGTTTTGGTCAATCGCGTTCTGGTAACCTGTTGACTTTGGTGATAATGCAACTGAGCTAGGAGGAGTGATGGCTCCAATATCCAGACCTTGAAAACTGTTTAGAATCGCATTTGAGTTACTGTCTTGTCGCCGATGAGCCTGGGCATAGCGGTAGGTTTGGGCCTCTTGCTCTGGAATCGCGTATTTGCTTGTCAAAGGCAAGGAAACTGGAGACGCGAGCCCACTTGGTGTGATCGGTGACCGCGACGTAGAATAATCACCAGTTCTCAAGGCACGTCCCGTAGAGTGAGATCTATCGCGTTGCTCGGAATCACCGATGAATGAGGGTCTTTGCTGATGTTGACCGAGACTAGACCCAGATCTCGCGGTGTTGATCGTTGGCCGCATGGACATTTGGGAGCTCGACCTGGCCACATCGGAAGGACTGGTGAGCTGCGGAAGAGGGGGAAGAGGTGGAAATTTTGAGGGGGCTGGTGATGATTCCAGAGCCGACTTTGTTGTAAACCGTGTAATCTCTTCTACAAGAGTGATGGCCAATTCCTTCGTCGCAGCTTGGAGCTCGTCAAACTTGGCCTTGTCAAAAGTCTGCGGTTCAATAAAATCTTCAAAGTCATAGAGCAAGATGTCAATCGATCGAACTTGACAAACGACATCTTCTGCCCGCCTGTCAGCATCTGTTACTTGTGAGAGATGGTCCTACTTATCCTTACCATTGCGCAGGGTTAGATGTCTTAGGAATTCTGTCAATTGGGGAGAAGACGCCGCAAGTAAAGGCACCAGTCGTCGCAAAGCTCGCTCTCCTTCTCTCAATAGCGACTGGGACGACTGCTTAAGTGATGTCTGTTGATAGTCATGCCCACTGGCCTGGGAGAGCGCAATCTTGGCCCATTTTGTCACGTCATTAAAAGGACGGAGTAACACGTGATCAGATGGAGTCGCCATTCTGGAAGCGATAAGAACAGGGGAAAGGGCAGCCGATAAAGCTGTTTCGCAGAGTATGGAGACAAAAGTCTGCAAAGGGCGGGGTGAGATTTGCTGGGCATGTATATGCAATAAAATTGCCAACTCGTCCCAATCTTATCCTGTCTACGGAGCACTCCGTGAACGAAGTTAATATCTCATGAACGAAGCCCCTCTGTTTCAAGGCTGGGATAAGGAGAGTAAATGCAATAATTGCAACAGACAGGGATCTCAAGGAGGGTGGGATAATTTCTCCAGATAAGCCTTTTCGGTTCAATGGCCCGGATTTGCACACGTCCTTGTAACCGGACCAACCAAATGCTGCGCCGCTATATTAGAATCAAGCCAGAGCTGGCAGTTCATTATAGCCCGTCGCTGAGCATATCTTAAAATCCCAGGCAGAGCTGAGACTCGTTGAAACCGCCACTAAACTCAACCTCCGGTGCTGCAATTAGCCAAATAAAGGTACCCTTCACCTGGCGTTATCATAGTCCGCGATTAGTTAACGCCAAGCCAAGGTGACCTCCCTAAATAGTTCCCATAACCCGTGCCCTCGACCGTTCCAAGACTCTAACTAATGCATGTTGCCTCGGCGCCAACGTCCCGCCTCCCAACTCTGTGCCTATTGCTACATAGAAAGAGGTTTTATAGGTTTTAAATGTGCCAGAGGGAGGGGATTAGATATCCTTCCTGTTTAGCTTAGTCTGCCGAAGGCCATTCCGCCCCCTTATCTCTTTGCCATCTTTTATCAATCACCTCTTATTATTTATAAATGCAGAATTCTTTTTAGGTTCCAGTCGCGCCAGTTCCATGCACTTTTCCCTTTCCCTCCCCTGATTCTTTTGTTTTTCTTCTCCCATTGTATACCATAATTTCTGCCCAAGAGCTTTGCCATCATGGGGTGGATTGGTCGAATCAACGATGGCGTGGCCAACAGTCGCGTAGGCCACTGGTTCCAATTGGAGGGATCTGGGCATGTGAGCCAACGCCACCAAAGAAGTTATTGCAGAGAGAATCGCACTGACCCAAGGCTCTAGCCCCGCGAGCGACCCGGTTCCCGATTTACGACTGAGATCCGAGCAGGCATCATCTCCTTCTTCGCCATGGCATATATCTTGGCTGTCAATTCCAGCATCGTCGCTGACTGTGGAGGCACATGTGTCTGCGACTCGACTCCCGATGACCCCATCTGTGCCGCCAACTCGGACTATCTCCTCTGCAAGAACGAGGTCAAGCGTGATCTAGTCACTGCTACCGCCGCTATCTCTGCTCTGGCCACTTTCTTCCTTGGCGCCCTCGCCAACATGTTAGTCTCGATAGGTGGCGTCGGTGATTGGCTGCTAACTTTCTGCACAGGCCCGTCGGTATCAGCTGCGGAATGGGCTTGAACGCTTATCTCGCCTACGATGTACGTATTCCGCATATTCCGCTTTGCCGTCCTGTGTAATTTCTAACATTGGTTCTACCTAGGTCGTCGGCTTCCATGGCTCGGGATCTGTCCCTTATGAGGTAGCCATGACGGCCATCTTCGTCGAGGGCCTCATCTTCTTTGGTCTCACAATCCTCGGTCTTCGACAATGGCTGGCTCGAGCAATTCCGCGTTCAATCAAGCTAGCTACTGGTGCTGGTATTGGCCTCTTCTTGACACTTATCGGCCTAACATACAGCGAAGGCATAGGCCTGATAACTGGCGCTGTCTCAACCCCTGTCGAATTGGCTGGCTGTTCTCCTGCGGATAAATTGGAGGATGGCACCTGTCCTGGCTCGCACAAGATGCAGAACCCGACTCTTTGGCTTGCTATTTTCTGCGGTGGCATCCTGACTGTGGTTCTCACCATGTTCCGTGTCAAGGGCGCTATTCTCATAGGCATTATTCTTGTGTCTATTTGTTCTTGGCCACGCGGTACCTCTATCACAGCGTTCCCTTATACCCCGGTCGGCGACGACTCTTTCAACTTTTTCAAAAAGGTTGTGGACTTTCATCCCATCACCAGAATTCTTGCCGTGCAAAAGTGGGATATCAGTGCATATAGTGGCCAATTTGGCCGCGCTCTTATCACGTTCCTCTACGTTGATATTCTTGACTGCACAGGCACCCTCTACTCAATGGCCAGATTCTCTAATCTTATAGATGAGAAAACTCAGGATTTCGAGGGATCTGCTACAGCATATCTTGTTGATTCCATTAGTATCACTATCGGGGCTGTCTTTGGTACATCACCCGTGACAGCCTTCATCGAGAGTGGCGCTGGCATTGGCGAAGGAGGGCGAACAGGAATCACAGCCATGATGACTGGCTTTTGCTTCTTCGTCTCGTTGTTCTTTGCACCTATCTTTGCCTCTATACCTTCTTGGGCAACAGGCTGTGTCTTGATTCTAATCGGATCTATGATGATGCAAGCCGTCGTCAATATTAATTGGCGCTATATGGGTGACGCTATCCCAGCGTTCTTGACTATCGCTATTATGCCTTTTACATATTCAATCGCCGATGGCCTCATTGCCGGCATTTGCAGCTACATCGTTATCCAAGCTCTTGTATGGGCTGTGGAGACAGCCTCTATGGGCAAGCTGGCTGCTACCAACAAGAAGGACAAAGACCCTTGGACATGGCGTATTCCCGGAGGCATCCTACCAGGGTGGCTTACACGTTTGTTCCAGGGCAAGAAGGACTTTTGGCGCCCCTATGCGGACGAGACGATCGATGGTAATGTAGGTGTCAATTCTCATGAGATGAGCCCTATTAGATACAATGCTGACTGGGTCAAGCCTGGTGAGCCTTTACCTCACGTGGTAACTGAGATTTACTCTGGAAATAATAAGGCATAAGCCAGGACATATTTCGTAACCCGGCCTGCGGGGCCGAAGCCGGTTCATAGACTTGCCAAGGCGGTGTTTTTCTATAGTTCTATTGGAAAAGAAATGAAGTCTTTTACTTAAATAATACTGTCCTCGATGCCGTATCTCAGTCTATAGACTTAGAATGATCAAGCCATTTGTAATCTTCGTTGCTAAAGTTTCTTGTCTCACACCAAACTTGAAGTTGCGGGTGCTTACACAAACCCGTTATCCTGTTGGATCAGTCATGGGCATCCAGTTGGAGAGTCTAGAATCTCCAAGAAAATGAGGAGTCAGCGACAAGTCGATGAAAGTGGCAAGCTCAAATATCAGGCCTTTCCCTCATCCGCCATTTTAGGCCCCAACGGTTATGATTAGGATGCGGAATAACTTACAGTTATGAAGAGTCGAATGTATAACAATATTCCGAGTAAGCATTATTCGTGCGGTCGATCGCGTTGATACAGTTTCAGGGTTGTCGTCTCGCCTATGAGACTATTCACATAGTTATTAAGCCTAAAATGCCACGTCATTAAGCAGGCTTTCGTCTGCAGACTCGCAAGCCGCGTCAGTTCGGAAACAGACAGTGCCTCTCTTGGATAGCTCGAGCCGCCTTGCAGATGTTGGCATCACAGTTGCAGTGTTGCTTTTGTGGCAGGTATTTGCGACGTCCATACAATAAATCAAACCAACACTAGCTATGTGCATTGCCATGCTGAGCAAGACTTTGCTTACCGGCTTATACTATCAGCTTCCGCCATCCTCCTCCGAGCGACGCCGTCAACCATCGACAATACATAACTCGAGAGGCCCTTTCCAGGAGTCTATCCAGCTAAAGCTCCAGGAAGAGCATAGCTCGGTATCTAATTCCGATTTAAAATAATTCTTATCAATACTGCATCCAGATAAAAATTGGTTAATGGTTGAGACTCATGGCTAAGAGGTTCAACCAGCACAAAGAGTTTAGTAACTTAGAACGCCTGGATTGGACGATGCTGATACAGGCTAATGGGCGCAAAGCACGCTCGTCCTCAATAGGCTAAGTGGTTTCGATTTTCAAGCATTTGGCCAATAGTATGTGCCCACGATACGTGGCATGTATCAGAGGCGTAAGATTGGCAGCTTACTTTCTGTAATTACTGGGCAAAGTCGA
Source organism: Fusarium sacchari (assembly GCA_017165645.1). NCBI lineage: Eukaryota > Fungi > Ascomycota > Sordariomycetes > Hypocreales > Nectriaceae > Fusarium > Fusarium sacchari. The sequence goes on from JADANP010000016.1 coordinate 613,219, forward strand.
CTGACCATGGTGGGATGAGCTGGGGCTGTGTTCGATTTCACATTCCGCTCCTCATGAATGTGTAACTTCGCACTTACAATAATTGCTAGTTTCCCATCAAGCAACAAGATTCTGCGTAGGCAAAATATACTCTAACCCTCATCGTGCTCCCCGACAGTCTCGCTTTACGACGCCAGTGTGCATATTTATTATGGAGAACTGGCATGCAACACAATGCCACATGTCTGACATTGCCGTCGTCCCCGAACTTAATGTCCCAGCATGTATGAGCTGCGGAGAAATTTGTACTTCTCGTGGAGCAGACAACAAACTCAATGATGAACTTCAGATTCCATCAGCGGGCAAGCGGTCTGCTATGCAATTGAACTGGCCGCCATCGATGCCATATCAGAACTACGCTTACTCCTATGATCCGGATGGCTCGCTTCACAAGACTCTGGCTTCGCTGGTTGACCAAGAATGGGGCGATAAGGGAACAGACAAGCAAACGTCTTGCTCTTCCGTAATCAAGACAGTTCAGACTCCATCTTCGCAAGTAAGCAAAACCGCATACCAGTCCCTCGATGGTACAAAAATACGTGTTTTGAGATTGTACAAAGGGCGCTTTGGGGATTGTTTGCATGGAGACTTTCAAACTGTGAGCCTTCAAAGCCGAGACACGGAGTCAGAAGAGCCAGAAGCCTCACCATCGGTCGCGAGGGAAAGTGTTGCCTCATATGAAGCCGTTTCATATACCTGGGCCAAGGGAAATGGCAAACGGGACAAGGACCACGCCATATTCATCGGAAATCGTTGGGACATGCTTCCAATCACTGAGAACTGTTATGACGCCTTACAAAACTGTCGATTTCAAGATCAAGATAGATGTCTGTGGGTTGATGCAATCTGTATCAACCAGTCAAACGTTTCTGAAAGGACTCACCAAGTCGGCATGATGAGACGTATCTACTCAAGTGCCAGCCGCGTTCTGATATACCTGGGAACTGACGGCTCAGAATTCACGCATGACCCAGAGATTCTCAGTGAGAATCCATATTTTTCCCGTATATGGGTGGTTCAAGAAATTGCCTCTGCGAAACAGGCGCTTGTTTTATACCACCGTCAAGCTATGCACTGGAGCTTTTTCCACAGAAACCTGCTGACTTTGTCTAGTAAGAGATGGATGCAACATTTTGGTTCTCCCCGGCAGATCAATGATCCCCATGAGTTCTTGACTCTGATCGAGGATACGCGGGACTGCAACGCTTCAGATCCAAGGGACAAGATTTTCCCCTTACTTGGGCTTTGGAAGAAGCCTCTGGAGCCAGACTATACGCTCTCGCCTCAAGCTGTGTACACAGGATTGGCATCCGCCCTTATAACTGACGACAGCTGGGAAGTGGTAGTACAATTACTCGACATGGCGACCTATGGGCGCTCGATGTTTGGCCTCCCATCATGGGTTCCTGATTGGAGCGAGAAGAGTCAACGGTCGTCCCAACGTGATTGGAGAAGGTCCTTTCCCTTTCCCTCGCCCCACGAGTCTCAGCCAAACGACGCTGGGAAATTTCGGGTCCATGGCCAAACTGGCTCCTTGTGCATTCTGGCCGCTGAGATTGACATAATGGCCCCATACCTCTCCTGTGGGTTGCGGTCGACCTCCGATGGGATGGTTACCGTCGAAGCTGGATGTTTTCAGATCTCGCTAGCCTCTGAGGTACTGCGGAGATGTGAGCCCACTGATCGAATCTGCCGTCTTTCTCAGTACAAGTTTTGTCTAATCCTCCGGAAGAAAGCCGAGCCCGACATCTACGTATTTCAAGGCCTTTGCGGATACTCGCGCTTACAGAATAGTCAAAATCAGCCAATAGAAGTCGATGCCATCAGGTATCTACAAGACTGGTCGTGGCTTTTGTCGCTCGGTAAAGAGCGGTTTTGGTCCAAGTTTGCAACTTGGGAAAAAACACAGATCTGCTGGTTGGCTCTGAGGCGGCAGAGGGGCCTCGAAACTCGGATACGTCTTCGGAGGTTGATCCGAAAGGCCCAATATCTGAAACAGTTGAGTGATCTCGCTAGGGAAGAGCGAAACACCCTGAACAGTTACATCAATGACAAGGACCGATTAAGGGGACTCTTTCAGCGTCAACGGTTGAAGACATTCAAGAGGTGGCAGCAAGCAGACAAGCTATTAGTTGTGAGTCATCGAGAATGGAGATACATGATCAGGAAATCGCTTCCAGGCTATCGAAGTTTGGAATTACTGCAAGAGACTTCTACTCAGCCTCTACTGAGACAGTCGATGTGGCTTCCTCTTTCTTCATGTTGGTTTGAAAACCGAATGAAACCAAGAAGTAAAGAGATGCCAATCTACCTCGACGTTGAATACCCGATGCTGGCAACCTGCGTTTCTAGGAATCTTCCATTACCACCTCTACATTTGATGACGGATATGAAGAAACACGTTGAGCTTTCGCTTGGCCTAGAACTTGAGACTGGAGTCCGACAGCTACAGCGACTGGCAATAGAAGACTTTCCGCAGGACTTTTCAATCTATGAAAGTCTCTTGGCCTCCTACGATCTGAACTCTTACAGCCTCAAGTTCAAAGAGAAGAACTGGTCTCTTTTCCTACATTGGCTTTCCAGGCCCATGTCACCTAGTTATGCTATGCTGAGAAAAGGAGTGGAAATGGATGTCCCATTGATCTGGGAACCGGCATTCGTAATCCAATCCAAACTTGAAGAAGCTCACAGCTGGTTGGATCTTTGCTTTGATTGTCAATTGACAGCGACATCTTCCTCATACAACGCCGAAGCACTTTTTGATAGGTTTTTTGAACTTATATACCTTGAACAGTTTGAGCTCCTTTGGCTGTTTACCTTTTGTCCAGACTCAACCTCTCTCGAACCGTTCCTTCATGATACTCCTGACAAAATTGGCGCCGAGTTTTCCCGGGCTTTTTTCTGGAGGTTCAACCGCAGCCTAAAAAAGGTCTGCCGACTTATGAAAAAGGAGCTTCTCACCGATCAGAAGATACAGGAGCAATGGACCAGCTTCCTTCATTGGCTCACCCAGCAGTCGTTTGAGGAGCTAGTGCCGCATATCCCTTCCGAATTTTATAATCTGTGGCCGAGGCTGATAGTTGATAAAAAAGACATCCAGCAAGATGAATCATTAAAGTATCCTGGGGACGAATTCCTGGAAAAGATCGTGCGTTACGGATTGTTAATCGCACCAAAAACACCAGAGCCCGATCAACCATGGCCCAACCTTGCCGAGTCTTGCTCACTTCCACAGCCTGTGTCTCCCAGCGACAAACAAGTATTAGCCGAACTAATTCATGCTGAGATTTGGCGGAGAAGACTTGCAGAGAGGACTTTTGCTTTTCTGTTTGACGATAGTGAGGCCAGTCTTCAATCCCCGCAACCAGGATATGAAAATCTGGAAGACCTGCTTGCCCATTATCAGCCATGTAATTTCGGTGGACCTTTAGTCCAACGCTGGAGACTTGAGACTGAGTCTTGGAAGGCTGTGGAGCAGTATATTTCAAAATCCGAGTGGCATATGAGTTGCATTAAAATGTATCTGTTGGGCGGAAGGAAAGAGGAGGAAGATATATATGAGGAAATTGTTATTATTTAGATACCTGCTCCGATTAATTCATTCCGAATCATTGAAGCTGAGATACTACGAGGATTTGGAAGCTGTTAATAGTGTGACTCGCAGTTTCTGGCTCGGTCGTAGACCAAGACTTGCAACCGTGAGAGGAAGTGAAATGCGCGGCCCCAAAGTATGAATGAAACGTGGCTTGGACCTTAATTTCATCCTGAAAAGTCAAATATAAGCATGATATACCCAACATGCGATCTCTATTCATGCCCATGACATCACCTCCACTCGTGCATCATTATAATTCCACTAATGAAAACCTCTCGCCCAGCAGCGGGGTTATTACCTTAACCTAATTAGCACTCGGGACAAGTCGTTCTGCTGCTGTCAACCGGGGCCTGGCCTGATCTCCCTGGGTAAATTGTGCGCATATTTCCAATTGGCCAATACCCCAGAGTGACCTCGACAACAGCCGGCCTTGTGGCTAATGAACCTGGTTTTGCGGGGCGCAATACTACGCTGCGATGATCATGCCCTGTCTTGTCGACCAAAATGTCCCACTTACATGAACCACGATAGTGCCTAAACGTAAATTTCTCGAATGTTGATCTCCCAATTTACCCGGTGCATGTGTATAAGATGCAAATTATTTAGCCCAGAGAACTGAGGTGACATCGTCAAGGCTTCTTTTAGCTATGAAGGTCTCGCAGGTGTACCTATCGTTGCTGGGCCTGCTGCCGGCGGTAGCAGGTCTCGGCCAACAACCCATTGTTGCCTTCAACAAGTCAGATGACGCATTTCAACTCGTCGGTGGAGATGCAGGATCTGGCCAGATTCGCGTCTCCAAGGATGAGTACTGGGGCGTCATTCGCGCTGCTGGTGATCTCGCTGTCGACTTTGGTCGTGTTACCGGCACAAACTTCACTCTGAGTAACGGCCAGAAGAAAGCATCACCGGCCAAGTACAAGTTCAAGCCAGTGGATGTCAAGAACAACACACATGTGAGTACTTGCTAATCTCCAGAGACGTCTGCTAAGAATGTAGTACCGCACTCTTGATGAGCAGCACTTCTCCGGACCAAAATACTCAGAACCCAACGCTGGCAACACCAAGATCATTGTCGGTACAATTGGCCACTCCGATCTCATCGACAAGCTCGTAAAAGATCGTAAGCTCGACGTTAGCAAGATCAAAGGCAAATGGGAGTCTTTTGTCAGCCAGATTGTCAAAGATCCCATCAAGGGCACAGCCGAAGCCCTGGTCATTGCCGGAAGTGATCCTCGAGGCACAATCTACGGTATTTATGACATCAGCGAGCAGATTGGCGTGAGCCCTTGGTACTGGTGGGCAGATGTGCCAATCCGCAAACGAGACGAGATCTTTGTGCTCTCCAAGCCCAAGGTTCAGAAGTCTCCTTCTGTCAAGTACCGAGGCATCTTCCTCAACGACGAGCAGCCTGGTCTTTCCAGCTGGGTTGGGTAAGTCATTGCATGCTATCTAAATGAATCTTCACTGACACGCATAGTTCACGCTGGGACCCAACATGGAACAACAAGGCTCCTTACAACCACGAGTTTTACGCCCTCGTCTCGGAACTGCTGCTCCGTCTTCGAGCCAACTACCTCTGGCCCACTGTCTGGGGCAGCATGGTCTACATCGACGATCCTCTCAACCAGCCACTTCTCGACGCTTACGAGATTGTTCTCGGTGGATCTCACACTGAGCCCATGATGCGAGCACAGAACGAGTTCCGAACGTTCTACGAGGGTGAGTGGCAGTACAAGACTAACAACGAGACCATCGACGAGTACTTCCGTTATGGTGTTTCTCGGGCCAAGCCGTATGCACGAAACAGTCTTTGGACTATGGCCATGCGAGGAACCGGTGACACCGCCATCGAAGGCAATCTCGGCATTGACGGGATTGTTGAGATGCTGGAGACTCTTGTTGACAACCAGCGGGAGATCCTTAAGGAGGGCCTCAAGGTTAAGAACTTGACTGAAGTTCCATCTCTGTGGTGTCTCTACAAAGAGGTTCAGTCTTACCAAGAGCGCGGCCTCGTCGTTCCTGAGGACATCACGCTTCTCTGGGCTGACGACAACTGGGGCAATATCCGCCGTCTACCTCTCGCGAATGAGACGGACCGCTCTGGTGGTGCCGGTGTCTACTACCACTTCGACTACGTCGGCGATCCAAGAAACTACAAGTGGATCAACACCATTCAACTCGAAAAGACCACTGAGCAGATGACTCTCGCCTACCACCGAAACGCCCGTCGCATTTGGATCGTCAACGTCGGTGATCTTAAACCCAAGGAGATTCCCATCAGCCACTTCATGGATCTCGCCTATGATACTGAGAAGTGGGAGAAAGAGGGCACAACCAAGTGGGTCGAAGCCTGGGTTGAGCGCGAGTTCGGCAGTGAACACGTCGAGGCCATCACAGACATCATGACGCGCTATGGTATGTACGCTGCCCGTCGCAAGTTCGAGTTGCTCGAACCCCAAGTCTACTCCGTGATCAACTACCACGAAGCCGAGGCTATTCTTGAGCAGTGGGCTACTTTAAAGGAGGATACCCAGGCTGTTTACGACAAGCTTGATTCAGGGTATCAGCCCGCTTTCTTCGAGATGCTGCTGCACCCTGTTCTTGGTGGCGAGATCGTGAACAAGATCCAGATCTACGGCGCCAGGAACCAGCTGTACGCGGGACAGAAGCGTAACTCGGCTAATGATGTTATCTGGAAGTCTGTGGATTTGATGTACAGGGATTCCAACCTGACGCAACGCTGGAATGAGTTGCTCGATGGCAAGTGGGCACACATGCTCGATCGTAAGTCCCTCGCTCTGTCTAATCTGAACAACACTGACTTATTTAGAAACTCACCTGGGCTACGACGGATACTGGCAGCAACCCATGAGAAACACTCTTCCCGATCTCCGATTCGTTCAAGACGTCTGGCCATCACTCGGCGGCCAATACGGCGTTGGTGTTGAGGGTTCAAACGCCACTATCCAGGGCGACAGCCGCTGGCACTCTCTGTCCTCCAACAGCCTCGAACTTCCGCCCCTGGAACCCCACGGCGCTCAGTCCCGATACTTCGACGTCTTCCACCGTGGAAACAAGGGCTGCAACTGGCGCGCAGCGCCATGGGAGGACTTTGTCCAGCTGTCGCAGTATAACGGCACAGTCGGTGGAGATAACGGTACAGATAGCCGTGTTTACATCACAGTTGACTGGGATAATGCTCCTCAGGCACCTAACACGACGCAAGTCATGATCAACGTCACGAGTGATTGCCGTGGGTTTGAGAAATATGCGGGTGATGAGCCAAAGCTTGTCGTGACTGTTATCAACAGAGAGGTTCCTGATAGCTTCAAAGAGGGATTCGTCGAGTCTGATGGGCATGTTTCTATCGAGGCATCCCACTATCAGAAGATTCTCGAGGGTGACTCAGATGACTCTTCTCTCGAGTATCATACCATCAAGAACTACGGCCGTACTCTCGCCGGTATGGGTTTGTACCCTCTCAACACGGAGAAGCTTGAGATAGGCGAGGGTCCTGCTCTGGAGTACGACATGTACCTCTTCAGCAACAACTCAGCCGTCAACGTGACGGTCTTCATGTCCCCAGGCGCCAACTACCTCGGCGACCGCAATCCCCTTCAATACGGCATCACCCTCTTCCCAGCGGATAAGGAGCAGCCCGACCCCAAGATCGTCACACCAATTGGTCCCAACAAGGGCACCAACATGCCTGATGGCTGGGGCTACGCCGTCGGTAACGCTGTTTGGGGATTGTATGGAAACTACACCACCTCATCTTTCAATGTTCCCAAGGAGGGTGCGTATAAGTTGAGAATCTGGGCTCTTCTACCGAATATCTTGATTCAGAAGATTGTTGTTGATCTAGGTGGCGTTCGACAGTCTTATCTCGGTCCGCCTGAGAGTTTCTTGCTCGGACGGGATGAGATGGGCAAGTACAATGGCACCTCATTTGTGAGCACGCCAGGAATCGTTGGAGGAACTTTTGATAAAGAGTAATAAGCTATAAAGACAATAGGCTTTGAGTAGTACACATAATGGAGAATTAATTTCTACTGTAATATGGTACATATTCATTGACTCAAGTACTTGATCGAAGCCAGGGATGATGGATCAGATCACTGGTTGAAGGCCGATGCACCGGATCATACTGGAATATCCACCGCAACAGCTCTAGTATCTCCTTGGCTTCCACCTCATTCATATCACTTGGCCTCTCTGACATGAACTGCTCCTCTAGAGAAGGAAAATGGCCGACAAATGCGAGGGGAGGACCACTGTCTTCCTCATCTTCCCCGTCTGGCCCATCGCCCGACTCCAAGTCTTCACCGCCGCTGACATAGTCTTCCTCTTCAGGCTTCGCTTCCAGCCTGTTTCCACTTGAATCAAAGTATTGATCCGCTCGACGCCACTTCTCAAGTAGTGGTTTGGGTAGTGGTCCAATGACCTCCCATAGCTGAATGAGATGCTCGTCATTAGAAGTCTCATCGTAGTCCTCTCCCTCAAGGGATTGAATTGCGACGAACAGAGGTCGACCAGTGATCATTTCAAATAACAAGCAGCCAAAGGCCCATATGTCGATGCCTTTGCCTACACGTTCGTCAAGAATCGTCTCTGGGGCTCTTAGGGCAACCGGAGTGATAGCCTTGGTACCGGTCAGGGAGTCTTCTTCGGTGAATGCTGCAAACGTCAGACTAATCCTTGATATTTGGCCCTTGCAGATAGGGACTTACCTCCGCCTAAATCACTAAGCTTCACAAGAGGATGGAGGTCATACGAGAAGTAGTCACTCAGAGGCCGAGGTTCAAGAAGATATGACGGGGCCCAGAGATGGTTCTTCCCATCCCTCCGTTTGAGAGGCTGAGCATCGCTGTCAGATTGCTTCAGGACTATCTCTGTTTCCACGGTAGCTTTCAGCTGCTCTACACAAGCGAGGATGTTACCAGGATGTAAATCACCGTGGATAACACCGTGTTCGTGAAGGTAGTGGAGCGCTTGGATGCTGTCCCGTAGCGCATCTCTTGCGAAGGATTTTGTGAACCTTCTCTCCCAAGGCTCACCAATCTGAAACTCTGGTCTTGTCTTGAGAAGGGTTGTCAAGTTTGGACCCATGGTTTCAAAAACAAGGCCGTCGTGTTCCCCATTAGGCCCCGCAATCTTAATTGTGTCATTGAGAGCTACAAGGAATGGGGACTCCTCTTTGAGATGAGATCTATAGAGAGAAACCTCTTCGCTTGTGTCGTCTTGTTGAGTAGCAAGAGTGATCTTCAAAGACACATATCGGTTCATCCTAGTGAACAGTGTCAGTAAGTGATTAGATTAATGTGATAAAGACATACTTCATGTCGACAGCAAGCCAGACAGTGGAGTACTGACCCCATTCCACTTTGCGAATAATGCGGTATCGTTCTTGAATCACATCACCGAGGTGAACTGGGTGATAGCCGCCTGGATGGTATGCTTCACCCCATTCACAAGCGGTCCCATTCGTCACGAATCGGAAGTCCTCGTCTTCCCAAGGGGACTTGTCGGGTGGAGTAGGAGGGCGAGAGCACATTTTGCGGCGATGCAGGCCCAGGATGTAGATAACTAACGTGCGTGACTTAGAGTTCTTACTAAGATTGAAGGATGTTGGTCGCTACGCATTGAAGCGGGGGACCAGCCAATCGCTTGCGTATTCACTAGCCAATCGCTTCCGTATCCTGCCTTTGCAGGCGTATCGAGATCTAAGTAGACGTTATCAAGCCAACGATTTCTTTCACCGAGTACAAGACAAGAACTTGAGACTGTGATGTTATGATAAGGAATGTTGACGAAGTTCAAAATAATTTCAACGATTACGAAGGCACTCTTTCTAAACCAAGATACTCTATATCAGACCTCTTCCATGATTCATAGTAGAAGAGCATATGGTAATTCCAACATAATAATTATACCAAGCTATTTGACTGCTTACTATGCTCATTGATTTATTCTCCACCTCTTCTACCTCTTCCGCTCACATCCTCACCCAAAAACCTTTCCCCACAACATCCTCAACAGGCCTGTTGTCTTATAGCTCTTATGCACGACTCCCTTCCCCTCAATGTTTGCCTTGACATTATCCCAAACCTGTTCCAAGTCCGGCCTATTACTGGCTCCCCCCATATTCATCGTACTCGGCACAATCGCCCACTTCTCCAATACTGCCCCTCCTTGTCCCGTTACATCTCCTCCTTTACCCCCTCGTAGTACCAAAATACCCGGCTGCGCCATCCCATGCTCGTAGCCCTTCCTCTCGCTCACCGCTATCTCCAGCTCATACTTTTCTTTTACCAATTCCACAAGTGTGTTTTTGGTATCAACGATGGCGTCACCGGAATAACCGGTGAGCTTACGCATTTCAGTGAGGAAAGAAGCAGGTTCGGCGGTCACGATCAGAGTCTTGCCGCCGAGTGAGGATATAGATGGGGAAAGTCCTTGGAGGGTCTGGAGATAGACGCGGCAGAAGGGACACCAATGGCCGCGGTAAACTGAGAACCTTTAGCTTAAGCGGAAAGGAGAGTGATACGCAGTGGGGTTGTAGAGCCAAGGGAATAGGAGGTTACTCGGAATGAGTAGAAGGATAACTTACAAACAACAAAGAGAACCGAGGTCTCTGAGAGCAAGGTATTAAATTCCTCAATGGGTGTTTGAGTGGTCATGGTGAAACGTTTTGTAGTGCAGTTGTGACCTGGGAGAATTAGATGAGTAGTTCTTTGAGACTCATGGACCAGATCATGTTGAATTATGTACTCTTTGATCAGATGAGCTGTTCACTGTGTTGACAAATTCTGTTGGCACGCAGTCAAACCCGGATAACACGGCCAGACGCTGGGTGAGACTTGGTCAGCATTGGTCAGCTCTGCTTGTCATTTATCACTAAACACAACTGCATAAGCATGCGCATCAACCAAAGAGGCGCCTGCAGGCTTAGCTACTTTGAGGAGTGCGTTACTACCCTTAACATTTGAAATGCCAGTAGGAAGGCGAGAATGTGCTGTGCCCAGGTTTCGCAGTGAATTCAAGATTCCAAATTGCCGCATTTCCGAAATGAAATACAATGCAGTGTTGCATTTGTAATGTTTATAAGCGCGTGCTTTCTTATAAAGATCTTTATGCGTCCCGAAACGCACTTGCCATTGAAGGTATTCAGGCTGGTACCAGTTGTGGTGCATGATTAATACAAGGAGAAAGATCAGAGTCACGTTATAACACCCGGCCTTTCCCTTCCCTACTTTACCTTATCACCATTATCGCCCGCCCAGCCACGAACACTGCTTCACATACAGCATTAAAAAAGCTTTCACCGAATTTACAGTCACTCTCAGAAGTACCTGTAAACATGGCGACCGCAACGAGGCATTGCGACTTTTTGGTAATTGGAGGTGGCAGTGGAGGTCTTGCCTCCGCTAGAAGAGCAAGTGGACGGTATGGTGCAAAGGTTATTGTAGTAGAGGCAAAGCGATTAGGGGGAACTTGTGTCAACGTGGGGTAATTGTGCCGCTTCTTGAGAGTCTACTCAATTGCTGACCGTCGCAGATGCATACCAAAGAAGATAACCTGGAACGCAGCAAACCTGGCACAAAGTATACGCGACGCCAAATCCTACGGCTTCTCTGTCGAACAGAGGGCGCCTTTCGATTGGGAGAGCTTCAAAAAGAAGCGAGATGCAATTGTCAAGAACCTGAACGACATACACGAGCGCAACCTCGAGAAGGACGGAGTCGAATATATTCACGGCAGAGCACGCCTTGTAGGCAGGAATGAGTCCATGATACAGCTTAATGATGGTGCCGAGATAATGGTCAACGCAAAGAAGATACTGATCGCGACTGGTGGACATCCTACAATACCGCAAGGGATTCCCGGAGCCGAGTACGGTATTAATAGCGATGGCTTCTTTAGGCTTGACCAGCAGCCTAAGAGGGTAGCATTGGTAGGGGCTGGTTATATTGCAGTGGAGTTTGCAGGAATGCTCAATGCTCTAGGTACAGAGACACATCTTTTCATTAGGCATGATAAACTTCTACGAACCTTTGACGAGATGATCCAAGACGAGATTCTCTCGGAGTACGAGCGTGTTGGCATACGCATACACAAGAAGAGCAAGGTCGAGAGAGTCACAAAGGCAGGGAAGCTTGTTCTACACTACTCTGACTCCGCTGGTCAGGGCAAGCTCGAGGACCTGGATACTTTAATTTGGGCCATCGGCCGAACACCAGAAGTGGAGGGCCTCGGCCTCGACACTGTGGGAATTGAGCAGAACGAGAGGGGCCAAATCATCACAGACGAATATCAGAACACTAACGTGGAGAACATCTATTCCCTCGGCGACGTAATCGGCAAGATCGAGCTTACTCCAGCCGCAATCGCCGCGGGCCGCAAGCTTGGTGATCGCCTCTTCGGCGGTGAACAATTCCGCAAAAGCAAGCTAGACTACGACCTCATTCCCTCCGTGGTCTTTGCCCATCCTGAAGTCGGTACCATTGGCCTCACTCAGGAAGAGGCCGAGAAGAAATACGGGAGTGATCACATTAAAATCTACAAGGCTGCCTTCACGGCAACCTATTATACCATAATGGAGGATAAGGGACCCTCGAGTTATAAGCTTATCTGTCAGGGGAAGGATGAGAAGATCGTGGGATTGCACATTTTGGGCTTGGGGAGCGGGGAGATATTGCAAGGGTTCGGGGTAGCGATCAAGATGGGAGCTACGAAGAAGGATTTTGATAGCTGCGTTGCGATTCATCCGACAAGTGCAGAGGAGCTGGTTACCCTCACGTAGATAGCCATCCAAGTAGTATACACCATGAAAATATGAGGAACTCAAATTGAACAAAAGCCGTATGGCCGGAACTAGCATTTGAGATAAAGAATTCTCCTTCTGCAATTTTTTGACGGCAGTAAGAAAGGAAGAATATCTAATTGCTTATTACGTTCTATTGACTGGTATTCCTTTCAGAGTAAATCACCAAGGACCCTGGACTCATGACCCGATCCACGCAAGCTTTTTTTATTGGCATCGCATGTACCAGAGTACGACCTTATCGAATCCTTGAATACGGAAGCGATTGGTGGGCTCGTACGAGAGTGATTGGCTGATTTATACGAGGGCGATTGGTTAGTGGACATGCAGCGATTCCTGCTGTTGTCCCGTTAGATAGCCTGTTGGAGAAGTCGGCCCAGCTCGTCCAAGCTCTTTCGATCGGCTATCAGATTCACTGCCTGCCTTTGATGCAAACACTTAATTTCAACAGTTATTACTGTACTTATCTTATGAGAGACTGAAAGAGTGAGTTACTCTGCACTTCGTTATGTATAAAACTAACAATAAATAAATAATTTGTCCTTTATAGTAGTTTTCACCCCCACTCCTAAGTTGAGTGACGTCTGGCCTTTCGCTGGTGACCCCCAAGACTCGAACCCATGCTTGCGCAACCGTCGTCGCTGTACAAAATATCAACGACCCATTGTTTGTGGTTCTCAGTGTTGACAACCACAGTGTCGGATGGATAGACCATGCTGGGAAGCTCAATGTCAAAATTGTCCGTGATTTCGTAGTAGGACTGCCCATTGGTGACGGGACCAACTTGACCTTGGAGGTCAAAGAGAAGCCCGCCATCGAGGGGCTTCTGGACAAAGGCGATGTCTTTGGTGATGTCGACGCGTGTGCCCGAGGCGTAGAGAAGCAGGGAGTTGGCGTCACTGTCGTAACAGGCAGTGATGGTGTTGGCAGGGATCAGCTGCGTGTTGCTGAGAGGTGAGGTTGCGGCTGACATGGTTGAGAAGAATGGTAAGGCTGCAAGGGCCTGGACGAGTGATTGAACGGGGCTGTTGAACTTGGCCATTGTTGCGTGCTTGAAGATATTATGAGTTTTGGATGTATTGTGGGATTGAGATGTTGTGATACTAGAGATAAATAGTGAGATGCCATACAGGGAATTGCTGTGCTTTTTAAATCTATAACTTACAGAGCCTTAACCAATTGAATTACTGATATCTAGGAATTACCCGAACCTATGCTGAAGGGAGATGTTGGCCATAATCTATGGCGAAGGCTAATGGCGTGAGTTAATCAATCTAGTGCTTATCAGAATAGCAACAGAATTTGAATGCGGAAAGCTCCTTGCCCAGACTGGAGATCCGTAAGGCCACTTGCAGTCTTGCAATGGTATTACCCGTCGAATCGGTCGAATCGGGAACTCGTATCCTGAGTCAACAATTAGGTTCAACTCAGCCTCCCCAAGTCCTGCGCATAAAGGGCGTGACCCGACGTAGAACCCAACGTGCCTCGGTATTAGAGACAGAGATAGATCTACGCACCAGGTTAAAAGACTGACTGGGTATCTGAAGTAGAGAGCAAACCCTGTTTCATTCAAGCAAGACCTAAGACTACCACTCTAAGCATATGGTACGTATCTCAGGTGGCTGAGCTGGATAGCACATGAATCTTGACTGCATGTTCTGTATGCTATCGTTGATCCTTAATTAATGAGGCACGTGAATTCAAGTGCAGCACTTCAATTGGTTTTATTTATTGCGGCCATTGCCGATACTACTTTCTTACGGTGTTCTAGACTTCAGTGTTGGGCAAATTACGACGGCTTGTCCCGAACTACCGAAGCCCATGCCCGAATATAATAGTGCGACAGAAGGATTGCACTGCCTCCACGATTGCAGCTCGGTTCAGTGTAGTGGCATAGGCCTGTAGGCACCAAAGCTTCACTACAGAAATGCGCTTATAAACAATAAAACCAAGGCCATACTCTAGCCTTACTGACTTCTGATTATAAAAAGTATTTTAAATACAAAGATATTTAAAGTAAGGTTATCTTTAAGACCTTTAAGAAAATAATAAATTTTATATTTAATTATTTTTATAGTAAAGTAAAGTTAGTTAGTATTTCCTATAAATACGACGGAAATTCTGAAATTCATAGGTGCCTTAGGCTGATATTGATCTCGACGTGGGACTGACTTTGCGCCGCCTCGAACTGCAGATATTGTCATTTCTCGCTATGAGCCCCATGTTGGAGCAGCATCCCAGTGATCTGAATTCCGAGGAATTGGTATCGGACCTGCCGGATCAGTTTCCTACCTTCAGCGAAGCTTTTACGGCGGTAACTAAGCTTGCTGTTTCCATCCTTCGACATGCAAAGATATCAGCCCGATGTGAAAACGATTAGGCCGTCGGGACTTCCTTGCTCGGCAAAAACAGCATCTCCAGAGGCTAATGGGTCAATGGAGCAAGGCATACGAGCCTATGTTTCGCGAAGCATGCCGGGACACTACTAGCAGAGAGCATCTTGGAGTCCTCCAAGTTCGAATATGTGCCTGGAAGTGCGAGATATTAATTGCCACGAGCATGTCCGACACAGAAGTCATCTTTGACGATTTCACAGCTCAATTCCAAAGGATAACCCATTTTGCGCGATATGTGCTCCAGAAGGACCAGGAACTTCGAGACTCAGATGGTCCGAGGTTACAATATGGCATGGGACTGATAATGGCTCTGTTCTTCACAGCTACTAGATGCCGCAACTTCTTCGTGCGCAGGGAGGCTATCGCTATACTCCGTGAGTGGCCTTGCACCAATGGGATCTGGCACAGTTTGCAGGCAGCGAAGGTTGCCGAGTGGATAGTGAGCATCGAGGAGGAGAGCTGTAGTGGGCTGGAGTTCGTTCCAGCAGAGTGTCGGGTGAATTTGCGGAGTTTGAGGGTGATCTTGAAAAAGGGCATGATTGCTGTGGAATGCATGCAGCCTTCTGCTGATGGTACCGTGGAACCACGGAAAGCAAACATCACTTGGCTTTGATGGAAATGAACTTGGGAGGAAGTGTCATATCTGATTAGACAAACCTCGAACCATACGTGCCCTGGCCTGGTCGAAGTTACATTGGAATCCTGCAATGTAGTGAAATCGACGGCCATACTCATCATAGCCATACCGAGCACTGGACTCAGAGCAATTGGAAGGATTCCCTGTCCCGTTGGGCCGTCACCTCGTCTTGGTCTGGATCGACACTGTCCGGTTACTCAGTAGCGCGAATCTTCTCTTCCTTGTTCGACAAGTGCAGTGCCTGGTCCACCAACGTCTTAGGTAAGAGCAAAGCTCACTTTAGCCTGTCATGGATCGGCCAAGTAATCACATGGGCAGCTTGTGAAAAGAGCTTACAGGAGTGCTTTTCAGGTGGTATGTCAATAGTTATTGTTAGCAAGTTATTCGACGTGCTATTGCAAGAACGAATAATGAAGGTTTCGATAATGAGCAGGTCAGAAGGTTCTGAGAGATAATGATCTAGCAGAGGTGTGTAGGTAGGTCGATGTAATAAACGAGGCAACAAGAACCAAGACGATGGTTATTGCGGCTCGCGTTTGAAAGGCGCAAGTTATGTACGACAGTCAGTTCTGGTCTTCTCCGAGGAGCGATCTTAACCAGGTCAATAGGACTATGGACATCTTTATAATACCTATTCTACTTTTAGAGAGTTTATGGAAAGTTAGATCCGGATTGAATTCCATAATACTTCTGACTCTTTCCAGATAATAGTCCATGGCCTTCTTGGTAATCACAGCCCCAATCACCAGGAAAAGATTCTCTCTAGCTACGACGAATACAGAGACAGTACGAGATCAAGGGTTCACAAGGCTCGACATTTAGACCGTATTTTGTCTTCTCTATGATGATGAACAGGTAGGGGATATGCTAAGGATACCTGTACCCGAATAAGCCAAGTCAAACCTTCCAGCTCTCGTCTCGATTCCAACCGTCCATCTGAACAGGCCACTGTCCCACTGATTTCCTATGAACTCCTCCTAAGCGATGTCTCTGCTGTAATATCACTATAGGTTTGGAATGCATAATGACAGTATGAAGAGCCCTGATTTCGACTTTCCTTCAATACTTAATAGTAAACGTTCTCTATGTGTCCAAGAGATGTGGTGTTTAGCACCTGACAACAGTATGTTAGAACCCTTTTCCCATCCTAGGCTAATATTGTCTCGCACATTTATGTGGCCAAACAGTAAGTCAAGAGACACGGTATAGCGATCGATATTTATCAGCACAAGGAATCGCCACGTGCAAGTAGTTTCAAAAAGACGCAAAAGCACCCCATGAGCGATTAGAAAGACTAGAGCGTTCTTAAACGGGTAGGGGGGTTGTTAGGATCACAAGAAGTTGGGATCATTGGTCAAATCCCTTCTACTGCTGTCTCAGGGGGTGAATGCTGGATCGCCTATGTCGCAGAGTTGCAGAGCACGTGTTATGAATTGATCCTATGGACATCAGCTCAGACTAAACTCTTCTGCCGCCCTGACAATTTAAGTAAAAGTGGCCAAACTCTTCAATAACTTGAAAATAAGCTGGAGGTAGCCATCGCAACCCTCAAGAGGCACTGTGGTACTGCGCAGTCAGAGCCCCAGAACTTCAGGGATAAAGAAAACAAAAACATGCTAGGGCGCATGTAGAGATTTGAGAGATACCTATCATCAGCTTGTCTACTTCGCATGTGCACAATATCAACACCGTCACGGTTCTCGATAACCTCACAGGATATGATAGATATATTTGCTGGAAAAATATCCCGTGTTGTAAATCCTTAACATAAGGAACAGCTAACTTCCGTCAACTGTGCGTAACTATGCTTATTCGTGCTAGGAATGGCTTGTTCGCGGCTCTGTATCCCAGCCGCAAGTTTAACAAATGTCCACCATTTCAGATGAGTTAAGTATCCTCAAGAAGATCATACACAGCCAAATGCATGTCATCTCACAGGTAGCGCAGAGTCTGGCGTTTGGCATGACAAACTCCTGTTTGCTCGAGGCCGCGAACAGTAAAAGACCAGCAATCGCAGATAACCAAGCTTTGTTTGAAAAAGAAAAAATGGCAACAGGGCATGGACGTAGTAGCGGGATATTCAACTGCCTACGGCCGAGTACTCAGCTTAAACACAGGCAGCTGGCCCATGATGTTGCGAGGCTAGAAGATGCTACAGACAGATTGAAGTCCCAGGTATTTTCCAAATTCAGATACATGTGAAACAAAACGGAAAGAACATTCTCAGACTTCTTTGCTCGTCAAGATTCAAATCAGAAGACCAAAGCGTCGCCATTCACGTTTATACTCTTGTCACTGTTGATTTCCTCCGACTCTCATTTGCTACAAGCTACATGGGAATGAACACTAGTGACATCAGAGACATTCATCTGGAACAATGGATCCTTTGGGCTGTCGGTGGCGTTCTGACGGTCGTAGTACTGTTTGGCGTTTGTGTCATTGCATATAGGGAGGGGCCAAGGTGGAAGAAAGCAAGACAAGCTCATAAGCTTTCATATATGAACTGACTCTAGTTATGATTGATTGATTGATAGTTCAAGCTTACGACGTTTGAACGAAACATATGAAGCCAACACACTGAAAAGTCGCAATTGACTAAAGCTTTGGAATGCAATATGCGCATGGCAGATAATGGATGGGTTAATAATACTAGATTAACGAACCTGTCTTCTTTTCGGGTGGTACGGCAGCAATCCCATACGTAGTTCTAGGTACGTATAAAGGATGTGACGGACCTGTCAAGAGAGGCCAGAAATGCTGTAGACTTTTATCACAGCTTCAGAGCTTACATTCGTTAGTGTGCTTCGCAAAATTAGATGAATGGTCTCTGCATTGAATGGATGCTACACTGAGGTAGACCATACATAGAGCCCTTGGAATCGCGCAAGACTAGTTGATCGGGCGTTCAGGTTTCAACACAGACCAAAACATCGTATTCTATCAACGAAGAGCCAGGTATACGCAATCCATGATGACACGTCGATGCAGATCGTGATGGTGAAACATTAGCTTCAATACACTCAACGCTTAAATCGTTTGACAGGAATTATATCTGCACGGTAAAGTTCAAAACGCCCCTATAATGCGAAAGGAAAGGGTCAACACGGCTCTCCCATACAGATGCAGCTTTCTCTAGGCTCGTGTGATCATTGTAACTGTGTCACTTGATACCATAACCATAGCTCATTTCAAACCTAGCGGCAAAGAGGCATTTTCGAGGCGGTCTGAATCGTCTTCGGCTATGTGTCCCGGCAAAATACTGTTCCCCCCCACATCAGTGAGTCGGTGTGGTGTAGTACCCCATGTCAGGAACAAACCTTATTCACTGTCCCTAATAAAACCGTCAATTACGTGTAAGTATTGCCATCCGAGCTTTCTGGCTCCCTTGCTCCGCGTTCCACATTACCCACTTGATATCTTCCGTACGACTGCGAGCTTGGCCAATAATAAGCATTGCGGGCAGAGATGATAGAAACCTCAAAGCTTAGCATCCACTACAGCATATGAACTCATGACTTACGAGGGACTAAAGTGGATATTCCAATACGAAACTCGTCGTGTTGATAACGTACGTTGTTTATAGGTGATTTAAGCTTTCTGAAGCTAAAATCTGTCTCTTTTGCAGCTCAATGGCCTACACCTATTTTTACATCGCCAGAGGTCCGTCGAGGCCTTGGGTGAGAATTGAATTATGTATGCCTGCTTGAATGCTGTGAGCTCTTTGGCACAGACTTCTTGATAAGAAAGAGCTAAAAGCCCTTTGTTAAGAAGGCTTTTGGTACTCTGTTCTTATCTGCCGATAGAGCCTTAGTCAAAGTATCGAATTTAAGTTTAATGACACTATTAGCCCCGTTTAAGCTACTACTCTAGATAGGTAAGACAGTAACTTGAAGTTCTAGGATTTAAATATAAAAGAGTATTCCAGTCAAGTTATTGCTACTAAGTCTTTATTTCAGAACGAATCTCATAGCCTCTAATTACTTTAATTTATTAGTCATACCATCTACACAATAAAGTTGATCCTTCTTCCCTTCCAGTAGCTCTGGCTGCGGTAAGTGATTCTGTTCTGGGAGGTGACATCTATCTAATACCAATAGAATTGCTGGCCTGCCGCTCCAAATGCCGCCGATCATGGTCGTTGCTACTGGGGTACAGCTGACTTTGCTGCTTGCACTTCAGTACGTATTTTTCTTCTCGCGCAACGAGCTTTGCTAATATCATTTTCTCATAGGGCTCTCCATGCACTGGCAACGGAAACGGATGCACACTTCTTGGAGGTGGACTTGCGAACTGCACATAAGGAGTTTAAGGGTTATGTTTCGGCTGATAATTATATGCAATTTTGCTCAGAGCCATGGGACACCGGCGAACTTATCTCCAATATCAATATGGTAGCCTATCATGAGAATATTAAATGCATTACCCGCTCTTTGCTTATCTTTCGAAAGTACATCCCATTATGGTAACTGTCTGTCTCATGTCTAAATACACGCCACTCACATCTCGTGTCTCGAATTCGTCGCATCCAATTCAACAGGAGGATACTGCGGCGGCGGCGATCCATAAGTCAAAACTGATCCTGCTTTTTTCGTATCCTCCTTTGTCTCCAGCTCAGCAGCCGGAGGAGTAGCCTTCTTTCTTCTCTTCCAGAGATAAAACGCCGCTCCAATAATTGCAAGCTCGACTACTCCAACCCCAGCTCCAATACCAGCTTTAGCACCTGTCGATAGTCCCCCACTAGGAGATGAGTATGAGAACGACTCATCTGTACCAGTCTCTGCAGGGGCGGAGACTGTTTGTGTAGAACTTGTTGACCCGGAAGACAGAGATAGATCTTTTTCGCGATAGTTTAGCTGGATCATTGGTGCGAAGATGGTTATCCCATCTAGAGACACTGTGCTTGTTTCATCCGTCACTGTCGCCGGAAGGGTAAGCCAATTGAGAACTGTCTTTGGGTTCGAGCATGATGCGACTTGTAGTGATCCCCTGGAAGCGATGGTGGTGCACGCTCGTGGCCCGCCGGGTTGCGCGCAGGTGTATCCGCTAATATCGTGAGTTCCCCATCAAACGCAAAGTCACAAGACGCTTACGATGGACAGCATCCTATCACCCTCTCGTGATCTTGTATTGAGAATTGAAAATTGAAGTTTCCAGTCTCGGGGCCCGTGGCGGTGCATGCTTTTTCGTAGCCTTGGGGACACTCGAACGCGGGAGAGTAGAATCCCCAGCCATTAACAGCATTTCCAGCCAAGATTGATTACCTATAGGATAAATGCAACTTATAAGGTTAACCTTTAGGCTATAAATATAAGTAATAAATAAAAATATAGTATTTTTTACCTTAATATAAGCTTTTATTTATAAGCTTTTATAATAATTATTATATTTTATTATAAACTTTAAAATATTATAAAATTAAAAAATTAAATAATATATAAAAAAAATATAATTTTAAATTTATATTTTTATATATATATTATAATATAATTTTATTAATATATTAATTACTTTAATAATTTAAATTATTATTAATAATAATTTAATAAGTTAAAAGGCTTAAAATTATATTTATTAATTTTTTATTATTTTTATTAACTTTAATTAAAAAGTTAAAATATTTTTATAATAATATATAAAATATAACTAATTAAGGTCTTAAATAAGACAATAATATAATAAAATACTTATTTTTTAATATAATATAATATAAAGTATTTATATATTATATTAAAAAATATAATAACTTTAATAATAAGTCTTAAGGTTATATAATTATTACTATAAACCTTATAATTTAATTAAATAAATAGCCTTAATTTATAAGTATAAAGATGATATTTTCCCTAGCCTTAATAAGCTAAATACCTTTTTTATTATTACCTTATTAAGGTAATTACTATTAAGGCTTTAACTTTTAAAAATTAAGCTAAAATAACTAAAAACCTTAAAACCTTATTATTAAATATATTATTATATAATTAATATTAACTATAGCTATTTTATTATAGTAATTAATACTTATATAAGTAGTCTTTTAATAGAGGTTAATAAGCTTAATTTTAAATATATCTTAATATTATAATTTTTTTTAGATATTATAAAATAATAAGTAAAGACTTATTATATATTAATAAGCTATTAATAATATAATAAATTAAACTAGTAATCTTTAGCTATTAAATATAATTATTAAATATTAATAAAAATAAAATCCTAATTAATTATATTATAAATTAAATAAAGATATTAAAAGACTTAGTTAATTACTTAAAATAAAATTAATATCTATTAAGTTAATAATAGGCTTTTATTAATAATATTATATTAAGTAATAATAATAATAATTTATATTAAGTATAGTTTATATAATTAAAATATATAATTATAGAAATTAAGGTATTATATTAAGTATTATATTATAAGAATTAAAGGCTATTATAAAGTAAAAAAAAAGTTAAAAAAAAAGAAAAAAAAAAGTAAATTAAAAAATAAAAGTTTTAATATTAAAAGAAAAACTATAAATATTAATAAATTAAAACTAGCTTAATAAATTAATAATAAATTAAATTAGGCTATAAGGTAATATAATATAAGAAATATAAGTTAAAAATAAAAATAAATAATTAATACTTAAATTTAACTTTAAAAATATAATTAAATTATATATTAATATAAAAAATTATATTTAAAAGCTTTAATTAATTATTAAGCTATTTAATATAAATAATCTTATTAATAATAAGTTTTATATTAAAATTACTTTTTTTAATTATAATATATTTAATATAATTATTAATAAATTTAATACTTAATATTTATTATATTTTATTTATTAATAAAAAAAGTTATAAAAATTTAATGATAAAAATAATAATAAAAAATTAATAATAATAAAATTAAAATTAAAGTATTAAAAAATAATTATAATTAAATAAATAAAATTATAATATTATAAAGGCTAAAAAATATATTAAATAATTTTAAAAAAATTATATATATATTATAATAAAAAAGTTAAATTATTAAAAGTTTTATTAATTAAGTTATTTAAGCTAGTTAAAAAAGTTAAAATATTAATACTTTTATTAAAGTAAGTTATATTTAAACTAGTAATTAAAAGCTTTAATAGCTAAAAGAATATAAACTAATTAAGTTTATAAGATTAATATATAAAATTTTTTTTTAAATATAATATAGCTGAGATTAATAATTTTTAAGGTGGCCAGCAGTCTGTATTGTCAAGTACGCCTTGCTAGAGGTTTCTATCAGATCCTGTTCAACGCGTCATGGAAATAGTGACCTACCGTGTTGTCATTGTTATTCCCGAACGTCTGGCCCCCCTGCCAAGCATTTGTGCATGACGAGCAATCGGTCGCTGGCACAGTGCAACGGTCAGGGTACTTCCACTCTGTTGTGAGGGGACCCAAATTCGTTCGTGCGCTCGGCATGGCGTCGTTGTCCACGATGTTATTGATTTTGACGAGGATAAAAAAGGCGAGACGAGATCTTCAGGTCAAGAAATGGGGAAAGATAAAAGAATTGACCAAGGAGAGAAATCATAACAGCTCAGCCCATCCGTCACCCCTGTTAGTTCCGTCTTACTGCATCACACCTGTTTCCCTTTCGAGGCGCTGCGGGCTTACTTGCGTCCACCTCATTAATTGTATGGCCAATAAACAGCATTGTTTCTCATTTCAAGCTTTTCTACCCAGTAAGAGCCAACTGAAGCTGTCATCACCACAGGGATTGCAAGGCCTTTGCTGTTCTGGTGAAATTATGGCCCCCAAATGCCGAAAGGATTTGGACAACCTTGCAGATACGGGACCACATGGCTGAATTATGTTGGCTATGTCTCTCCGCCACTCACAAGGATGTATCTTAAAGGCCCAATCGTATCACCATCTCATCTCCCCATCCCTGACTTGCACGTCTCACTGGGCTGATTCGAAGGCTATGCTGGATCCTTCTGTCATTCGTGCAGCATTTGATATTAGGTGAGCTCCATTCAAGACTCGGCAAGGGGCTTTCGAAGTCAGAAGATTATCAGTAATCATTAATGGCTTTCCCCTGTGATCTCCATTTGCGCTTTGTCGCTACAAGTAACTCAAATTTGCCAACATAAGATCCAGATATTCACAACAAGGAATTGAAGCAAACCAGCAGGTCATCCCATATTTGAGACGTTTATCGTGATAGTGTATGAACACCCCGCAGATCGCTCCATAACCGCGAGAGCAATATAAAGCCTATGAGCAGCATCACCAGAAGGAAATGTGATTTCCCGCGGGAGATCATTTCCTGTAGCGAGCACGCAGTCCCGCAGTTGATGCAGGTAGTATTCCTCTCCGTAGGAATTGTAGTATCCATCAACGCAGTCTATGATCTTGCCATGTCTCGTCTTATTTGTAGAGCTGTAGATACCCATCCACGGTTTCAAGCTCCCAGATGACGAATCTGCTGCCAAACCACACACAACGTAGATTCGAGGAGAAACAAAGGTTTTGGCAGCATCAGTAAGCTGAAAGTTGAAAAAGCCAGTGAACTTTTCACTATTATCGGTGACAAATTCCTGACGCAAGGTATCCCAGAGATCTGCAGGCTTTGCAGCAAAGGAAGCAAGTTGAATTCCATGCCGCATATTGAAACTTGATCCAAGGTTCATATCGAGAAGGTTCCGTAAGTTCTCGGATCCAAAAGACGTTACATGCTTGCGAATGAATATCTTGTGGCGGGCGCCTGCCCAGAGCAGTGAATCTTGGGTCTGGAAGAGTTCAGAGGGTCGACTACGGACGTAGCCGTCAGCCGTTTTTGTAAGATATACACCGATCCTTGATTCTTGCCCCCTGGCGTTGGGTAACATGCAAGCAAGGTTCAGCAGATATTCCTTATTCTCGCTTGCACCAAGGTATGTCTCTAATCTGAGGCCTTTGTTCGTCATGCTGTATTCATGCCCGTATCTCATTGTCGGTGCGCGGCGAAGATCGCGACAGTGTGCGAACTCAGATGGATGTCGAGCGAGAATGCCACGAAACTCCTCGGGCGAACCGACTTTCCATGCAAAGATGGAGAGGTCAGTTGTTTCTTTGATGATCTCTTCTTGAAGTCTGCCGAAGGCTTTGGTTCCTTCTCCATAGAGCATTGGCATGTTGACACCGAATATTCCGAGGAGGCAGTATGCAAGATCCTCGATCCTTGTGGTCTCTCGGTTCGCTGCCCATGACATGCGCTTGGCAACTGGTATCGTCTCCAGGATATCGTTGTTCTCTAATACCGCGATGTCGATGCCGGTGATATCTGAGATATTCGTTCGCAGATTTGCTTTGGTCCCCCTGTACATCCACATGCTGTCATAAAATTCGAGGTTTCGAGAAGCAATCAGCTCCTGCAATGTCCAGCCTCGAGTAAACCATCGACAAGACGACAGGCCGTCGAGCTCGTCATCTTTTGGGCCCCGGCGAACATCCAAATCTTGGAGATAAGCAAAGCAGACCTCTGAGAGCTTGTACCAGTTGAACATGGAGTTTATAGCTTCTGCCAGCTCTGCGCTGCTCCTCTTGTCAACACAGCAAGTGTCGACCCATGCGTATTCAATCCCTCTCTCTTTGGCTAGTCTACATGTGTGTATGATCTTGACATAACCTTTCTTTCCATTTTCTTGGCCCTTCACCATGTCTTCGAATGTGACTTCATCTTCACCCCAGGTATGCGACAGAATCGCATATGGAGTTGATGATGTGTTCTTGTCCTCCAGGGCGATGGTCGTTGTGTTGATAAGCCACATGGCTGCACCCGGGACAAGTGCGAATTACTTGGCTACACTTCAGGCTTGTGTCTCTTTCTTGCAAATTTATATTGACAGCTTTGCAACAATTTGACTTCAGAAGCGGGGTTGGATTCAGCTGACAGCTGGGGCATTTCAGGTCATCGGAAAATAGTCGGCATGATGATGACCAAAGCGCCAATCCATAATTGCACAAGCATCAAGCCGCTGTCATACTATCTCGACCAGCTCTATGAAGATTTTCGAGGACACCCGACGCTTACATGCCAGCAAGGTCAATAATGCAGGATGGCATTGCTCAGCCCGGCAACTTGTAACCGTTGATCGGCCTAGCCTCATGTCCTGTCCAGGGAACCGAAAAAGCGCAATCCTTCCACCCAAAAAGTAGCAGATACGAATCGATCTGAAGCTGATGCTCAAAGACGGTGTAAAATTACCAAGCACCGTGGAGGATTGCCGACAATGGCAATTCACAGCGACATCTCTAGCTTCCAAACTTTGCCGCTTTCCAGGCTAGCGCAACCACAAACTCATCGTAGCCGAGATCCCTTCATTGGCTCCGTTGAATTAATATGAGGTAACAAGATTGAATTCTATGGGTCCGGAATTAGGAAGAATTTTCGGTGGAGAGCCAAACATGGACTAAAGATGAAGTCATAAGAAGCGTTCCCCAGAATCTCCATCTCTTGGCTGTTCACTTGGCATTTTCTAAAACTGCAAATATTCTTAGTCAAGAGATCTTGCAACGAGATTTCACTTGACGAAGCGATCAGAAACCATGTTTGTTGAAACGGAGAGATCCGAGGTTGCTCGTAGCAATGAGTCGTCAGGTATGTTGCATTTGGAGTGATGATGAGAGGCGAAGTGCTAATTATGATAGAACAACCGATAATTGTCCAATGGAACGGCCCAAATGATCCAGAAAACCCATACAACTGGTCCCACAAGAAGAAATGGTTCGCTGTTGGTCTGGGACTCTTCGCGACGTTCATCTCAATGATGAACGGGACAATCATTACTACAGCGCACGAGGCCATTGGTGAGGACTTCAGTGTCAGCGACGAGAACTTTCCGCACTCTTATTGGCCCGTGGCATCATGGGGAATAGGTGGTGCGTTGTTCTCACTAGTTTTGCTACCGATCATGGAAGACTTCGGGATGAGGCACGTGTTTCTACTGGTTTACACCGTCTTTCTCTGCTTTCTCATTCCCGTTGGAGTGGCGCCTAACTACGCGACTCTGATCATCACCCGTTTCTTCAGTGGCGGATGCTGCACTATCCTCGCGAACGCAGTAGCTGGCATCATCGGAAACGTCTTTGCTACTGATCGAGCTCGTACAATCCCCACGGGGTTGTACATCATGATCTACCTGAACGCCAGCAGTCTTGGACCCGTCATTGGCGCTGCTATCTTTCAATTTCTGCCCTGGCGATGGATTGGCTATATCGAGCTCATCTGGACGGGTGTTTTCTTCCCAATCTTCATCCTGGCCATGCCTGAAACGCGAGGATCAGCCATATTGACTGCGAGGGCGAAGAAGTTGCGGAAACAAGGGAAGAATGCGTACAGTCAGAAGGAACTTGAGTCAAAGTCGATTCTTCACGATATCTGGACGAGCATCCAGCGGCCACTCTACATGCTCTGCACCGAGTCGGTTGTCTTCATCTCAACTATCTGGACGGCGTTCAGTCTGGGAGTCATTTACGTTTTCACGCAGTCCGTTGAACAAGTCTTTACTGCTCTGTACGGATGGAACGCCATTGAAGCGGGCTACGTTCAAGCTGCCATCGTCATCGGAGAGATTCTCGGCTTTGGTCTTTGTGTCCTGACAAACAACTGGTATTACGCTTCTGCGTCACGAAACAAAGAAGCGCCCGGAACACCCATTCCCGAAGCTCGACTCTACGCCGCCGTAATCGGAGGTTTCATCGGCGTCACGGGCGGAATGTTTGTCTACGCCTGGACAAGCTACTCCTCGGTGCACTGGATCGGACCTGCAATTGGACTTATGCTCGTTGGACTTGGCACCGAGGCTGTTGTCGTTAGTATCGCGAACTATCTGATAGATGCTTACAGCAACTATGCTGGAAGTGCCATTGGAGCGACAGTGTTGGGCGAGAACTTGGGCGTTGCGTTTTTGCCGCTTGCTTCGAGCAGTATGTATACGAACCTGGGCTTTCACTGGGCGAGTTCGCTGTTGGGGTTCATCTCGTTGGTGTTGGCGGCGGCGCCTATTGGAGTGTTTATCTGGGGTAAGGAGATTAGGGCGAGAAGTCCGTTTATGAAGTCTGCTATGTCGAAGCCTATGGAGTTTGCGATCACGTCATCAGAGTGAGGGAACTAATTTGAACGATTTATAGTGATTAAATGCAAATTGAATGAAAGACTGTTCTTGCATGAGATAATATGGCACATACAATGAAATGATTAAAGGTACACCGACGGTATAGAATGGTGAATCTCTTCGACCTGCCACTTTCAGCAGCATTACTGCTACTGCGTTGTCTCGGATCAGTCGGGTCCTTTTGTACTTGGCCCCGAATCCTTCTCACGTTGAGTCATT
Organism: Fusarium sacchari; assembly: GCA_017165645.1. Lineage (NCBI taxonomy): Eukaryota > Fungi > Ascomycota > Sordariomycetes > Hypocreales > Nectriaceae > Fusarium > Fusarium sacchari. Next base: position 641,056 of record JADANP010000016.1, read on the forward strand.
CAACCCCAACATGTGCAAGGTTTCAGCAAGCCACTTCTCTCACATTGGCTCGCTTGGTGATGGAAGTAGCGGAGTTAATTTGCCGATCTGATAAGCAGGATCTGATAACCAGGCATCGCGACCGATAGCTCCGCGCTACCTCCGTAAGCACTACCTCTTCCAGGAGGAATCGGTCTCCGGCCGTGAATCCTGCCTGCGATGCGGGGTATAAATATCTTCACATTATCAAGGTATCTTCAATTGAGCATGCTTCTCATACGACTTTCCTTGATACAAAATGACTACAGACGTGAAAGAGACCGTTCTCGACACCGAGCTTGGTGTACTCAACGGTATCCCAGTTGATCCATACCTCGTCGCCTTCAATGAACTCGACAGCGATAATCCCAAAAATTGGCCCGAAAAACGAAAGTGGGCGGTAACAAACGTCCTCTCCATAACAGGCTTCAACCGCATTCTCGTCTCTACAGTGATGGCACCAGCACTCTCCGTCATCGCCAAAGACCTCGATATGACAGCGACTCAATCTGTCATGGCCCTCAGTATCTACCTTTTAGCAACTGCCTTTGGTCCTCTGGTCATTGGACCTTTGTCTGAGGTCTATGGGCGCAAGACAATTCTTCACGTGTCCAATATCTGGTTCCTTGCTTGGAATCTTGCGTGCGGGTTTGCAAACTCAAAGGAGATGCTTATCGGTACACGCTTCCTCGCTGGCTTTGGCGCAAGTGCTGTTTATGCTCTTGGAGGTGGTGTTTTGGGTGATATCTGGCGTCCTGACCAGCGTGGCAAGTCTCTTGGATGGTACTCTGTCATTCCTCTCATCGGCGCCGCAACCGGTAAATCCAAATCTCATTCCTCTAAGCGTCACACCACTAATACTTACGACAGGTCCTATCATTGGCGGCTTCATGACTGATCGGATTTCTTGGCGCTGGATGTTCTGGTCTACCTCCATGTTCCAGGTCGCAATGGCTGCTATCTCTTTTACCACGTTCCGCGAGACATACGCCCCTGCAATTCTTAAGAAGCGGGCTAAGAAATTGCGCAAAGAAACGGGTCAGCCATATTACACATACGCTGAGAGAACGCAAGAAGGACATACCTTGAGAAAAGTCCTGACCCAAGCTATGACCCGTCCCCTTCGCCTTTTAGCCTTCCATCCCATCATCCAAGTGGCAGCTGTTATCTCCGCCATCGGTTATGGCCTCTTGTATATCGTCCTCTCAAGTTTCGCTGAGATTTGGACACAGAAATATGGACAATCTGTTGAGATAAGCGGCCTGCACTACATCTCATGTGCGCTGGGTGAACTAGCAGCATCACAACTCGGCGCGCCGTTGATGGACTATTGGTTCCGCAGAACTGAGCGTCGCAATGGCCATCATCTACCAGAAAACAGAGTACCATTGATGGCGATGGGTGCCTTTATCGCACCAATTGGCTTTATCGTCTATGGCTGGTGCGCTGAGTTCAGAGTTCACTGGGCATGGGTAGATGTAGCTATGTTCATTACCTGTTTCGGTATGCAGATCTCTGGTATGCCGCTACAAGCGTACTTGATCGATGCTTATCCGGATCATACTTCAAGTGCCATCGCGGCGGAGCAGTTTCCTCGCAGTTTGGCTGCTTTCTTGTTCCCGCTGTTTACACCAAAGATGTATGCTTCTCTTGGGTATGGATGGGGCAACAGTGCTATGGCGTTTGCCGAGTTGGCGCTCGAGTTGGCTGCGCCGTCGTTGCTGTGGAAGGTTGGGGCTAGCCTCCGTGCGAGGGCAGCGTCGAGTCTGTAAGAATGATTGGGTTAGCAGAGAAGAGGATATTGCTAGGTATCCAGGCAATGGGCGATGGTATTTTGTACTGTCAATTGGGATACATTTTGTCTAGTCATCGCTGGACCCATGGTCCCTTCTCAAGGCCTCTCACTGCCACATTTCAAGTTACTCTCTTGTTCTCCGTTAGGTTTAATACTCAAACCTCCATCGGGGATCAGTATCGCCCCTCCAGTCCTCCACCTCTCCAACGTGCTTAATCTCCTCACTCACCGCCGCCCGCGCATCATTCTGCTTCTTCAACCTCCAGCCGAGTATACTCACAACCACGATATTAGCGACGAGATATCCCAAAGCCATAGAATGTCCAACCACAAATCGTGGTCCGTCACCAGATCGATACAGCTGCGTACCCATGACTGCACCGAGATTTCCAATGCTGATCTGCATAGCATTCGCAATAGCACGCTTCGTCTGTCCAGATACGTTGATCGCGGGCCAGCTGAGGACAAGAGCAGTGGCGGGGTAGATTCCCGCTGCGGCGAAGAATGTTCCAACGTATGAGACTCCTGGTCTTGCCGTGGGGTTCGTGTTGGCGAGGAGGATGATGTAGCCAATTGCTGCGACACCAGCTGAGCCGGCGATGAAGACAGCGCGTTTGGCGAGTTTCTCAGAGGCGATGGCAACACCTAAAGTCGTGACGAAGGCGACAGCGTATGGTGGGATTGTCAGCAATTGCGCGACCGCTGCTTTGTATCCAAGGTCCTTAATAATGGTGGGCTAATTCCGTTAGTAGGTACTCTTAACTCAGGGGCATGTTGACCTACCAAGAAGAGTGAAAGAGTGTACAGTGGTAGACTCATAGTATGGAATCCCAAACCGTATAGCCAGCAGCTTGGGTCACTAAATGCCTCGCGAACAGCAGCCCAGCTAAACTTTTCTTCGCGAATCGCGTCACTGTCTGCATGAAGGCGCTCGTGAATGAAGGAGCGCTCCGATTTTGTAAGAAACTTTGATGTATCAGGGTAATTTTCGATGAACCAGTATGCCGCAATGGCTACTAGTACTGTCGCAATACCTTCCTGCTTCATGTCAGCGTGATCGCAAGAGAGACATATGACTATCCTACCAAGATGAAGATCCACCGCCATCCGTTATCCCAGACTACGCCCGCCATTTTGCCTATACCCTGAACTCGGTTAGCTAAGATACGCAGTGAAGCGAATGAGGCTTACATATGCCAAGATGCCACCAAACGCTCCAGCCAGTGATGCAGCGCTGAAGAAGAGGGAGATGCGGTATTGTCGCTCACGTCGTTTATACCACATAGAGAAGTAGTATACAACACCTGCTCATCATCAATACGACCATTCCTATCAGAATTCGTCACAAATGAACCCACCGGGAAACAATCCACTCTCAGTTACACCCAGGAAGAAGCGCGCAATGAAGAAACCAGTCTTGTTCTGCACGATGCCGAGAAGAGTCGCGACGATACCCCAGGCCACGGTGAGTGTTGGTAGCCAAAGCCTGGGCGTAGTTCGCTTTAGGATAATGTTACAGGGGATCTAGACCTGTTAGATACATGTTTGACGCAGTGATGACCAACAAACCTCGAAGAGAACATAACCGATAAAGTACAGCGTCAAGCCAGTGAGGTACTCGTTTCCCGCTATCAAATGTCAGAGTCCAGTTTCTAGGCGTATACTTGCTGATCTTACACATATGTAGATCGTCAATCATTCCCTCGATACGAGCATTGCCAACTGTCCGTTTATGTCAGCTCGATCACGCCGCTCTGTTGCAATCATCCGTACCATTGCTGCGGTCCAAGAATGACAGCAAATACAAGATCCCAACTGCTGGCAAAAGCTTCAAGTCAAGTTTGCGGAGCAGTGCCTTCTCGTTTATTGTCGAGCTAGAGTCAATGGTGCCGGCCTCATCGCTGAGGTCCGGCGGCGAATCGTTCTTCAGGTCGGCCGTCATTGTGTAGAGTCGCGTCTCGAGACTCGATGTTGCAAAGTGGGAGAAACTTGACACTTCAGGTGGGACATATCAGATAAATATGCTTGCCGAGTAAGAATGGTGTCTCAATCTAGTAATATTGCACCATAAGTCCCTTGTTCAGATCTTGACGAGGTTTCATCCATTTCAACTTGTCATTTTGATGCGACCCTGATACTGGGTACTTCTGCAACAGCTGGGAACGCCACCCCATCAAAAGTACCGTACATGAGATCTGCATCATATCTTACCCTTTTTATAATCAAGAGCGATGCACAGAGAGATTAGAGTACAGTGATGGATGCATATTCTCGATGCATCGATCGGAGCATTTTCCCCAAACAACCCAAACATGACGTTGGCGCGTAGAATGAACCACTGCCGGCACTTGATTCCTTCCATGACATCACCATTTTGTTGAAGGGTTTGTCTTTGAGACGAGAAGTTCACATGTCGCCATGTTAGTAGCCTCTGTCGTGATCTTCGGCGAGCCAATGGGAGCGTTTGTGATAACGGCTTGGCTTACCCGCTTGGGGTAGCGTGGGGAACCATGAACGTGGGATTTCATGGAATAGTTACGGCTAGGAGGGAAGAAAACTCTGGACCTTGATCCTGAGTGATGAAAAGGATTGGGGTAAATTTGCATAAATTTGCGACATCTTGATTACACTTAGTATGCGTTTTGCTGGTTTTATTTTGATACTCTCTATCAAGGTCTGGGGGCTTTCTTGCTCCCCGAATAACGCAAAGTAAAGACATATTCGACTTTTGACGTGTGCATTGAATTGAGCCAATGATACTGGAGGAGATAGTAAAGCGGACATGGAGGAATCAGAGTGGAGTTCGGATTAACGTTGCTACCCACCCTGGGGGCCAAGCCCGGCCAAGATCTTATGTATATCAAGCCTCGTGCCTCGAGATCCTACTATCTCATGCTTAAGGACGACTGTTATCCAGATATATTTACGTGATGGCCAGCTATTACTTATATGATATATAGCAACGGTGCAGTTGCATGTTGCTAGTGGCCATGTTGAGAATCCGACTCCTTACCAAAGGGTTCGAGACCGTGACAGTAACGTATCGATCACCACCACTCCAACTGCGGTTTCGCGGAAAGGTTTTATATGAGGATATCCAATGAATAGTTCTTGAGACTCTTTTAAGCCGTTTACTTTAGAACTAAGACATCTTGTGATTAACCCCTCTCCAGCTTGTACTACCGAAGCCCTTTACGTGTAACATATCACACGTCAACAAACCAAACTAAGCATTATGAATTTCATAAATACTACTCTGTAAATATGAAGGTTCTGTTCTATTCAACCCTTTTCTAAAGTGAGAGTAAACACGTAATGCTATTCCTTACTGCTGTGCCAACGAGATAGGAAATGATATTGAAACCTTATACCATATGCCGAAAACCTTGTTCGTACGGGGACCCGGTGCGTTACACGTTGCGGGGGAACGACTTTGAGAAACGGCACACAACAGCAAAGAACACGTATTGATTAAGGAAGGATTGTGATTGAGCAGTTGAGGTTTCCGACGGGCGTGTATTACGACCGAAGTGAGATGTTTTGAAGTCCGTTCGTGTATCGCTTGCATACTTACAACCTTACATAAACCCGACTCCGTGGTGACTATACTCTTTATTTGACGTGACTCTCACCAGCTGTCGCATAGGCCCATCACCGTTTCAGCCCTATACACTTCTCACATCCAAACTTTGTTTCTCTTACGGGGTCAGGATGGCGTCCCTCACTACTAAAAGCAGCCCGCCAAAGAACGGCATAAAGATCATACACGCAGGTCTCTACCGCACCGGAACAGCCTCCATGGCCGCAGCATACCGGATCCTCGGCTACAAGGCCCACCATGCCCTACATAACGAATGGCACGAACCCTGGGTCAAACTCGAGCAAGCAGCAGAAGCTACTTTCCCTCACCTCATCAATCTCCCAGACTACACTCACAAAGGTCCTCGCCCACCATTCACAAGAAAAGATTGGCAGAGTTTGTGGGGTGCCTATGATGTCGCCACTGATATAGCTTCGACGTTCACGTTAGAGCTCATCAAAGCGTATCCTGATGCAAAGGTTGTTATTGTCCAGAGAAAGTTTGAAGATTGGTGGCCTTCGTTTCATTCCGAGATATTAGTCTCTGTCTTTGAAGCCACTTGGCTTCAGAAGTTCTTGACGTGGTATGTTTTGCGTTTTCGCGCCTTACATGCCATGAGGAAGATTCTCGCTGGCTTCTTCTCTGTGAATGAATACTCTGTCGAGGCCATTACGCCTGATGTTGCAAGGAATATTTATGAGGAATTTTACACCAAGGTTCGGGAAGCTGTACCAAAGGAGAGACGGCTGGAGTATTCTCTTGGTGATGGGTGGGAACCGCTTTGTGAGTTCCTGGGAAAGGATATACCGGATGTTGAGTTTCCGAGAGTTAATGATCGGAAAGCTCATAGTGAGGATATGGAGCGGCTTATGGCGAAGCTGATGAGGGTTTCCATGGGGGTTCTGGGACCTTATCTTGTTGCGGTTCTTGCCGTTGCTGTTGTGTTTTATGCTTGGTGAGACTAAGGGTGCATGTCAAGATCATGAGAGTGCTATTTATTCTTCACCATATAGCAGCTCTCGACAGATTTACTTGAAGCATAGAAGGTCCCAAGATAATACCAGCAGTAATTTATACTGCTTGAATATTATAGGTACGATATTATGTAGAGCACCCAATCGATCTCGTCCCAAAACTCCGTCACACCAATTCAGATCCAAACCTCATAGCCCATCACCACAAATCATAAACCCTCATAGGCATACTTCTCTTCCTCAGCGGAAGAGCAGTACTATTCCTCGTGACATTCTGGATAGTACATCCATCCGTGTTGTACGCCTTGTCATACTGTCCAGTCAAAACAGTGGCCAACCACTGAATAGCCGTAGCAGCATTAAGCGCAAAGTTCTGTGAGTGCGTGCCCACAGTGTTTCGTTGATACAAGATATTAGCGCCGACATCGCAGTATCGCTCAATGAGCTTATCCGTGTTTGCGATCGGGCTGATCTCATCATGGACACCCTGGTACGCAAAGATAGGCCATTGGGGGACGCCATGATAGCCCATTATTCCATCGCGGTTGATGATGCGCTGAACGCGAGGATCGCGGAATAACTTCGCGCCATCCTTGAAGAAATCGAAGATATCGGCTCCCGCAAATGCAGCGCCTGCTTCAGCGAGGGTGTAGTTCTCAGCAGCCAGGAAGGCAGTCTTGTTGTTTTTTCCGGATGTCTTCAATTGCGAGAGAACGTACTTCTGCACGTCAGGATACTGGCTAGTTAGACCGAGAATGGAGCTTGGCGCAAGACCAGCACCGTCTTTGCCGGAAATAGCATCCAAGACTGCGGTAACGTTAGGCGTCAGGCCACCAAGCGCAGCACCAACGACTGTGCCTTGAAGATCAGGCGCATACTGCACAGCCAGTTCAGAAGCCCACTCGCTAGCCAGCGCGCCACCAGAGTATCCCCAAAGCGCAGCGCGAGGGTTCGTTGCGTTGAGACCTAGACCGAGAGAGAGAATAGCGCGGATTGAATCGAGAGTCGCATGACCAGAGATGACACCTGCCGTGAAGGACGCAAGAGGACCTTCGTAGTCAGGAACGCTGAGGAAAACACCAAGACCCAGAGCAGCGTTGAAGAGCTCCAGACTGCTGACACCAGCTGCGGAGTAAACCGCGTAACTGGGGCTGGCATCCACATCTGCTGAATCATAGGGAACTTGGTACGAGAGCAAGGCGCTCTGGTTGAAGAGCGTCGCAGCGGTGCTGTTGGCCCCAAGCTTAGGCACAAAGAGCGTGGTTACGGCCCATGTTGGCTTGTACTGGCTGTCTGTAGTGCGGTACAGGATGTTATAGGTCGCAGAGCTGTTTCCAGTGATGCGAGTCAAATTTCCCGGCGCAGGGCGAAGACGAAGAACAGTGCCGGGCTCTTTATTCTCGTAGCCTTCTGGGGCGGTATACCATGGATCTTGACTGGGTGGAAGAGGTTCAGACGAAACAGCTCGTTTGTAAATGTGGCCTTGAGCTGCAGCAGTGAGGCCCAGCAAGAGAGTGAGCACACGATGAAGAGCCATGGTGAGGTATGATGTAATTGACCACCAGTCCAGGCCTTGAAGCAACAGCGGAGAAGTGTGTCTATTTAACTCAATTCTACGGAGTACATCATATTACGTATGACGCCGAGCCGAGGCTTCCGCCAACCGTGCCCCCCAGAAAGGGAAAAACATGGTTCAGAAAAAGGCTTGGAAGATGGCATTCGATAGTTCACAGCCTAGCTTGGCAGTCATGACGATGAGTGTTTGGTGGCTGGACGGATTAGCCTGTCCGACGTGGCCAATTAGAGGAGCTAGAGTCCGCAAGATTTGGTCCGGTTTTCCGTTGTTGCGGGGGTTGAGACAAGGGTAGGGAGAGAGTCCGACGGAGCGAAGGGTCTATTTTTGTTTCCGGGGATTACGTTGGATGAGAGATGAGCCCTGTGATGTTTTTGTTGGAGGAATGCCTGCTGGGGTTGTTGCTGGGCGGTGTTTTTGTCTGTCTTGGTGATGATGGTGAAGCCACTGTTGAAGGACATGGCAGAAAACGCCCACCGGTTAGCCAAGGCTGAGAATCAAAACCTTGGGCCGGCGTACACCATCAACAAAGTTCTTCGACTCACTTGCCCAGGAATGGCGCTGCCCGTTACGCGTGCGTTTGTGCGTTGGCATCATTAGCTCCGTCGTCAAATGCGGGGTATCAATCTGACAATTCAGCTGCCCGATTTGCGAAATGGTAGAATGAGCATGTGCAAATGGAACTGAAGAAAGAACTGAGCCAGAGCTTCGGAACTTCCGTCTTGCAGTACAAGGTTCTGGGTTGCCGGTAGATCTCTGTGTAGAGTTTATTTGACCTTAATGGCACGGTATCATTGATGACGCAATGGGCTTGGTAATCTTACGCGTTGATGAGAGAGGGTTGCATATTACAAGCGGTCAGTCGCGTTAGTGCCATAGCCGACCCTCGCGTTTTCAGCGCGGGTGGCTGTCAAGAAGCAAGCGTAAATGACTAGTTTATTCTGTCATCTAGCTGACCTACCCGGCAGTGGAGAGAGAATTTATCCCCCAGGCCACCTCTCGATGCAGACTCCAAATTAGCTACCTAATATCTGCACTACCTACTTCATAAATTAAGGCCTCGGGCAGAGATCCAGTGGTGGCTTCGAGTCCAAGACATCAGCACTATCCCATGTTCCGTTTTGCCCATAAGGTTATCCTACAATAGAAAAGGATTAAAATAAAACAGGGTTAATTTCCATCTGTCTTTGGAAGAGGCATCATGACTACTCATGTCTGAACATCATTGTGTCGACACTCAGATATCGAAACATCATAAAAGTGAATTCTGACACCATGTAGGCATTGAGCACTGGGTCGAAGTCTTCATAAGTTAATATTCATCCTAACCGTATATTCTATAAAGCGCTGACTATTTCAAGGTCCTCCTCCATCTCGGCACTTTACTACTCAGTCTTCCAGTACGGGTTATTGATAGCCTCGGTGATAATCTGCCTGAGTGGCTTCCAGTCTTCCTGATCAGCCCACTTCTTCAAGAGAGCAACAGAATCAGACTGATCAGTTGAGAGCTTAAGGTAGACCGTCTCAGGATAGTCAGGGATGAAATTCCTCTGCGGTCGAAGCTCTCGCAGGATGGGCAAGAAATCGTTCCAGTGAGCTTTGTGGCCCCACGTCTGGAGACGCGCATCCTTGAGTTCAGGATCAAGAATGCCAGCGACGTGGAGGAGGGCAACGTCTTGGACATCAACAAAGAATGCTTAGTAGTTGAATGTTAGTGTATTGTGAGGATGTTGATCAATGAATGGGACCTACCAGTTTGGAACGTGTCAATCATCTCCCTCTTCTCGATGAAGAGAGAATAGATCCAGTTTCCGTATGAAGTGGCATGTCTCTCATGGAGCGGCTCGCCCAAGATACCAGAAGGGCAGATAACATTGGTCACAAAATTGGGCTTGTTCTCGTCGACATATTTCCATAGCGCTTGTTCTGCAGCTACCTTGCTTGCAGCATAGACTAGCATTGCACGCGAGGGTTCATAAGGTGGTGGAGCCCAGGCCGCTTCGACAGCGAACTCGTTCCATGAATTGCGATCGACGACACCGTCCTGGTCAGCCGTTGGGAAGACAGCAGCGACGATAGAGCTAGTGAAGACAAAGCGCGTAACGGAGGGCTCCTTGGACGCACTTTCAAGGACAGAGATTACTCCTGCGACAGTCTGGGGAACGACATTGTTGGGATTGGGATCAAAGTCAAGGACACTCGCGATGTGAGCAACGGCCGTAACACCTTTTACTGCCTCATCAAAAGCTCCAGTAGCAGATAGATCGGGAACAGTGACGAGTTGGTAGGAGCCACTGTCGGCGTAAGACTTGAAGTGATCGTCGATGAGCCATTGGACTTTGGATTGATCACGGACTGTGCCTCGGACCTTGTAGCCGCGCTGGAGAAGTTGACGAGTAACGTGGCTGGCGACAAAGCCAGTGGCGCCTGTGACGAGAACCCACGAGCCGGTAGGGATGGCAGTTGAAGGTGAAGACATGGTGATATAGTGACTTATCAAAGATGAGAAGGTTATTTGAGCTGTAGGCTTGAGATGAAAGAGTTCAAGGAGCTGATCGATACACACACATATATAGCTTTCCAAGAGTCGATGAGGGACATAAAATGTCGCCGGATGTCATGGCTCATCTCTTGAGCTTACAAACCAAAGGATGCTTCATAATGACTGAAATCTATTCACCGAAGCCAAAAGAATAGAAATGGCCTTTTGAATGCTCCGGACTGACGCAAGTCGCAATTCTTACTCTAGCTGCCGGCATTGTCGACCTGAATAGGAAGTCATAAGACTTGGCAAAGTGGATACAAGCAATTCTTAGAATTCTAGGGAAGAACATCTGCCACAGCAAGACTGCCTGGTGTAATGATATGTGTTATTAACGTAAGCTTACCCAACGAGCTGAATCATAGTTTCTATCTTGCCTTACCAGCAGTGGCTGGAGTAAGCAATGCCCTTTGGTAACTGTAAACCCGGACTCTCCCGCATCTCAAGGAATCTAAAATACATGCGCTTCAGCAGTCCCGTCCCATCAAGACACTGCGAACCGCCCGCAGCTTCTATCATCGCAAACACACCTTGGATATGCTGTCTCGCAACCACAGGTTCACCGAAGCTAACCTAGCCAAATATTAGAACAAAGCTATACACATAGCACAGAACCTACCTCATCCAAAGCCATAGCACAAGCTTTCGCAATAGTTACCACGCTAAGAGTCGGTGAAGCGCCACTAACGGCATGGCGCAGTGCCTTGAGGCCGTTGTACTTGTACTGTAGCGCGGCCTGCATCAAACCAGAGTTGGGGTTGCTGGTAAGAATGTGGCGGCATGCACCGAGGAGGATGATGGAGCTGAGAAGATCACTGTCTGTAATGGCGAGACCAACCCAATCGCGCATTACCCGTCCTTCATGGTCGTTCATTTGGTTGAAGAGACGGCATGTCTTGACGTTGTATGGAACGACAACACGGACACCTTTAGAGCATTATTAGTGGTACACATGAACAAGGGGGCAAACATACAATGGTCGAGAAGAAAGGTCTCATGAGACAAGAGTTGCATCGGAAGCGCGGCAAATGGATCACGGCTATACCCAAGAACCCTGTTCAACGAAGTACTCTCCGCATTTCTAGCCATGTCTTCCTGGTGTTTCTGCATTCGTAGTCTTCTCTCCTTGGCATGTCTTTGCCGAACCGCATGAGAATGAGTCAAGCTCCGGACATGCTGGGGAACAGGCTCAGCTGGGTTAGACACGGTGACAAATTGGAAATCTCGTGGCATCTTGATTTCTCCGTAACGATCTTGTGGTTCATGATATGGAAAGCAGGAGGTCGAACAGTCGCGGAGAAGAACACTTACGGAGTTACTAAGCTGAGGTGCAATGCCAAGACTTACAACTTCTTGTTTGGGTTAGTGTAATGTTTGGCTACACCTCTGAGCTATTTTTGGCCATCGCACGGGCAGGTCAAGCTCTGCGTAGTCTAGAGGATAGCCCATATTGTCTAAGGGTTCCCATTCCGGAGCCTACAGAGAGTATTTCAGTTCTTCATTCTTAATCCAGATTTACGTTGCCCAAGATTCTCTGTAAGTATCATGGACTCTGTTCTGTGCCAACTATGTAGGTATCAATCATCTCTTGGGCGCTAGACAAGCAATAATTCCCGGGGACAGATTATTCATATAGTACAGTATTTTACAATGAGATATTGTTCTATTGGTGCTGGCCCATTTATCCACCGCTGCTCAGCATTCTTATACACCGTACCGAAACTCACGAAACTTCTTCTGGTAGTAATACGTCGCAAGTCCACCCGCAGCACCAAGAAGAAGCGGTACAGGAGCTCGACCACCAGTCTTGATGATTCTAGGCACAGCTGAGCCGGTCAAGAGGACACTGTTGGCAAGAGCAAGCTCGGAACCGTAGTCCTTATTGTTCTTGAGGAGATAGCCTGCACCTTGTCAGTCTTGAGATCAGGTGAGGGAGAGGAGCACGTACCAGCATATGCATATGAAATACCTAGACCGACACCAGCGACGAGAGAAGGAGTTGAGCGAGTTCGGATGTAGCCAGCTGTACCGCCAGCGGCCACTGAGATGCGGGATGGTCAGATTGGGGTCCAGGTCACGGTAAGAGGTCGTGGGGCGACTTACGTAGGCCAGCGAGAGTGAATGAAGGGTGCTCAGCCATTTTTGCGACGTCAATGGCGATCGATGATACACTGACAATAAGCTTTTGGGTTGGTGAGACTTGTCGGCATCAGCGGCATTTGGTGGGCTGATCTTCGAAACTGGCTGACAAATGCAGCTGATAAGGTCGGAGAAATGTGGTTCCGAGGCTTATCGTGCGAGCCCGCGTAGATAACGACGTGGTATCACGACATCAACACCGTGGCTCTCTGAATGCTGAGACTGGGACATCTCCCCAGTAATAGTATAGAAGTGTGATACGTCATTTACGATGCTCTCTCAAGACGTCTCTCACCCATTCCAGACCCGCAGCCAACCCTTCGCCGGTCAAGGCGCTCGTTGGTTGAACCCTCTGACAATTACGCGTTAGCATCAAGTTGAGAGTGCGATGTGACTTTGCCACTTACGCATTTCGATGAGTTTTCGAGATATTTTTGTATATCGAGATATTCAGTCAATTCTGAGGCACTCGTGGCTTTCTGTCGCACGTCAGTTCCCAAGATGACACCTGTCAGGATGCTTCTCTCACCGAATCATCTTGCTTGTTAGCAAGCACCAAAAACGGCTGCTGCTCAAGCATATCTTCCTTCAGCAATCCCACCAATTCCATCTTTGCTTCCTGTAGCGCATTCATGTCTGTGCTGTCGATGACAAACACAACGGCTTGTAATCTAGACATGAAACTCCTCCAGCAAGGTATCCAGTGAGGATTTCCAGCATAGTCGAACAGTTTGAACTGTTGGTTTCCCTGATACACGGGGGTAATCTCGACGGCTACTGATATCAATATTATGAATCTAACCGCCAAAACAAAGAGAGACTCACTCTCAACAGATGGTGTCACCGAATCTGGATTTCTGCTTAATTTATGCACGATGGTTGTTTTTCCTGCTGAGCGAAGACCAATCAAGCCAACTGTGATTGGCGGCGGAGCCCAGAACTGAGAAATCGTGGCGCCCATGTTGAGTTCCTTCACTGTAGGTGGATGATGGAATTTGAGAGATTGTGTTGTTTGTCGTGGGGGAAGCTGTGCGTTTTATGAATCCGTTGCATGGCTGAGCAGGCATCAGCGGGGAGTAAAAGTAAGCGCTATTATTGACAGCTCACCCACTTTGGTTACTGGTGAGCCGGCCAGATCCTGTGCCCAACATCCCTTTCTCCTTGAGGGCGATGGTGTCGAGCCTAGAACTGAGCTGACCCTCATGCCTTTCGACATTTTCGGGATCGCGATACGAAGGCCAAACCGTTCAGATCGTCTCCATCTCTACGGGACAAGTGGTTAGGTCTGACAATCTTTTGCTGTGGAATATCCTCAGAAAACATACCCAACGAGAACTTCTGGCAGTGCTGGCTCTTAGTATGACCGACAGTAGAAACGGCCCTTGAGGCCCTGGCGTCACACGAGACTGCGCATGATTCCGACCGCCGAGTTTCCTAAACAAAACGACAAAGCTATTCTGGGCTAATTAGAGTATGATATTGTCCGGCAAGGGTTTCAGATCTCGAAGGGTTGTTTGAAGCGAGCATTACTCTCCCTTGACTGAACATTTATACGGAATGTGCAGTCGGTCATCCTACAGACAAAGCAGGGGAGACATGCAATGCAGATGCAACAAAGGCGCAAACGGCCAGGAATGAAGATTGGTAACCAAATGCTGCCTCAGGCCCTTTAAGCCTGCGCTGTGCATAGCCGTGCCACGCGGTCGTTGGGGAATGGTAGATGCGGGAGGCCGACCGTGACAATTTGAATCACCAATAGGCGCTGCCGGTTCGAAACAAACAGTGTCTAACAGATATCATCAAACACTCTTTGTCAAAAGTGGTTAGAAGCAAACAGTGACGACTGCAGTATCACTTAAATTGACTCAATTCTAATTAGAGATCTTTTCAAGACAGCACTTTGTTGTCCAAACAGCCGGTGATAAGTAGTGCGTGGCGCATCGCGGTTTTCAAAGCTGCAGCTGCATGCCACCAACTAGAGACCGCGGTTAGAGTTGGCACTGCCAAACAACTGTGCAGCAGTGCGTGATGTTTGCTCTTTCGTCATGTATGCAAGTTGCCGTGCCCCTCCCTTTCCCTCCCATTCTCCTCTCTCTGCTCTCTACTCTCTTTTCCTCCTCTCAACGTTCTCTTCCTTCCCTTCTCATCTAAACCTCACCGGCGGAATCAATACGACAACCAACACCAGGTAAGCCGCGCGATCAAGCTTTATCACCTAATCTGCATGAGTGCTAACAAACTGACGACGCAGAAACAACCAGCGATTTTTTTCATCATGCCTGGCAAGAGAGGAAAGAAGCCGCCTCGCTTGTGGTCCATGTTCCCCGAGCTCCACGACCAAGTCGCCGATAAACTTGAAGAACATCAGCTTGACTACACCTTCTTCGACAAAGACGAGGATCTCGGCACCATCCATACCTTCGACACCAAAGTCATTGGGCGTTTCATATGCCACAACAACAAATGCCCCTCCCCCGGCTGGAAGAGTATGGTCGTTCCTATCACGATCCGCGAGTACTCCCGCAATCGCTACAATGTTCGCGTGTACCACCAGCGTTGCCGTGAATGCAACCACCTGAGCAAGCCAAAGCTCAGAGAAGATACGTATGTCGACAGAGTCACATACCGAATCAAGAAATGGAACGGAGTTGAGGTCGAGGAACCAAAGTATTCTGACAAGCGCACGGAGCCTCACGAGGAAGATCACTGCGAGGGATGCAAAGCTGGACATTGCATGAAGGGAAGACAGAATAACAGGGGCGACATGCATTTCGCCTGAGTTAGTGGTAGACATGTGGCTTGGTCAAGAATCACATCTAGGATATGGCACGTCCAATATTGCCTATAGCTAGGATCAAAGTTTGCCAACATCATTTGATCAGACTAACTCTTGAATCATTTATGACACCCCGTGATTTCGCATAGGGCGCAGTTTAAGCTCAGACCAAGAATAATTGAATGGCTGTTGGTGACACAGTGAAGAGTTCCATCCTGGCTCAGAGTGCGGGTTCTTCCATTGAAAGCATTTCCCTCACCCTAGCCAGCACAACAAAGCAACAGAATGAACACCGAGAAACCCATGTCGTTTTATTTAAGAGTTCAAACCCGCATCAGTGTTTTCATAAATAAGTCCTGGCCTGTCTCCCCACCCAATTTGCCCAGTCTTGAGTTCAACCCCACAAACAACTCAGCAGCCGATATCCTCAGTCTACCACGACATATCCTCTACAGCCAACAGATCAGCAAAAATAAAGGCAGACCAAATCACACCAAAGGCCAAAACATACAACAGCGGGGATTCGCTGGTCGTCACCGACCCAACTACTAATCCACCCCTTGCAGGCTTGACTATGGGAGAGCGGACGGGATCCCGTATTCTACTGCAGGTATGGTCGTATATAACAGGACACACTGTGATTAGGAGTCAAGACGACAAGGTGGAAGCCGTCAGCAGCTCGTCTTGGAGGGAAGCCAATCTACCTCTCACAAAAACCATATGAATCATCATTAAAATGCGCTAGACCCCTCGCAGATCCTGGCATCTTGTATCTCGGTATGTTCTTTACACACGTGTCCCTGACCACTATGCCAACCGGGAGCGACATTCGCATTTATATCTATCTCATATCATATATTCCTACCGCGTGTCATAAGATTATATTTACTATCTTGAGATTGTGCAGCCCCAAGAACACCAGGCTGAAAGGTACCAACGGGGGACAAAAGCGAGGAGGGTATACTGCCCGGATTGACTTTAATAAGAGTGTTACATTAAGTTGATAGACCCCATAGCTGATGGCACACATCGAGCGCCTCACACGCATCGACGGAGAAGTCGTACTGAATCTATGTTTCTGGTGAGTGGACTAAATGTAGGTCCCGAGAGTCGTCGTTGAAAAAGGCGCACTTATCTGCAGGAAGAGCTTCTCTGATGATAGTGGCAGTGATGAGAAATGGATTTGAGGACGTATGATCCTTACGTTGGTCGTTCGGGATCTCTGGGAGAATAGAATTTGTGGAGGAGATATTTTCATTATGAGGATGTGTTGGGGTTTCGCTTGCATGAAGTTCTGAGCCGAGATGCGATTTCTGAACCGGTACATGCAAACCCTCTCAGTGAATCTCTGAAGCCCAAAGCTCATGGCTGTGCTGCGCTTTAACGAATGCTTCATTCGATTGCCCTCGAGGGCATCCATGATTGTTTGCGACAATCCTCGCTTGACGTTCGAGTGTTTGTCCAGTCGCCCCAAGGCGTAGAGTTCATAACGCACAAGACACCAATGTTTATGCCCCAAGGAGAACATATAGGCACGGCGGCGTAAAACCTGGCGAAGCTACCTGGACGACAATTAGGACTCGCTGCAAACCTTGGGTCTGCGGCCAAACCATGAACAACGATTACCGGCAACTCCTGCGAGGAAGAAGCAACCGCCGTCTCCTCCATAGCACATAAAGCATAGTGACAGGCCCCATCCGTACGGGCGATGTAGGTGTTGCATAGCAAAAGATCATTGTCGCGGTTATGCAACGATAAGCTGTTTAGTAGCGACGTGGAGGGTGTTGCTTCGGCCACTATGTACTGGGTTATCTCGTCGAATAGAGATACAAATGAGCGCTCGGTGTTGGTCTGACAAGTTGCCAACTGAGCGAGACCCATCAGGACTGAGTCTGGTGGCTTTTCGGGACCGGCAGCGCTGATCTGACTGAAGGGCTTATATGTTGTGCGTGGTAACTCATCGTATGTGTAACCCCGGTGAGGAGAGTGTCTCGTCTCAGAAAAGCACATTATGGCTTCTCTAACAAAAACATACCGCGAGGTCTCATTCGCGCGCCTGTCCTCAGACATTGGTACATCCCTGGCACCCGACATATTCTGTCGTCTCACGATAGGTCTAGTATCGCCACCTGGACGCGAAGCTAAGTCAGGCATGACAGGAGATCATTGGCCGCTGATAGAGATGCGCCATACCTGAAAGGAAGGACAAAGTGTTCTAGATCCAGGGGCCTTTGTGGGAATTGCCTAGAACATTTGTGTCCCGGGATCTTCAGGGTGCTCCCGCGCGTTTCACCGATCGCGCCCATGGTCAACAGATGCAAATTGCATCTAACGATTGTGGCAATTCTCCAATCTCGATTTACCTTGCCAAAGGCATTCGCCACATAGGCCAGGTAGTTGCAAGCCCGTTTGTACTGCCGAGATTCTTTTTCCAGTTGGATGATCGAGCTGTCCAATAACAAACACCGTACACACGCAGCGCGCCATGGTCTTATTTGTCCAATCCCGAGGCCAAGAGAATCCTGTTTTCCCCCTCCCGAATACATATCAGGTTAGACAAAGTAAGCCATCAAAAAAACCATTCCGTCATTCTCAACTTATAGAGGTAAAGAAGGATAGGGTTTAAAAAAATTATTTATATATTAATCTTATAAACTTAATTAGCTTATATTCTTTTAATTATTAAAGCTTTTAATTACTTAAATATAACTTACCTTAATAAAAATATTAATATTTTAACTTTTTAGCTAGCTTAAATAATTTAATTAATAAAACCTTTAATAATTTAACCTTTTTATTATATATATAATTCTTTTTAAAGTTATTTAATAACTTAAATTATTAGCTTTTTAATTATTATTAACTTTTCTTAGTTATTTATATTAATTTATAAAGTTATAAGCTTTATTATTTAATTAATATTATTTTTTAATATTATAATATATTTATTTTATTTATTTATTTTTTTATTAGCTTTTTTAATACCTTAGCCTTATAATAAGTAAACTTTATAATATAATAAGTATTTAAATTATTAATAATTACCTTAAATACCTTATAATTAAAAAAGGCTAGCTTAATATAAATTATATTATAAATATTTTAAAAGTTAAAATAAGCTTTTATAAAAAAATAAAGCTTAATTTCTTTAAGATTTTTAAAATTAATTTACTTTTTAATTTAATATTAACTAATATATATAAAAATAATAAATATAATATAAAATCAATAAATATAATTTTAAGTTTTTTAATTTATTAAGTTATTATTAATAATTATTTAAATTATTAAAATAATAAATATATTATTTATAAAATTATATTATAATTAAAATATAAAAATATAAACTTAAAGTTATATTTTTTTATATATTTTTTAATTTTTTTACTTTATAATATTTTAAAACTTATAATAAAATATAATAATTATTATAAAAGCTTATAAATAAAAGTTTATATTAAGGTAAAAAATACTATAATTTTATTTATTACCTGTATTTATAGCTTAAAGGTTAACCTTATAGGTTGCATTTATCTTATAGAAGAAGAATAGGGCTTAGGAAGTTCTGCCGGATACTCTCCGGTCCCTATAGCTTGTCTGGTTAGTAGATTGGTCTCTATATCCCTGTCTAGTGTCGTTTGCTGAGATACATGGACCCCCCTTGGACCCCGATAAGACCCCTAGACCCTTGGATATATGGAGACACTTTAATTATCCATCCCGGTATTTGCAGTTTCCCATGTTTGAACCTTACGCTCATCCTAATTTCCATACATGCAACGCAAACACTTCACAGGCACGGTACTCGGTGTTTGTCGTGACACTCTGCATTTTTGCCTTTTGATACCTCATATATGTAACGAGACCTGGAACTCCATTTTGCCTTCTTTTCCTTGCTGTTCCCTAGGAATATTAAACAAAAACGCCTAACCGTTTAATTACATCTAGTCGCTTATCACCAAGGCACCCCTATTTTAAGCGCCCGGGGAAACTAGTCTGAGTTGAAGCAGTGGCTTGACGGTGCATCATAGCTCTTCTGTAGTCGCTTCGCGTACAGTAGACCGCAGAAATTACACAGTGTTCGAGGTCCTGCTGGACCCTCGCGCCATCGCGGTGTCTCTTCAGTCCGGCAGTATGTGCATGAAATCTTGGTAGACTGGGATGGACTAGGCTGTCCAAGCCGCAAGTCTTGCCGTTGGTGTCGTGGGTGCTTTGGCGGATGGCTTTGCCTCCTGGACTTCTTGTGCGAGACTGCCAGACCTTCGGACTTGCTCATAGCCTTTTGTGTATGCAGTACGCTATGCGACGATTCGCAATCTCTGCGTATATAGCATGGCGCGTCGGCATTGCTTTTGCCATGAGGGAATTCGGTCTCGTTTGCTAGGGCGGAGGCTATGGCTGGTGTCTGGAATACAGTGACACTTCCAAGTGGATGGCCAACGCATTCCGGTGATTGGTCGCTATACTGTTATTATAAGTATATGCATATAGCTTTGCTGGATCTACTTGCCTGTGAGCGTGAACACTCGTATTTCGATCTCTCTTTGTGAATTCTGGACAAGGATTTGGCTCGTGTGCGGGATGTACGTCGCTGCCGACAACGAGGGCGTTGACATTGAGTAGTACTCGCATCGATTGGCCTGTTCGATTGAGAGAGAGATGGAGATGGGATGGTCTTTGGTGTAAGTGAATTGTGCATTGTGTGAGATGTGCGGCGATCTTGACGAACGGTGGGAGTTCCGGGGATCGAGCAGTGTTTATCCAGGTTGATGGCCTTCCAAGGATTTGCAGGGTCTGGTATCCGCACCGTACCTCCGCAAACCAAATTCGTCGGGAATGATGTCACCTTGCGTGTTGTAAACAGCAATTGGACCAGCAGGTTCTCAGGGTTCAAAAGTGGCCAAGCTTTTTGGTCGACTGAGGGAATTTAGGCGGTATTACGGATAACAAAATGCGCTAAGTAACACCAAAGTACAAAGCATTGGAGGAATACTAGCATTCTAGTTCGTCAACATAGGAGTCGGAGGTAACAATTGCCAGCACTCTTCTTTATTCACGTGCTGTAATCAGTAACCCCATCTCATGCTTAATGCGGGTGCTGGGAAACTTGGAAATTGGTAGCTCTGCAGGATACAATAAGTGTCTGTCTTAACCAAGAGAGATGGCACATCATACATGGCATGCCAATGGCTTTATGTACTGCGATGTAGCAGTCATAATGATGTAACCCCTCATCGATCCAGTGACAGGACCCCACATAACCTGATTCTCTTTTTCCAACATGGCATATGGCCCTGCCGATCTCTCAATCCTTCCACAAGATCAAACCTGATTTTCATATTTCCATCTCGAATTCCTGAAATATCGATTATCTCACATGGCGTTTTCCAAATATCGATTCCCCTTTTTCTCACTTTGGGGCGTCCACTAGACAGATATACCAGTCCACCAACAACAAATGCCTCGGCGCAACACCAACCTTTTGATTCACGACATATTCAGCGCTGACGAGAACACGTCCGTTCACTGGGAAGCAATTTGTAAGTTGAAGGAAGAACAACGCTGGTGCACCGTCGCTGACACGTCTAGCCCACCCGGTGCAGCTCGAATGGCCTGTGGAAGGTCTCGTGACTCGCGAGGCAAAGCGCCACTGCATAACACAACAAGATGTGAACAATATTGTAGACTTTGGCAGTCTTGAGTATACAAGCGACACAGACGATCGGTTTCTCTGTCCCATATGTATTGGCATTTTTGTAACTCCGGTGATCATACCCTGCGGACATCTCTTCTGTCTGGAGTGCTTACAAAGGCATTACAGGACATCCCAGTGCTGTCCCCTGGACAGAAGGAGGATTCAGGTACCCCGAATACGGCTTGCCGGGGATGTAATGGATGTGGTTGGAGGCTTGCTTGTACGGTGTCCTAACTCCGAGGCTGGTTGTACTTATGAGACGAGGCGGGACTGCATAGTTGAGCATCTGTTAAGCAGGTGCGATATGGCTAAGTCGTCACAAACAAGTGCATTACAAATAAATTAAGATATTTAATAATACACTTACTTAAAATCTATAACATAAGTAATTTAACTAATTCACTGAATGAAATAATAAACTTATTAATATATTTTATATAATATTATAATTTCTTTAGCTATTACTATAATATTATAATCTAATAGAATATAGTAATTATATTATTAGTTAATTATTTAGACTGCTTTACTAAGTGCTTTACTTATTATTGCAATTAGCCGGGTTTAAGATAAAAGTTAAGATATTACTATTACTATCTTTCCTTAAGGGAACTTAATATAATTTTAACTGTATTTATTTATTATATTTTAAAAAAATTATTTATATATTAATCTTATAAACTTAATTAGCTTATATTTTCTTAGCTATTAAAGGTTTTAATTACCTAGATATAACTTACTTTAATAAAAGTATTAATACTTTAACTTTTTAACTAGCTTAAATAATTTAATTAATAAAACTTTTAATAGTTTAATCTTTTTATTATAATATATATATAATCTTTTTTAAAGTTATTTAATAATAAATTAATATTTTCTTTTAATATTACTTAATATATTTTTAATCTTTTAATACTTTTTATAATATTATAATTTTATTTATTTAATTATAATTATCTTTTAATATTTTAATTTTAATTTTATTATTATTAATTTTTTTTATTAATTTTTTTTTATTAATTTCTTTTTTATTTTTTTTTATTAAGTTTTTATAGCTTTTTTTTATTAATAAATAAAATATAATAAGTAATAAATACCTAACTTATAAGTAATTATATTAAATATATTATAATTAAAAAAAGTAATTTTAATATAAAACTTACTATTAATAAAACTACCTTTATTAAATAATTTAATAATTAATTAAAGGTTTTAAGTATTACTTTTTATATTAATATATAATTTAATTATATCTTTAAGATTAATAAAAATAATAAAAAACTAATAAATATAATTTTAAGTTTTTTAACTTATTAAATTATTATTAATAATAATTTAAATTATTAAAGTAATTAATATATTAATAAAGTTATATTATAATATAATATAATTAATAAGCTAGTAATTTAAATAAGTAAGTAATTTAAAAATCCCTTACCTTATAATATTTTTATTTAATTAAATAATTATTAATAACTTAATATATTATAGCCTTTAAATAAAGTTAAAATACTTTTTACTTTTTAGGCTTTTTAAAATAACCTAAAATTAAATATATAATAGGCAGTAATTAAATATAAGGTTTATTACTATACCTTATAATACTATTAAAATAGTATTTAATTATAATATAATTTTATCTTAAACTTATAAAGACTATTTAATTTAAAAAAGTAAATAATAATTTAATTTATTTTTAACTTAAACTTATAAAGATTTTTTTTATAATTATATTTTATAAAAAAAATAACTAATTCTTTACTAGCTAATTATAATATATTATTTATTTAATATAAAATTACCTTATAGTAAGGTAATTATATTTAAAAAGGTATAAGGTCTTAATTTAAAAGATAGGCCTTGGTATTATTAGGTTAATACTAAGGTCTAGAATAATTATAATTTTAATATACCTGCTAATTAGGTATTTTATATATTATATAGCTAGCCTTAAAAGAATCCTTCTAGCTATTCTTAGCTTTACTTATTATCTTTAAAGTATATAATTTTATAATTAATTAATCTATTTAATTAAGCTTTATTAAAATTTATTTTTTCTAATTACTTCTTTATAGTTATTTATTATTAAACTGTTTTAGATATTTCTTATAAAATAACTTTATTAGTTTTTTATTTATATTAATAGTCTTTACCTATTAATTATACTTAAGACCTTAGCCTTTTTATTTTATAATAAACCCTTTAAAAGGTATAGTATTTCTTTTTTATTATTATATTTTCTATTTAATAATAAGCTTAACTTTATAGTAGTTTTTATTTTCTAGCTTGCCTTTTATAGGGCTAAATTACTTATTATTATAGTTATTAATATAAGCTAGAATAAAATACTTTATAGAGATTATAAGATATATCTTTTATTACTTTAAAATTTCTAGTTTATAGGCTAAATTACTAATAACTTACTTAATAAGAAAAAGACTAATTCTTTATTATAATTACTTTTTAAAAGGTTTACTAGGAAAATAATATTTATTATAAAGTTATAAATATATATAATTTCCTTACTTTAAGGTAATAAGATAATATTTCTTATTATATTAATATTTCTCTTTTATTATAGT
The DNA here is from genome assembly GCA_017165645.1 of Fusarium sacchari. Classification (NCBI taxonomy): domain Eukaryota; kingdom Fungi; phylum Ascomycota; class Sordariomycetes; order Hypocreales; family Nectriaceae; genus Fusarium; species Fusarium sacchari. The sequence continues at coordinate 664,730 of JADANP010000016.1, forward strand.
AAAATCTATTACTAAGTATACTTTTTTATAAATAACTTTTTAAAGATAAAAGAAATTTATAATATTTTCTATAAGTATAATAATATTAAAAGTACTTACTAGTTTAAAGCTATAAATAAACTTATATATACTTATCTTTATTTTTATATTATAAGTATTATTAAAATTTTATTAAAGTACTAAAAGTATATAAAATTAGTTAAAAAGAGAATATTTAATATAATAAAAATATAAGGTAATTTTTACTATTTAATTTCTTTATTTTAATAAATTATTTATTTTAAAATAATATATAGTAATTATAATAAGCTTATAATTAAATACTTTTTATAGTTTTTATTAAAATATAAAAGTAAACTTTTTATTATAATTAAAGATAATTACTTTTAAAATACCTTAGTTAATAAGAAATAATTACCTTAATAATATAATTACTTAGTTCTCTGCTATATATATAAAATAACTAGATATAAAAAGATATTATTTACTTATTATATAAGTAATTATTATAAGCTAATTATAGAAATTAAATCCTAAGATTGCCTAAAGACTTTTAATAAAAAAAACTAAAAAAAAATTAATAATAAAATTAATTATAATAGTATATATAGATATAATAAAAAGATAAATTATATATAATTTTTAATTCTTTATTAATAATCTATTTATCTTAAATAATATATTTTATATCTATAAATATACTTATAAATTCTTATTATAAGGTTATAAATTAATAGTTTTAATAATTTCTTTATTATTCTCTTTATATTAAAGTAATATTAATTATTATATATTATCTTTAGGATTTTATTAATTATAAAGTATAAAATATAAAGTTAAAGATATTTATTAATTTACTTATAATATAATAATCTATCTTTTAAAGTAAAAGGCATATTATACTTTAAAGTAAATATAATATCTTTACTATATAGCTAATTAATATTAACTAGCTTATCCTTTACCTTAAAAATTATCTTAAGAATTAGTAAATACTTTATATTATTAATATATCCTTATATAAACTTATTTTTTATTTTTTAAAATATTAATAATTTTATTTTAATATATATATTATTAAGTATAATATAGTTAAGGTAAAGTCTTTTAATATTCTTATTAGTTTTTAAAGCCTTAAGGTAATTAAAAATATTAAAAATAAAGTTTTTCTTTTTAAGAATATAAAATATATATAAATTATACTTAAATAAATAAATTAAGGCATTAATAAGCTAATAATTAGCTCTATTAATACTTATTATTTTAAGGGTTATTTTTTTTATAATTTACTTTATTACTAAGTAATTTATAAATATAATAAATAATCCTTTAAATAATTTAATATATATTTTAAGTCTTTTTATTACCTAAATAAATATTACTATCTTTAGCTTTATTAGTTTATATTAAGTTTTAGTATTAAATAGAACTTAGCTAATAAAGTAAATAAATATAATAATATTAAATAAAATTTAAGTTCTTTTCTTTTAAATATATTTATCTTTTATATAATAAAGAATTACTTTAAATTCTCTTTAGATATTAATATTTAATTAAAAAAAAAGATACTTTTTAAAATTAAAATAAACTAATTCTTAATTAAAGGCAATTTACTTTTAAATTATTTAAAAGGTAATTTTCTTTATTAAAGTAAAATTATAATATATTAACTTAATATATAACTTTCTTTTACTTTTATTACTATTAACTATTTTTTTTTATTTTTTTTTTTTTTCTTTATTAATAATATATAACCTTATACTTTTATAAAGGTTTAATAATTTTAATATAATATAAAATAAAATATTAAATATATTTAGTTACTTTAATATATTACTTAAAGGCAATAAGTTATTATAAAAACTTAAATTTAATAAAGGCTATAACTCTCTTTATTATTTAAAAAAAACTAAAAGTATTAATATAAAATACTAATATTTAAATATTAAATAATAATTAATTTAGCTTTTTTTATTAAAAAGATAAATAAGTTTTTTAAAATAAATAATTTAAATAGTATATTTAAGTATTAAGTATACTTTATAGTAGATTTTAAGAAAATAATAATATTATTAATAAAAGTATAATAAAAGCTTTAATATAAATATAAAAGCCTATTTATATAGCACTAAGTATATATAGATAAGTTATAAAAGCCTATTAAAATAACTATAAATCTCTTTAGGCCTTTATAACTTATAATTATAAATTTATTTTAATACTTTAGTATTACTTTAAATTAAAAGAAAAATAATAATATATTAATTACTAAGATATATATTAACTTTCTTAGTATAGTAATAATATCCTTTTATTTAGGTAATAAATAGCTATTAAGAGTTATTTTTTTATTACTTTATTTAAAGCTTTTACAATTAACTATAGCTTTACCTTGTAGGCTTATTATTAATAATTCTTTAAATTATAAAGATAAAAGTAATAAAAGGCATAGGCTTTATAATTTATTTTATTTAATTTTAATTATAAAGTCTATTAAAAATTTAATTAATAAGGTTATAATCTTTAAGCCTATAAGTATATAGCCTTTAAATAACTTTTTACTTATATTAATTATCTATAAGAAATATAATTATAAGCTTATCTTTAAATATATAAATTAATTTAAAGTTAATTTATAAAGTAATATATTTATATATAAATTTTATATTTAATTAGTAAAACTAGATTTATTATTATAAATATAAATTCTATTTTAGGTTATAATTTTAAAGAAATTAAGCTATTATTATATATATACCTAATATAGGACTTTTAATACTTTTAAAATTACCTTTTCTTTTCCTAACTTTATCTTTTTAATAGAAAAAAAAGCTTATCTAGTAAATAGCTATAGCTTTTTAAAATTAATAAAAAGCATTTTAATTTTAAATAGTAATTACTTTTTTTTATTTTTTTTTTATTACTTATATAGTAAACTTACCTTTTTAATATCTTTAAAAATAGCATTTCTTATATCTTATATTAGGTTTATAATAATATAATATATATCTATTTTTAAGATAATAAAAAGGTAGCTATTTATAGCCTAAAGAATAATCTCTTTAATTATTATTATAGTAATTTCTAAAGTAAGATTAATATTTAAAGAGATATTAACTATATATACTATTTTTATAGTAACTTTAGTTACTTTTATTAATACTATTTTTATTATTACTAATAAGGTAAAAGTAATTACTTTTTATATATTAAAAATTATATTTAATTTTTTTATATTTCTTAATATTTTCTAGCTTTTACTTTTTTTAAAAGGTAATATTTTTATTAAAATTATTAATAATTATTATATTAAAAGCTATATTTAAGCTAATAAGTATATTAAAGGCTTTAGTAATATAACTATTAAATATAAATATTTTTTCTTTAGGTATTTCTTTTTATATAATAAAAACTAGATATATTTATTTAATAGGTATTATAATAAGATAAGTAATAGTAATATAATAATTAATTTTTTATAAAAGCTATAAGATAATAAAAGGAATATAAAAATCTTTAAAAGTTATATAATAGAAATACTTTTTTATTATTATAATATTAATACTATAAAAAGCTATTTATTTATTTTTAAATAATACTTTTAAAAAAAATAATAGTATTTTATTTTAAATCTATACTTTATAAGTATACTTTATAAATTTAATATTTATTTTATTTTTATTTAAACTATTAATATAAAAGGTAAAGGTTATTTATTTAATATAAGGCTTTTTTATTTTATTATTAACTCTTTAAATAAAGACTAATGCCTTATATTTAATAATATAATTAAAAGTCTAAAGTTACTTTTTAAAGATAATAGGTTTTTTATAGCCTATATTAATATAAATAAAAACTATCTTTTTTCTTAAAAACTTTATAATATTAAATTTAAAATATATATAATTCTTATTTACCTTATAGACTTATAGTTAGTAATAAATATATATTTCTATATTATTTATAAATATAATTATAATTTTATTAACTTAAAAAGCAGTCTTTAATTAATATATAGAGCTTATTTAAAATATATAACTAGTCTTAAGGTATTAATAGAGCTTATTTTATAACTAAAAGTCTTTATAATAATATATATAATACTTAAATTTAGCTAGTATTTACTTATTAAATAGTTAGGATAGTTAAATATATATTTTAATAAGGCTATATTCTTAAAGTATAGCTTTAAAGGGAAAAGATTACTAGCAGGTATTATAAATTAATACCTTTTAAATATTATATTAAGATATATTACTTATTATATATATAAAATATATCTCTTTAAAGAATATAAATTATAATAAATCTATACTTTTATTATTATTATTAGTCTTAGCTTTATTTACCTTAAATTTATTTTTCTTTTTATAAATAAAAGTATTAATTATAATTATATTATATTATTACTTATTATACTTATTATCTCTCTTTTTAATATTTATATATAATTATAATAATTTATTATTTTAAGAATAGTTATTTTACTTTAATTAATTATAGTCTTTTTATTATTATAAGCTTAAAGACTTATTATAAAAATATTAATTAAATTAACTTTTTTTATTATAATTAAAAAATAAAAAAACTTATACTAGTTTTTTATTTTTATTTTCTTACTTATTAAAGTAATAGAATTATTTAATTATTATATAGTGCTACTTATATTATTTAATAAAGCTTATTAATATTATATTTTTATTAAAATATAAAAGAAATTACTAGATTTTAATATTAATTCTAGTAAATAGTATTATAATAATAGTATTATTTTTAATATACCTAATTTACTTAATAAAACTAGCTTTTTACTAAGCCTATTAAGTAAAAGTAATACTATATATAATAACTTTTAGGCATATAATATAAAAAGTAAAGTTTATTAAAAATATCTATATCTAGATATTTAAATTATTTTATAAGCTTATAATTAAACTTAATAATAGAAAAGTTAAAAAGTTAATTATAACTAGGGCTATTTAATTTAAATATTAATTAAGTATTTACTTTACCTAAAAATATCTTAATATAATAATTTATAAGGCTAAATTTACTAAAATACTTAAAAATAAAAAAGTATTTATAAAATATAAAGATATTAATATAAATTATCTTACTTAATAAGATAGTATAAGTCTTTAATTATTTCTATTGTTAAAATTATTAAAATTAAAGACTTTAAGAGTCTTCTTATAAATCTTTTTATTTAAGTTATTTATTAATTATATAATATTAGCTATTATATTATATTATTATTAAAAAGTACTATTATTATTAAATCTTTTTAATATATTATCTTATAAAATATCTATTTATAGTATTAGAGGTATATTAAATAATAGATTATTTAGGTATTATATAATAATTAGCTTAGCTTTATTTTACTTAGTAAACTTATATAGTTTAAATACTTTATAGCTTTCTTTTTATTATTAAGGTAAATACTTTAAATAAAAGATATTAAATATAAAGTAGCTTTATTAGTCTAGTAATAATTAGAGAAATAAAGACTATTAAAATAGTATTTAATATATTATATTTATAGTATTAAAATCCTAAATAGTAAAAGTATTTACTATTTCTATATAATAATACTTTTTAATTATATAATAAAAAATATACTTTTTATATAAAGATTTTCTTATTTTTTATAATTTATTTTATAATATTTTTCTCTATTTTATATAAATTATATAAAATTATTATTATTTAACTCTTTAAAATTAAAAAGCTTTAAGTAACTTAATTTTATTATTACTAAACTTATTATTAAAACCAGGTTAAGGATTTCCTTAAAATAGGATTAATAGGAAATAAATAATTAATTATCTTTAAATTCCTTAAAAAGGCTTTTCTTAAAGTTATATTTAAGAATTACTAGATATATTATATTCTTTTTAATTAAAGAGGCTATTAAAAACTATTACTATAATTAGATTAGTTTATTATAGTAAAAAATATAATTATAATAGCTTTAAAATAATATATTAATTAAGGATATATAATAGCTAATTAAAAGGTATATAACTTATAATTATATTAATTACTTTAAGTAATATAAAAGTATAATATATTAAGAGATAGTAATTTAATAAAATAATAACTTTTCCTTATTTAATAATTATAAAAGATAGCTATTTTATATTAATCCTTATATTACTTACCTAAGCTATTTATACTTTTTAGCCTTAGTTTTATTTTAATATATTACTTAAAGGGTCTTACCTATAAATATTAAATAGCTAATAAATTTATCTTACTTAAAATCTCTTAGAGATTTTTTATAATTAAATAATAGACTTAAGTAAATATAGCTAAAAGGCCTTTTTTTTAATAATATTAATAATTTAAAGTAAAAAATACTAATTATTTATAAAAAATAAGGTTATTATATAAGTAAGTTAGCTTTATAAAAAAGTATATTAATAAAAATAATTATAAGTTATATGCCTTAATAATTAAGTAAAGTAAAGTATATTATTTTAAGTAAATACTAAAAAAGCTAAAGGTTATAGGTTTAAATTTAATAAAAAATATAGATTTTATAATTTTTATTATATTATAATATAATATAATTATATAAAAATAAAGATTAAGGGTTATAGGTATATATATATATATAATAGCTTTTTTTAATTAAGGCCTATAAGGTAATTAAATAACTGCTATTTCTAGGTATAATAAGTGCTTTAATAATATTTATAATAATACTTATATAAATAATTATAATTAAGGTTATTAATAAGTAAAATAAATAGTATTAAAGATATTAAGAATATATTTAGCAGTCTTAAAGGTTATAAATAGTAATTAAAATGCTAATTATAAATAATTAGTTACTAGAGATTTTTTATAATTACTATTATTTAATATAAAATTACCTTATAATAAGGTAATTATATTTAAAGAGATATAAGGTTTTAATTTAAAGGGTAGGCCTTAATATTATTAGGTTAATACTAAGGTCTAGAATAACTATAATTTTAATATATTACAACCCAAATAGGCCTTTATATATAACTTATATTTTTTACTAATTAACCACATCCCTGCTAAAGACAATTAGTACCAAGACCCTATAATTATAAATAATTTTACTTAATTAGTAATAATCTATTTAAATTATTACTAATCCTATAATAACTTTACTAATTAATTTAAGTTACCTTTAATATATATATATATCTATTTACTATTAAATAAGACTTAGCTTACTAGCTATTAATAAAACTTCTTTATATTAATTAAGCCTAATATATATTAAATCTACTATTAAGAGATATAATACTTTAATAACTGCTTAGTATTATGCCTTATATAATCTGCTAATAATAAACCTAAGTATAGCTTAGTTTAATATAATTAGATTTAATTATTATATATTAATAGCTTTTATTTAAACTATATTATATAATACTAAGTAATATAAATATAATAATTACTTAAGTTAACTCTACCTAGTAATATATTATACTTAATATTTATATTAACCTTATAACCTAGGATATAAATATAAAAAATAATTTTAATAATAGTATTAATATAATAATTAGGGTTTTAAATAAAGAAACTAGTCTATATTAAGTTTTATATTTACAGGTTATATAAGGCATTAAACTAAATATATTAATAAAGTTATATCTCTTAATAGTTAATAGTATAGGTAAGGCTTATTAAGGTAAAGAAATATTATTAATAGCTAATAAGCTAGGTTCTATTTAATACTAAAGGAATATATTTATATACTATATAGTATTAATAATAATTAAAGGGGTTATTATAAAGTTAATAGTAACTTTTAAGAATTATTAATAATTATCTAGGATTATTAGTAATTATTTAGAATTACTAGTAATTTATTTTAATTACTAGTAACTAGGGTCTAGTAATTACTTATAAAATCTTTTAGTATATAGTAATTATAAATAATTAAAAGAAAAATATAAGGTATATATAATATAAATATTTCTTTTATTTTAGTTATAATATAATCTCTTTCTTTTTATTAGTCTTATTTTTAAGACCTATATATCTATTTTTCTTTTATATATTATTTTAGTAAATCTAATCTAGACTTATTTTTCTTTATTATTATTAATAAAATATCTTTCTTAATAACTTAATATTATCTTGCCTATATAAAGCTTATTATTTCTACTAGATATAAAATTATACCCTGCTTTTTATATATTAAGAATTATACTAAGTATATAATAAAAAATAGTTAAAAGAATTATTTTAAATATACTTACTATAGCTATTTTTATAATAAAAAAGGTATAATACTATTAAAAGGTTTATTTCTTTATTTTATTATTTATAAGGTATTTTATTAATTAAGTAATAAATTATTTAGTTTAAAAAAAAAATTAAATTAAGGCTAATAAAAAGGCTATTAAAAAAAAGCTCTTTTAATTATAGTCTTAATTAAATAAGTATCTTTTAAAATTAATATATCTTTATTATTAAAAGTATTTAATTTAATTTAAAGGTTTAAAAGCTTTTAAGTAGGATTTTAAAATAATAAATAATAATAAAAAGGCTAAGAACTTAGTTATATCTTTTAATTCTTTTACTATAGTAAAGTTAATTAAGGCAAGTATAGTAAACCTTATAACTAGTTTACTATTTTAAATCCTTTTTTAGTTTTAAATAAAAGTTCTTTAGGAGTTATTAAGTATTAATAAGATATTTTAGTAGTTTTTATATATTTTTACTTTTTAGGTAGTTTTTTTTACTTAATTAGGTATTTTATTTTTTTATTAATTATCTTTATTTTTTAAATACCTTTTACTCTATAGGTTTTTAGTTTTTTTACTTTTATAGGTTTTTATTATATTTTAAATATAAATTATATTTACTATTAATTTAAGTAATAAAATATAAAAAACTAAGTAAATCTTAATATTTAATAATAGATTTAGTTTATAATTATTTTTAGAGACTTTCTTAATAATTTTATATAATTTAATATACTTAAAGTTAGTTTATAGCTTAGTTATTTAATTATAATATTTTTTATAAATAAATAAACTATATCTTTTTTTAAGAAAGTAAGTCTCTTTACCTTTTTAGAATTATTAATATTATTATATTTATTTTCTAATAAATTTAAATTTTATTTAAAGTTTATTATATAAATTCTTTAAATTATTACTTTTAATTATTATAGTTAGGGTAATTATTCTTAAGTTCTTATAGGTCTTTATAGGCTTTTAAGGTAAATTTAAAGTTAATATAGGCTAATATAAGTTTTATACTTTTATTATAGGCAATATTATAAGCTAGCTAGTATATAGTAGCTTTTTAACCTAGTTATTTTATTTATAGTAATATAATATTATAAGTATTATTTTAGTATTTAATTTATTATTTTATCTATTTATTTACTTAAGCTTTAAATGCTATTATAAGCTTATAGTTTAGGCCTAGTAATACTATAAGTATATTTTAAAATTATAATATAGTATTAGTTCTTTATTTAAAATAATTTCTATTAGTAATTTATATATATTAATAATATATTTATAAATAATATATATAAGTTTTTTTTATATTTATATCTTCTCTATATAATAAGTAATATAAAAACTTAATAAATGAGTTTATAATAATTATAATATTATATAAAAGATTTTAATAAAGGTTTTTTTAATAGTAATAGCTTTATAATAAAGTCTATTATAATTAAGTCTTATAGCTATTATATTATAAATTAATTCTTATTTAAGGTTAAATATTCCTAAGATAGATTTATTAAGGATTGCTTTTTAAGCTATATAAAGGCTATTTAAGCCTTATTACTTTATTTAAATAGCTTATTTTTTTTAGTAAGTTCTATTAGTAAGTTAGTAATTTTATTAAAGTCTTTAAATAAATTATAATAGTAATTAGTAAATCCTAAAAAGGCTTATATTTCCTTAATATTATTAAAGGTCTTTTATTTTAATATTATTATCACTTTTTTTTATTTTATCTTAATTTTTCTTAGTAAAATAATATATTTTAAGTAATTAACTTATTTAATATAAAAAAAACTTTTTTCTAATTTTATTAATAGCTTAGTATCTTATAGTATTTTTAAACCTTATAATATATTTTATATATTTTTCTTTATTATTTAAAAAGATTAGGATATTATCTAGGTAATATATTATAAAGATATTAAGCTATTTTTATAATATTATTAATTATTTATTAAAATATTATAGGTATATTTATAAGACTAAAAGGCATTATTATATATTTAAATAATTTAAATCTAGTTTTAAATACTATTTTTTATTTATCTCTTTCCTTAATATCAATAAGGTTATATACTTCTTTAAGGTTAGTATTATAAATATTTATTTTTTTTTATAACTAATCTTTAAGTTCTATAATAAATAAAAATAAGATTTAGTTTTTAATAGTATATATATTAACGGTTAGTAGTTAATAACTAGTCTATCTTTATTATTTTTCTTTAATATAAAGAATATAGATATTACTAATACTAAGCTAGATTCCTTAATATAGCCTTTCTTAGTATTTTTTAATATATTTCTATTAAACTTATAGTTCTTTTTAATTAAGTAAGTAAAGTTTTTAAATAAAATAGGTTATTATTTATAGGTTAATTTATAATTTATTTTATTATATTTAGAGATTTTTTTATTTTTAATTTTTACTAAATAGTTTTATATATATTTAGTATTACTTAAGTATATTTTTTAGTTAATCTTAGATTATTTTATTTTTAGTTTTATTTGTTTAAGGATTTTATTTTTAAAAATACTTAGGATTTTTCAGTTTTTATTGTATACCTATTTATATTTATATTCTACTCTTTTTAGAGGTAATAAATACTTTATTTTATATATTTTATACTATCTTTTTAAATTAAGGTATAAGATTTCTTATTATTTATAATATTATTATTAGATACTTTTTAAGGTTATTAGGAATATAAACCTAGATATTTCGTAAATTAAATATAGCTTTTCTTATTAGAGTATAGTATATTAAGAAGTATATTTACTCCTTTTCTTAGTAAAATAATATTATATTATATTTTGTTCTTTAGATAATTACTTAAGTAATAATCTTTTAATTTCTAATTTATTCTATAGCTTAAAGAGTTATTTTTTTAATTAAGTATATATAAGGTGTTGTCTTTTTCTTATATACCTATCACTTTATACGTATTTTTAAATTAATAAAATTTATTTGCCTTATAATTAATTTAAGTATTTAG